>CAWUFW010000202.1:4200000-4798870 GCA_963921515.1 Calotriton arnoldi | reverse complement strand
TTCTCCATCCCTCTTTCTGCACCTCTATTGCTTCTTTCTGCACTTCTCTTGCTTCTTCCTGCACCCCTTGTGCCTCTTTCTGCAACACTTGTGTGTATTTCTGCACCCCTCTTCTCTCTTTCTGCACTCCTCTTGGCTCTTTCTGCACCTCTGTTCCTTCTTTCTGCACTTCTTTTGTTTCTTTCTGCACCTCTCTTGCTTCTTTTTGCTTCCCTCTTGCCACTTTCTCCACCCCTCTTCCCCTTTACTGTATCTCTGTTGCTTCTTTCTGCAATTTTCTTGCCTCTTTCTGCACCCCTTTTCCCTCATTCTGCACCCAGCTTGCCTCTCTCTGCACTTCTGTTCATTCTTTCTGCACTTCCTTTGTTTCTTTCTGCACCTCTCTTGCTTCTTTCTCCACCCCTCTTACCCCTTTCTGCATCTCTGTTACTTCTTTCTGCACCCCTCTTCCCTCTATCTGCAAACCCCTTCCGTCTGTCTGCACCCCTCTTGCCTCTTTCTGCACCTCTGATCCTTCTTTCTGCACTTGTTTTGTTTCTTTCTGCACCTCTCTTGCTTCTTTCTGCTCCCCCATGCATGCTTCTGCACTCTTCTTCCCTCTCTCTGCACCCCTCTTGCCTCTTTCTGCACTCCTCTTGCCTCTTTCTGCCCCTCTGTTCCTTCTTTCTGCACTTCTTTTGTTTTTTTCTGCACCTCTTGCTTCTTTCTGCACCCCTTTTGCCTATTTCTGCACCCCTCTTGCCTCTTTCTGCACCTCTGTTCCTTCCTTCTGCATTTCTTTTATTTCTTTCTGCAATTCTCTTGCTTCTTTCTGCACCTCTGTTCCTTCTTTCTGCACTTGTTTTGTTTCTTTCTGCAACTCTCTTGCTTCTTTCTGCACTCCTATTGCCTCTTTCTTCACCCCTTCCCCCTTTCTGCATCTCTGTTGCTTCTTTCTGCACTTCTCTTGCCTCTTTCTCCACCCCTCTACCCTCTTTCTGCCATCTATTGCTTCTTTCTGCACTTCTCTTGCTTCTTTCTGCACCCCTCATGCCTCTTTCTGCAACACTTGTGTGTATTTCTGCAACCCTCTTCTTTCTTTCTGCACTCCTCTTGCCTCTTTCTACACCTCTGTTCCTTCTTTCTGCACTTCTTTTGTTTCTTTCTGCACCTCTCTTGCTTCTTTTGCTTCCCTCTTGCCACTTTCTCCATCCCTCTTCCCCTTTTCTGTATCTCTGTTGCTTCTTTCTGCAATTTTCTTGCCTCTTTCTGCACCCCTTTTCCCTCTTTCTGCACCTCTGTTGCTTCTTTCTGCCCTTCGATTGCTTCTTTCTGCACCCCTCGTGCCTCTTTCTGCACCCCTTTTCCCTCATTCTGCACCCAGCTTGCCTCTCTCTGCACTTCTGTTCATTCTTTCTGCACTTCCTTTGTTTCTTTCTGCACCTCTCTTGCTTCTTTCTCCACCCCTCTTACCCCTTTCTGCATCTCTGTTGCTTCTTTCTGCACCCCTCTTCCCTCTATCTGCAAACCCCTTCTGTCTGTCTGCACCCCTCTTGCCTCTTTCTGCACCTCTGATCCTTCTTTCTGCACTTGTTTTGTTTCTTTCAGCACCTCTCTTGCTTCTTTCTGCAACCCCATGCATGCTTATGCACTCTTCTTCCCTCTTTCTGCACCACTCTTGCCTCTTTCTGCACTCCTCTTGCCTCTTTCTACACCTCTGTTCCTACTTTATGCACTTCTTTTGTTTTTCTGCACTTCTTGCTTCTTTCTGCACCCCTTTGCCTCTTTCTGCACCCTCTTGCCTCTTTCTGCACCTCTGTTCCTTCCTTCTGCATTTCTTTTATTTCTTTTTGCAGCTCTCTTGCTTCTTTCTGCACCCCTTGCCTCTTTTTCCACCCCTGTTCCCTCTTTCTGCACCCCTGTTGCCTCTTTCTGCACCTCTGTTCCTTTTTTCTACACTTCTTTTGTTTCTTTCTCCACATCTCTTGCTTCATTCTGCACCCCTCGTGCCTCTTTCTGCACCCCTCTTCCCTCTTTTTGCACCTGTCTTGCCTGTTTGTGCACCTCTGTTGCTTCTTTCTCCACTCCTCTTGCTTCTTTCTGCACCTCTCTTACTTCTTTCTGTACCACTTGTGCTTCTTTCTGCACGTCTCTTCCCTCTTTCTCCACCCCTCTTGCCTCTTTCTGCACCTCTGTTCATTCTTTCTGCACTTCTTTTGTTTCTTTCTGCACCTCTCTTGCCTTTTTCTCCACCCCATTCCCTCTTTCTGCACCTCTGTTGCTTCTTTCTGCACCCCTTGTGCCTCTTTCTGCACCCCTTGTGCCGCTTTCTGCACCCCTCTTCTCTTTCTGCACTCCTCTTGCCTCTTTCTGCACCTCTGTTCCTTCTTTCTGCACTTCTTTTGTTTCTTTCTGCAACTCTCTTGCTTCTTTCTGTACCCCTTTGCCTCTTTCTCCACCCCTCTCCCCCTTTCTGCATCTCTGTTGCTTCTTTCTGCACTTCGCTTGCCTCTTTCTCCATCCCTCTTCCCTCTTTCTGCACCTATGTTGCTTCTTTCTCCACTTCTCTTGCTTCGGTCTGCACCCCTTGTGCCTCTTTCTGCACCCCTCTTCTCTCTTTCTGCTCTCCTCTTGCCTCTTTCTGCACCTCTGTTCCTTCTTTCTGCAACCCTTGTGCCTCTTTCTGCACCCAGCTTCCCTCTTTGTGCACCTCTTTTCCTTCAATCTGCACTTCTTTTGTTTCTTTCTGCATCTTCTTTCTGCACTTTTCTTGCCTCTTTCTCCATCCCTCTTCCCTCTTTCTGCACCTCTGTTGCTTCTTTCTGCGCTTCTCTAGCTTCTTTCTGCACCTCTCTTGCCTCTTTCTGCATTTCTGTTGCTTCTTTCTGCACCTTTCTGTCTTTTTCTGCACTTTCTTGCATCTTTCTGCACAACTCTTCTACTTTCTGCACCTCTCTTGCCTCTTTCTGTACCTTCTTTGCCTCTTTCTGCACCTCACTTGCTTCTTACTGCACCCCTCTTGCCTCTTTCTGCACCCTTCTTCCCTCTTTCTCCACCTCTCTTGCCTCTTTCTACACCCCTCTTCCCTCTTTCTGCACCCCTCCTGCCTCTTTCTACACCTCTGTTCCTTCTTTCTGCAGTTCTTTAGTTTATTTCTGCATCTATGTCTTCTTTTTGCACTCCTCTGGCGTCTTTCCCCATCCCTCTTCCCCCTTTCTACACCTCTGTTGCTTCTTTCTGCAATTTTCTTGCCTCTTTCTGCACCCCTTTTCCCTCTTTCTGCACCTCTGTTGCTTCTTTCTGCCCTTCGATTGCTTCTTTCTGCACCCCTCGTGCCTCTTTCTGCACCCCTTTTCCCTCATTCTGCACCCAGCTTGCCTCTCTCTGCACTTCTGTTCATTCTTTCTGCACTTCCTTTGTTTCTTTCTGCACTTCTCTTGCTTCTTTCTCCACCCCTCTTACCCCTTTCTGCATCTTTGTTGCTTCTTTCTGCACCCCTCTTCCCTCTATCTGCAAACCTCTTCCGTCTGTCTGCACCCCTCTTGCCTCTTTCTGCACCTCTGATCCTTCTTTCTGCACTTGTTTTGTTTCTTTCAGCACCTCTCTTGCTTCTTTCTGCTCCCCATGCATGCTTCTGCACTCTTCTTCCCTCTTTCTGCACCACTCCTGCCTCTTTCTGCACCCCTCTTGCCTCTTTCTGCACCTCTGTTCCTTCCTTCTGCATTTCTTTTATTTCTTTTTGCAGCTCTCTTGCTTCTTTCTGCACCCCCTTGCCTCTTTCTCTACCCCTGTTCCCTCTTTATGCACCCCTGTTGCCTCTTTCTGCACCTCTGTTCCTTCTTTCTACACTTCTTTTGTTTTTTTCTGCACCTCTTGCTTCTTTCTGCACCCCTTTTGCCTCTTTCTGCACCCCTCTTGCCTCTTTCTGCACCTCTGTTCCTTCCTTCTGCATTTCTTTTATTTCTTTTTGCAGCTCTCTTGCTTCTTTCTGCACCCCCTTGCCTCTTTCTCTACCCCTGTTCCCTCTTTATGCACCCCTGTTGCCTCTTTCTGCACCTCTGTTCCTTCTTTCTGCACTTATTTTGATTCTTTCTCCACATCTCTTGCTTCATTCTGCACCCCTCGTGCCTCTTTTTGCACCCGTCTTGCCTGTTTGTGCACCTCTGTTGCTTCTTTCTCCACTCCTCTTGCTTCTTTCTGCACCTCTCTTACTTCTTTCTGCACCACTTGTGCTTGTTTCTGCACGTCTCTTCCCTCTTTCTCCACCCCTCTTGCCTCTTTCTGCACCTCTGTTCCTTCTTTCTGCACTTCTTTTGTTTCTTTCTGCACCTCTCTTGCTTCTTTCTGTACCCCTTTTGCCTCTTTCTCTAACCCTCTTCCCCCTTTCTGCATCTCTGTTGCTTCTTTCTGCACTTCGCTTGCCTCCCTCTCCATCCCTCTTCCCTCTTTCTGCACCTCTGTAGGAGAGTAGGATCTGTTTCACATGGGTACCCCCACTTTTTGCTGATGCTTCACTGTTTTTAGACCTTAGTCTGGCTGGGGCCCTGCTAATCGGAACCCCAGCCTTGCTGCTTCCTCTTTAAAATGGTTTCCATGTGCCTTAGGCACATCTATGATTGGAATCTGGAGTGCCCTTATAAGTCCCTAGTATATGGTATACTATGTACCCAGGACATAGGTACCTCAGAGGCCTACCAGGGGCTGCAGCATGTATTGTGCCACCCCTGGAAGGCCATCCAAAATGACACCACAGGTCTGCTACTGCAGCCTGGGTAAGGTGGTGCATGCACCCCTTACTGTGATATAGGCTACCTATATCACTACATACATACACACATATAAACCTATAAGTCACTCCTATGGCAGGCCTTATCAATCCTGAGGGCAGAGTGTCTGGTTCCTATGTGAGAGGGTGCCCCTGCATGAGCTGGGCCCCTCTGCAGCGTTCGGAGACCCTTCTCTGATGCTGTTTGTAGTGCAGCCCGACCATATACTCTTAAGCGCATTATATTGTATTGTATTGTATTGTATTGTAATTGCATTTATATAGCGCTTACTACCCCTGACGAGCGTCGAGCGCTTTTCGGCGAGTAGCACGCTACTCCGGGACCCATAGAGGATTAGTGTTGAATTAGTATAGTGAAACATGCAAGTACATTTTAAGTGGTGGATAGGTTAGTCAGTTATTTGGATTTGGAATGATAGCAGAAGGATAGAGGAGGAAAAAAAGGTTTGTATTTATATAGCGCTTGTTACCCCTGATGGGGTGTTGAAGCACGCTACTCCGGAAGCCAATAAAGGATTAGTGGTGAATTAATATGGTGAAATATGAAAGTAGTTTCAGTGGTGGATATTAGTCAGTTATTTGGAGTGAGAAGGATAGCGGAGGGATAAAAGGAGGAAAGGTTTGCATTCATATAGCACTTGTTACCCCTGATGGGTGTTGAAGCGCTTTTCTGGCGAGTAGCATGCCACTCCGGAACCCATTAAGGATTAGTGTTGAAAATTAGTATAGTAAAAAATGAAGTCATTTGAGTAGTGGATATGTTATTCAGTTATTTGGGTAGAGAAGGGTAGGTGGCGGGATAGAAGAGGGAAAGAGGTTTGTATTTATATAGCGCTTGCTACCCCTGATGGGGTTTTGAAGCGCAAGCAGCACCTTACTCTGGAACCCATAAGTATTAGTGTTGAATTAGTATGGTGAAACATGAAAGTAATTTTAGTGGTGGATATGTTAGTCAGTTATTTGGATTGAGAAGGGTTGGGGAGGGTAGAAAGGAAAAGGTTTGCATTTATATAGCGCTTGTAACCCTGATGCGGTGTTGAGACAGCTTTATTGGCGAGTAGCACGCTACTCTGGAACCCATAAAGGATTAGTGGTGAATTAGTATAGTTGAAAATGGAATTTTAGAATTGAACATGTTAGTCTGTTAATTTCGATTGAAAAGGATAGTGGAGGGATAAAAGAGTGAAGGATTTTTTTCTTTTAGGTCTTAGCAGTAAGAGGAGGCTTTTGGATGAGTAAAGGGGTTTTGGAGGAGGAGTCAGGGAAGAGTTTAGAAAGGTTTGTTTTATATCCTCGCGTTAAATGCTAACTTTGGGATGGCTGCACGGAAACATGTAGTGTTTGGTGTCAAACATCTTGGAATACTACCCCCCGCCAGTTCTGGCGGCGGGAGTAGCATTCCACCCTTCTAGAGGGAAAGACATGTACACAACGGTATACCCGGTACTGACTTTCCAGAGCCCTGGCATCACAAAATGGATGCCGCTGCCACAGACACGAGTCCGGCCTCCTGCTGCTGACCGAAACTCCGGCAGGGAGGCCTGGACAATAGGTTTCCTGTCCCAGGGAGGTGTGACCACCTCCCCAGACAGGATAGTGTGTATTGGGGCTGGGCGGGAGCACTCTCTGGTGCTTTGAAGTCCTGCACTGGGGGCATACTTGGTGTCCCTGTGCATACCCCAGTTCAAACCGGCTCAGGGGCTTCCAGCCCCTGCTCTGGCGTGAAACTGGACAAAGGGAAAGGGGTGTAACCACCCCTCTGCCCTGGCCCTCCCATAGGTGGGGCCACAGAGTATGTCCAACCCCCTACCTTAGTATAAGTAGGGGACCCCAGTCCTTAGGACTTTAGATTTACCTGGACGAAACTCTGATACAGAATCCTGGACCTTCTACGCTCTACTTCAAGATTAGAGGACTGAAGAATCTCCCTTGGGGTCAAGGAGTGACTCCCCTGCTTGGCAGGCACCAAAGAAGCAATTGTCCAGTCTGCATCGCTGAAGCTCCTGTCAGACGCCAAAGTCTTTGCATCACCAGAGGTAGATTTCCAGACTTCGCCGAAGCTGCCCTTTGTTCCCAGCAAAGCTGAGGCCCGTAGCTGTTGTGGGTAACGTGGAACCGTGACCCCTGGACACCGAACGCATTTGCAAGTGCATCCTCTTCTGGGTCTCCCACAAAGTCATGCTTTGGGCTCCTAGTAGCCCCAGCCTCCAGCACCAACTGCACCGAAGATCCCTGGCCTCCACTCCACGAGTGTCCTGTGAGCCAGCTCCACGTGCATCGTCTCAAGGCTCCTTCGCGGTCGCTAGTCCGTTGGCTAGTAGGCCCTTCCGAAGGCCAATCTTCTTCTGCTTGGGCTCCCTGATTGCTCCAGGCGTGCCCTGACATGCCCTTGCTGGGTGAGTCCCACAGACCTTGCTGGTCTGCAACATCGTCCTTCTTCCATTTCCATGAGACTTGCCGTTGCCAAGGCTTTTTGGGTCCAATCCGGTCGCCGACACCCCTGCAATTGACAGACGTTATGGGACAGCTCGAATCCAGCTCCTGGTCATCGTCGACACCTCCTGAACCTCGTGGCTGAAGAGTCAAGATGACCATCAACCTACCTGAAGCACTCGACATCGGTGGGCATCTGCTCATCGCCTTCCTGGTCACTGGCTAGTGACCCAGACTCTGTCCCCTCTGCTTTCAGGTTCTTCAGATCTTCGATCCACCTTTGGATCCACCTGAACACTTTCGACTTGGCCGCCAGCAGCACTTTGCAGCAGATTGCCAATGAAAGCGACGACGAAACCCGACCCCGAAAGACACCTATGCACCCGGCTCCCCTGGGTGAGGTATCTCGAGTACTCCGGTGCTCCCGTGGGTATTGACACTAGAACAGCCTAGTTCTCAAAGGGTTTGCTCCAAGTCCTCCTCTAAGTGTCCCTTTTCTTTTAAATTCTAATCGCGACTTTCCCCACAGAAGTTAACGGCGGTTCGCGGCTGTGTTCATACACTGCATGCGTCCCCCGTGGGTCCCCTGTGTCACTACCTTGGTTGGTTCCTTGTGGTCCAAGCACTTCTACAGGCTCTAGGCCTTGTGTCTAGCTCAGTAGTGGTTCTTATACCACTTTATTGGTATATGGTTTGGTACGCCCCTGGGGCTCAAACGTGTATTTGTGCTATTACTGTAGATAACTAACTTATAATTTATGTACTTCGAACTCTAGCCTCATAAAGAGACTAGAGGGGTGTGTTTAGTAATAAATACATTTATTTTGAATATATACCTGGTGTGGTCCTCTTTCATTTGGTCACTCAAGAGATTATAGACTGGTAAAACAAGCTGCTTTACATTCCTTCAAGACTTAGCCTGAAGGCTGCTCTCCATAGCTACCACTAGGATAGCTTTCAATAAAGGTTGTCTTTAACCTATCTCCAATAAGGGGTTGTTTGGACTGGTGCAAGGTGCCCACTATAATTAGTGGACAGCATATGCCAGGCCAACTTCTCACATTGGTGTGCAGCGTGTGGGATTCCAGCTTGCTATTGTTTTACCAGATAATCTCAATTGAATTGATCAACTGAAAACCACTAAGGGTACCTAAGGTACATATAAATCAAGCTTAGTAATACAGTAAGTTCTACTGAACTTAGAGTTGTGTGTTAAGGGACAGCACACCCTTTCTACAACTCAAGAGAGTTTAGTAGGCCACACTAGAGTAGGTAGTGCATACACCACACCTCACTAGTAATGTCTTCAAAGCCAGGACCCAGTGAGTCCTTGCCAGAAGCCAGTGGGCTTCTTCCCTCCAAGTATGATAAACTCCCATTCTTGGAATTGAGAGCATTATGCAATACTAGGAAGTTGAAGGCAGGCAAAAGTGCCAGCACCCAACACCTCAGGGAGGTGTTACTAGCTGATGATCTCAGCAGGCCCCTAGGGTCTGAAGGGGTAGAGCAAAGAGGGTGGGGCAGAAGAGGAGGAAGGGGCCAGGGGTGAAGAAACCCAGGCCCCCCTCTGAAACTGGCCAGGAAGGTGAAAATGACCTTGTCCTGGAAAACCCAATTCCTCCTGTGGAGGAGGAGGAGGAGGATCAGAATGACCTCCCCTTTGTCCCCCAGGAAGAGTTCTGAGTGTGCCCAGAAGGTCTAGGTCTCCTTCTCAGGAGTCTAACCACTCTGACACCTCAATAGGGACCTCTGTCTCCTCTCATAGGAGGGAATCCTCTCATGAGAGGAGAAAGAGACTGATTCAGTATGAGCAAGCTCAGCTTGAACTCAGAAAACAGCAATTGGCTATAGACAGGGAGTCCCTAGATCTCTATAGAGAGAGACAAAAGTTGGGACTAGAGTCCCATGGTGGCAGCAATTTCCCCAAAGATAGGGAAACGTCTTATGACCATAGAAACCTGAGCAAGATTGTCCCTCCCTACCAGAGTGGGGATGACATCCACAAATGGATAACTGCTCTAGAGAGGGCCTGTAAAGTACAGAGGGTCCCTCAGGAGCAGTGGGCAGCAATCTTGTGGCTCTCCTTTGCAGACAAAGGTAGAGACAAGCTCCTCACTGTTAGAGAGGAGGATGCTGATAATTACAAAGTCTTGAAGAGTGCTCTAATTGATGGGTTTGGCCTAACCACTGAACAATACAGGTTAAAGTTCAGGGATACCCAAAAAGCACAGACTCAAGACTGGGTGGACTTTGTTGATTGTTCTGCCAAGGCTCTGGAAGGTTGGTTATTGGGCAGTAAGGTATGTGACTTCACAGGATTGTACAATCTGATCATGAGGGAGCAGATTCTTAATAACTGTCAAAATCAGCTGTTGCATCAGCACCTGGTAGACTCTGATCTGACCTCTCCCCAAGAATTGGGAAAGAAGGCAGACAAATGGGTCAGCACCAGGGTGAAGCAGAAGGTACAGAACCAAGGTGGTGACCCTACGAAGCAAGATTCGAAAACCTCTGATAAGGGTGGGGAGAAGGGTAAAGATCAAAAGTCTTCACAAGGCCCCCAAAAATCTTCTTCAGGTGGGGATTCACAGTCTACCAAAGGGAAAGGCCAAAGGAAACCATGGTGCAAGGTCTGTAAGCAAAAGACCCACTGGACCAGTGATTGCACCAAGTCCAAAGACTCGACTCCAGCCCCCACCAATGCCCCTAAGGCACCTGCTCCCCTAGTGCAGTTACAGTTGGTGGTGGGACTACACAAGCCAAGGGTTTAGTAGGGTTGACCCTGGGTAAAGAGATGAGCTCTGACCTAGTCAGAGAACTCACTCAGGCTGTCCTAGTCTGTGATGGAGGCATGGATATGACCTCCTCTGTGAGTCCCAGTAATCTGGGCAAGTACAGACAACAGCCCTTAATCAATGGAAGAGAGGCTTTGGCATTTAGGGACACAGGGGCAAGTGTCACCATGGTGACACAAGACCTTGTGAATCCTGGGCAGATTATACTTGGTGAAATGTACCAAGTGACCAATGCTAGCAACGTCAGAACAGACCATACTCTGGCAGTTGTTAACTTCTCCTGGGGTGGGGTAACTGGTCTTAAGAAGGTTGTGGTAAGTGCAGACCTTCCCGTTGAATGCTTGCTTGGCAATGACTTAGAAACTTCAGCTTGGGCAGAAGTGGAGCTCAGGACCCATGCAGAAATGCTGGGGATCCCTGCAGATGTGTTTGCTGTGATCAGGTCACAAGCCAAAATGTCTAACACTGAACAGGCCTTGGATTCTGGAATAATGGACCAAGTGCCCTCCAAGAAGAGGAGTAGTAGGGTAAAGGCAGTGCCTTCCCCCTTGGCTCAGAAGGAAGATCAGTCCCTTGAGGGGGATGATCTCAGTCCTGAGGAAGGAACTGTCCCAGAGGAGCTTGAACCTGACCAGGTTGAGTTCTTGGGGACAGGGGGCCCTTCCAGGGCAGATCTGAGCCAGGAGCAGCAGAGCTGCCCCTCTCTTGAACCCCTCAGACAGCAAGCTGCTGCTGAGGCTGCTGGGAAAGCTAGTGGTCCCCATACTGTGTATTGGGATGATGGACTCTTGTACTCAGAGTGTAGAGACCCCAAGCCTGGTGCCACCAGGAGGTTGGTTATACCTCTGAAGTTCAGGGGCTTCCTATTGACCCTAGCCCATGACATTCCCTTAGCAGGTCACCTGGGCCAGAACAAGACTTGGGACAGAATTGTCCCTCACTTTCACTGGCCCCACATGTCTGAAGACACCAAGGAGTTTTGTCGCTCCTGTGTAACCTGCCAGGCCAGTGGCAAGGCAGGTGGCACTACAAAGCCCCCTGATACCACTACCTGTGGTGGGGGTTCCCTTTGAAAGGGTGGGGATTGACATTGTTGGTCCCATGGATCCCCAAACAGCATCTGGGCACAGGTTTATCCTGGTGGTAGTGGATCATGCCACCAGGTACCCAGAGGCTATTCCCCTTAGGACCACTACAGCACCTGTGGTGGCAAGGGCCCTCCTGGGAATTTTCTCAAGAGTGGGCTTCCCTAAGGAGGTTGTATCAGACAGGGGTGCAAACTTTATGTCTGGATACTTAAAAGCAATGTGGAAGGAGTGTGGAGTGACTTACAAGTTCACCACACCCTATCACCGACAGTGCAATGGTTTAGTTGAGAGATTCAACAAAACCTTGAAGGGCATGATTAAAGGGCTCCCAGAAAAGCTTAGGCGAAGATGGGACATACTCTTGCCCTGCCTTTTATTTGCATACAGGGAGGTGCCTCAAAAGTGGGTTGGCTACAGCCCTTTTGAACTTTTGTTTGGTCACCCTGTCAGGGGTCCACTGTGCTTGGTGAAGGAAGGATGGGAGTTACCTCTCAAGCCCCCAAAGCAAGACATAGTGGACTACGTACTTGGTCTCCGCTCCCGGAAGGCTGAGTATATGAAAAAGGCAACTAAAAACCTTGAGGCTAGCCAGGAACTTCAAAAAGCCTGGCATGACCAAAAGGCTGTACTGACTGTTTACCAGCCAGGACAGAAGGTGTGGGTGTTGGAGCCAGTGGCCCCAGCAGCTCTCCAAGACAAATGGAGTGGACCCCATACCATTGTTGAACAGAAGGGTGAGGTTACCTACTTAGTAGACCTAGGAACACCAAGGAGTCCCCACAGAGTTCTCCATGTCAACAGGTTAAAACCATATGTGGACAGGGCAGACATGGGCTTGCTCATGGCTACTGATGAGGGACAGGAGGAAGAGAGTGACCCACTCCCTAACCTGCTCTCACAGAACCCTGATGATGGGTCAGTGGATGGTGTAGCCTTGGCAGGCAGCCTCACTACCCAGCAGCAGACTGATTGCAGACAGGTGCTCAATCAGTTCAGACACATATTCTCACTGACACCCAGTCAGACTACCTGGTGCACTCATGAAGTGGACACTGGGGACAGTCTGCCTATTAAAAATACGATTTATAGGCAACCTGACCATGTCAGGGACTGTATCAGGACAGAAGTCCAGAAGATGTTGGATTTGGGAGTTATTGAACCCTCAGATAGCCCTTGGGCTAGTCCAGTGGTCCTTGTGCCAAAACCTCACACCAATGGTGGGAAAAGAGAGATGAGGTTTTGTGTGGACTACAGGGGTCTCAATGCAGTCACTAGGACTGATGCCCATCCAATACCAAGGGTCGATGAGCTAATAGACACTTTGGCCTCAGCCAAGTATCTAAGCACATTTGACCTGACAGCTGGCTACTGGCAGATCAGACTAGCTGATGATGCAAAGCCAAAGACAGCATTCTCAACCCCTAGTGGGCATTATCAATTTGTGGTGATGCCCTTTGGTCTGAAGAATGCACCTGCCACTTTTCAGAGGTTGGTGAATACAGTCCTTACAGGTCTGGAAGCCTATAGTGCAGCATATCTAGATGATATTGCTGTCTTTAGCTCCACCTGGGAGGATCACCTGGTCCACCTCAGAAATGTTTTGCAGGCCCTGCAGAAAGCAGGCCTGACTATCAAGGCCACCAAGTGCCAGATAGGGCAGAGTCAGGTTGTGTACCTGGGCCACCTTGTGGGTGGAGGCCAGGTTCAACCACTGCAGAGCAAGATCCAGACCATCATGGACTGGACTGCTCCAACTACCCAGACTCAGGTGAGAGCCTTCTTAGGCCTGACTGGGTACTATAGGAGATTTGTCAAGTGGGTAATAGTGACACCCCTGAATGACGTAACTTCCAAGAAAATGCCCAAAAAGGTTCAGTGGACAGTTAGCTGTCAAAAGGCATTTGATGACCTAAAGCAGGCCATGTGCACTGCTCCCATTCTACAGAGTCCTGATTACTCCAAGAAGTTCATTATCCAAACAGATGCATCTGAATTGGGGGTAGGGCTGTACTGTCACAATTGAATGATGAAGGTCAGGATCAGCCAGTAGCTTTTATTAGCAGAAGGCTGACCCCTAGAGAGAAACGTTGGTCAGCCATTGAGAGGAGGCCTTTGCTGTGGTCTGGGCTCTGAAGAAGTTGAGGCCATACTTGTTTGGTACTCACTTCCTTGTTCAAACAGACCATAAGACCCTCTTATGGCTAAAACAAATGAAGGGTGAAAACCCCAAACTGCTTAGGTGGTCCATTTCCCTACAGGGGATGGACTTCACAGTGGAACATAGACCTGGGAGTAACCATGCCAATGCAGATGGACTCTCTAGGTACTTCCACTTAGAACATAAAGACTTAACTGGGCAAGGTTAGTTTAATGTCCCTACGTTTGGGGGTTGTGTAGGAGAGTAGGATCTGCTTCACATGGGTACCCCCACTTTTTGCTGATGCTTCACTGTTTTTAGACCTTAGTCTGGCTGGGGCCCTGCTAATCAGAACCCCAGCCTAGCTGCTTCCTCTTTAAAATGGTTTCCATGTGCCTTAGGCACATCTCTGATTGGAATCTGGAGTGCCCTTATAAGTCCCTAGTATATGATATACTATGTACCCAGGGCATAGGTACCTCAGAGGCCTACCAGGGGCTGCAGCATGTATTGTGCCACCCCTGGAAGGCCATCCAAAATGACACCACAGGTCTGCTACTGCAGCCTGGGTAAGGTGGTGCATGCACCCCTTACTGTGATGTAGGCTACCTATATCACTACATACATACACACATATAAACCTATAAGTCACTCCTATGGCAGGCCTTATCAATCCTGAGGGCAGAGTGCGTGGTTCCTATGTGAGAGGGTGCCCCTGCATGAGCTGGGCCCCTCTGCAGCATTCGGAGACCCTTCTTTGATGCTGTTTGTAGTGCAGCCCGACCATATACTCTTAAGCGCATTATAACCTCGCGTTAAATGCTAACTTTGGGATGGCTGCACGGAAACATGTCGTGTTTGGTGTCAAACATCTTGGAATACTACCCCCCCCGCCAGTTCTGGCGGCGGGGGTAGCATTCCATCCTTCTAGAGGGAAAGACATGTACACACCGGTATACCCGGTACTGACTTTCCAGAGCCCTGGCATCACAAAATGGATGCTACTGCCACAGACACAAGTCTGGCCTCCTGCTGCTGGACGAAACTCCGGCAGGGGAGGCCTGGATAATAGGTTTCCTGTCCCAGGGAGGTGTGACCACCTCCCCAGACAGGATAGTGTGTATTGGGGCTGGGCAGGAGAACTCTCTGGTGCTTTGAAGTCCTGCACTGGGGGCACACTTGGTGTCCCTGTGCATACCCCAGTTCAAACCGGCTCAGGGGCTTCCAGCCCCTGCTCTGGCGCGAAACTGGACAAAGGGAAAGGGGTGTAACCACCCCTCTGCCCTGACCCTCCCATAGGTGGGGCCACAGAGTATGTCCAACCCCCTACCTTAGTATAAGTAGGGGACCCCAGTCCTTAGGACTTTAGATTTACCTGGATGAAACTCAGATACAGAATCCTGGACCTTCGACGCTCTACTTCAAGATTAGAGAACTGAAGAATCTCCCTTGGGGTCAAGGAGTGACTCCCCTGCTTGGCAGGCACCAAAGAAGCAATTGTCCGGTCTGCATTGCTGAAGCTCCCGTTGGACGCCGAAGTCTTTGCATCACCAGAGGTGGATTTCCAGACTTCCCCGAGGCTGCCCTGAGTCCCCAGCAAAGCTGAGGCCCGTAGCTGTTGTGGGTAATGTGGAACCATGACCCATGGACACCGAACGCATTTGCAAGTGCATCCTCTTCTGGGTCTCCTACGAAGTCGTGCTTTGGGCACCGAGTAGCCCCTGCCTCCAGCACCAACTGCACCGAAGATCCCTGGCCTCCACTCCACGAGTGTCCTGTGAGCCAGCTCCACGTGCATCGTCTCGAGGCTCCTTTGTGGTCGCTAGTCCATTGGCTAGTAGGCCCTTCTGAAAGGCCAATCTTCTTCTGCTTGGGCTCCCTGGTTGCTCCAGGTGTGCCCTGACATACCCTCGCTGGGTGAGTCCCACAGACCCTGCTGGTCTGCAATATCGTCCTTCTTCCATTTCCACGAGACTTGCCGTTGCCAAGGCTTGTTGGGTCCAATGCAGTCGCCGACACCCCTGCAATTGACAGACGTCGTGGGACAGCTCGAATCCAGCTCCTGGTCATCGTCGACGCCTCCTGGACCTCGTGGCTGAAGAGTCAAGACAACCATCAACCTACCTGAAGCACTCGACATCGGTGGGCATCTGCTCATTGCCTTCCTGGTCACTGGCTAGTGACCCAGACTCTGTCCCCTCTGCTTTCAGGTTCTTCAGATCTTCGATCCACCTTTGGATCTACCCGAACACTTTCGACTTGGCCGCCAGTAGCACTTTGCAGCAGATCGCCATTGAAAGCGGCGAGCGAAACCCGACCCGAAAGACACCTATGCACCCGGCTCCCCTGGCTGAGGTAACTCGAGTACTCCGGTGCTCCCGTGGGTATTGACACTAGAACAGCCTAGTTCTCAAAGGGTTTGCTCCAAATCCTCCTCTAAGTGTCCCTTTTCTTTTAAATTCTAATCGCGACTTTCCCCATAGAAGTTAACGGCGGTACGCGGCTGTGTTCATACACTGCACGCGTCCCCGTGGGTCCCCTGTGTCACTGCCTTGGGTGGTTCCTTGTGGTCCAAGCACTTCTACAGGCTCTAGGCCTTGTGTCTAGCTCAGTCGTGGTTCTTATACCACTTTATTGGTATATGGTTTGGTACGCCCCTGGGGCTCAAATGTGTATTTGTGCTATTACTGTAGATAACTAACTTATAATTTATGTACTTCGAACTCTAGCCTCATAAAGAGACTAGAGGGGTGTGTTTAGTAATAAATACATATATTTTGAATATATACCTGGTGTGGTCCTCTTTCATTTGGTCACTCAAGAGATTATAGACTGGTAAAACAAGCTGCTTTACATTCCTTCAAGACTTAGCCTGAAGGCTGCTCTCCATAGCTACCACTAGGATAGCTTTCAATAAAGGTTGTCTTTAACCTATCTCCAATAAGGGGTTGTTTGGACTGGTGCAAGGTGCCCACTATAATTAGTGGACAGCATATGCCAGGCCAACTTCTCACAACCTCTGTTGCTTCTTTCTCCACTTCTCTTGCTTCGGTCTGCACCCCTTGTGCCTCTTTCTGCACCCCTCTTCTGTCTTTCTGCTCTCCTCTTGCCTCTTTCTGCACCTCTGTTCCTTCTTTCTGCAACCCTTGTGCCTCTTTCTGCACCCAGCTTCCCTCTTTCTGCACCTCTGTTCCTACTTTCTGCACTTCTTTTGTTTCTTTCTGCACTTCTCTTGCCTCTTTCTCCATCCCTCTTCCCTCTTTCTGCACCTCTGTTGCTTCTTTCGGTACTTCTCTAACTTCTTTCTGCACTTCTCTAGCTTCTTTCTGCACCTCTCTTGCCTCTTTCTGCATTTCTGTTGCTTCTTTCTGCACCTTTCTTTCTTTTTCTGCACTTTCTTGCATCTTTCTGCACAACTCTTCTACTTTCTGCACCTCTCTTGCCTCTTTCTGCACCTTCTTTGCCTCTTTCTGCACCTCACTTGCTTCTTACTGCACCCCTCTTGCCTCATTCTGCACCTTTCTTCCCTCTTTCTTCACCTCTCTTTCCTCTATCTACACCCCTCTTCCCTCTTTCTGAACCCCTCCTGCCTCTTTCTACACCTCTGTTCATTCTTTCTGCAGTTCTTTAGTTTATTTCTGCATCTATACGTCTTCTTTCTGCACTCCTCTTGCGTATTTCCCCATCCCTCTTCCCCCTTTCTACACCTCTGTTGCCTCTTTCTGCACTTATCTTGCTTCTTTCTGCACCTCTCTTGCTTCTTTCTGCACCCCTTGTGCCTCTTTCTGCACCCATCTTCTCTTTTTCAGCACTCCTCGTGCCTCTTTCTGCATCTCTGTTCCTTCTTTCTGTACTTCTTTTGCTTCTTTCTGCACATCCCTTGCTTCTTTTTGCTTCCCTCTTGCCTCTTTCTCACCCCTCTCCCCCCTTATTGCATCTCTGTTGCTTCTTTCTATACTTCTCTTACCTCTTTCTGCACCCCTCCTTCTACTTTCTGCACCTCTGTTGCTTCTTTCTGCACTTCTCTTGCTTCTTTCTGCACCCCTCATGCCTCTTTCTGTACCCCTTGTGCCTCTTACTGCACCCCTTGTGCCTCTTACTGCACCCATCTTATATCTTTCTGCCCTCCTCTTGCCTCTTTCTACACCCCTCTTGCCTCTCTCTGCACCTTTGTCTCTGGTCCCTCTATTCCTTCTTTCTGCACTTCTTTTGTTTGTTTCTGCACCCCTCGTGCCTCTTTCTGCACCCCTTTTCCCTCTTTCTATACCCCTCTTGCCTCTCTCTGCTTCCCTCGCCTCTTTCTCCACCACTCCTCCCCCTTTCTGCATCTCTGTTGCTTCTTTCTGCACTTCTCTTGCCTCTTTCTGCACCCCTCTTCCCTCTTTCTGCACCTCTGTTGCTTCTTTCTGTACTTCTCTTGCTTCCTTCTGCACCCCTCATGCCTCTTTATGCACCCCTTGTGCCTCTTACTGCACCCCTCTTCCCTCTTTCTGCACTCCTCATGCCTATTTCTGCACCTCTGATGCTTCTTTCTGCAATTCTCTTGCTTCTTTCTGCACCCCTCGTGCCTGTTTCTGCACCCCCTTTCTCTCTTTCTGTACCCCTCTTGCCTCTCTCTGCACCTCTGGTCCCTCTATTACTTCTTTCTGCACTTCTTTTGTTTGTTTCTGCACCTCTCTTGCTTCTTTCTGCACCCCTCTTGCCTCTTTCTACACCCCTCTTAACCCTTTCTCCAATCTCTGTTCCTTGTTTCTGCACTTCTTTTGTCTCTTTCTCCACCCCTGTTCCATCTTTCTGCACCTCTGTTGCTTCTTTCTGCTCCTCTCTTGCTTATTTCTGCTCCCCTTGTCCCTTTTTCACACCCCTCTTCCCTCTTTCTGCAACCCTCTTGCCTCTTTCTGTACCTTTGTTCCATCTTTCTGCACTTCTTTTGTTTCTTTCTGCAGCTCTCTTCCTTCTTTCTGCACCCATATTCCCTCTATCTGCTCCCCTCTTCCCTCTTTCTGCACCCCTCTTGCCTCTTTCTGCACTCCCCTTGCCTCTTTCTGCACCTCTGTTCCTTCTTTCTGCAATTCTTTTGTTTTTATCTGCATCTCTTGCTTCTTTCTGCACCCCTTTTTCCTCTTTCTGCACCCCTCTTGCCTCTTTCTGCTCCTCAGTTCCTTCCTTCTGCACTCCCTTTGTTTCTTTCTCCAGCTCTCTTGCTTCTTTCTGCCCCCATTGCCTCTTTCTCCACCCCTTTTCCCTCTTTCTGCACCCCTGTTGCCTCTTTCTGCACCTCTGTTATTCTTTCTGCACTTCTTTTCTTTCTTTCTCCACATCTCTTGCTTCTTGATGCACCCCTCGTGCCTGTTTCTGCACCCCACTTCCCTCTTTTTGCACCCATCTTGCCTCTTTGTGCACCTCTGTTGCTTCTTTCTCCACTCCTCTTGCTTCTTTCTGCACCTGTCTTGCTTCTTTATGCACCACTCGTGCTTCTTTCTGCACCACTCTTCCCTCTTTCTGCACATCAGTTCCTTCTTTCTGCACTTCTTTTGCTTCTTTCTGCACCTCTCGCCTGTTTCTCCACACCTCAACCCTCTTTCTGCACCTATATTGCTTCTTTCTGCATTTCTCTTGCTTCTTTCTGCACCCCTTGTGCCTCTTTCTGCACCCCTCTTTTATCTTTCTGCACTCCTCTTGCTTCTTTCTGCACTGCTGTTCCTTCTTTCTGCACTTCTTTTGTTTCTTTCTGCAACTCTCTTGCTTTTTTCTGCACCTCTTTTGCCTCTTTCTCCACACCTCTTCCCCGTTTCTTCATCTCTGTTGCTACTTTCTGCACTTCTCTTCCCTCTTTCTCCATCCCTCCTCCCTCTTTCTGCACCTCTGTTCCTTCCTTCTGCACTTCCTTTGTTTGTTTCTCCAGCTCTCTTGCTTCTTTCTGCCCCCCTGGCCTCTTTCTCCACCCCTATTCCCTCTTTCTGCACCCCTGTTGACTCTTTCTGCACCTCTGTTATTCTTTCTGCACTTCTTTTGCTTCTTTCTCCACATCTCTTGCTTCTTTCTGCACCCCTCGTGCCTCTTTCTGCACCTCACTTCCCTCTTTTTGCACCCATCTTGCCTCTTTGTGCACCTCTGTTGCTTCTTTCTCCACTCCTCTTGCTTCTTTCTGCACCTCTCTTGCTTCTTTCTGCACCACTCGTGCTTCTTTCTGCACAACTCTTCCCTCTTTCTGCACCTCAGTTCCTTCTTTCTGAACTTCTTTTGTTTCTTTCTGCACCTCTCGCCTTTTTCTCCAACCCTCATCCCTCTTTCTGCACCTCTGTTGCTTCTTTCTGCACTTCTCTTGCTTCTTTCTGCACCCCTCGTGCCTCTTTCTGCATCCCTCTTTTCTCTTTCTGCACTCCTCTTGCCTCTTTCTGCACATCTGTTGCTTCTTTCTACACTTCTTTTGTTTCTTTCTGCAATTCTCTTGCTTTTTCTGCACCTCTTTTGCCTCTTTCTCCACCCCTCTTCCCCTTTCTTCATCTCTGTTGCTACTTTCTGCACTTCTTTTGCCTCTTTCTCCATCCCTCCTCCCTCATTCTGCACCTCTGTGGCTTCTTTCTGCACTTCTCTTGCTTTGTTCTGCACCCCTCGTGCCTCTTTCTGCACCGCTTGTGCCTCTTTCTGCACCCCTCTTCTCTCTTTCTACACTCCTCTTGCCTCTCTCTGCACCTCTGTTCCTTCTTTCTGCACTTCTTTTCTTTCTTCCTACACCTCTCTTGCTTCTTTCTGCACCCCTCTTGACTCTTTCTCTACCCCTCCTACCCCTTTCTGCATCTCTGTTCCTTGTTTCTGCACTTCTCTTGTCTCTTTCTCAACCCCTGTTCCATCTTTCTGCACCTATGTTGCTTCTTTCTGCTCCTCTCTTGCTTATTTCTGCACCCCTCGTCCCTCTTTCACATCCATCTTCCCTCTTTCTACACCCCTCTTGCCTCTTTCTGCACCTCTGTTCCTTCTTTCTGCACTTCTTTTGTTTCTTTCTGCACCTCTCTTGCTTCTTTCTGCACCCCTCTTCCCTATTTCTGCATCCCTCTTCCCTCTTTCTGCAACCCTCTTCCCTCTTTCTGCACCCCTCTTGCCGCTTTCTGTACCCATCTTGCCTCTCTCTGCACCTCTGTTCCTTTTTTCTGCACTTCTTTTGTTTTATCTGCACCTCTCACTTCTTTCTGCACCCCCTTTGCCTCTTTCTGTACCCTGCTTGCCTCTTTCTGCACCTCTGTTCCTTCTTTCTGCAGTTCTTTTGTTTCTTTCTGCACATCTCTTGCTTCTTTCTGCACCCCTCTTCACTCTTTCTGCACCCCTCTTGACTCTTTATGCACCTATGTTCCTTCTTTCTGGACTTGTTTTGTTTCTTTCTGCAACTCTCTTGCTTCTTTCTGCACTCCTATTGCCTCTTTCTTCACCCCCTTCCCCCTATCTGCATCTCTGTTGCTTCTTTCTGCACTTCTCTTGCCTCTTTCTCCATCCCTCTTTCTGCACCTCTATTGCATCTTTCTGCACTTCTCTTGCTTCTTCCTGCACCCCTTGTGCCTCTTTCTGCAACACTTGTGTGTATTTCTGCACCCCTCTTATCTCTTTCTGCACTCCTCTTGCCTCTTTCTGCACCTCTGTTCCTTCTTTCTGCACTTCTTTTGTTTCTTTCTGCACCTCTCTTGCTTCTTTTTGCTTCCCTCTTGCCACTTTCTCCACCCCTCTTCCCCTTTACTGTATCTCTGTTGCTTCTTTCTGCAATTTTCTTGCCTCTTTCTGCACCCCTTTTCCCTCTTTCTGCACCCCTTTTCCCTCATTCTGCACCCAGCTTGCCTCTCTCTGCACTTCTGTTCATTCTTTCTGCACTTCCTTTGTTTCTTTCTGCACCTCTCTTGCTTCTTTCTCCTCCCCTCTTACCCCTTTCTGCATCTCTGTTACTTCTTTCTGCACCCCTCTTCCCTCTATCTGCAAACCCCTTCTGTCTGTCTGCACCCCTCTTGCCTCTTTCTGCACCTCTGATCCTTCTTTCTGCACTTGTTTTGTTTCTTTCTGCACCTCTCTTGCTTCTTTCTGCAACCCCATGCATGCTTCTGCACTCTTCTTCCCTCTCTCTGCACCCCTCTTGCCTCTTTCTGCACTCCTCTTGCCTCTTTCTGCACCTCTGTTCCTTCTTTCTGCACTTCTTTTGTTTTTTCTGCACCCCTTGCTTCTTTCTGCACTACTTTTGCCTATTTCTGCACCCCTCTTGCCTCTTTCTGCACCTCTGTTCCTTCCTTCTGCATTTCTTTTATTTCTTTCTGCAATTCTCTTGCTTCTTTCTGCACCCCTCGTGTCTCTTTCTGCACCTTTGTCTCTGGTCCCTCTATTCCTTCTTTCTGCACTTCTTTTGTTTGTTTCTGCACCTCTCTTGCTTCTTTCTGCACCCCTCTTGCCTCTTTCTACACCCCTCTTACCCCTTTCTCCATCTCTGTTCCTTGTTTTTGCACTTCTCTTGTCTCTTTCTCCACCCCTGTTCCATCTTTCTGCACCTCTGTTGCTTCTTTCTGCAATTCTTTTGTTTCTTTCTCAACATCTTTTGCTTCATTCTGCACCCCTCGTGCCTCTTTCTGCACCCCTCTTCCCTCTTTTTGCACCCGTCTTGCCTCTTTGTGCACCTCTGTTGCTTCTTTCTGCACTCCTCTTGCTTCTTTCTGCAGCACTCGTGCTTCTTTCTGCACCCCTCTTCTCTGTTTCTGCACCCCTCTTGCCTCTTTCTCCACCTCTGTTCCTTCTTCTGCACTTCTTTTGTTTCTTTCCACATGTCTATTGCTTCTTTCTGCTCCCCTCTTGCCACTTTCTCCACCCCTGTTCCCCCCTTTTGCATCTCTGTTGCTTATTTCTGCATTTCTATTGCCTCTTTATCTACCCCTCATCCCTCTTTCTGCACCTCTGTTGCTTCTTTCTGCACTTCTCTTGCTTCTTTCTGCACCTCTGTCCCTTCTTTCAGCAACCCTTGTGCCTCTTTCTGCTCCCCTCTTCAATATTTCTGCACCCCTCTTGACTCTTTCTGCACCTCTGTTCCTTCTTTCTGCACTTGTTTTGTTTCTTTCTGCAACTCTCTTGCTTCTTTCTGCACCCCTCTTCCCTCTTTCTCCACCCCTCTTCCCTCTTTCTGCACCCCTCCTGCCTCTTTCTACACCTCTGTTCCTTCTTTCTGCAGTTCTTTAGTTTATTTCTGCATCTATGTCTTCTTTCTGCACTCCTCTGGCGTCTTTCCCCATCCCTCTTCCCCCTTTCAACACCTCTGTTGCTTCTTTCTGCAATTTTCTTGCCTCTTTCTGCACCCCTTTTCCCTCTTTCTGCACCTCTGTTGCTTCTTTCTGCCCTTCGATTGCTTCTTTCTGCACCTCGTGCCTCTTTCTGCACCCCTTTTCCCTCATTCTGCACCCAGCTTGCCTCTCTCTGCACTTCTGTTCATTCTTTCTGCACTTTCTTTGTTTCTTTCTGCACCTCTCTTGCTTCTTTCTCCACCCCTCTTACCCCTTTCTGCATCTTTGTTGCTTCTTTCTGCACTCCTCTTCCCTCTATCTGCAAACCCCTTCCGTCTGTCTGCACCCCTCTTGCCTCTTTCTGCACCTCTGATCCTTCTTTCTGCACTTGTTTTGTTTCTTTCAGCACCTCTCTTGCTTCGTTCTGCTCCCCCATGCATGCTTCTGCACTCTTCTTCCCTCTTTCTGCACCCCTCTTGCCTCTTTCTGCACTCCTCTTGCCTCTTTCTGCACCTCTGTTCCGTCTTTCTACACTTCTTTTGGTTTTTTCTGCACCTCTTGCTTCTTTCTGCACCCCTTTTGCCTCTTTCTGCACCCCTCTTGCCTCTTTCTGCACCTCTGTTCCTTCCTTCTGCATTTCTTTTATTTCTTTTATTTCTTTTTGCAGCTCTCTTGCTTCTTTCTGCACCCCCTTGCCTCTTTCTCTACCCCTGTTCCCTCTTTTTGCACCCCTGTTGCCTCTTTCTGCACCTCTGTTCCTTCTTTCTGCACTTCTTTTGATTCTTTCTCCACATCTCTTGCTTCATTCTGCACCCGTCTTGCCTGTTTGTGCACCTCTGTTGCTTCTTTCTCCACTCCTCTTGCTTCTTTCTGCACCTCTCTTACTTCTTTCTGCACCACTCGTGCTTGTTTCTGCACGTCTCTTCCCTCTTTCTCCACCCCTCTTGCCTCTTTCTGCACCTCTGTTCCTTCTTTCTGCACTTCTTTTGTTTCTTTCTGCACCTCTCTTGCCTTTTTCTCCACCCCATTACCTCTTTCTGCACCTCTGTTGCTTCTTATTACACTTATATTGCTTCTTTCTGCACCCCTTGTGCCTCTTTCTGCACCGCTTGTGCCGCTTTCTGCACCCCTCTTCTCTTTCTGCACTCCTCTTGCCTCTTTCTGCACCTCTGTTCCTTCTTTCTGCACTTCTTTTGTTTCTTTCTGCAACTCTCTTGCTTCTTTCTGTACCCCTTTTGCCTCTTTCTCCACCCCTCTTCCCCCTTTCTGCATCTCTGTTGCTTCTTTCTGCACTTCGCTTGCCTTCCTCTCCATCCCTCTTCCCTCTTTCTGCACCTCTGTTGCTTCTTTCTCCACTTCTCTTGCTTCGGTCTGCACCCCTTGTGCCTCTCTCTGCACCCCTCTTCTCTCTTTCTGCTCTCCTCTTGCCTCTTTCTGCACCTCTGTTCCTTTTTTCTGCAACCCTTGTGCTTCTTTCTGCACCCAGCTTCCCTCTTTCTGCACCTCTGTTCCTACTTTCTGCACTTCTTTTGTTTCTTTCTGCATCTTCTTTCTGCACTTCTCTTGCCTCTTTCTCCATCCCTCTTCCCTCTTTCTGCACCTCTGTTGCTTCTTTCTGTACTTCTCTAGCTTCTTTCTGCACCTCTCTTGCCTCTTTCTGCATTTCTGTTGCTTCTTTCTGCACCTTTCTTTCTTTTTCTGCACTTTCTTGCATCTTTCTGCACAACTCTTCTTCTTTCTGCTTCCCTCGCCTCTTTCTCCACCACTCCTCCCCCTTTCTGCATCTCTGTTGCTCTTTCTGCACTTCGCTTGCCTCTTTCTCCATCCCTCTTCCCTCTTTCTGCACCTCTGTTGCTTCTTTCTCCACTTCTCTTGCTTCGGTCTGCCCCCTTGTGCCTCTTTCTGCACCCCTCTTCTCTCTTTCTGCTCTCCTCTTGCCTCTTTCTCCACCTCTGTTGCTTCTTTCTGCACTTCTCTAGCTTCTTTCTGCACCTCTCTTGCCTCTTTCTGCATTTCTGTTGCTTCTTTCTGCACCTTTCTTTCTTTTTCTGCACTTTCTTGCATCTTTCTGCACAACTCTTCTACTTTCTGCACCTCTCTTGCCTCTTTCTGCACCTTCTTTGCCTCTTTCTGCACCTCACTTGCTTCTTACTGCACCCCTCTTGCCTCATTCTGAACCCCTCCTGCCTCTTTCTACACCTCTGTTTCTTATTTCTGCAGTTCTTTAGTTTATTTCTGTATCTATATGTCTTCTTTCTGCACTCCTCTTGCCTCTTTCTGCATCTCTGTTCCTTCTTTCTGTACTTCTTTTGTTTCTT
Source organism: Calotriton arnoldi (assembly GCA_963921515.1). Taxonomy (NCBI): domain Eukaryota; kingdom Metazoa; phylum Chordata; class Amphibia; order Caudata; family Salamandridae; genus Calotriton; species Calotriton arnoldi. The sequence goes on along the minus strand of CAWUFW010000202.1, from coordinate 4,774,092 downwards.
TCTGCACATCCCTTGCTTCTTTTTGCTTCCCTCTTGCCTCTTTCTCCACCCCTCTTCCCCCTTTTTGCATCTCTGTTGCTTCTTTCTGTACTTCTCTTACCTCTTTCTGCACCCCTCCTTCCTCTTTCTGCACCTCTGTTGCTTCTTTCTGCACTTATCTTGCTTCTTTCTGCACCCCTCATGCCTCTTTCTGCACCCCTTGTGCCTCTTAATGCACCCCTTGTGCCTCTTACTGCACCCATCTTATATCTTTCTGCACTCCTCTTGCCTCTTTCTGCACCCTCTTGCCTCTCTCTGCACCTTTGTCTCTGGTCCTCTATTCCTTCTTTCTGCACTTCTTTTGTTTGTTTCTGCACCTCTCTTGCTTCTTTCTGCACCCTCGTGCCTCTTTCTGCACCCCTTTTCCCTCTTTCTGCACCCCTCTTGCCTCTCTCTGCTTCCTCGCCTCTTTCTCAACACTCCTCCCCCTTTCTGCATCTCTGTTGCTTCTTTCTGCACTTCTTTTGTTTGTTTCTGCACCTCTCTTGCTTCTTTCTGCACCCTCGTGCCTCTTTCTGCACCCTTTTCCCTCTTTCTGCACCCCTCTTCCCTCTTTCTGCACCTCTGTTGCTTCTTTCTGCACTTCTCTTGCTTCTTTCTGCACCTCTCGTGCCTCTTTATGCACCCCTTGTGCCTCTTTACTGCACCCCTCTTCCCTCTTTCTGCACTCTCTCTTGCCTATTTCTGCACCTCTGGTGCTTCTTTCTGCAATTCTCTTGCTTCTTTCTGCCACCTCGTGCCTGTTTCTGCACCCCCTTTCTCTCTTTCTGTACCCCTCTTGGCTCTCTCTGCACCTCTGTCTCTGGTCCCTCTATTACTTCTTTCTGCACTTCTTTTGTTTGTTTCTGCATCTTCTTTCTGCACTTCTCTTGCCTCTTTCTCCATCCCTCTTCCCTCTTTCTCCGCCTCTGTTGCTTCTTTCTGCACTTCTCTAGCTTCTTTCTGCACCTCTCTTGCCTCTTTCTGCATTTCTGTTGCTTCTTTCTGCACCTTTCTTTCTTTTTCTGCACTTTCTTGCATCTTTCTGCACAACTCTTCTTCTTTCTGCTTCCCTCGCCTCTTTCTCCACCACTCCTCCCCCTTTCTGCATCTCTGTTGCTCTTTCTGCACTTCGCTTGCCTCTTTCTCCATCCCTCTTCCCTCTTTCTGCACCTCTGTTGCTTCTTTCTCCACTTCTCTTGCTTCGGTCTGCCCCCTTGTGCCTCTTTCTGCACCCCTCTTCTCTCTTTCTGCTCTCCTCTTGCCTCTTTCTGAACTTCTGTTCCTTCTTTCTGCAACCCTTGTGCCTCTTTCTGCACCCAGCTTCCCTCTTTCTGCACCTCTGTTCCTACTTTCTGCACTTCTTTTGTTTCTTTCTGCATCTTCTTTCTGCACTTCTCTTGCCTCTTTCTCCGTCCCTCTTCCCTCTTTCTGCACCTCTGTTGCTTCTTTCTGCACTTCTCTAGCTTCTTTCTGCACCTCTCTTGCCTCTTTCTGCATTTCTGTTGCTTCTTTCTGCACCTTTCTTTCTTTTTCTGCACTTTCTTGCATCTTTCTGCACAACTCTTCTACTTTCTGCACCTCTCTTGCCTCTTTCTGCACCTTCTTTGCCTCTTTCTGCACCTCACTTGCTTCTTACTGCACCCCTCTTGCCTCATTCTGAACCCCTCCTGCCTCTTTCTACACCTCTGTTTCTTCTTTCTGCAGTTCTTTAGTTTATTTCTGTATCTATATGTCTTCTTTCTGCACTCCTCTTGCCTCTTTCTGCATCTCTGTTCCTTCTTTCTGTACTTCTTTTGTTTCTTTCTGCACATCACTTGCTTCTTTTTGCTTCCCTCTTGCCTCTTTCTCCACCTCTCTCCCCCTTTTTGCATCTCTGTTGCTTCTTTCTGTACTTCTCTTACCTCTTTCTGCACCCCTCCTTCCTCTTTCTGCACCTCTGTTGCTTCTTTCTGCACTTATCTTGCTTCTTTCTGCACCCCTCATGCCTCTTTCTGCACCCCTTGTGCCTCTTAATGCACCCCTTGTGCCTCTTACTGCACCCATCTTATATCTTTCTGCACTCCTCTTGCCTCTTTCTGCACCCCTCTTGCCTCTCTCTGCACCTTTGTCTCTGGTCCCTCTATTCCTTCTTTCTGCACTTCTTTTGTTTGTTTCTGCACCTCTCTTGCTTCTTTCTGCACCCCTCGTGCCTCTTTCTGCACCCCTTTTCCCTCTTTCTGTACCCCTCTTGCCTCTCTCTGCTTCCCTCGCCTCTTTCTCCAACACTCCTCCCCCTTTCTGCATCTCTGTTGCTTCTTTCTGCACTTCTTTTGTTTGTTTCTGCACCTCTCTTGCTTCTTTCTGCACCCCTCGTGCCTCTTTCTGCACCCCTTTTCCCTCTTTCTGCACCCCTCTTCCCTCTTTCTGCACCTCTGTTGCTTCTTTCTGTACTTCTCTTGCTTCTTTCTGCACCCCTTGTGCCTCTTTATGCACCCCTTGTGCCTCTTACTGCACCCCTCTTCCCTCTTTCTGCACTCCTCTTGCCTATTTCTGCACCTCTGGTGCTTCTTTCTGCAATTCTCTTGCTTCTTTCTGCACCCCTCGTGCCTGTTTCTGCACCCCCTTTCTCTCTTTCTGTACCCCTCTTGGCTCTCTCTGCACATCTGTCTCTGGTCCCTCTATTACTTCTTTCTGCACTTCTTTTGTTTGTTTCTGCACCTCTCTTGCTTCTTTCTGCACCCCTCTTGCCTCTTTCTACACCCCTCTTAACCCTTTCTCCAATCTCTGTTCCTTGTTTCTGCACTTCTTTTGTCTCTTTCTCCACCCCTGTTCCATCTTTCTGCACCTCTGTTGCTTCTTTCTGCTCCTCTCTTGCTTCTTTCTGCTCCCCTTGTCCCTTTTTCACACACCTCTTCCCTCTTTCTGCAACCCTCTTGCCTCTTTCTGTACCTTTGTTCCATCTTTCTGCACTTCTTTTGTTTCTTTCTGCAGCTCTCTTCCTTCTTTCTGCACCCATATTCCCTCTATCTGCTCCCCTCTTCCCTCTTTCTGCACCCCTCTTGCCTCTTTCTGCACTCCCCTTGCCTCTTTCTGCACCTCTGTTCCTTCTTTCTGCAATTCTTTTGTTTTTATCTGCATCTCTTGCTTCTTTCTGCACCCCTTTTTCCTCTTTCTGCACCCCTCTTGCCTCTTTCTGCTCATCAGTTCCTTCCTTCTGCACTTCCTTTGTTTCTTTCTCCAGCTCTCTTGCTTCTTTCTGCCCCATTGCCTCTTTCTCCACCCCTTTTCCCTCTTTCTGCACCCCTGTTGCCTCTTTCTGCACCTCTGTTATTCTTTCTGCACTTCTTTTCTTTCTTTCTCCACATCTCTTGCTTCTTGATGCACCCCTCGTGCCTGTTTCTGCACCCCACTTCCCTCTTTTTGCACCCATCTTGCCTCTTTGTGCACCTCTGTTGCTTCTTTCGCCACTCCTCTTGCTTCTTTCTGCACCTGTCTTGCTTCTTTATGCACCACTCGTGCTTCTTTCTGCACCACTCTTCCCTCTTTCTGCACCTCAGTTCCTTCTTTCTGCACTTCTTTTGCTTCTTTCTGCACCTCTCTTGCCTTTTTCTCCACCCCTCATCCCTCTTTCTGCACCTATATTGCTTCTTTCTGCCTTTCTCTTGCTTCTTTCTGCACCCCTTGTGCCTCTTTCTGCACCCCTCTTTTATCTTTCTGCACTCCTCTTGCCTCTTTCTGCACTGCTGTTCCTTCTTTCTGCACTTCTTTTGTTTCTTTCTGCAACTCTCTTGCTTTTTCTGCACCTCTTTTGCCTCTTTCTCCACCCCTCTTCCCCGTTTCTTCATCTCTGATGCTACTTTCTGCACTTCTCTTCCTCTTTCTCCATCCCTCCTCCCTCTTTCTGCACCTCTGTTGCTTCTTTCTGCACTTCTCTTGCTTTGTTCTGCACCCTCGTGCCTCTTTGTGCACCGCTTGTGCCTCTTTCTGAACCCCTCTTCTCTCTTCTACACTCCTCTTGCCTCTCTGCACCTCTGTTCCTTCTTTCTGCACTTCTTTTCTTTCTTCCTACACCTCTCTTGCTTCTTTCTGCACCCCTCTTGCCTCTTTCTCTACCCCTCCTACCCCTTTCTGCATATCTGTTCCTTGTTTCTGCACTTCTCTTGTCTCTTTCTCAACCCCTGTTCCATCTTTCTGCACCTCTGTTGCTTCTTTCTGCTCCTCTCTTGCTTATTTCTGCACCCCTCGTCCCTCTTTCACATCCATCTCACCTCTTTCTACACCCCTCTTGCCTCTTTCTGCACCGCTGTTCCTTCTTTCTGCACTCCTCTTGCTTCTTTCTGCAGCACTCGTGCTTCTTTCTGCACCCCTCTTCTCTGTTTCTGCACCCCTCTTGCCTCTTTCTCCACCTCTGTTCCTTCTTCTGCACTTCTTTTGTTTCTTTCCACATGTCTATTGCTTCTTTCTGCTCCCCTCTTGCCACTTTCTCCACCCCTGTTCCCCCCTTTTGCATCTCTGTTGCTTATTTCTGCATTTCTATTGCCTCTTTATCTACCCCTCATCCCTCTTTCTGCACCTCTGTTGCTTCTTTCTGCACTTCTCTTGCTTCTTTCTGCACATCTGTCCCTTCTTTCAGCAACCCTTGTGCCTCTTTCTGCACCCCTCTTCAATCTTTCTGCACCCCTCTTGACTCTTTCTGCACCTCTGTTCCTTCTTTCTGCACTTGTTTTGTTTCTTTCTGCAACTCTCTTGCTTCTTTCTGCACCCCTCTTCCCTCTTTCTCCACCCCTCTTCCCTCTTTCTGCACCCCTCCTGCCTCTTTCTACACCTCTGTTCCTTCTTTCTGCAGTTCTTTAGTTTATTTCTGCATCTATGTCTTCTTTCTGCACTCCTCTGGCGTCTTTCCCCATCCCTCTTCCCCCTTTCTACACCTCTGTTGCTTCTTTCTGCAATTTTCTTGCCTCTTTCTGCACCCCTTTTCCCTCTTTCTGCACCTCTGTTGCTTCTTTCTGCCCTTCGATTGCTTCTTTCGGCACCCCTCGTGCCTCTTTCTGCACCCCTTTCCCTCATTCTGCACCCAGCTTGCCTCTCTCTGCACTTCTGTTCATTCTTTCTGCACTTTCTTTGTTTCTTTCTGCACCTCTCTTGCTTCTTTCTCACCCCTCTTACCCCTTTCTGCATCTTTGTTTGCTTCTTTCTGCACCCCTCTTCCCTCTATCTGCAAACCCCTTCCGTCTGTCTGCACCCCTCTTGCCTCTTTCTGCACCTCTGATCCTTCTTTCTGCACTTGTTTTGTTTCTTTCAGCACCTCTCTTGCTTCTTTCTGCTCCCCCATGCATGCTTCTGCACTCTTCTTCCCTCTTTCTGCACCCCTCTTGCCTCTTTCTGCACTCCTCTTGCCTCTTTCTGCACCTCTGTTCCGTCTTTCTACACTTCTTTTGTTTTTTTCTGCACCTCTTGCTTCTTTTTGCACCCCTTTTGCCTTTTTCTGCACCCCTCTTGCCTCTTTCTGCACCTCTGTTCCTTCCTTCTGCATTTCTTTTATTTCTTTTTGCAGCTCTCTTGCTTCTTTCGGCACCCCCTTGCCTCTTTCTCTACCCCTGTTCCCTCTTTTTGCACCCCTGTTGCCTCTTTCTGCACCTCTGTTCCTTCTTTCTGCACTTCTTTTGTTTCTTTCTGCACCTCTCTTGCCTTTTTCTCCACCCCATTACCTCTTTCTGCACCTCTGTTGCTTCTTTCTACACTTATCTTGCTTCTTTCTGCACCCCTTGTGCCTCTTTCTGCACCGCTTGTGCCGCTTTCTGCACCCCTCTTCTCTTTCTGCACTCCTCTTGCCTCTTTCTGCACCTCTGTTCCTTCTTTCTGCACTTCTTTTGTTTCTTTCTGCAACTCTCTTGCTTCTTTCTGTACCCCTTTTGCCTCTTTCTCCACCCCTCTTCCCCCTTTCTGCATCTCTGTTGCTTCTTTCTGCACTTAGCTTGCCTTCCTCTCCATCCCTCTTCCCTCTTTCTGCACCTCTGTTGCTTCTTTCTCCACTTCTCTTGCTTGGTCTGCACCCTTGTGCCTCTCTCTGCACCCTCTTCTCTCTTTCTGCTCTCCTCTTGCCTCTTTCTGCACCTCTGTTCCTTCTTTCTGCAACCCTTGTGCTTCTTTCTGCACCCAGCTTCCCTCTTTCTGCACCTCTGTTCCTACTTTCTGCACTTCTTTTGTTTCTTTCTGCATCTTCTTTCTGCACTTCTCTTGCCTCTTTCTCCATCCCTCTTCCTGTTTCTCCACCTCTGTTGCTTCTTTCTGCACTTCTCTAGCTTCTTTCTGCACCTCTCTTGCCTCTTTCTGCATTTCTGTTGCTTCTTTCTGCACCTTTCTTTCTTTTTCTGCACTTTCTTGCATTTTTCTGCACAACTCTTCTTCTTTCTGCTTCCTCGCCTCTTTCTCCACCACTCCTCCCCTTTCTGCATCTCTGTTGCTTCTTTCTGCACTTCGCTTGCCTCTTTCTCCATCCCTCTTCCCTCTTTCTACACCTCTGTTGCTTCTTTCTCCACTTCTCTTGCTTCGGTCTGCCCCCTTGTGCCTCTTTCTGCACCCCTCTTCTCTCTTTCTGCTCTCCTCTTGCCTCTTTCTGAACTTCTGTTCCTTCTTTCTGCAACCCTTGTGCCTCTCTCTGCACCTTTGTCTCTGGTCCCTCTATTCCTTCTTTCTGCACTTCTTTTGTTTGTTTCTGCACCCCTCGTGCCTCTTTCTGCACCCCTTTTCCCTCTTTCTGTACCCCTCTTGCCTCTCTCTGCTTCCCTCGCCTCTTTCTCCAACACTCCTCCCCCTTTCTGCATCTCTGTTGCTTCTTTCTGCACTTCTTTTGTTTGTTTCTGCACCTCTCTTGCTTCTTTCTGCACCCCTCGTGCCTCTTTCTGCACCCCTTTTCCCTCTTTCTGCACCCCTCTTCCCTCTTTCTGCACCTCTGTTGCTTCTTTCTGTACTTCTCTTGCTTCTTTCTGCACCCCTTGTGCCTCTTTATGCACCCCTTGTGCCTCTTACTGCACCCCTCTTCCCTCTTTCTGCACTCCTCTTGCCTATTTCTGCACCTCTGGTGCTCTTTCTGCAATTCTCTTGCTTCTTTCTGCACCCTCGTGCCTGTTTCTGCACCCCCTTGCTCTCTTTCTGTACCCCTCTTGGCTCTCTCTGCACATCTGTCTCTGGTCCCTCTATTGCTTCTTTCTGCACTTCTTTTGTTTGTTTCTGCACCTCTCTTGCTTCTTTCTGCACCCCTCTTGCCTCTTTCTGCACCCCTCTTAACCCTTTCTCCAATCTCTGTTCCTTGTTTCTGCACTTCTTTTGTCTCTTTCTCCACCCCTGTTCCATCTTTCTGCACCTCTGTTGCTTCTTTCTGCTCCTCTCTTGCTTCTTTCTGCTCCCATTGTCCCTTTTCTCACACCTCTTCCCTCTTTCTGCAACCCTCTTGCCTCTTTCTGTACCTTTGTTCCATCTTTCTGCACTTCTTTTGTTTCTTTCTGCAGCTCTCTTCCTTCTTTCTGCACCCATATTCCCTCTATCTGCTCCCCTCTTCCCTCTTTCTGCACCCCTCTTGCCTCTTTCTGCACTCCCCTTGCACTCTTTCTGCACCTCTGTTCCTTCTTTCTGCAATTCTTTTGTTTTTATCTGCATCTCTTGCTTCTTTCTGCACCCCTTTTTCCTCTTTCTGCACCCCTCTTGCCTCTTTCTGCTCATCAGTTCCTTCCTTCTGCACTTCCTTTGTTTCTTTCTCCAGCTCTCTTGCTTCTTTCTGCCCCATTGCCTCTTTCTCCACCCCTTTTCCCTCTTTCTGCACCCCTGTTGCCTCTTTCTGCACCTCTGTTATTCTTTCTGCACTTCTTATTCTTTCTTTCTCCACATCTCTTGCTTCTTGATGCACCCCTCGTGCCTGTTTCTGCACCCCACTTCCCTCTTTTTGCACCCATCTTGCCTCTTTGTGCACCTCTGTTGCTTCTTTCGCCACTCCTCTTGCTTCTTTCTGCACCTGTCTTGCTTCTTTATGCACCACTCGTGCTTCTTTCTGCACCACTCTTCCCTCTTTCTGCACCTCAGTTCCTTCTTTCTGCACTTCTTTGCTTCTTTCTGCACTCTCTTGCCTTTTTCTCCACCCCTCATCCCTCTTTCTGCACCTATATTGCTTCTTTCTGCCTTTCTCTTGCTTCTTTCTGCACCCCTTGTGCCTCTTTCTGCACCCCTCTTTCATCTTTCTGCACTCCTCTTGCCTCTTTCTGCACTGCTGTTCCTTCTTTCTGCACTTCTTTTGTTTCTTTCTGCAACTCTCTTGCTTTTTTCTGCACCTCTTTTGCCTCTTTCTCCACCCCTCTTCCCCGTTTCTTCATCTCTGATGCTACTTTCTGCACTTCTCTTCCCTCTTTCTCCATCCCTCCTCCCTCTTTCTGCACCTCTGTTGCTTCTTTCTGCACTTCTCTTGCTTTGTTCTGCACCCCTCGTGCCTCTTTGTGCACCGCTTGTGCCTCTTTCTGAACCCCTCTTCTCTCTTTCTACACTCCTCTTGCCTCTCTCTGCACCTCTGTTCCTTCTTTCTGCACTTCTTTTCTTTCTTCCTACACCTCTCTTGCTTCTTTCTGCACCCCTCTTGCCTCTTTCTCTACCCCTCCTACCCCTTTCTGCATATCTGTTCCTTGTTTCTGCACTTCTCTTGTCTCTTTCTCAACCCCTGTTCCATCTTTCTGCACCTCTGTTGCTTCTTTCTGCTCCTCTCTTGCTTATTTCTGCACCCCTCGTCCCTCTTTCACATCCATCTCACCTCTTTCTACACCCCTCTTGCCTCTTTCTGCACCGCTGTTCCTTCTTTCTGCACTCCTCTTGCTTCTTTCTGCAGCACTCGTGCTTCTTTCTGCACCCCTCTTCTCTGTTTCTGCACCCCTCTTGCCTCTTTCTCCACCTCTGTTCCTTCTTCTGCACTTCTTTTGTTTCTTTCCACATGTCTATTGCTTCTTTCTGCTCCCCTCTTGCCACTTTCTCCACCCCTGTTCCCCCCTTTTGCATCTCTGTTGCTTATTTCTGCATTTCTATTGCCTCTTTATCTACCCCTCATCCCTCTTTCTGCACCTCTGTTGCTTCTTTCTGCACTTCTCTTGCTTCTTTCTGCACATCTGTCCCTTCTTTCAGCAACCCTTGTGCCTCTTTCTGCACCCTCTTCAATCTTTCTGCACCCCTCTTGACTCTTTCTGCACCTCTGTTCCTTCTTTCTGCACTTGTTTTGTTTCTTTCTGCAACTCTCTTGCTTCTTTCTGCACCCCTCTTCCCTCTTTCTCCACCCCTCTTCCCTCTTTCTGCACCCCTCCTGCCTCTTTCTACACCTCTGTTCCTTCTTTCTGCAGTTCTTTAGTTTATTTCTGCATCTATGTCTTCTTTCTGCACTCCTCTGGCGTCTTTCCCCATCCCTCTTCCCCCTTTCTACACCTCTGTTGCTTCTTTCTGCAATTTTCTTGCCTCTTTCTGCACCCCTTTTCCCTCTTTCTGCACCTCTGTTGCTTCTTTCTGCCCTTCGATTGCTTCTTTCGGCACCCTCTGTGCCTCTTTCTGCACCCCTTTTCCCTCATTCTGCACCCAGCTTGCCTCTCTCTGCACTTCTGTTCATTCTTTCTGCACTTTCTTTGTTTCTTTCTGCACCTCTCTTGCTTCTTTCTCCACCCCTCTTACCCCTTTCTGCATCTTTGTTGCTTCTTTCTGCACCCCTCTTCCCTCTATCTGCAAACCCCTTCCGTCTGTCTGCACCCCTCTTGCCTCTTTCTGCACCTCTGATCCTTCTTTCTGCACTTGTTTTGTTTCTTTCAGCACCTCTCTTGCTTCTTTCTGCTCCCCCATGCATGCTTCTGCACTCTTCTTCCCTCTTTCTGCACCCCTCTTGCCTCTTTCTGCACTCCTCTTGCCTCTTTCTGCACCTCTGTTCCGTCTTTCTACACTTCTTTTGTTTTTTCTGCACCTCTTGCTTCTTTTGCACCTTTTGCCTTTTTCTGCACCCCTCTTGCCTCTTTCTGCACCTCTGTTCCTTCCTTCTGCATTTCTTTTATTTCTTTTTGCAGCTCTCTTGCTTCTTTCGGCACCCCCTTGCCTCTTTCTCTACCCCTGTTCCCTCTTTTTGCACCCCTGTTGCCTCTTTCTGCACCTCTGTTCCTTCTTTCTGCACTTCTTTTGTTTCTTTCTGCACCTCTCTTGCCTTTTTCTCCACCCCATTACCTCTTTCTGCACCTCTGTTGCTTCTTTCTACACTTATCTTGCTTCTTTCTGCACCCCTTGTGCCTCTTTCTGCACCGCTTGTGCCGCTTTCTGCACCCCTCTTCTCTTTCTGCACTCCTCTTGCCTCTTTCTGCACCTCTGTTCCTTCTTTCTGCACTTCTTTTGTTTCTTTCTGCAACTCTCTTGCTTCTTTCTGTACCCTTTGCCTCTTTCTCCACCCCTCTTCCCCCTTTCTGCATCTCTGTTGCTTCTTTCTGCACTTCGCTTGCCTTCCTCTCCATCCCTCTTCCCTCTTTCTGCACCTCTGTTGCTTCTTTCTCCACTTCTCTTGCTTCGGTCTGCACCCCTTGTGCCTCTCTCTGCACCCCTCTTCTCTCTTTCTGCTCTCCTCTTGCCTCTTTCTGCACCTCTGTTCCTTTTTTCTGCAACCCTTGTGCTTCTTTCTGCACCCAGCTTCCCTCTTTCTGCACCTCTGTTCCTACTTTCTGCACTTCTTTTGTTTCTTTCTGCATCTTCTTTCTGCACTTCTCTTGCCTCTTTCTCCATCCCTCTTCCCTGTTTCTCCACCTCTGTTGCTTCTTTCTGCACTTCTCTAGCTTCTTTCTGCACCTCTCTTGCCTCTTTCTGCATTTCTGTTGCTTCTTTCTGCACCTTTCTTTCTTTTTCTGCACTTTCTTGCATTTTTCTGCACAACTCTTCTTCTTTCTGCTTCCCTCACCTCTTTCTCCACCACTCCTCCCCCTTTCTGCATCTCTGTTGCTTCTTTCTGCACTTCGCTTGCCTCTTTCTCCATCCCTCTTCCCTCTTTCTACACCTCTGTTGCTTCTTTCTCCACTTCTCTTGCTTCGGTCTGCCCCCTTGTGCCTCTTTCTGCACCCCTCTTCTCTCTTTCTGCTCTCCTCTTGCCTCTTTCTGAACTTCTGTTCCTTCTTTCTGCAACCCTTGTGCCTCTTTCTGCACCCAGCTTCCCTCTTTCTGCACCTCTGTTCCTACTTTCTGAACTTCTTTTGTTTCTTTCTGCATCTTCTTTCTGCACTTCTCTTGCCTCTTTCTCCGTCCCTCTTCCCTCTTTTTGCACCTCTGTTGCTTCTTTCTGCACTTCTATAGCTTCTTCTGCACCTCTCTTGCCTCTTTCTGCATTTCTGTTGCTTCTTTCTGCACCTTTCTTTCTTTTTCTGCACTTTCTTGCATCTTTCTGCACAACTCTTCTACTTTCTGCACCTCTCTTGCCTCTTTCTGCACCTTCTTTGCCTCTTTCTGCACCTCACTTGCTTCTTACTGCACCCCTCTTGCCTCATTCTGAACCCCTCCTGCCTCTTTCTACACCTCTGTTTCTTCTTTCTGCAGTTCTTTAGTTTATTTCTGTATCTATATGTCTTCTTTCTGCACTCCTCTTGCCTCTTTCTGCATCTCTGTTCCTTCTTTCTGTACTTCTTTTGTTTCTTTCTGCACATCCCTTGCTTCTTTTTGCTTCCCTCTTGCCTCTTTCTCCACCCTCTTCCCCTTTTTGCATCTCTGTTGCTTCTTTCTGTACTTCTCTTACCTCTTTCTGCACCCTCCTTCCTCTTTCTGCACCTCTGTTGCTTCTTTCTGCACTTATCTTGCTTCTTTCTGCACCCCTCATGCCTCTTTCTGCACCCCTTGTGCCTCTTAATGCACCCCTTGTGCCTCTTACTGCACCCATCTTATATCTTTCTGCACTCCTCTTGCCTCTTTCTGCACCCCTCTTGCCTCTCTCTGCACCTTTGTCTCTGGTCCCTCTATTCCTTCTTTCTTCACTTCTTTTGTTTGTTTCTGCACCTCTCTTGCTTCTTTCTGCACCCCTCGTGCCTCTTTCTGCACCCCTTTTCCCTCTTTCTGTACCCCTCTTGCCTCTCTCTGCTTCCCTCGCCTCTTTCTCCAACACTCCTCCCCCTTTCTGCATCTCTGTTGCTTCTTTCTGCACTTCTCTTGCCTCTTTCTGCACCCCTCTTCCCTCTTTCTGCACCTCTGTTGCTTCTTTCTGTACTTCTCTTGCTTCTTTCTGCACCCCTTGTGCCTCTTTATGCACCCCTTGTGCCTCTTACTGCACCCCTCTTCCCTCTTTCTGCACTCCTCTTGCCTATTTCTGCACCTCTGGTGCTTCTTTCTGCAATTCTCTTGCTTCTTTCTGCACCCCTCGTGCCTGTTTCTGCACCCCCTTTCTCTCTTTCTGTACCCCTCTTGCCTCTCTCTGCACCTCTGTCTCTGGTCCCTCTATTACTTCTTTCTGCACTTCTTTTGTTTGTTTCTGCACCTCTCTTGCTTCTTTCTGCACCCCTCCTGCCTCTTTCTACACCCCTCTTATCCCTTTCTCCAATCTCTGTTCCTTGTTTCTGCACTTCTTTTGTCTCTTTCTCCACCCCTGTTCCATCTTTCTGCACCTCTGTTGCTTCTTTCTGCTCCTCTCTTGCTTCTTTCTGCTCCCCTTGTCCCTTTTTCACACCCCTCTTCCTCTTTCTGCAACCCTCTTGCCTCTTTCTGTACCTTTGTTCCATCTTTCTGCACTTCTTTTGTTTCTTTCTGCAGCTCTCTTCCTTCTTTCTGCACCCATATTCCCTCTATCTGCTCCCCTCTTCCCTCTTTCTGCACCCCTCTTGCCTCTTTCTGCACTCCCCTTGCCTCTTTCTGCACCTCTGTTCCTTCTTTCTGCAATTCTTTTGTTTTTATCTGCATCTCTTGCTTCTTTCTGCACACCTTTTTCCTCTTTCTGCACCCCTCTTGCCTCTTTCTGCTCATCAGTTCCTTCCTTCTGCACTTCCTTTGTTTCTTTCTCCAGCTCTCTTGCTTCTTTCTGCCCCCATTGCCTCTTTCTCCACCCCTTTTCCCTCTTTCTGCACCCCTGTTGCCTCTTTCTGCACCTCTGTTATTCTTTCTGCACTTCTTTTCTTTCTTTCTCCACATCTCTTGCTTCTTGATGCACCCCTCATGCCTGTTTCGGCACCCTACTTCCCTCTTTTTGCACCCATCTTGCCTCTTTGTGCACCTCTGTTGCTTCTTTCTCCACTCCTCTTGCTTCTTTCTGCACCTGTCTTGCTTCTTTATGCACCACTCGTGCTTCTTTCTGCACCACTCTTCCCTCTTTCTGCACCTCAGTTCCTTCTTTCTGCACTTCTTTTACCTCTTTCTGCACCTCTCTTGCCTTTTTCTCCACCCCTCATCCCTCTTTCTGCACCTATATTGCTTCTTTCTGCCTTTCTCTTGCTTCTTTCTGCACCCCTTGTGCCTCTTTCTGCACCCCTCTTTTATCTTTCTGCACTCCTCTTGCCTCTTTCTGCACTGCTGTTCCTTCTTTCTGCACTTCTTTTGTTTCTTTCTGCAACTCTCTTGCTTTTTTCTGCACCTCTTTTGCCTCTTTCTCCACCCCTCTTCCCCGTTTCTTCATCTCTGATGCTACTTTCTGCACTTCTTTCCCTCTTTCTCCATCCCTCCTCCCTCTTTCTGCACCTCTGTTGCTTCTTTCTGCACTTCTCTTGCTTTGTTCTGCACCCCTCGTGCCTCTTTCTGCACCGCTTGTGCCTCTTTCTGCACCCCTCTTCTCTCTTTCTACACTCCTCTTGCCTCTCTCTGCACCTCTGTTCCTTCTTTCTGCACTTCTTTTCTTTCTTCCTACACCTCTCTTGCTTCTTTCTGCACCCTCTTTGCCTCTTTCTCTACCCCTCCTACCCCTTTCTGCATATCTGTTCCTTGTTTCTGCACTTCTCTTGTCTCTTTCTCAACCCCTGTTCCATCTTTCTGCACCTCTGTTGCTTCTTTCTGCTCCTCTCTTGCTTATTTCTGCACCCCTCGTCCCTCTTTCACATCCATCTCACCTCTTTCTACACCCCTCTTGCCTCTTTCTGCACCACTGTTCCTTCTTTCTGCACTTCTTTTGTTTCTTTCTGCACCTCTCTTGCTTCTTTCTGCACCCCTCTTCCCTATTTCTGCATCCCTCTTCCTCTTTCTGCAACCCTCTTCCCTCTTTCTGCACCCTCTTGCCGCTTTCTGTACCCATCTTGCCTCTCTCTGCACCTCTGTTCCTTTTTTCTGCACTTCTTTTGTTTTATCTGCACCTCTCGCTTCTTTCTGCACCCCTTTGCCTCTTTCTGCACCCTGCTTGCCTCTTTCTGCACCTCTGTTCCTTCTTTCTGCAGTTCTTTTGTTTATTTCTGCACATCTCTTGCTTCTTTCTGCACCCTCTTCACTCTTTCTGCACCCCTCTTGACTCTTTCTGCACCTATGTTCCTTCTTTCTGCACTTGTTTTGTTTCTTTCTGCAACTCTCTTGCTTCTTTCTGCACTCCTATTGCCTCTTTCTTCACCCCTTCCCCCTTTCTGCATCTCTGTTGCTTCTTTCTGCACTTCTCTTGCCTCTTTCTCCATCCCTTTTTCTGCACCTCTATTGCTTCTTTCTGCACTTCTCTTGCTTCTTTCTGCACCCCTTGTGCCTCTTTCTGCAACACTTGTGTGTATTTCTGCACCCTCTTTCTCTCTTTCTGCACTCCTCTTGCCTCTTTCTGCACCTCTGTTCCTTCTTTCTGCACTTCTTTTGTTTCTTTCTGCACCTCTCTTGCTTCTTTTTGCTTCCCTCTTGCCACTTTCTCCACCCTCTTCCCTTTTCTGTATCTCTGTTGCTTCTTTCTGCAATTTTCTTGCCTCTTTCTGCACCCCGTTTCCCTCTTTCTGCACCCCTTTTCCCTCATTCTGCACCTCTGTTAATTTTTTCTGCACTTCCTTTGTTTCTTTCTCACCTCTCTTGCTTCTTTCTCCACCCTCTTACCCCTTTCTGCATCTCTGTTGCTTCTTTCTGCACCCCTCTATCTGCCAACCACTTCCGTCTGTCTGCACCCCTCTTGCCTCTTTCTGCACCTCTGATCCTTCTTTCTGCACTTGTTTTGTTTCTTTCTGCACCTCTCTTGCTTCTTTATGCACCCCCATGCATGCTTCTGCATTCTTCTTCCCTCTCTCTGTACCTCTCTTGCCTCTTTCTGCACTCCTCTTGCCTCTTTCTGCATCTCTGTTCCTTCTTTCTGCACTTCTTTTGTTTTTTCTGCACCTCTTGCTTCTTTCTGCACCCCTTTTGCCAATTTTTGCACCCCTCTGGCCTCTTTCTGCACCTCTGTTCCTTCCTTCTGCATTTCTTTGATTTCTTTCTGCAATTCTCTTGCTTCTTTCTGCACCCCTCATGCCTCTTTCTGCACCCCCTTTCCCTCTTTCTGCACCCCTCTTTCCTCTCTCTGCACCTTTGTCTCTGGTCCCTCTATTCCTTCTTTCTGCACTTCTTTTGTTTGTTTCTGCACCTCTCTTGCTTCTTTCTGCCCCCCTCTTGCCTCTTTCTACACCCCTCTTACCCCTTTCTCCATCTCTGTTCCTTGTTTCTGCACTTCTCTTGTCTCTTTCTCCACCCCTGTTCCATCTTTCTGCACCTCTGTTGCTTCTTTCTGTTCCTCTCTTGCTTCTTTCTGCACCCCTCATCCCTATTTCACACCCCTCTTTCCTCTTTCTGCAACCCTTTTGCCTCTTTCTGTACCTTTGTTCCTTCTTTCTGCACTTCTTTTGTTTCTTTCTGCAGCTCTCTTCCTTCTTTCTGCACCCATCTTCCCTCTATCTACACCCCTCTTCCCTCTATCTACACCCCTCTTCCCTCTTTCTGCACCCCTCTTGCCTCTTTCTGCACTCCCCTTGCATCTTTCTGCACCTCTGTTCCTTCTTTCTGCAATTCTTTTGTTTTTATCTGCACCTCTTGCTTCTTTCTGCACCCCTTTTGCCTCTGTCTGCACCACTCTTGCCTCTTTCTGCACCTCTGTTCCTTTCTTCTGCACTTCCTTTGTTTCTTTCTCTAGCTCTCTTGATTCTTTCTGCCCCCCTTGCCTCTTTCTCCACCCCTTTTCCCTCTTTCTGCACCCCTATTGCCTCTTTCTGCACCTCTGTTCTTCTTTCTGCACTTCTTTTCTTTCTTTCTCCACATCTCTTGCTTCTTTCTGCACCCCTCGTGCCTCTTTCTGTACCCCACTTCCCTCTTTTTGCACCCATCTTCCCTCTTTGTACACATCTGTTGCTTCTTTCTTCACTCCTCTTGCTTCTTTCTGCACCTCTCTTGCTTCTTTCTGCGCCACTCGTGCTTCTTTCTGCATGACTCTTCCCTCTTTCTGCACCTCAGTTCCTTCTTTCTGCACTTCTTTTGTTTCTTTCTGCACCTCTCTTGCCTTTTTCTCCACCCCTCATCCCTCTTTCTGCACATCTGTTGCTTCTTTCTGCACTTCTCTTGCTTCTTTCTGCACCCCTCGTGCCTCTTTCTGCACCCCTTTTGCCTCTTTCTGCACCCCTCTTTTCTCTTTCTGCACTCCTCTTGCCTCTTTCTGCACATCTGTTCCTTCTTTCTGCACTTCTTTTGTTTCTTTCTGCAACTCTCTTGCTTTTTTCAATACCTCTTTTGCCTCTTTCTCCACCCCTCTTCCCCCTTCATCTCTGTTGCTACTTTCTGCACTTCTCTTTCTCCATCCCTCCTCCCTCTTTCTGCACCTCTGTTGCTTCTTTCTGCACTTCTCTTGCTTTGTTCTGCACCCCTCATGCCACTTTATGCACCGCTTGTGCCTCTTTCTGCACCCCTCTTCTCTCTTTCTACACTCCTTTTGCCACTTTCTGCACTCCTCTTGCCTCTTTCTGCACATCTGTTCCTTCTTTCTGCACTTATTTTGTTTCTTTCTGCACCTCTCTTGCTTCTTTCTGCTCCCCTCTTCCCTATTTCTGCATCCCTCTTATCTCTTTCTGCAACCCACTTCCCTATTTCTGCACCCCTCTTGCCACTTTCTGCACTCCTCTTGCCTCTTTCTGCACCTCTGTTGATTGTTTCTGAAATTCTCTTGCTTCTTTCTGCCCCCTTGCCTCTTTCTCCACCCCTTTTCCCTCTTTCTGCACCCCTATTGCCTCTTTCTGCACCTCTGTTATTCTTTCTGCACTTCTTTTCTTTCTTTCTCCACATCTCTTGCTTCTTTCTGCACCCCTCGTGCCTCTTTCTGTACCGCAATTCCCTCTTTTTGCACCCATCTTCCCTCTTTGTACACCTCTGTTGCTTCTTTCTTCACTCCTCTTGCTTCTTTCTGCACCTCTCTTGCTTCTTTCTGCACCACTCGTGCTTCTTTCTGCACGACTCTTCCCTCTTTCTGCACCTCAGTTCCTTCTTTCTGCACTTCTTTTGTTTCTTTCTGCACCTCTCTTGCCTTTTTCTCCACCCCTCATCCCTCTTTCTGCACCTCTGTTGCTTTTTCTGCACTTCTCTTGCTTCTTTCTGCACCCCTCGTGCCTCTTTCTGCACCCCTCTTTTTCTCTTTCTGCACTCCTCTTGCCTCTTTCTGCACATCTGTTCCTTCTTTCTACACTTCTTTTGTTTCTTTCTGCAACTCTCTTGCTTTTTCTGCACCTCTTTTGCCTCTTTCTCCACCCCTCTGCCCCCTTTCTTCATCTCTGTTGCTACTTTCTGCACATCTCTTGCCTCTTTCTCCATCCCTCCTCCCTCTTTCTGCACCTCTGTTGCTTCTTTCTGCACTTCTCTTGCTTTGTTCTGCACCCCTCGTGCCTCTTTCTGCACCGCTTGTGCCTCTTTCTGCACCCCTCTTCTCTCTTTCTACAATCCTCTTGCCTCTCTCTGCACCTCTGTTCCTTCTTTCTGCACTTCTTTTCTTTCTTCCTACACCTCTCTTGCTTCTTTCTGCACCCCTCTTGCCTCTTTCTCTACCCCTCCTACCCCTTTCTGCATCTCTGTTCCTTGTTTCTGCACTTCTCTTGTCTCTTTCTCAACCCCTGTTCCATCTTTCTGCACCTCTGTTGCTTCTTTCTGCTCCTCTCTTGCTTATTTCTGCACCCCCATCCCTCTTTCACATCCATCTTCCCTCTTTCTACACCCCTCTTGCCTCTTTCTGCACCACTGTTCCTTCTTTCTGCACGTCTTTTGTTTCTTTCTGCACCTCTCTTGCTTCTTTCTGCACCCCTCTTCCCTATTTCTGCATCCCTCTTCCCTCTTTCTGCAACACTCTTCCCTCTTTCTGCACCCCTCTTGCCGCTTTCTGTACCCATCTTGCCTCTCTCTGCACCTCTGTTCCTTTTTTCTGCACTTCTTTTGTTTTATCTGCACCTCTCGCTTCTTTCTGCACCCCCTTTGCCTCTTTCGGCACCCTGCTTGCCTCTTTCTGCACCTCTGTTCCTTCTTTCTGCAGTTCTTTTGTTTCTTTCTGCACATCTCTTGCTTCTTTCTGAACCCCTCTTCACTCTTTCTGCACCCCTCTTCACTCTTTCTGCACCTATGTTCCTTCTTTCTGCACTCCTATTGCCTCTTTCTTCACCCCTTCCCCCTTTCTGCATCTCTGTTGCTTCTTTCTGCACTTCTCTTGCCTCTTTCTCCATCCCTCTTTCTGCACCTCTATTGCTTCTTTCTGCACTTCTCTTGCTTCTTTCTGCACCCCTTGTGCCTCTTTCTGCAACACTTGTGTGTATTTCTGCACCCCTCTTCTCTCTTTCTGCACTCCTCTTGCCTCTTTCTGCACCTCTGTTCCTTCTTTCTGCACTTCTTTTGTTTCTTTCTGCACCTCTCTTGCTTCTTTTTGCTTCCCTCTTGCCACTTTCTCCACCCCTCTTCCCCTTTTCTGTATCTCTGTTGCTTCTTTCTGCAATTTTCTTGCCTCTTTCTGCACCCCGTTTCCCTCTTTCTGCACCCCTTTTCCCTCATTCTGCACCTCTGTTAATTTTTTCTGCACTTCCTTTGTTTCTTTCTGCACCTCTCTTGCTTCTTTCTCCACCCCTCTTACCCCTTTCTGCATCTCTGTTGCTTCTTTCTGCACCCCTCTATCTGCCAACCCCTTCCGTCTGTCTGCACCCCTCTTGCCTCTTTCTGCACCTCTGATCCTTCTTTCTGCACTTGTTTTGTTTCTTTCTGCACCTCTCTTGCTTCTTTATGCACCCCATGCATGCTTCTGCACTCTTCTTCCCTCTCTCTGTACCCTCTTGCCTCTTTCTGCACTCCTCTTGCCTCTTTCTGCATCTCTGTTCCTTCTTTCTGCACTTCTTTTGTTTTTTTCTGCACCTCTTTCTTCTTTCTGCACCCCGTTTGCCAATTTTTGCACCCCTCTGGCCTCTTTCTGCACCTCTGTTCCTTCCTTCTGCATTTCTTTGATTTCTTTCTGCAATTCTCTTGCTTCTTTCTGCACCCCTCATGCCTCTTTCTGCACCCCTCTTTCCTCTCTCTGCACCTTTGTCTCTGGTCCCTCTATTCCTTCTTTCTGCACTTCTTTTGTTTGTTTCTGCACCTCTCTTGCTTCTTTCTGCCCCCCTCTTGCCTCTTTCTACACCCCTCTTACCCCTTTCTCCATCTCTGTTCCTTGTTTCTGCACTTCTCTTGTCTCTTTCTCCACCCCTGTTCCATCTTTCTGCACCTCTGTTGCTTCTTTCTGCTCCTCTCTTGCTTCTTTCTGCACCCCTCATCCCTATTTCACACCCCTCTTTCCTCTTTCTGCAACCCTCTTGCCTCTTTCTGTACCTTTGTTCCTTCTTTCTGCACTTCTTTTGTTTCTTTCTGCAGCTCTCTTCCTTCTTTCTGCACCCATCTTCCCTCTATCTGCACCCCTCTTCCCTCTTTCTGCCCCCCTTCCCTCTTTCTCCACCCCTTTTCCCTCTTTCTGCACCCCTATTGCCTCTTTCTGCACCTCTGTTATTCTTTCTGCACTTCTTTTCTTTCTTTCTCCACATCTCTTGCTTCTTTCTGCACCCCTCGTGCCTCTTTCTGTACCGCAATTCCCTCTTTTGCACCCATCTTCCCTCTTTGTACACCTCTGTTGCTTCTTTCTTCACTCCTCTTGCTTCTTTCTGCACCTCTCTTGCTTCTTTCTGCACCACTCGTGCTTCTTTCTGCACGACTCTTCCCTCTTTCTGCACCTCAGTTCCTTCTTTCTGCACTTCTTTGTTTCTTTCTGCACCTCTCTTGCCTTTTTCTCCACCCTCATCCCTCTTTCTGCACATCTGTTGCTTCTTTCTGCACTTCTCTTGCTTCTTTCTGCACCCCTCGTGCCTCTTTCTGCACCCCTTTTGCCTCTTTCTGCACCCCTCTTTTCTCTTTCTGCACTCCTCTTGCCTCTTTCTGCACATCTGTTCCTTCTTTCTGCACTTCTTTTGTTTCTTTCTGCAACTCTCTTGCTTTTTTCTACACCTCTTTTGCCTCTTTCTTCACCCCTTTCCCCCTTCATCTCTGTTGCTACTTTCTGCACTTCTCTTGCCTCTTTCTCCATCCCTCCTCCCTCTTTCTGCACCTCTGTTGCTTCTTTCTGCACTTCTCTTGCTTTGTTCTGCACCCCTCATGCCACTTTATGCACCGCTTGTGCCTCTTTCTGCACCCCTCTCCTCTCTTTATACACTCCTTTTGCCTCTCTCTGCACCTCTGTTCCTTCTCTCTGCACTTCTTTTCTTTCTCCTCTCTTGCTTCTTTCTGCACCCCTCTTGCCTCTTTCTCTACCCCTCCTACCCCTTTCTGCATCTCCGTTCCTTGTTTCTGCACTTCTCTTGTTTCTTTCTCAACCCCTCTTGCCTCTTTCTGCACCTCTGTTCCTTCTTTATGCACTTCTTTTGTTTCTTTCTGCACCTCTCTTGCTTCTTTCTGCTCCCCTCTTCCCTCTTTCTGCACCCCTCTTCCCTCTTTCTGCAACCCTCTTCCCTCTTTCTGCACCCCTCTTGCCGCTTTCTGCACTCCTCTTGCCTCTTTCTGCACCTCTGTTGATTGTTTCTGCAATTCTCTTGCTTCTTTCTGCACCACTCATGCCTCTTTCTACACCCCGTTTCCCTCTTTCTGCAACCCTCTTGCCTCTCTCTGCACCTCTGTTCCTTCTTTCTGCACTTCTTTTTCTTTCTTGCTGCACCTCTCTTGCTTCTTTCTGCACCCCTCTTGCCTCTTTCTGCACCTCTGTTCCTTCTTTATGCACTTCTTTTGTTTCTTTCTGCACCTCTCTTGCTTCTTTCTGTACCCTTCTTCCCTCTTTCTGTACCCCTCTTCCCTCTTTGTCCACCCCTCTTGCCTCTTTCTGTACCTCTGTTCCTTCTTTCTGCACTACTTTTGTTTCTTTCTGTACCTCTCTTGCTTCTTTCTGTATCCCCTTGCATGCCTCTGCACCCTTCTTCCCTCTTTCTGCACCACTCTTGCCTCTTTCTGCACCCCTCGTGCCTCTCTCTGCACCGCTGTTCCTTCTTTCTGCACTTTTTTGTTTTTTCTGCACCACTCGTGCTTCTTTCTGCACGACTCTTCACTCTTTCTGCACCTCAGTTCCTTCTTTCTGCACTTCTTTTGTTTCTTTCTGCACCTCTCTTGCCTTTTTCTCCACCCCTCATCCCTCTTTCTGCACATCTGTTGCTTCTTTCTGCACTTCTCTTGCTTCTTTCTGCACCCCTCGTGCCTCTTTCTGCACTCCTCTTGCCTCTTTCTGCACATCTGTTCCTTCTTTCTGCACTTCTTTTGTTTCTTTCTGCAACTCTCTTGCTTTTTTCTACACCTCTTTTGCCTCTTTCTCCACCCCTCTTCCCCCTTCATCTCTGTTGCTACTTTCTGCACTTCTCTTGCCTCTTTCTCCATCCCGCCTCCCTCTTTCTGCACCTCTGTTGCTTCTTTCTGCACTTCTCTTGCTTTGTTCTGCACCCCTCATGCCACTTTATGCACCGCTTGTGCCTCTTTCTGCACCCCTCTCCTCTATTTCTACACTCCTTTTGCCTCTCTCTGCACCTCTGTTCCTTCTCTCTGCACTTCTTTTCTTTCTTCCTGCACCTCTCTTGCTTCTTTCTGCACCCCTCTTGCCTCTTTCTCTACCCCTCCTACCCCTTTCTCCATCTCCGTTCCTTGTTTCTGCACTTCTCTTGTTTCTTTCTCAACCCCTGTTCCATCTTTCTGCACCTCTGTTGCTTCTTTCTGCTCCTCTCTTGCTTATTTCTGCACCCCTCGTCCCTCTTTCACACCCATCTTCCCTCTTTCTGCACCCCTCTTGCCTCTTTCTGCACCTCTGTTCCTTCTTTCTGCACTACTTTTGTTTCTTTCTGCACCTCTCTTGCTTCTTTCTGCTCCCCTCTTCCCTATTTCTGCATCCCTCTTCCCTCTTTCTGCAACCCTCTTCCCTCTTTCTGCACCCCTCTTGCTGCTTTCTGCACTCCTCTTGCCTCTTTCTGCACCTCTGTTGATTGTTTCTGCAATTTCTCTTGGTTCTTTCTACACCACTCATGCCTCTTTCTACACCCCGTTTCCCTCTTTATGCAACCCTCTTGCCTCTCTTTGCACCTCTGTTCCTTCTTTCGGCACTTCTTTTCTTTCTTGCTGCACCTCTCTTGCTTCTTTCTGCACCCCTCTTGCCTCTTTCTGCACCTCTGTTCCTTCTTTATGCACTTCTTTTGTTTCTTTCTGCACCTCTCTTGCTTCTTTCTGTACCCTTCTTCCCTCTTTCTGTACCCCTCTTCCCTCTTTGTCCACCCCTCTTGCCTCTTTCTGTACCTCTGTTCCTTCTTTCTGCACTACTTTTGTTTCTTTCTGTACCTCTCTTGCTTCTTTCTGTATCCCCTTGCATGCCTGTGCACCCTTCTTCCCTCTTTCTGCACCACTCTTGCCTCTTTCTGCAACCCTCGTGCCTCTCTCTGCACCGCTGTTCCTTCTTTCTGCACTTTTTTGTTTTTTCTGCACCTCTCTTGCTTTTTTCTGCACCCCTCTTGCCTCTTTCTCCATACTCTTACCCCTTTCTGCATCCCTGATTCATGTTTCTGCACTTCCTTTGTCTTTTTATCCACTCCTATTCTCTCTTCTGCATCTCTGTTGCTTCTTTCTGCACCTATCTTGCTTCTTTCTGCACCCCTCGTGCCTCTTTCACACCCCTCTTCCCTCTTTCTGCACCCCTCTTGCTCCTTTCTGCACCTCTGTTCCTTCTTTTTGCTCCCAGCGCCTTGAGACCCGTAAAGGTGAGTAGTTCGCGCATTACAAATACGGATTTACATTATTTATTTATCTTTCTGCACCTCTGTTGCTTCTTTCTGCTCCTCTCCTGCTTTTTTCTGCACCCCTCGTCCCTCTTTCACACCCCTCTTCCTTCTTTCTGCACCCCTCTTGGCTCTTTCTCCACCCCTTTTCCCCCTTTCTGCATCTCTGTTGCGTCTTTCTGCACTTCTCTTGCCTCTTTATGCACCCCTCTTCCATCTTTCTGCACCTCTGTTGCTTCTTTCTGCACTTCTCTTGCTTCGGTCTGCACCCCTTGTGCCATTTTCTGCACCCCTTGTGCCTCTTACTGCACCCCTCTTCTCTCTTTCTGTACTCCTCTTGCCTCTTTCTGCACCTCTGTGGCTTCTTTCTGCAATTCTCTTTCTTTTTTCTGCGCCCCTCTTGCCTCTTTCTGCACCCCTTTTCCCTCTTTCTGCACTCCTCTTTCTGCACCCATCTTGACTCTCTGTGCACCTCTGTTCCTTCTTTCTGCACTTCTTTTGTTTTTTCTGCACCTCTCGCTTCTTTCTGCACCCCCTTTGCCTCTTTCTGCACCCTGCTTGCCTGTTTCTGCACTGCTGTTCCTTCTTTCTGCACTTCTTTTGTTTCTTTCTGCATATCTCTTGCTTTTTTCTGCACCCCTCGTGCCTCTTTCTGCACACCTCTTCCCTCTTTTTGCACCACTCTTGCCTTTTTCTGCCGCCCTGCTGCTTCTTTCTGCACTCCTCTTGCTTCTTTCTGCACAACTCGTGCTTCTTTCTACACCCTTCTTCTCTCTTTTTGCACCCCTCTTGCCTCTTTCTGCACCTCCGTTCCTTCTTTCTGCACTTCTTTTATTTCTTTCTGCACATCTATTGCTTCTTTCTGCACCCCTTTTGTCACTTTCTCCGCACCTGTTCCCCCTTTTTGCATCTCTGTTGCTTCTTTCTGCACTTCTCTTGCCTCTTTCTCCACCCCTCATCCCTCTTTCTTCACCTCTGTTGCTTCTTTCTGTACTTCTCTTGCTTCTTTATGCACCTCTGTCACTTCTTTCTGCAACCCTTGTGCCTCTTTCTGCACCCCATTTCCTCTTTCTGCACCCCTCTTGCCTCTTTCTACACCTCTGTTCCTTCTTTCTGCACTTGTTTTGTTTCTTTCTGCAACTCTCTTGCTTCTTTCTGCACCCCTCTTCCCTCTTTCTCCACCCCTCTCCCCCCTTTCTGCATCTCTGTTGCTTCTTTCTGCACTTCGCTTGCCTCTTTCTCCATCCCTCTTCCCTCTTTCTGCACCTCTGTTGCTTCTTTCTCCACTTCTCTTGCTTTGGTCTGCACCCCTTGTGCCTCTTTCTGCACCCCTCTTCTCTCTTTCTGCTCTCCTCTTGCCTCTTTCTGCACCTCTGTTCCTTCTTTCTGCAACCCTTGTGCCTCTTTCTGCACCCAGCTTCCCTCTTTCTGCACCTCTGTTCCTTCTATCTGCACTTCTTTTGTTTCTCTCTGCATATTCTTTCTGCACTTCTCTTGCCTCTTTCTCCATCCCTCTTCCCTCTTTCTGCACCTCTGTTGCTTCTTTCTGCACTTCTCTAGCTTCTTTCTGCACCTCTCTTGCCTCTTTCTGTATTTCTGTTGCTTCTTTCTGCACCTTTCTTTCTTTTTCTGCACTTTCTTGCATCTTTCTGCACAACTCTTCTACTTTCTGCACCTCTCTTGCCTCTTTCTGTACCTTCTTTGCCTCTTTCTGCACCTCACTTGCTTCTTACTGCACCCCTCTTGCCTCATTCTGCACCTTTCTTCACCTCTCTTTCCTCTATCTACACCCCTCTTCCCTCTTTCTGAACCCCTCCTGCCTCTTTCTACACCTCTGTTCCTTCTTTCTGCAGTTCTTTAGTTTATTTCTGCATCTATATGTCTTCTTTCTGCACTCCTCTTGCGTCTTTCCCCATCCCTCTTCCCCCTTTCTACACCTTTGTTGCCTCTTTCTGCACTTCTCTTGCTTCTTTCTGCACCTCTCTTGCTTCTTTCTGCACCCCTTGTGCCTCTTTCTGCACCCATCTTCTCTTTTTCTGCACTCCTCTTGCCTCTTTCTGCACCTATATTGCTTCTTTCTGCATTTCTCTTGCTTCTTTCTGCATCCCTTGTGCCTCTTTCTGCACCCCTCTTTATAGTTCCTTCTTTAGCTTCTTTCTGCACCTCTCTTGCCTTTTTCTCCATCCCTCTTCCCTCTTTCTCCACCTCTGTTGCTTCTTTCTGCACTTCTCTAGCTTCTTTCTGCACCTCTCTTGCCTCTTTCTGCATTTCTGTTGCTTCTTTCTGCACCTTTCTTTCTTTTTCTGCACTTTCTTGCATCTTTCTGCACAACTCTTCTTCTTTCTGCTTCCCTCGCCTCTTTCTCCACCACTCCTCCCCCTTTCTGCATCTCTGTTGCTTCTTTCTGCACTTCGCTTGCCTCTTTCTCCACCCCTCATCCCTCTTTCTGCACCTATATTGCTTCTTTCTGCATTTCTCTTGCTTCTTTCTGCATCCCTTGTGCCTCTTTCTGCACCCCTCTTTTATATTTCTGCACTCCTCTTGCCTCTTTCTGCACTGCTGTTCCTTCTTTCTGCACTTCTTTTGTTTCTTTCTGCAACTCTCTTGCTTTTTTCTGCACCTCTTTTGCCTCTTTCTCCACCCCTCTTCCCCTTTTCTTCATCTCTGTTGCTACTTTCTGCACTTCTCTTTCCTCTTTCTCCATCCCTCCTCCCTCTTTCTGCACCTCTGTTCCTTACTTCTGCACTTCCTTTGTTTGTTTCTCCAGCTTTCTTGCTTCTTTCTGCCCCCCTGGCCTCTTTCTCCACCCCTATTCCCTCTTTCTGCACCCCTGTTGCCTCTTTCTGCACCTCTGTTATTCTTTCTGCACTTCTTTTGCTTCTTTCTCCACATCTCTTGCTTCTTTCTGCACCCCTCGTGCCTCTTTCTGCACCCCACTTCCCTCTTTTTGCACCCATCTTGCCTCTTTGTGCACCTCTGTTGCTTCTTTCTCCAATCCTCTTGCTTCTTTCTGCACCTCTCTTGCTTCTTTCTGCACCACTCGTGCTTCTTTCTGCACGACTCTTCCCTCTTTCTGCACCTCAGTTCCTTCTTTCTGCACTTCTTTTGTTTCTTTCTGCACCTCTCTTGCCTTTTTCTCCACCCCTCATCCCTCTTTCTGCACCTCTGTTGCTTCTTTCTGCACCCCTCGTGCCTCTTTCTGCACCCCTCTTTTCTCTTTCTGCACTCCTCTTGCCTCTTTCTGCACATCTGTTCCTTCTTTCTACACTTCTTTTGTTTCTTTCTGCAACTCTCTTGCTTTTTCTGCACCTCTTTTGCCTCTTTCTCCACCCCTCTGCCCCCTTTCTTCATCTCTGCTGCTACTTTCTGCACTTCTCTTGCCTCTTTCTCCATCCCTCCTCCCTCTTTCTGCACCTCTGTTGCTTCTTTCTGCACTTCTCTTGCTTTGTTCTGCACCCCTCGTGCCTCTTTCTGCACCGCTTGTGACTCTTTCTGCACCCCTCTTCTCTCTTTCTACACTCCTCTTGCCTCTCTCTGCACCTCTGTTCCTTCTTTCTGCACTTCTTTTCTTTCTTCCTACAACTCTCTTGCTTCTTTCTGCACCCCTCTTGCCTCTTTCTCTACCCCTCCTATCCCTTTCTGCATCTCTGTTCCTTGTTTCTGCATCCCTCTTCCCTCTTTCTGCAACCCTCTTCCCTCTTTCTGCACACCTCTTGCCGCTTTCTGTACCCATCTTGCCTCTTTCTCAACCCCTGTTCCATCTTTCTGCACCTCTGTTGCTTCTTTCTGCGCCTCTCTTGCTTATTTCTGCACCCCTCGTCCCTCTTTCACATCCATCTTCCCTCTTTCTACACCCCTCTTGCCTCTTTCTGCACCACTGTTCCTTCTTTCTGCACTTCTTTTGTTTCTTTCTGCACCTGTCTTGCTTCTTTCTGCACCCCTCTTCCCTATTTCTGCATCCCTCTTCCCTCTTTCTGCAACCCTCTTCCCTCTTTCTGCACACCTCTTGCCGCTTTCTGTACCCATCTTGCCTCTCTCTGCACCTCTGTTCCTTTTTTCTGCACTTCTTTTGTTTTATCTGCACCTCTCGCTTCTTTCTGCACCCCCTTTGCCTCTTTCTGCACCCTGCTTGCCTCTTTCTGCACCTCTGTTCCTTCTTTCTGCAGTTCTTTTGTTTCTTTCTGCACATCTCTTGCTTCTTTCTGCACCCCTCTTCACTCTTTCTGCACCCCTCTTGCCTCTTTCTGCATCTCTTTTGCTTCTTTCTGCACTTGTTTTGCCTCCTTCTCTACCCCTCTTCCCTCTTTCTGCACCTCTGTTGCTTATTTCTGCACTTCTCTTGCTTTTTTATGCACCCCTTGTGCCTCTTTCTGCAACACTTGTGCCTCTTTCTGCACCCCTCTTCTCTCTTTCTGCACTTCTCTTGCCTCTTTCTGCACCTCTGTTCCCTCTTTCTGCACTTCTTTTGTTTCTTTCTGCAACTCTCTTGCTTCTTTCTGCACCTCTTTTGCCTCTTTCTCCACCTCTCTTCCCCCTTACTTTATCTCTCTTGCTTCTTTCTGCACTTCTCTTGCCTCTTTCTCCACCCCTCTTCCCTCTTTCTCCACCTCTGTTGCTTATTTCTGCACTTCTCTTGCTTTTTTCTGCACCCCTCATGCCTCTTTCTGCAACAATTGTGCCTCTTACTGCACCCCTCTTCTCTCTTTCTGCACGCCTCTTGCCTCTTTCTGCACCTCTGTTGATTCTTTCAGCAATTCTCTTGCTACTTTCTGCACGACTCGTGCCTCTTTCTGCACCCCATTTCTGCTTTCTGCACCCCTCTTGCATCTTTCTACACCTCTGTTCCTTCTTTCTGTACTTGTTTTGTTTCTTTCTGCAACTCTCTTGCTTCTTTCTGCACCCCTCTTCCCTCTTTCTCCACCCCTCTTCCCCCTTTCTGCATCTCTTTTGCTTCTTTCTGCACTTCTCTTGCCTCTTTCTCCATCCCTCTTCCCTCTTTCTCCACCTCTGTTGCTTCTTTCTGCACTTCTCTAGCTTCTTTCTGCACCTCTCTTGCCTCTTTCTGCATTTCTGTTGCTTCTTTCTGCACCTTTCTTTCTTTTTCTGCACTTTCTTGCATCTTTCTGCACAACTCTTCTTCTTTCTGCTTCCCTCGCCTCTTTCTCCACCACTCCTCCCCCTTTCTGCATCTCTGTTGCTTCTTTCTGCACTTCGCTTGCCTCTTTCTCCATCCCTCTTCCCTCTTTCTGCACCTCTGTTGCTTCTTTCTCCACTTCTCTTGCTTCGGTCTGCACCTCTCTTGCTTCTTTCTGCACCCCTCTTGCCTCTTTCTGCACCCTTATTCGCACTCGCATCACCTCTCTTGTCTGTTTCTTCAACTCTCTTGCCTCTTTCTGCATCTCTGTTCCTTGTTTCTGCACTTCTCATGTCTCTCTCTCCATCCCTGTTCCCTCTTTCTGCACCTCTGTTGCTTCTTTCTGCTTGTTTCTTGCTTCTTTCTGCACCCCTTGTGCCTCTTTCACACCCCTCTTCGCTCTTTCTGTACCCCTCTTGCCTCTTTCTGTACCTCTGTTCCTTCTTTCTGCACTTCTTTTGTTTCTTTCTGCACCTCTCTTGCTTTTTTCTACACCTCTCTTCCCTCTTTCTGCACCCCTCTTCCTTCTCTCTGCACCCCTCTTGCCTCTTCCTGTACCTCTGTTGCAGCTTTCTGCACTTCTCTTGCTTCTTTCTGCACCCCTCTTGCTTCTTTTTGCACCCCTCGTGCCTCTTTCTGCACCCTTATTCAAACTTTCTGCACCTCTCTTGCCTGTTTCTTCAACTCTCTTGCCTCTTTCTGCAGTTCTCTTGCCTCTTTCTGCACCACTCATCTCTGTTTCTGCATCTCTGTTGGTTCTTTCGGCACTGCTCTTGCTAATTTCTGCACCCCACTTGCCTCTTTCTGCACCCCTCTTGCCTCCTTCTGCACCTCTGTTGGTTCTTTCTGCACTGCTCTTGCTTCTTTTTGCACATCTTGTACTTGATTCTGCAATTCTCTTGCCTCTTTCTGCACTTCTCTTGCCTCCTTCTGTACCTCTGTTGCTTCTTTCTGCACTTCTATTGCCTTTTTCTGCACCCCTGTTGCTTCTTTCTGCACCTCTCTTCCTTCTTTCTGCACCCCTCTTCCCTCTTTCTGCACCTCTGTTCCTTCTTTCTGTACTTCTTCTTTTTCTTTCTGCACCTCTCTTGCTTCTTTCTGCACCGCTCTTGCCTTTTTCTCCAACCCTCTTACCCCTTTCTTCATCTCTGTTCCTTGTTTCTGCACTTCTCTTGTCTCTTTCTCCACCCCTGTTCCCTCTTTCTGCACCTCTGTTGCTTCTTTCTGCTCGTCTCTTGCTTCTTTCTGCACCCCTTGTGCCTCTTTCACACCCCTCTTCCCTATTTCTGTACCCCTCTTGCCTCTTTCTGTACCTCTGATCCTTCTTTCTGCACTACTTCTGTTTCTTTCTGCACCTCTCTTGCTTCTTTCTGCATCCCCTTGCCTGCTTCTGCACCCCTCTTCCCTCTTTCTGCATACTCTTGCCTCTTTCTGCACCTCTGTTCCTTCTTTCTGCACTTCTTTTGTTTCTTTCTGTACCTCTCTTGCTTCTCTCTGCACCCCTTTTGCCTCTTTCTGTAACCCTCTTGCCTCTTTCTGCACCGCTGTTCCTTCTTTCTGCACTTCTTTTGTTTCTTTCTGCACCTCTCTTGCTTTTTTCTGCACCCCTCTTTCCTCTTTCCCCACTCCTCTTACCCCTTTCTGCATCTCTGTTGCATGTTTCTGCACTTTCCTTGTCTCTTTCTCCACCCTGTTCCGATTTCTGCACCTCTGTTGCTTCTTTCTGCACCTCTCTTGCTTCTTTCTGTACCCCTCTTGCCTCTTCCTGTACCTCTGTTGCTTCTTTCTGCACTTCTCTTGCTTCTTTCTGCACCTCTCTTGCTTCTTTCTGCACCCCTCTTGCCTCTTTTTGCACCCTTATTCGCACTCTCTGCACCTCTCTTGTCTGTTTCTTCAACTCTCTTGCCTCTTTCTGCATCTATGTTCCTTGTTTCTGCACTTCTCTTGTCTCTCTCTCCATCCCTGTTCCCTCTTTCTGCACCTCTGTTGCTTCTTTCTGCTTGTCTCTTGCTTCTTTCTGCACCCCTTGTGCCTCTTTCACACCTCTCTTCCCTCTTTCTGTACCCCTCTTGCCTCTTTCTGTACCTCTGTTCCTTCTTTCTGCACTTCTTTTGTTTCTTTCTGCACCTATCTTGCTTTTTTCTGCACCTCTCTTCCCTCTTTCTGCACCCCTCTTCCTTCTCTCTGCACCCCTCTTGCCTCTTCCTGTACCTTTGTTGCAGCTTTCTGCACTTCTCTTGCTTCTTTCTGCACCTCTCTTGCGTCTTTCTGCACCCCTCTTGCCTCTTTCTGCACACTTATTCGCACTTTCTGCACCTCTCTTGTCTGTTTCTGCACTTCTCTTGCCTTTTTCTGCACCCCTGTTGCCTCTTTCTGCACCTTTGTTGCTTCTTTCTGCACTACTCTTGCTTCTTTCTGCACCTCTCTTGCTTCTTTCTGCACCCCTCTTCCTTCTTTCTGCACCTCTGTTCCTTCTTTCTGTACTTCTTTTGTTTCTTTCTGCACCTCTCTTGCTTCTTTCTGCACCTCTCTTGCCTTTTTCTCCAACCCTCTTACCCCTTTCTGCATCTCTGTTCCTTGTTTCTGCACTTCTCTTGTCTCTTTCTCCAACCCTGTTCCCTCTTTCTGCACCTCTGTTGCTTCTTTCTGCTCGTCTCTTGCTTCTTTCTGCACCCCTTGTGCCTCTTTCACACCCCTCTTCCCTCTTTCTGTACCCCTCTTGCCTCTTTCTGTACCTCTGTTCATTCTTTCTGCACTTCTTTTGTTTCTTTCTGTACCTCTCTTGCTTCTTTCTGCACCCCTCCTGCCTCTTTCACACCCCTATTCCCTCTTTCTGTACCCATCTTGCCTCTTTCTGTATCTCTGTACCTCTGTTCCTACTTTCTGCACTTCTTTTGTTTCTTTCTGCACCTCTCTTGCTTCTTTCTGCACCCCTCTTGTCTCTTTCTGCACCCCTCTTGCCTCCTTCTGCATCTCTGTTGTTTCTTTCTGCACTGCCCTTGCTTCTTTCTGCACCTCTTTTCCCTGTTTCTGCAACTCTCCTGTCTCTTTCGGCACTTCTCTTGCCTACTTCTGCGCCTCTGTTGCTTCTTTCTGCACTTCTCTTGCCTCTTTCTGCACCCCTCTTGCTTCTTTCTGCGCCCCTCTTGCCTCTTTCTGCACCCTTATTCGCACTTACTGCACCTCTCTTGCCTGTTTCTTCAACTCTCTTGCCTCTTTCTGCAGGTCTCTTGCCTCTTTCTGCACCACTCATCTCTTTATCAAACCTCTGATGGTTCTTTCTGCACTGATCTTACTTCTTTCTGCGCCTCTCTTGCTAATTTCTGCATTGCTCTTGCTTCTTTCTGCACATCTTTTGCTTGTTTCTGCAACTCTCTTGCCTCTTTCTGCACTTCTCTTGCCACCTTCTGCACCTCTGTTGCTTCTTTCTGCACTTCTCCTGTCTCTTTCTGCACCCCTGTTGCCTCTTTCTGCACCTCTGTTGCTTCTTTCTGCTTCTCTCTTGCTTCTTTCTGCACCCTTATTCCCTCTTTCTGCACATCTGTTCCTTCTTTCTGCACTTTTGTTTCTTTCTGCACCTCTCTTGCTTCTTTCTACACCCCTCTTGCCTTTTTCTCCACCCCTCTTACCCCTTTCTGCATCTTTGTTCCTTGTTTCTGCACTTCTCTTGTCTCTCTCTCCATCCCTGTTCCCTCTTTCTGCACCTCTGTTGCTTCTTTCTGCTCGTCTCTTGCTTCTTTCTTCACCCCTTGTGCCTCTTTCACACCCCTCTTCCCTCTTTATGTACCCCTCTTGCCTCTTTCTGTACCTCTGTTCCTTCTTTCTGCACTTCTTTTGTTACTTTATGCACCTCTCTTGCTTTTTTCTGCACCTCTCTTTCCTCTTTCTGCACCCTTCTTCCTTCTGTCTGCACCCCTCTTGCCTCTTCCTGTACCTCTGTTGCATCTTTCTGCACTTCTCTTGCTTCTTTCTGCACCTCTCTTGCTTCTTTCTGCACCCCTCTTGCCTCTTTCTGCACCCTTATTCGCACTTTCTGCACCTCTCTTGTCTGTTTCTTCAACTCTCTTGCCTCTTTCTGCAGTTCTCTTGCCTCTTTCTGCACCACTCATCTCTTTTTCTGCACCTCTGTTGGTTCTTTCGGCACTGCTCTTGCTAATTTCTGCACCCCACTTGCCTCTTTCTGCACCCCTCTTGCCTCCTTCTGCACCTCTGTTGGTTCTTTCTGCATTGCTCTTGCTTCTTTTTGCACATCTTGTGCTTGATTATGCAACTCTCTTGCCTCTTTCTGCACTTCTCTTGCCTCCTTCTGTACCTCTGTTGCTTCTTTCTGCACTTCTCTTGCCTCTTTCTGCACCCCTGTTGCCTCTTTCTGCACCTTTGTTGCTTCTTTCTGCACTACCCTTGCTTCTTTCTGCACCTCTCTTCCTTCTTTCTGCACCCCTCTTCCCTCTTTCTGCACCTCTGTTCCTTCTTTCTGTACTTCTTTTGTTTCTTTCTGCACCTCTCTTGCTTCTTTCTGCACGCCTCTTGCCTTTTTCTCCAACCCTCTTACCCCTTTCTGCATCTCTGTTCCTTGTTTCTGCACTTCTCTTGTCTCTTTCTCCACCCCTGTTCCCTCTTTCTGTACCTCTGTTGCTTCTTTCTGCTCGTCTCTTGCTTCTTTCTGCACCCCTTCTGCCTCTTTCACACCCCTCTTCCCTCTTTCTGTGCCCCTCTTGCCTCTTTCTGTACCTCTGTTCCTTCTTTCTGCACTTTTGTTTCTTTCTATACCTCTCTTGCTTCTTTCTGCACCTCTCTTCCCTCTTTCTGCACCCCTCTTCTTTCTTTCTGTACCCCTCTTGCCTCTTTCTGCACCTCTGTTCCTTCTTTCTGCACTTCTTTTGTTTCTTTTTGCATCTCTCGCTTCTTTCTGCACCCCTCTTCCTTCTTTCTGCACCCCTTGCCTGCTTCTGCACCCTTGTTCCCTTTTTCTGCACCTCTCTTGCCTGTGTCTGCAACTCTCTTGCCTCTTGCTGCAGTTCTCTTGCCTCTTTCTCCACCTCTTTTGCTTCTGTCTACACTTCTCTTGCCTCTTTGTGCATCCCTCTTGCCTCTTTCTGCACCTCTGGTGGATCTTGCTGCACTGCTCTTGCTTCGTTCTGCACCTCTCGCAAATTTCTTCACCCTCTTTGCCTCTTTCTTTACCCCTCTTCCCTCTTTCTGCACCTCTCATGCCTCTGTCTGCACCCCTGTTCTCCCTTTCTGCTCCTTTTTTGCCTGTTTCTGCAACTCTCTTGCTTCTTTCTGAATTTCTCTCGCCTCTTTCTGTACTCAAATGGGAAGTGCAAGCTGTCAAGTTTAAAGGTCTGCATGCTCTTGTGACTGAGGTATATGTCTACTTGTATATGTATTCTCACATGTATTATGCATCTGAAGATGGTAGCTTAATAAGCGGGTAACTTCTCCTATAGGTGGTCAAATCTTCTTCATTCTGTTCTGTCATTCGGTTGCACAAGCAGACATGTCTTCTGTATATATAAATAGGTGTTATAGAGCCTCTCAAATATACTATTGAATACCCATGTGTCCTGTATTAAGAGCAGAAAGAAATACATACACCTTTTTGTACACAAATTTACAGAGTATGCTGTTTGAAACACAGGTATTCAAGTATTTGTATGTTTATTTTTATGTAACATGTCACTAGGTAAAAGCAGAGACACACGCATGCATACCTTCACAAACTTGGTCAGACTTACAACAGTGATATGCTTAGGATTGCTGTTTTATATTTGGTAGGCCCAACATTCTGAGCAGTCGATTAATAGTGAACCTTCAAGAGAAAAGTGAGGTTTAAGACATCTTGGGAGAAGGAATAGTGATTAGGCTACTTTGTATGAGTCTGTTGTAAGGTATAGTCAAAGTAGGCCTCTTTCTGCACCTCTGTTGGTTCTTTCTGTACTTCTCTTGCTTCTTTCTCCACCTTGCTTCCTCTTTCTGGACTTCTGTTGCCTCTTTCTGCACTTCTCTTGCTTCTTTCTGCACCTTTCTTCCTCTTTCAGCACCTCTCTTCCCTCTTTCTGCACTTCACTTGCTTCTTTCTGCGCCTTTCTTCCTCTTTCTGCACATGTCCTACCTATGTAGGCATAGTTAGAAATTAGCCATTAAAAAACCTTAGAAATTCACTTAAAAAACCAGATGTTTTAGGGACGTTATAGTTAGGAATTATCATTTAAAAAACCTTAGAAATTCACTGAAAAAAACAGTTGTTTCAGGGATGTTATAGCTAGGAATTAGCATTTAAAAAACCTTAGAAATTCACTGAAAATACCACAGGTTTCAGGGACGTTATAGTTAGGATGACATTTCACTCGTACAAAACCAGAGAAACTCGGCCGTTATAGTTAGCTGAGCTAACTGTAACTCGCGCCCCCTCAATGCACTGCTGATGACGTCACATATTATATCTCTCATGACATGGTCACTGTCATCACTGATGACATCACTGATGACATCTCAAATGACATCACTGATGACATCATCCAGTGACTGAGGGTTTCTAAAAAGTTTAAAAATTTAGTGGAACAGAAAATAATCACGGACTTCCTCGTCCAGCATGCAACACTATGTTACACCTACCTGTTGCCGATTGGAGGGCTTAAAAAAGTCACATGCTGTGAAGCGCCTTCTTAAATGAAAGACTTTCCCATTACATGTCAATGCCTGTGATCAAGGGGCTTGCAGCCCTGAAACGCGTAAGGCGAAGCAATATGCTCTGTGCATGAATAAATGTTGTTCTGCTTGCGAAAATAAGCTGGTTCTGAGTTCGTTTTCATTCAAGGACCTTTGGCTTTCAAAATTTATGGCGGCAGTCCAGCTGCGAAAACGCACCGCCCTTGATGTCTGGGGGCCATGGAGACTAACAAACTGTACAGAGTTTCCTTTTGGAGTACTAGCTGGCTTTAAAAATGCAACAACCTTCATGCTGGAGGCCCACTGGAGGGTTTTAAAGATTGACTGAATAATGTAATGGGACGGAGCCTACTAAGGTAATAATTGTTTTGGAAGGCATTTAAAAAGTTACTGGAACAGAAAATAATCACGGACTTCCTCGTCCAGCATGCAACACTATGTTACACCTACCTGTTGCCGATTGGAGGGCTTAAAAAAGTCACATGCTGTTAAGCGCCTTCTTAAATGAAAGACTTTCCCATTACATGTCAATGCCTGTGATCAAGGGGCTTGCAGCCCGAAACGCGTAAGGCGAAGCAATATGCTCTGTGCATGAATAAATGTTGTTCTGCTTGCGAAAATCAACTGGTTCTGAGTGCGTTTTCATTCGAGGACCTTTGGCTTTCAAAATTTATGGCAGCAGTCCAGCCGCGAAAACGCACCGCCCTTGATGTCTGGGGGCCATGGAGACTAACGAACTGTTCAGAGTTTCCTTTTGGAGTACTAGCAGGCTTTAAAAATGCAACAACCTTCAGGCTGGAGGCCCACTGGAGGGTTTTAAAGATTGACTGAATAATGTAATGGGACGGAGCCTACTAAGGTAATAATTGTTTTGGAAGGCATTTAAAAAGTTACTGGAACAGAAAATAGTCATGGACTTCCTCGTCCAGCATGCAACACTATGTTACACCTACCTGTTGCCGATTGGAGGGCTTAAAAAAGTCACATGCTGTGAAGCGCCTTCTTAAATGAAAGACTTTCCCATTACATGTCAATGCCTGTGATCAAGGGGCTTGCAGCCCCGAAACGCGTAAGGCGAAGCAATATGCTCTGTGCATGAATAAATGTTGTTCTGCTTGCGAAAATCAGCTGGTTCTGAGTGCGTTTTCATTCGAGGACCTTTGGCTTTCAATATATATATATATATATATGCGCCAAGGTTTATTGAAGAATGAGTGGGTGTATGAGTGTCTGAATGGATGATTTAGTGGGTGCGTGACTGACTGTATAAGTGAGTGATTGAATGTATCTTAGTGAATGCATTTGTGAATGACTAACCTGTGTGAATGTCTGTATCAGTCTGTCAGTTGGTATGTTAGTGGCTGCATGGGTTGGTGAGTAGCTACATGAGTGTCTATATGGGTTAATGATTGGTTGTCTGAGCACCTGTATGGCTGCCTGAGTATCTGTGTGGGTGGGTGGGGGGTGTGTGACTCCCTGCATGGATGTGTGAGTGGGTGATTCACTGAGTGTATTGGCTCATGAGTGCGTGTGCGAGGGGCTGTATGGGTGAGTGTGTGCTTGTGTCAGTAATTGTATAAGAGAGTAAGTATGTGTTAGTATCTGTATGAATAAGTGAGGTGGTGTGTGTTTAACTGTATAGGTGAGTAAATGGCAGTGATTGATTCTGTGTGTGATTGACCAGGTGTATGAGTAACTCTATGGGTGAGTGGCAGTGTTTGAGTGTCTGTATGGGTATATGATTGCATTTATCAGTTATGTTATGTTAGCGTATTTGTAAAGTGCATGGCTGCCCCAGCAATGGGGCGTCCCAGCGCTAGTGTTGACCACAGAGTGAGGAGACAGAAAGGGGGATTAGCATTGGGAGAAGAGACAGGTCTTTACCAGCCTTCTGAAGGTAAGGTGATCAGGGTTGCTTCAGATGTGGGTGTGGAGGGAGTTCCAGAGGGCGGGAGCCAGTAGCTTGAAAGATCGACCGCCCGCTCTGGCCCTCTGTATCCGGGGGACTCTGGCCAGATGCAGATCTGCCGAGCGCAGCGCACGTGTGGGTACGTAGTGGGAATATAGATCACTCAAGATTCTTGGGCCAGTGCCCATAAGGATTTTATGGGTGATACAAAGCGTCTTGAAGCACACTCTCTGTTCTAGAGGAAGCCAGTGCAGGCGACAGAGGAGTCTGGAGACATGACAGTATTTGGGGAGGGCAAAGATAGCATGAGCAGCCGCATTCTGAACATGCTGCAATCTTTTCATTACGGATTTATTGGCTCCCAGAAATAGCACGTTGCAGTAGTCCAATCTGGCAAGGATTGATGATTGGATGATCAGCTGCCGGGTCTTGGAGTCAAAGAGACCTAGCATTGGTTTAAGGCCTTGCAGCAGACCGAAACATTTCCCTGCCACTGATTTGGCGTGGACCTCAAAGGTAAGAACACTGTCCGTCATTATACCTAGGTTCTTCACCACGGGTTTGGGTATGGGGGCACTCCAAGAGCAGGAGGCCACCACTCATTGCCCCAGAGGTGTGAATCCCTCTCTACCAGAACGATCTCGGATTTGGCCGCATTTAGCTGCAAATAGTTGACGGCCATCCACTCTGAGATGACAGTTAGATCCTGTCTAAATTTTTCCGCATCCTGGCTAGGGTTGTTAGAAAAGGCGATCACCAGCTGGGTGTCATCTGCGTACGACACCAGGGAGATGCCCCGGGCCTTGGCCAGCAGAGCCAGTGGTCTCACATAGACATTGAATACGGTAGG
This sequence comes from Calotriton arnoldi, assembly GCA_963921515.1. Lineage (NCBI taxonomy): Eukaryota > Metazoa > Chordata > Amphibia > Caudata > Salamandridae > Calotriton > Calotriton arnoldi. Next base: position 4,736,320 of record CAWUFW010000202.1, on the reverse strand, counting down.
GCTCAATGTTGACCCCTGGGGCACCCCACAACGTAAAGGGTGAGTGCAGTAGTGAAAAGGGGGGGCAGTGACTTGGAAGGTCTGACCATCTAGGAAGGATGAAAACCAGGAGAGGGCTTGACCCTTGACACCGATCTCCTCCAGGCGTTGGAGCAGGATCTCATGGGAGACCGTGTCAAAGGCTGCACTCAAATCCAGCAGAATCAGTGCTGTAGTTCTGCCTGCATCCAAGGAGGTCTGTAGCTGTTCTATGACCACCAGCAAAGCGGACTCGGTGCTATGCCGAGGCCGGAACCCGTTTTGCAATATGTTTAGTATTGAGTTAGCTTCCAGGTAATGAGTTAAGATAGAATTGACATGGGATTCTGTGATTTTAGACAGAAACGGAAGCAGCAAGAAAGATCTGAAGTTTTCTGGCTTGGAGACATCTAGAGTAGGTTTTTTCAGTAGGGGAATTACCTTGGCGTGCTTCCAAAGCTTAGTGACCGTCGCCGAGGATAAGGATAGGTTAATTAGCTCCAAGCATTTAGGCAGGAGACATTTTTGATATTCCCAGAAAGCACTGGGTTTCATGGGGTCATCTGGAAACCCTGATTTCACTTTAACAAACAGTGCTTCCAAGGCTTGGTGGGAGACAGGGGGGAGCAGTGCCAGCGAGTAGGTCTCCAAGCTCACCAACACATACCACCCTGTGCCCCTGGAGGTATCGCCTGGGTGGAAGCTGCTGTAGATGCGTTCTACCTTTTCCAGAAAAAAGTTAGCAAGTACTTCGCATTGTATATTAGAAGATATGGTGTTGGCTGAGGCAGAGTGGCTGTATAGATGAGTGACTGCATGAATGAGTGACTGTATGGGTTTGTCTATGGTTTCAAGAATGGAAGTCTGTATTTTAGAGTGGGTGCATCAAAGCTTATATTAGGGTGTGAGGAGGTGCATCAGAGATTAAGTGGATGATGTCATCAGTGATGTCATCAGTGATATCATTTAAGATGTCATCAGTGATGTCATCAGTGATGTCACTGACCATGTCATGAGTGATGTAATATGTGGCGTCATCAGCAGTGCATTGCGGGGGCGCGAGTTATAGTTAGCTACGGCTGAATTTCTCCGGTTTTGTACGAGTGAAATGTCGGCCTAACTATAACGTCCCTGAAACCTGTGGTTTTTTCAGTGAATTTCTAAGGTTTTTTAAATACTAATCCCTAGCTATAACATCCCTGAAACAACTGTTTTTCCCAGTGAATTTCTAAGGTTTTTAAAATGCTAATTCCAAACTATAACGTCCCTAAAACCTCTGTTTTTTTCAGTGAATATATATATATATATATATATATGTGTGTATATATATATATATATATATATTATCTACTGGCGGTCGCCAGTAGATAGTTATAGTTACAACCTATTATCCATAGGAAATCCGTGACATTCTATTTGAAATAACTCTCTTGCCGGTTGACGTATCTTCGCGAAATTTTCAAACTTCGTGGGGCGCTCCGGTCCGCTCCTACCCTGAAAGTCTCGGGGTGATACGTCAAGCGGGGGCCGAGAAAAAAGGGGGGTCCCAAAACACGTTTTCCCCATGCATTTTCCCATACGAAACTTTAGACACGGCTACAGCCCGAACTGCTGAACGGAATTACACCAAATTTGGCAAAGAGGTAGTTCTTGGTTCAGAAAGAACCCTTTTTGTTAAATGGTGTAAATCCGTTCAGTAGTTGCTGAGAAAATCAAAAAGTAAAAGTACATATATATCTATGGGCACGGAGGATTCGCGCACCCTGAGCGCACCCTGCGCGCACCGTCCCGATCACGAGCTGCATGTTAATTGGCTGTCAGCTGGCTGTCAACATTCCGATTCAGGAAATGTTGGCAGCCATTTTGTCCCTCGGTAGAACCGAGGGACAGAAACTAAGTGCGCAAAGCGCACAAAGGGGAGGGTAGAAACACCCTGACCCCCTAGGTTTGCTCAGGGGTCCCACAAGGACCCCTGGGCAAAAAAAAAAATTTTTTTTAAAATCGGCAGGATGCGCTCAGGGTGCGCGAATCCTGCCGAAAACAATCGAAGCGCGGTCTCCCGCGCTTCGATGTAGTTGGCCCCGGGTGGCCCAAGTCCCGGGGGCATGCTGAGGGGGGTTAATTTTATGTGTGGGGGGCCTCTAAGGGCCCCCAAGCCCCGGGGACCACCACCCCCTGGGGCTTTATGTACAATGGTGCGGGAGGGCTCTGAGCCCTCCCGCAGCCCCGAGGACCACCACCTCCCGGGGCTTCTTTTTTAATTAAAAACCTGTGTGGGGGCTCCAGCCCCCACATGCCCCGGGACCACCACCTCCCCGGGGCACTAAGAAAAATTACAATGGGGGTCCGTTTTGGACCCCAGAGCCCCGGGGACCACCACCTCCCCGGGGCTGTGCACTGAATGGGAGGGGGCCGCGCGGCCCCCTCCTGGAGCCCTTGATGGCCCTGGGGACCACCACCCCCAGGGCCGGCTCCTGCAGTGTCCCGGGGTGCCTACCCCGGGACACTGCTGTTTGCAATGACAGGACGGAGCCTCGCGGCTCCCGTCCTGTCATTGCAAACTTGCTTTGGATATTGGAAGAGAGAGCAGGAAACCTGCTCTCTCTTCCAATATCCAAAGCCGATTGCTTTCCACATGGGGAGCTGCATCTTAGCAGCTCCCCATGTGTAAGCAATGCCGGCTCCCGTAGGACACGGGGAGCCGGCGGGACTGTGGGGGATTGGGGACCCCCACAGTCCCCAACGAGAGGGCCAGCCCGGGGGATGGGGTCCCCGGGGCAAGTAGTGGCCGGGAGGGGGCCACGCGGCCCCCTCCCCCAAAAAATTTAAAAAAAAAAACGATCGGGCCCGCAGGCCCCGCCCCTTCCTTCACCACTCTGCAAACGCGCCCCTGGCGCGTTTGCAGAGAGGAACAAATTCCCCTTGAATACTGGGGGTCCCTGGAGGCCAACTAGCCCACCAGGAACCTCCAGTATGCGCCAGGGGCTGCCTTGCAGAGAGGTGTACAGAGGCCACGCCCCTTTTACACCTCTCTGCAACGCAGCTCTATGGCGCTTTTGGAGGTATATGGTGGGCTAGTTGCACCCCAGGGACCCTCAGGATTCAAGGGGAGTTAATCCCCCGACTTAAAACGCGCCACGGGGCGTGTTTGCACAGTGGTGAAGGGAGGGGCGGGGCTTCAGGTGACATGTGTGCAAACAGGCCCCGTGGCGCGTTTTAAGATGGGGAATTAAATCCTCTTCAATCCTGAGGGTCCCTGGGGGCCAACTAGCCCAACAGGTACGTTCAGAAAGCGCCACAGAGCTGCGTTGCAGAGAGGTGTAAAAGGGGTGTGGCCTCTGTACATGTCTCTGCAACGCAGCCCCTGGCGCATACTGGAGGTTCCTGGTGGGCTAGTTGGCCCGTAGGGACCCTCATGATTCAAGGGGACTTAATCCCCCAACTTAAAACGCACCACGGGCGCGTTTGCACAGATGTCACCTCAGGCCCCGCCCCTCCCTTCACCATTGTGCAAATATTCCTCTAAAATCAGCCGAAATCCGAATTCCGATTTACTCACCTGTTATCAGGAGAGACCTCAGTGCTGCATCTTTCAGCCCAGTACTGATCCTCAAAAGTAATTTTAACCGTACTTACCGGTAACTTGAATTTCCTTCATAGGCTAACATTGACTGGTTTCACTTGGAAATTCTTCTAAGTGTGGAGTTTTGGAACTTTAAAATATTCCTCTAAAATCAGCCGAAATACGAATTCCGATTTACTCACCTGTTATCAGGAGAGACCTCAGTGCTGCATCTTCAGCCCAGTACTGATCCTCAAAAGTAATTTTAACCGTACTTACCAGTAACTTGAATTTCCTTCCATAGGATATCATTGCCTGCTTTTTGCTGAAAAAGTTTCTATGTGTTGATTTTTGAAACATACAAATATTCCTCTAAAATCAGCCGAAATCCGAATTCAGATTTACTCACCTGTTATCAGGAGAGACCTCAGTGCTGCATCTTTCAGCCCAGTACTGGTCCTGAAAAGTAATTTTAACCGTACTTACCAGTAACTTGAATTTCCTTCATAGGCTAACATTGACTGGTTTCACTTGGAAATTCTTCTAAGTGTGGAGTTTTGGAACTTTAAAATATTCCTCTAAAATCAGCCGAAATACGAATACCGATTTACTCACCTGTTATCAGGAGAGACCTCAGTGCTGCATCTTTCAGCCCAGTACTGATCCTCAAAAGTAATTTTAACCGTACTTACCGGTAACTTGAATTTCCTTCATAGGCTAACATTGACTGGTTTCACTTGGAAATTCTTCTAAGTGTGGAGTTTTGGAACTTTAAAATATTCCTCTAAAATCAGCCGAAATACGAATTCCGATTTACTCACCTGTTATCAGGAGAGACCTCAGTGCTGCATCTTTCAGCCCAGTACTGATCCTCAAAAGTAATTTTAACCGTACTTACCAGTAACTTGAATTTCCTTCCATAGGATATCATTGCCTGCTTTTTGCTGAAAAAGTTTCTAAGTGTTGATTTTTGAAACATACAAATATTCCTCTAAAATCAGCCGAAATCCGAATTCAGATTTACTCACCTGTTATCAGGAGAGACCTCAGTGCTGCATCTTTCAGCCCAGTACTGGTCCTGAAAAGTAATTTTAACCGTACTTACCAGTAACTTGAATTTCCTTACATAGGCTAACATTGACTGGTTTCACTTGGAAATTCTTCTAAGTGTGGAGTTTTGGAACTTTAAAATATTCCTCTAAAATCAGCCGAAATACGAATTCCGATTTACTCACCTGTTATCAGGAGAGACCTCAGTGCTGCATCTTTCAGCCCAGTACTGATCCTCAAAAGTAATTTTAACCGTACTTACCGGTAACTTGAATTTCCTTCATAGGCTAACATTGACTGGTTTCACTTGGAAATTCTTCTAAGTGTGGAGTTTTGGAACTTTAAAATATTCCTCTAAAATCAGCCGAAATACGAATTCCGATTTACTCACCTGTTATCAGGAGAGACCTCAGTGCTGCATCTTTCAGCCCAGTACTGATCCTGAAAAGTAATTTTAACCGTACTTACCGGTAACTTGAATTTCCTTCATAGGCTAACATTGACTGGTTTCACTTGGAAATTCTTCTAAGTGTGGAGTTTTGGAACTTTAAAATATTCCTCTAAAATCAGCTGAAATACGAATTCCGATTTACTCACCTGTTATCAGGAGAGACCTCAGTGCTGCATCTTTCAGCCCAGTACTGATCCTGAAAAGTAATTTTAACCGTACTTACCGGTAACTTGAATTTCCTTCATAGGCTAACATTGACTGGTTTCACTTGGAAATTCTTCTAAGTGTTGATTTTTGAAACATACAAATATTCCTCTAAAATCAGCCGAAATCCGAATTCAGATTTACTCACCTGTTATCAGGAGAGACCTCAGTGCTGCATCTTTCAGCCCAGTACTGGTCCTGAAAAGTAATTTTAACCGTACTTACCAGTAACTTGAATTTCCTTACATAGGCTAACATTGACAGGTTTCACTTGGAAATTCTTCTAAGTGTGGAGTTTTGGAACTTTAAAATATTCCTCTAAAATCAGCCGAAATACGAATTCCGATTTACTCACCTGTTATCAGGAGAGACCTCAGTGCTGCATGTTTCAGCCCAGTACTGATCCTCAAAAGTAATTTTAACCGTACTTACCGGTAACTTGAATTTCCTTCATAGGCTAACATTGACTGGTTTTCAGCAAAAAGTTTCAAAGTGTTGATTTTCACAAACTACAAATATTCCTTAAAAATCGCCTGTATGACTTAAACGCATTCTTTCAACTGTTTACAGGAGATGCACCAGTGCTGGATCCAGGATCCAACACTGAGTAAGAAAAAGTAACGATAACAGTTTTTACCTGCTAAGTGAATTTCCTTCCATAGGATAACATTGGTGATTCTATGAGAAAAAGTTTCAAAGTGTCAACTTTTAAAATACAATAATATTCCTTAAAAATCACGACTGTAACCAAAACGCTTTTACTCAACTGTTTACAGGAGATGTACCAGGACTGAATCTAGGATCCAGTCCTGTGGTTACAAAAGTAATCCATAAAGTAACTAATTGCATTTAACTAGAAATTCACATTGAGCTGAATGTTGCATTGTGTTTGAAAATGTGTTGCCCATTGCAACAACTGTAACTACTGTACTTAAAAGTCTATTGCCTATCTGCAAAGTATTTAAACTAAAGTAATTCATTCTGAGAAAGTATTTTTTGTAATGTAATGTATAATGTAATTACAATGTAATTTGACAAATAAAATATGTAAAAAAAAATTGTTTCTAAAAATGTAGTAAATCAGTATGAAAAAAATTAATATAAAAATTAATACATTTAAAAATTGTCATTTAAAAAACCTTTGAAATTCACTGAAAAAACCGTAGGTTTCAGGCACGTTATAGTTACAAATTAGCATTTTAAAAACCTTTGAAATTCACTGAAAAAACCACGTTATAGTTAGAAATTAGCATTTAAAAACCTTTGAAATTCACTGAAAAAACCAGAGGTTTTAGGGACAGTTATAGTTAGTTGGACATTGCACTCGTACAAAACCCGTGAAATTCCCCGTTATAGTTAGTTCAGCTAACTATAACTCGCGCCCCCGCAATCCACTGCTGATGACGTCACATATTACATCACTCATGACATGGTCAGTGACATCACTGATGACATCACTGATGACATCTCAAATGACATCACTGATGACATCATCCACGTAATAATCTGATGCAGCTCCTCACACCCTAATATAACCTTTGATACACCCAATCTAAATTACAGAGTGCCATTCGCAAAACCATAGACACTCCAACACCAATAACTACATACCCACTCACTGATTCTTAGGTCTACACACACACATCCACTCACTCACCCGTACAGTCACTCATACTTATGGTCACTCAGTACAGGACTATCATATGCACTCTTACTCCTATATAGACACTCAAACACCGCCACTCATCCATAGAGGTACTCACACACCTAGTCAGTCATGCAAATAATTAAACACACTGCCATTTACTCACCTATACAGTTATACACACACCAGCTCACTTAATCATACAAATACTAGCACATTGTTACGCTCTTATACAATCACTGATACAAGCACACACTCATCCATACAGCCACTATCACAATCACTCACTCTCGCTTATAGCTATTTATATACTCCAATACACATATATACTGCCTTTCACATATTTAGTTACTCACACATGTACCACTGGGACATACATTCACTCACTAACACACTCTTACACACACTTACCCACCCATACAGTCTATCACAGATGCACTCTTGAAACCATCCACCCAGTGAATCACCCACTCACACATCTATGCACAGTCGCACACACCCCATCCACACAAACACTCAGGCACCCATACAGATACTCATAGAACCAATAAATAACCCATATAGACACTCATGTAGCTATTCGCAAATCCATGCATCCACTTACACACCAACAGATGGATACAGACATTCACACAGTTTAGTCACTAACCCATGCATTCAGTAAGATACGTTTAATCACTCACTTGTAGAGTCAGTCACGCACGTACTAAATCATCCATTCAGACACTTATACACCCACTCATTCTTCAATACGCCTTTCCCTATATATATTAAACATATTTAAACTTTACAGAAACACACAGTCACTGGATGATGTCATCAGTGATGTCATTTGAGATGTCATCAGTGATGTCATCAGTGATGTCACTGACCATGTCATGAGTGATGTAATATGTGACGTCATCAGCAGTGCATTGCGAGGCGCGAGTTATAGTTAGCTGAACTAACTATAACGGGGGAATTTCACGGGTTTTGTACGAGTGCAATGTCCAACTAACTATAACTGTCCCTAAAACCTCTGGTTTTTTCAGTGAATTTCAAAGGTTTTTAAATGCTAATTTCTAACTATAACGTGTCTGAAACCTATGGTTTTTTCAGTGAATTTCAAAGGTTTTTAAAATGCTAATTTGTAACTATAACGTGCCTGAAACCTACGGTTTTTTCAGTGAATATATATATATATATATATATATATATATATATATATATATATATATATATATATCGCAGAATACTCCTTCTTAATGCGCCATTACCATACGCGCAAAGAACGAGCACGAACCACTGGAATTTGTCTCACTGCAATATTTATTCTCGCTCCCAAATGAATGCAGCAGCCATGACGCGTTTCGTCCCTCCCAGGGACTTGGCTACAAACAGACCCACATGGGTAAGGAACTACCAGCCCCATCATGCTTTGCAGGCAATGTGATTTGCCGGCCCACTTGGGGCGTGACTTGAAGCCCATTTGGGGCGTGTCTTGAATAAATGGAGGGAAAATGATGGCAGAAATGTTTGGCCGTCCTGGAGAGCAGTTGGCTTTGAAGAAGGGCGTAAGCCTGAAACGCGTCACATTAAACTGCTGGTCAGTGTGTTTTAATATCCCAGTTCCTGTGTCTGCTTACTTCCTGGGAGTGCATCTCACAAGATGGCAAACCTTTTCAAATATATATATATGGTATTCACATATTAAGGGTTCATTTATCCCTTGATCTCCTTGAGTGCAGCCCCAGAATGTTATGTTCTCAAGTGTGAGTGAGATTTGGTGTCCCCTAGCGCTATTTTCAGTCGCTAGGAGGACATCTGGCGAGATTTTCCTAACATGGTCAGTCACAGGCCATCACAACTGCTCACAGTCAGAAGGCTGCGGCTCGAGTAGAAAATGTACTCGAGCTGCAACAAAATGAACTCGAGTAGCTGCGCCCTCCGTGGTTCCATTTGCACTGATTTTTCAGTGTGGAACGTGCTTCCGGTGCTAAACCATAGTGTGAGCAGCATAACTTGCCTATTTCTGGCCATTGGTGGAACTCCGCAGAATATAGCTGAGTTTTTATGTAACTATGTGGAATTCCACAGAGTCATATTACAACAGTTCCGCTCATCCAAACTGAGTAGTATCCATTTTTATTGTGGAGAAGTGGAGTCGCACCACTCCTGTGTTAAAAACATTGCTTACTTACTGAAATGAGTCACAATAACACCTACACAATAATTTTTAGGTCTTGCTTACAGACAGCTTTAGCATGCAACATTCATATAGACATACATAGAAATACATACACTGCAGGGGACTTTTGAACAGCCCCTTTCATCCACTGGCTACTGTGGAACAGCTGGCTTTAGGCATTGGCTAATAGGGTTATCCATCACAGCTGATATTAGCCCATGGGATGGAACAGATGTAGACATCACACAAACAGCAGTTCTACAGAGACTGTTTTTGTAATCTCTGAGAGCCCTTGCCACCTGTGCTCTCATTTACCTCACCTCACTCTCCCTTCCCAACTGTTGCTCCTAAGTGCTCCTGGCTGATCGCCATTATGCTGCTCATTTTTTAAGCTGTAATTCCTTTGCTAGCACAGCAGTTGTAAAGTGCTACCAAGCTGCTTGTTTCCATTTTCGTACTTCCGTGTAGTTTCATTTTTTATTTTTATTTTGCCATTCTAAAGTATATGTCTGCCACATAAAATGATAAAGTAAATCATATAAAATATCCACTAGTGTTTCACAACAAATGCTTATGGTTCTAAAGATTTAGAAACGCATGCATGCACACAGTGGCCATATTGGAATGTATTAATTTTCTCCCCAATATGGTCGATAGCAATTTTTTAACATAAAAATAAACAAGCAATGGCAAGGCTAATAGATTGCCTCTCACCTTTTTAATTAGATTTGCCAGTCTTTGTTCTAAGCTGTATTTACAACGCTCTTCATGATTTGGGCCACTCCGTGTACTCTGCACTTTTTATTTATTTATGTGTTCATCATTACATCTTTGAGAAGAAACCTCACTTCCACTAAACAACTGTTCCATAAAACAATATTTATATATATGGGGGGGCGTTGCTGTTGTTTAGTGCTGCATTCTTGTGCTGCAGAGATAACTTCAAATAGCACATCAATACCAGCCGGTATTTTTAATGAGATAGTCACTGGCAATTATAAACTTAATTAAGCAGCAATTGATTGGGAAGATACCCTAGAGAAAAAAAGTTTTGATTTCCCATGAAAAGAGTAGCACTATTGTTGCTTAAACATAATCACCTTGATAGTTCAGATATTTGATAATGCAAAGATATTTGATAGTGCAAAACTGTTTATTGGTAATTATGCTTTTTCTTTAAGCATTACTCATTAATGCACATGAACTCTTAAGGTTGAAATGATAATGTACTATCTTTACATCACCATCAAGCACTCATGATTCTCTTAATTGCCAAATACTAATAGTCATTACGTCGGTTTTTTAAATACACTAATTTTACTATTTTTACATAATGGTAGTGTACATGCCTCTTTGATGTATAGCCCGTACACGTGCAATGAACGTAGGTAGAATGCAGACCACAACGAACAGTAGCTGTACTCAAACGTCCCTTTATGCCTTAATTGTGTTGCTATGTTGATTTGTGTGTTTATTCCGTTATAGTCAGGCAACTATTTACCACTCTCTAGGGTGTTAAAACACTGCTGCCCCAACTCTTCTACTTCTTAAGACACTATTTAGCTCAATACTGTGGCAGAAATTGAGCATTAGTTTAGCACTCCAAGTGCTCACTTTATGTGCTAGAGTCCTTGGAGATGCACTACTGTACTACTTTACAAAGTGGTAAATGGTTGCTTGTCACAGGAACTTTCAAGGCATGTGCTACTTCTGGCTGGAAACATAGCAGTATTTGCTAATTATCTAAAGTAAACAACTGAACATAACAAAAATATCATAAAGCAATGTAAAAACACAATTGATGATGATGAGATACATTTATAAAGCGCATCTGTTACACTAACAAGGGCCCTGGATGACTGACAGGCGTGAGCCGTTTACTGATACAACCATGAGTTCAGACTATTATGAAACCTTAGATGATTAGTTTCCGCCCTCAAATGGAGGCAGCGGTAATTCCCAGGGGCGGCCCCTCCACTAAGGCGGAGAAGCATCGCCCCACTGCTTCAAAGCAGTGAAAAGTACAAATAAAATGATAATAACGGCTGTCCGTTATTATCATGTTATTTTACTATTTTATTTGCACTGCAGTGCATCTCCGCTTATGGGGCGGGGCCGGCCTCCTCTGACGTCGAGGCCGGAGGAGGAGTGGTGGCTGCACCTAAAGTGCGAATGAAAGTTTGGCCTGCCATCTCATGCGCACTGTGCATGTTCTCCACAGACTGTATTATACAGCCTTAGTGGAGAACATGCCCAGACTCCAAGCCCCTGTCTGAGCGCCGAACCATGGCGCTCAGATCAATCACAATGCTGCTTAAGGCAGCATTGTGATTGTCAAGGGATTCAGGGTGGCAGGGTGGTTCCTGGTGGAGAAGACGTGGCAGATGCGACAGCGACTTCCAGGTAAGTGTTCTTTTCTTTGTTCTTATTTATTATTTTAATTCCCTCCCCCCTCCGCTCCCCAACCCCCTCCCCACCACCCCACGCCCATTCGGTAGCAGCCGCTACTGGTTATTCCACTGTTTAGGAGCCAAGAAAGAAAAGCGCATCCTCCCATTCAGGCAGAAATAACTCGGGGAACTCTGAGCACGAGACCATTCGCATACCATAAAGGCCTGCGGGGAAATGTTCTCTCGATAATAGCCAGCCAGTGCAAAGTTTTAAGACCAACAAAAGTCTTGCAGTAACATTTTGGACTACCTGAAGTTCAGCTATAGCTTTTATCGGTAGCCCCAAATGTAGGGCAGTGCAGTAGTTCCAGTGAGACAAAATTGCAGCCTGGTCTACCTTTTTGTACGTTTATTCGGATAACATTGGGAGCACTTTTAACAACATCCTTAAGTACAAAAAGCAGGAAGCTGAAACCATATTTGTTTCCTTATGTATATTAAGGTCTTTATCAAACCTAACACCAAGATTTTTTGTTTCAGTTACTGGCGTAGGCGAATCTCCTAATTCTGTAAGGCACCAATTTGGTAAATGAGTAATTGTTAGAGGGCAAAAGCACAGTATCTCTGTCTTGTCCCTATGTACTTTTAGTGCATTAGCGCACATCCAATGGGTCACTGAAATCATGCAATTATGCAAATTAGTGACATAAAAGGTAACCCACATTTTTAATTAGTGTAACCCGGGGGTACATAAAAATGAAACAGAGAAGAGCTCAGTCTGGAGCCCTGAGGCACCCCACACAATAAAGATCGTTCTCTAGTGCAAGAATGCGACATCCTAATAGTTTGAGTGTGAGTGGATAAAAAAAGAGGAAAGCCAGTATAAGATTTTACCCCGCATGTTTGACATCTGCAATCTACAAATTAGGACACGGTAAGAGACTGTCCCTGTATGAAATGCAGCGCTCAGATCCAGCAGGATCAACGCTGCACTGCTGCCTCCCTCCAACATCATTCTATTTGTATCCAAAACCGATAAAAAAGAGGTCGCTGACCCATAATGTGGCCTAAAACCCGCTTGTGTTTTATCAAGCACTTTAATAATCTCCAATTGGCTTTTCAGTTGTCAAGACAGCCTTGAAACGGACCTGTAACTCGGCAATTAGGAAGAGTCTGCAGAGGGTTTTTTTTAAATGAGAAGAATTTGTGCATTCTTCCACAATTGGAGGCAGACTGCTGATTAATAAATAGATTACACAAATCTCTAATTATCAGTGTCAGAGTGTCTGCTGACAAATGATACCAGGATAGGCAGGACATGGGTCCATTGGTGATCCTGATTTTATTGTTAACTTCAAAGCTTTCACTGCCTTGGCCTCTAGCAGTTCAAAACATGATCATTTTGAGTAAAGAGTGACCTGAGGGTCTGTGGGTACCAGGACCCCAGTGCTCTCGCAATTACATTTTTTGCTAATGTTGTTTCTCTTTTCATAAAGAAAAAGTTTAAAAGGATTCACAAAGATAAGTAGAAACATCAAACTCAGCTTCAGAAAAGGAGGGAAAATATAGTTATTTTACTACCCTGAAGACTTCTCGATCTGAGTTCCTAGCCTCTTACATTTTATTTGAGTAATATTTCTTTTGCAGACATGCAAAGTTTTTTTCAGTTTCAGTTCACAGTTATACACATTTTTATCCTCCTTTGCACATGTTTCTCACCAAATGTTTTCTAGTTTCTTACAGCACCTATTTGTAATCATTTTTGTGGAGTACCAAGGAGTTGAGGGGTGCTTCCTTTTTGTATTTCTTACTTTCAGTGGTGCAATAGAATCTTGTGCAGCAGTGATCCACCCATCAATCCCAGTCACCAGCCGGGTTACCTCCTCGGGTTACTCCCTGCACGGGGGAGAGGAGTCAACTAGAGCTTTGATAAAATAAGCCCCTGTAACCTTTGACCAAAGAGGTCCAGTTAAGTGAGACCCTGCAGAGCCTCCTGAGTTGTAATGTATTCTATTTTCAAGTTAGAAGGGTACCCTATAGTGCTGTGACATAGCAGATTAATAACTGTGGGCAGATGTTCTCAGGGTCTCCATTACCTTTACGTAATGCTAAAGGCAACTTCCCACTCACAACGTAGGATGCAGGGGAAACTCTATAGAGGTGGAAGCATTCTTGGTATGCCTACTAATGGTAAAATGGACCTGTACCGGGGAAAAATGCATTATAGAAATATCCAGTAATCTGATACTCTTCTAAAAGGCACCAAGCATCATAGCATAGCTAACTTGCTAGTCAGTGTCTTAAAAGAAAGTGTGTCATTATCTTCCCAGGATTTAAACAACTGCAAAACCAAACTAATGTCCCATTAATTAGAGTTTTGGGGTTTAGAGGATTTGCATATCTGATCCCCTTCATAAATCTGCAAATTAAAGGGTTTTCACCAACTGGGTTCCCATAAACCCTCTGATGTACCATTGATATCGCTGATCTGTACCCAATAATAGTCCTATCAGATTTCTAGCCAGCTACCAAAGAGCCTAAGCAATTCAGAAACCCCCTGTGGCATCTGATGAAATGGGATCCACACCCTGTTCCATACACCGGATGTTCCACACCTCCCATCCTGTACTATAGGCCCTTATTGTGGCTTGTGCCCTTGAGGCTCGGATATACCCAGAAGCAGACTCCGAAAGCCCTGGCATGTCTGCAAGCAACCTGTGAGATTACCAGGTTCAGATTGCCTTCCAGAATAAGCATGATATTGGCTGTGAGGGCACCACAATAGTTGTGGAAATACCCGCAGACAAATTGGACAATACGATGCAAGCTCCAAGAGGGAGGAATAACATGGTACTGCTATCCAAAGTGGTGCAATCAATACCACTTTTGACGACTGCCTGCGCACCTGTGTCATACACCCAGGTATTATGATGAAAGGCGGAAATGTATAGAGACTTCCAATGAACTCATCTTGAAAACAAAACACCTGTCAATAAAGCTTTTGGATCTGGTGTCCAGCTGAAACGCTTCTTTAACACTTCTGTCAACTGAGAAGCAAATAGGTGTATATTGAATGGACCTTAAACTTTGTTCAGGGTCTCGAAAACTTGACGTTCTAAATGCCAGTCGCTGCTGTCTTACAGGTTCCTGGTGTATCAGTCCACCACCAAGTTGCTTGGTCATGGAAGATTCTCTGGCCTCAGAGATATCCCCTGGTGGAGACAGAACTCCCACAGTGCCTGGCCAAATCTGCTAGTCACTTTGACCTCATTCCTTCAATCTGTTTATATACCTGATGGCGGTCGGATTTTCCATGCATAGGAGGACTGTACATCTGACCTTGTTTTTCGTGAAGATCTGGACAGCAGAGGAGCCTGCATGCTCTAAACAGTTTATGCACATTGAAAACCCCCTTTTAAAACCATCACCTCCAGTCAAGAAGGTGCCACATCAGGCACCCCAACCATAGAGATGTGCACCTTATTCAAAAATAGACCTGGGGATGATGGAAAAATGGTCGTCTGCTCTCGGTGTGTACATGGCACAAACACCAGTTTAATTTTTCCTTTGCATCTAAAACTAAGGGACCCATCTCTGAGTATTCTACCCACATTTGTAAGTGCCTTATCTCAAATCACTGAAGAACTCTGTTATAAAAGGAGCCCAGAAAGATAGCTTGAGTTGAGTATGCAAAAGACCAGCAACTGTTGGAGAGCAACCTGCTGTTGACCCAACGTCATCCTCAACTCCCTCTATATTACCTTCAATTTCGCATCAGGGAGTAAACAAGTTTTCTTTTATGATTCTACTAAAAACAGAGAAATTCCATCCTTTTTTGAGCGCTCCAGATCTGATTTTTGTTTTTAACCTTGTGATAAAGCCTAGTGACTGAATAATTTCTATGGCCATCTGTATTTGTCTCAGCAAAAGATTATTCTACTACCCTAGGAATACCATGTCACCCAAGTACACCACCATCCTCAGTTGCTTCTGCTAACAGTTTTAACAGGTTTGTGAACCACCAGGGAGCAAAGGGTAGACCAGATAGCAGGAGCTTGAACCTGTAAGCCTTTCCCTGTCAAAGGAACTGCAGATTACTCCTGGTGACTTTGAAAACTTCGATAACCATTCTTCAAATCCAGATGCATCATCCAGTTCCCTGGGAGGAGAATATCTCCCAGACTGACTATTGTCTCCATTTTGAAATGCCAATAAAGAACAGACTGGTTGAGATCTTGTAGATTTATTACTGGCTGGAACTTCTGTTCTTCTTTTACACTAAGAATCTATTGCTAACAAACCCTCTGGGTGTACTAAACAAGGTCTATACCCCCTTCTGAAGAATCTATTACACTTCCAGGGAAATTATCTGTACCCCTTCCTCAGAGAACAGATTTGGAGTAGGAAACTTGGATATGCGCCTGAGTGTCATAACATTCTATTTGAAACCCCCAAATCCTTTGGAGAACTCAAAGGTTGCTTGAATAATCTCCCAATTTTTTGCAAAAAAGAGTAACCTGCCCCCCACTTTCACAAAGAGGAAAGAGTGCGCTCCTATCTTGAATTCCCCCTCCCCTTGCTTGTCTTTTACGTATTGTGGGGAGAACACCGGCCTACTGTAACTGTATTGTTGGCCATTGAGTTAGGATCACAAGTTGTAGGGATGGCTGGCAAAGTGAACTTTGTATCCGCCGACCAGGGCCTAACCCAAACATACATCCTCATTAGTGAGCATTATTCAGAGAAATAAAAGCTTGCTCGTAATATCCCCTCTCCTTAATATATTCATCAGTAAATAAATATCTCTGGCTATTTAATCCAACCTCAGAACCAGCAGGCTCTCCCAGTTTTGGCTCAATTCTGAGCAAAGGTCCCTTCTGCCTCTCATATAAAAGTCCAGCATTTGGATTGCCCACAGAACACCAATCCCCACCTAGACACTACCTCTGGGACCAGAGGGTCACCTGTATTTCTTGCTTGCTCAACAAGGTACAACCTTTTTGTTAATGGACCTAAAGTGTCCAACATGTTGTTCAAGCATCATAACCAAGCTCTATCCACACCCCTTCTAGGATCCTTACCCCTCTACTAAAAAAATGTGAAAATTTTACAGTCCAGAGCAGGGCCCATGGCGCTTTCTCTGATCTAACTGGTTATTGACATTCAGCCCTTACTTTGGACCAAGTGGACCTGTCAATGAGACTTCTGATTCTGGACTAGTCATTTAAAAAGGTAGCAAAAACCACTCAGCAGAATTCAGGTGTTGTAGCAGCGTAGCTCACACATGGGTTTGACTCATGCATCTTAAAATACTCTTTGCAGCTTGTCAGCCAATTAAAATTTTTTAGAGGAATTAGCAACATCATTATCTGGTTATCATGCACCATTATCATATAAATCATTAGAGTGCTGTTCATTCAGTTCATCATATGCCCTGGTGTTGGGCCCACTGAAGCAGGGTTAAGAGTGATTTGGATATAGTTGGGTCCAAACTGAGATAGCATTGTGTGCAAAAAATGATGGACTGGGATGCGACCCTTAGTATTTATCAGTTTCGGAGATTAATTCAAGCATTCCATACATCACTTTTTGCATACTTCAATATACATATCTCAAGCAGCAAGAAAAAGAAAATGTGGGTTATGGGCTGTTCCTATTTATAGTGTGTTATTTCCTGCTCAAGGAAGCAGGATTGTGGGAAATGTTGTGCACTTTCAAAGTGCTTTTTAATAAACAGCAGGAGAAGAGACTGCATAATAGGAACCTCCTGTCTTATAATAACATTGCATTGCAATAATACTTATGCACAAAAAAACAGAACAGATCACCACCACTACAAATTGCCACACAACAAATGTGTACCAAGGTTCTTGTCACACATTAGAACTTCCAGAATCCTGCTTTCATAATACGGTGGTAAAAGGTGTTTCGTTCAAGCATGACTCAACTGAGCACCATGGACATGAAAAAGCAGCAAGCAACAATGTTTTGTGATCCGACTCCTGGACATTTTCAATGCTTTTCTTAGTGAGATCCCAATTTTCACCACTATTTTGCGAGTATACATGAGCCCACATACCTTTTCCTCATGACTGTCCAATTCTGCACGCTGCTCTCTGAATACTGATAAAGCAGTTTACACCACACATAAGTTCCCACATGACATCTTTACTTGTACCAGCTCTCACTGTCGGATCCTCAAGGCGAAACTCCTCGGAATTGGAATGATGCTCAAAGTGTTCCACCTCCAGAAATCCCCCACACTCTGAAGGCTAGTATACACAGAGTATTAGGGTGATCAGGCGAGGAAAAGGGATAGGGGAAAGGAGCTGCAGCGAACAGAACCTGGAGAAAATAAGAAACACACTGGTTAGAACAATACTTTAATTCCCTACTCTCATATGTGTCTCACTAAACACAAGCATACCTGAAAGACAAATAGTGCGTGCTCCCCCAAGCTTCAATTCTTAAAACACACTTCCAGTCAGAATGTTTCCTGCCTGCGCCTAATAAAACAAAGCAAAGAATCAACTTCCTCCTTTTTCCAATTAATAAGCACAATATACTTTTGTCTTCTGACAAGGGTGAATGTCTACACCCTCAGTCATACGCACCTTCAGAACACAACAAAGAAAGGAGTAAAGGAAAAATAAAGGATGGGGAAAAAATGAACGGTATTTCTTATCTCAAGCGAGAGCAAAAATAGTTATAGGTAGTTCACTTTTTTCTTGCCCCAAAAAATAAGGACCTTCGTGTACACTTTTGACGCTAAATCCAAACTGTAGGCAAAGAACAACAAGTTAGTCACGACTTATCTCCAAGCACTTCCTACCTGGAAGTAGATGTCCAAAAAGAAGATCCCCTTGGATAATAGGGTACTGATGAGAATCCTTCTTTCCACTTTCCTTGGAAGCGGACACGAAAATATGCCCCAAACTCTTCCTGCACGCCTCACTAGCCAAGGAGTGCAGGGGCGAAGGCAGAGAGCACAATTCCCCGTTCCACGCCACACCAGCCAAGGAGCGCTGGGGCGAAAGCAAGGTGCAAGGTTCCCCGCTCTCACTCCACTCCAGCCGGACAGCGATGAGGCGGAAACAGTGTGCGCAACTCCCCGACTCCGAAGGAAGGGAGGGGGTGAGTCCGCACGGGGATACCAAAAATGAAGAGAGGCAGAGCGCTGCCTCGGTATTCGGACAAATACCTTCTCCGTCCGACTGCAGGAACAAATCCTCTGATGCAGTAACACGGAAGCTCCGATTACCCTGAATTACGCACGCCGTCTTGCATGCAATAGAAGTCTTTTATTCCCGAAGCCCAGCGCGCTAGGCCTCATGGGAACTGTGGTTCCTCCACCCCGGAAGTACGGCGAGGTGGCGCTGTCACTTGTGATTCCTGACAGTACGCCCCCCCAAGCACCTCTTAGAGCCAGGTTTGGAGGAATAGCGCAGATGAAAAGCACGGATAGCTGAAGGGCATGAACTTTGGACACTGGTTCCCAGGAATCATCCTCCGCTGCATATCCCTTCCATGAAATCAAGTACCACAACCAGCAGTTCCAATACTGGGAATCCAAGATACGTCGGACTTCGTACTCCAGACCCCCATCACTCATGACAGGCGGTACGGCTTGACACCGAGCTCCCCTTGCCGGCTTAAGTAGTCTAAAATGGAACACTGGATGTATCCGAAGATGCATGGGCAGGCGCAATCTGTAAGCCACAGGATTTACCCTTCGAATCACAGTATAAAGGCTGATGAACCTAGGGTGGAACACGCTACGCATCCGGAAACGGATATACCTCGTAGACAACCATACCTTATCCCCGGGCTGATACTGAGGACCATCCACACAATGCTGGTCAGCCCACTTCTTGTATTGCTGTTTGGCAAGGTCCAAATGACTCTGGAGTTTTCTGTGCACTGCTTGGATCTGTCTGATCCTGGATTTCACTTCAGGTTGGTTCTTGATCACTGTGGGGATGGTAACTGGCAGAACTTTAGCATGGAAGCCATGAGTAGCGAAAAAAGGGGACACCCCTATGGAAGTGTGCCATGCGTTATTGTACGCAAGTTCTGCTAACCATAACAATGAAACCCAAGATTCTTCAGCTTCTTTAGCATAGCATCGCAGGTATTTCTTGAGGGTCTGATTCAAACTTTCGGTTTGCGGATGGAAGCTGGTGGACAAGGCAGCTGATACACTGAGGGCCTTGCACCACATTTGCCAAAAATGAGCTATGACTTGGGGGTCCCTGTCTGATACTATCACCTGTGGTAGACCATGTATTCTTACCACATTTTCCATCAGCAATTGGGCAGTTTGTCCCACCATGGGCAGGTTGTTGCATGGTATGAAATGCCCCATCTTCGTAAGGCTATCCACCACTACTAGGATGGCTGAAAAGCCTTTGTCTTTTGGCAGGCCTGTGATAAAATCCATACTTATGTTTT
Organism: Calotriton arnoldi; assembly: GCA_963921515.1. NCBI lineage: Eukaryota > Metazoa > Chordata > Amphibia > Caudata > Salamandridae > Calotriton > Calotriton arnoldi. Next base: position 4,716,382 of record CAWUFW010000202.1, on the reverse strand, counting down.
GCCATGGTAGAGAAGGGGTGGGCAAAGGCATCAGTTTCCCTTTAGTTTTTGTATTTTCTCCCTTGGCTCGAGCACAGATCTCGCACTGTTTGACCCATGCCAGTACATCCTTTGCTAAAGTAGCCCACCAGTAATGACGCCGTAACAAATGAGTGGTTTTAACACAACCGGGATGTCCAGCGATGGTCGACTTGTGACACCAGTCAAAAGCTTTTAGTTGGATAGCCTTGGTTGGTAAATAAAGTTTGTTATCCATGAAAGGCAATCCTTGTTTGATCTTGCGCAGTTCATGGCCCTCAACCCATCGATCCCAATCATCCACTGAATGGTGTTTTCTCACTTCTTCTAAGAAGTTTTCAATTTTGATCAATCACAACACCCTGGATGGAGCGATGATGGTTTCTTCCTTCATGTTTCGTGGGATGATGTCTGTGCCTTGTCGGGATAACGTATCAGCTTTCCTGTTTTGCACTCCTGGTCTGAAGGTGATGATAAAATCGTATTCTGCAAAAAATAACATGCATCTCATTTGCCATTGAGATAGCTGTCTAGCGGTCTTCAAATATTGCAGGTTCCTATGGTCTGTGTAAACCGTGATCTGGTGCTGTGACCCCACAGGTGCTGTCTCCATTCCTGGAATGCCTTCTTTATGGCCAGTAGCTCCTTTTCGGAAATGGTATAGTTTACTTCAGCAGCGTTGAGTTTCTTTGACATATATGCCACTGGGTGGAGTTGACCTGTCTGTGCATCCCTTTGAGAAAGCACCGCCCCTATGGCCACATCAGAGGCATCGGCTTCCACTATGAAAGGCAGGTTAGTTTGGGAATGTTTTAGGACAGGAGCAGAGGTAAAGCTGTTTTAAAAGAAGGTTAAATGCTTCAATCGCATCTCTTGTCCACACAAACGGCTCTCTCTTCCTCAGTAGTCTAGTGATTGGAGCTACCACATGTGAGAAGTGTAGGATGAACCTGTGGTAGTAATTGGCAAAACCCAAAAAACATTGCACTTCTCGCACGTTGTTGGGTACTGGCCAATTCTGCACTGCTTTCACCTTCCTCTCAGCCATGCACAACCCAGAGGGGCTCAACATTACCCCAAAAAACTCCACTTCACACACGTGAAATTCACACTTGCTCAATTTGCAGAACAACTGATGTTCTCTGAGTTTCTGCAAGACCAATTTTACATGATGTTCGTGCACTCCTTCATTCGCCAAGGACACCAGAATATCATTGATGTAAACCACCATAAACTTATCCACATATTCCTTTTACTGGAAATACTGAAAGGCCGCCGGGGCGTTGCACAACACAAACGGCATGACAGTATACTCATAAAGCCCATAGTGTGTTTTGAAGGCTGTCTTCCATTCATCCCCCTCTCTCATCCTGACCAAATGGTAGGCTCCACGTAAATCTAACTTAGTGTAGATAGCCGCCTCCCTCACCTGCTCTAGCAGCACCGACACCAGTGGAAGAGGGTACCGATTCCCAACCGTGTTTTTGTTAAGCATGCGGTAATCTATACAGGTCCTCAAATCACCATTGGCTTTTGATATAAAAAAAAGAGAAGAGGCTGCTGGGGAGCGGGAAGGTCATATAAACCCTATTTCCAGATAATGATCCAAATATTCTCTCAGATGTTTAGTTTCTGGCTCTGACAATTCGTATACTCTACAAGAAGGTATCGTGGCCCCCTCTACTAAATCAATCTGACAGTCGTATTCCCTATGAGGAGGGAGACTTTCTGCCTGGGTTTCGCTGAATACTCCCCTATACTGCTCATAAGCTGGGGGTAAGGCTGTTTCCTTTTCTGCTGCTGTGGCTATACACCAGGGATGTGCTAGGGACAAGGCCTGTGTGGAGGGGTTCAGCAAACACACTGTTGTACATTCCTCTGACCCGAACTGTACTGATTTCTTTCTCCAATCAATGGTGGGGTTGTGATGCCACAACCATGGCATGCCCAATATGATCTCGTATTGAGGCGTCTCAATAATATTCAACGAGATGACCTCCTCATGCCACTGTGCATTATTGACTATTGTTAAACAAACTGGTTCGGTTTGTTCTGTGATGGGACCTGATTTCAAGGGTTTGCCATCCACGGCCAATACAGTCTCTTGAACCGCTCTAGGTATATGGGCTAATGCCAGTTGGTGTACCAACCCTTGGTCAATAAAGTTGCCTGTAGCCCCGGAGTCAATCATGACCACCCCATGGTGGAGCTGATCCCTACTCTGTAGTGCCATGAGAAGCAATATGTGGGATTCAGTTTCTCTACTTTCCACCACTGACAAGGAGGGCACCTTCCAGTCAGTGTCAGACAAAGAAGAGGGCAGTTTATGTTCCACCTTTTCAGATTAATTCTGTAGAACCGAAACCGCCACCCTCTTGTTTGAGGAAAAATTGGAAAGCTTGGGTCTGGAAGGACATTCCCTCACATAATGTCCTTTCTTACCACAATACATACATTGTCCATTCACTCAACGAGCCTCTCTTTCTTCCTTAGAAAGAGGGGATCTGATAGCCCCTATTTCCATAGGTTCTGTGGAGGAGTCATTGGTTACATGAGGTTTTCGATAATTTCAGTCAAACCGGGAATACTGTCTATCGCTTTTATGTTTATCACTGGATCTTTCTGTTATCCGATGATCCAATCTAAGGGTAAGATTAATTAAATCAGTGCCAATTGTGGGTTGCGGATCAATCTGGGCGAGGACATCCTTCCTTTCATCTCGAAGCCCTTGATAATACAGAGACATCCACTTTTCCTCAAGCCATGCTGACTCTGTCACTAAGCGATTGAACGAGGTTAGGTAGGTTACCAAATCTTTCCTGCCTTGTTTCAATTCTAGCAATTCTTTGTCAGCACTAAAGGTGGTTGCTCGTCTTTCGAAGACTCGTTCAAACTCACAATGAAAAGCTCCCCAATCAGATAACAAGGGGTCATCATTTTTCACCAAGGGCACTGCCCAATTAGCTGCATCCCCGGCTAAGTAGGAAATAGCAAATGCCACCCTTGAATGATTGTTGGGAAAGGAAGCAGGTTTGCAAGAAAAATGCAACATAACCTGAGTCAGGAACACTTGTATTTTATGTGGATCCCCTGAGTACCTTCCAGGTGTGGCTAGAGGAATGGGCGGAGGAATATGTACCTGTATCTGTGATGTAGAGGGCGAAGCATCAAAAGGATTTCTTGTCTGTCTGTCTATCCTTTCTTTAAGTGCTGCAGTCTCCACTCTGGAGGTCACTAGTTCTTGCTGCACTAACACTAATGCCTAGAGAACATCCTCCAGAGTAGCCATCTTTGAGCAACACCCCAATCAGGAGGAGTATAAATTTGGGGGTGCGTAATTCTGTCGGATCCTCAAGGCGAAACTCCTCGGAATTGGAATGATGCTCAAAGTGTTCCACCTACCGACATCCCCACACTCTGAAGGCTAGTACAGACAGAGTATTAGGGCGATCAGGTGAGGGAAAGGGATAGGGGAAAGGAGCTGCAGGGAACAGAACCTGGAGAAAATAAGAAACACACTGGTTAGAACAATACTTTAATTCCCTACTCTCATATGTGTCTCCCTAAACACAAGTATACCTGAAAGACAAAGAGTGCGTGCTCCCCAAGCTTCAATTCTTAAAACACACTTCCAGTCAGAATGTTTCCTGCTTGCGCCTAATAGAACGAAGAAAAGAATCAACTTCCTCCTTTTTCCAATCAAGAAGCACAATATACTTTTGTCTTCTGACAAGGATGAATGTCTACACCCTCAGTCATACACACCTTCAGAACACAACAAAGAAAGGAGTAAAGGAAAAATAAAGGATGGGGAAAAAATTAACGGTATTTCTTATCTCAAGCGAGAGCAAAAATAGTTATAGGTAGTTTACTTTTTTCTTGCATCAAAAAATAAGGAACCTTCACGTACACTTTTGACTCTAAATCCAAACTGTAGGCAAATGAACAACAAGTTAGTCACGAGTTATCTCCAAGCACTTCCTACCTGGAAGTAGATGTCCAAAAAGAAGATCTCCTTGGATAATAGGGTACTGACAAGATTCCTTCTTTCCGCTCTCCTTGGAAGCGGACAAGAAAATATGCCCCAAACTCTGCACCCACGCCTCACCAGCGAAGGAGTGCCGGGGCGAAGGCAGAGAGCACAATTCCACGCTCCACGCCACACCAGCCAAGGAGCGCCGAGGCGAAGGCAGAGTGCACGATTCCCCGCTCCACGCCACACCAGCCAAGGAGCAGTGGGGCAAAAGCAAGGTGCAAGGTTCCCCACTCTCAAGTCACTCCAGCGGGGCAGCGATGGGGCGGAAACAGTGTGCGCAACTCCCCAACTCCGAAGGAAGGGAGGGGGTAAGTCCGCACGGGATACCAAAAAGAAGAGAGGCAGAGCGCAGCCTCGGTATTCGGGCGAATACCTTCTCCGTCCGAACGCAGGAACAAATCCTCTGATGCAGTAACACAGAAACTCCAATTACCCTGAATTACACACACCGTCTTGCGTGCAATAGACGTCTTTTATTCCTGAAGCCCAATGTGCTAGGCCACATGGGAACTGTGGTTCCTCCACCCCGGAAGTGCGGCGAGGTGGAGCTGTCACTTGTGATTCCTGACACTCATGTGAGAGCAGGCAATGCCTCTGGTAAAGGTGCAAGGAAAACAGGAAATTACACAAGCTGCACGTAGGACAACAGAGCTACACAATATTACACCTGTGTAATAAAAATGTACTTAATGCAGAGTCAAGGGCACCCCACAACAAATATGGAGGCCTTCCTTAGAAGGATGTGTGCTACATTACTTTCTGAGTTGCAAGGGTAATAGTAAAATTTGCTCCCCCGCACAGACTGCCAACTCCTGAGACGTTGGGGATATTCGAGGAAGACCGGCCCCAATTGTGTGACTGTGCTGCGCGGCGCTCCTCACCAATACTGTGGTGCCATTGAACCACGGCCTAAGGCCCGCGGGGCACAGAGCGTTATCGGCGGGATGGCAACCCTGTACAACAGCCTGAGTTGGCGTGGATGCCGAGCCCAAATTGTGTGTATGTACTGCGTGGCGCTCTCTTGCTAGTGCTTTAGCGCCATTATCCGAAGATCCGAGACCCACGTAGCGACTGGCCTGAAGCTGTGCTGGTTTCCTGGGATTGATGCGGTAGAGGGCGACGGGCCTTACACATCGCCACGCCTGTACTCTGGTGGGGTGCAACTCCGGACCTGGTGGCAGGTGAGGTACAGGGGGCCTCGCCACACTCTGCTTCACGGAGATACGCTGTTTTCATTGAAGGGGAAGGGGCTTAGCCTCACAAAAGACTCCATCGCTGGGCTCGTACGCATATCGCGACTCGAGTGGACGACAATTGCAGGCATGGAACCCTGGGAGGGTGCTTATGGTCGTGCTGTGGACCCCTTCCCGGTGTGTACCCACCCCGATGATCAATTCAGCGCCTGGGCCCAATTGGAGAAGCAGAGAAAGACGGGTGTGCACTGGGTGTCCACCATACACCGATTCTACTGTGGCCTAGCCCTATACACAATGAAGCCAAAAGGAGCCCGGCAGGCGCAGTCCAACAAACTGGACAAATATGCGGTTCCGAAGCAGCCGTCCACAGAGGAGGGAGCCTCTGGTGACCGGGAGGCAGCATCCGAGCCATCTCTAGGCTCAATAATGGCGGCCATTCACATTCTCGGAACGTCGCTAGACACAAAGATTGATAAAGTCTCTATTGAAATGAACTTAATTTGTGCCGATATGAACAGGACCTCGGAGAGAGTTACAGTGGCGGAGACAAACATAACGGAACTTCAATCTACCACACGCAAATTGGAGGAGCGGGTCCAACAACTTGTTCACCAACACAAACAAGTGGCCCTGAAGCTGGAGGACCAGGAAAGAAGGGCCCGCCGGAACAACATACGGGTGGTTGGGGTCCCGGAGGGGGCGGAAAGCCCCAATATGGACCTTTTCCTTGAGGACCTAATACTGAATGAATGAATGAATGAATATGAAATTTGTAAAGCGCGAACTAAGCCCAAGGGCGTCAAGGCGCTATAAGCGGACCTAAGGATGCAGACAAAAAGACATGCTCATACCGAGGTCTGAGAGAAAAGCCAGGTCTTTATGGCCCTGCGGAAAAGAGAATGGGACACCTGACTTGAGAGCTGTTCCGGGAGGGAGTTCCACAGTCTAGCAGCAGCAGTGGAGAAAGCTCGACCTCCCCATGTAACCTTCTTAAATCTCTGTACTATAAGCAGATTCTTATCTGCAGACCGGAGCCGCCTGTTGGGAACATAACGATGGATAATGGACTTAATCGCTTCAGGGCCTGACCCGTAATAGGCATTGTGAGTCATGCACAGGGTCTTGAAAAAGATCCTACGGTCCACAGGCAGCCAATGCAGCAACCTAATAGCATCTGTGACTGAATCATATTTAGGTAAATTCATCACCAGCCTGGCAGCGGCATTCTGCACCATCTGCAGACGTCGCATCAAACCCTTGTTAATGCCCAAATAGAGGGCATTACAATAATCCAATCTGGATGTAACCAGTGCGATGACAGCCTGCTTACGTGCATCAAAAGAGAGATAGTGGGAAATTTTCCGTAGGATCCTAATGATCCCAAAACACGTGGAAACTGTCCTACTAACCTGAAGGTTCAGGGACAGTGAGTTATCCATGATAACCCCCAGGTTTTTGCCATGGGAGACCGGAGAGGGACAGACGCCAAGGGCATCCGGCCACCAGTCACTGGACCACACCTCCTGCTTACTCCCAAAAACCAAGACCTCCGTCTTCTCTCCATTCAATTTAAAAAAATTCTCCACCATCCAAGAGGATACTGCCTGCATACAGTTCCTGAAATTAAGGGCCGAATCCTTTATGCTATGCAAAATAGACACCATAATTTGGGTGTCGTCCGCATAGGACAGCACTTCCAACCCAAAGGATCTCACAACCTTCGCAAGAGGAGTGACATAGATATTAAAAAGAGTAGGGCTCAGGGAGGAGCCCTGAGGAACGCCACACAGCAAGGGTTTGGGGGCTGAGTAAAATCGACCAAGCTTAACCATCTGTGCCCGCTCACTAAGAAAGGAAGCAAGGAGCCCCAAAGCCGAGCCCCCAATACCTATCTCTCTGAGACGATCAATCAATCTACAGGGAGACAGGGTATCAAAGGCTGCGGTAAGATCCAGTAGAACAAGGAGGGTGGTATGACCTGCATCCACTTGAACCCGGATATTATCAAATACAGCCGTCAATGCTGTCTCTGTACTGTGATGGCTTCTAAATCCATGTTGCGAACCATCTAGTAAATGGAAATCCTTTAGGTAAATACTGAGATGGGAGTTAAGGTACGTTTCCAGAATCTTAGCTGGAACAGGAAGTAGGGAGATCGGGCGATAATTCTTCAGTTCACTAGGATCCAGAGAAGGTTTCTTCAAAAGAGGCTTCACTACAGCCGTCTTCCACAGAGTGGGAAATTGCCCCTCTGAGATGGCAATATTAAAAACATCCGTCAAATGAGGGACAATAACTTCACGACCATGTTTTAGCACCTTGAGGGGACAAGGATCCAGAGGGGAACCCGATTTAACCCCTTCAAGGATCCGATCGGTCACCTCGTAAGACATAATAGGGAAGGTAAGAAGACTGGGCGACCCCTCAATGGGTGCGGCCCCAATGGGATGGAAGGTGGATCGGACAGATGACCCCGAAATGGGGTTGGAGGCTTCAAGCAGGGAGTAGATATCTGCAATCTTAGTATGGAAAAAATCAGATATTTTATCACTGCGCTCCTGAGAGAAGTTTGAGGGGTCGAAGGCAGGGGGAGAGGTAAGAGAATTTATTACCTTAAAGAGATCTCTAGAGGATCTCATAGAATCAGTAGTCTTAGAGAAGTATAATCTCTTTTCCTCCATGACGGCAATTTTATATTCTTTGAGGCCTTGCTTATGTAGTGCCCTATTCAGCGGGTTTAGATCTAAGCGCCAATGCCTCTCCTGTCTAAACGATTGTCCACCCTTTTTACAGTGGAAAGGGCTCACAGAGCTCTGATCCCTCCGCCGAAGCCGGGGGCACCCCCAAGAACAATCATTGCTAGGATCCTGAATTATAGGGACCGGGACGCAATTCTGCAAGCTGCTAGGCTCCATGGTGACCTCCCCTATGAAAACACGACCATAACATTTTTCCCGGACTTTACTTTAAAGGTGCAGCAGGAGCGCCACACCTTTGATGGAGTGAAGCGCGCCCTAAGGAAAATGGGCATAAAGTATATGATGTTTTTCCCGGCGAAACTTAAAGTGATTGACAATGGTCAGTCCTGGTTCTTCACAGCCCCCTCGGAGGTGCATGACTGGCTGGATGAGGGACGATTGCAGAGGAGCAACCAGCACAAGGAGGATGGTTGAAGAGACACCCATGATCATCCATCCGGATCTCCGAGTGGGCGGGAGGGGTTGGACAAGCGAGGGCAACGTTCTCTGCGGTCACGATCTATGAGCCCAGCGGTCTCAGAGACTTATAGAATATAACCTCAGTGACGCATATTCATGATTTCTGTAACTCGCAGCTGAATCACGTAATGTCTATGGCAATGCCCAGTAAGTGGATACTTGCAATCCTTATGCTGGGTGGCCCAGCAGACTTTGGTAGTGCACTGCAACGGAACTTTATTGGACTTGGGCTGGGTTGGGGCCTCTCGGGGACTTAGGGTGGCGACCCTCGGCAGCCCCTTCACTATTTGATTGTTTACTGGGCAACAGGCGCTCTGCTAGTTGGGGATGTGGGCAGTTTTATGCCTACGAAGCAGGGTAGCAGGGAGGGGGGGTTATAGTTAATGGGGTTTTCCTTTATGCAGTTGTGTTATGCTTGCTTCAGTCTATCAATGCCATTCAAAGTGATCTGAGTCTTAGGACAGAAGGTGGTACATCGATACATTGGGGTTGGGGGCGGCAGGGTGAAGGGGGGGAAACAGGGGGTGGACACTCGACATATGTTCCTCCTAGACATTAAGAAACTAAAGGTGCTATCATGGAATGTGAATGGTCTGGGGGACAAAATCAAACGGACCATAGTGTTACAGTATCTCCGTAGACATTCTCCAGATATAGTGCTCCTGCAGGAGACGCACCTGAAGGGAAATAATTATCTAGCGCTCAATCGGTTTGGATATACGCTTGTGACACATGCAGGGTTCACCACTGGCTCCCGGGGGACAGCGATATTGCTCAAGAACACGGTGCCACTTGCGATAATTTGCACATGGTGTGATCATATGGGGCGCTATGTGGCGCTGACGGGGACATGGGAGGGTCATACCCTTAATATATGCTCAGTGTACATCCCTCCGAGAATGCACGGGGTAACTTTCCCAGAACTTAGCAAACTACTGTTGGACATGCCAGTGGGTACTCTTATCCTGGGTGGGGACATGAATGAGACGATGTCGCCGGAACTAGACCGAGATGCGCGCTCCCACAGGGGCTGCTGCCATTGAAGGTTTTCGCAACTGCGATGGGGTTGGTGGACTTGTGGAGACTGCACAATCCCGCTATCAGACAATACACCCACATCTCCGCGGCGCATGGTAGTGGGTCACGTTTAGACTATATCTTCACACACACTACCTCGGTCGGACTCTTTCAGGCTGGCTGTCACAGTGCCCGAGAAATATCTGACCACTCCCCGGTGGAGGTGTTTCTGCGGGGCCCAGTTAGGGATTGGATTCTACCTCCACGTTTAGACCCCTATCTATTTAAAGACCAGGAGTTCAGGGAACAGTTTGAAGAGCGCACTGAGCAATATTTTACAGACAACTCGGGATCTGTGCCATCTGACTGTATATTGTGGGAGGCATATAAAGCGGTGGCCAGGGACTTTGTGCAAGCGACTGCTGGGGCTAGACGCAAAGAACAGAGGGCGAAATGTGACAGTCTGGAGCAAGAGATTACAGTTCTGGAATCTGCACTGGGATCTGTACAGGGGGACGACACCAGACGCTTACACACACTTAGACTTAAACAGAAAGATCTCAGAGATCTAGAGGAAAATACAGCCCATACGTATGCCATAGCGACGCAAAGACGCATATACGACTTAGGTGACAAGGCCAATAAACTCATTGCATGGTTGGAAAGGAGGGATAGAGGCCGTAACTGGGTCTCCGAGATATGGACCTGTAAGGGTACGGTGACGGGGACAGGCGCAGTTATAGCAGAGGTGTTCGCCCAATGTTATGAAGGATGTACAAGACCCAGACGGACAGGGGGAGGAGGACTGCGCAGAGTTTCTGAAAGATATTGCCCTACCAACGCTTAATGCGGAGGACTGGGAAGCGGTTGACTCGGATTTCACTATTGAAGAAATTGAGGGTGCCATACGGGACCTGCAATCAGGGAAAGCAGCGGGACCGAACGGCTTCCCGGCGGAGCTATATAAATGTGTGGCAGGGTATCTGACGCCTTACATGCTCCGCATGTTTTGAGAGGCGCGGGCGGAGGGCTGATTGCCCCAAGATCTGAGGACAGCTACTATTGTTGTAATCCTTAAGAAAGGTAAACCTCAGGATCTTTGTAGTTCATACAGACCGATTTCGCTCTTAAATTTTGAGGCTAAAGTATTGGCTAAGGCGATTGCGAACAGACTATCCCAAGTGATACAGTCTCTGATTCACCCGGACCAGTCCGGATTTATGCCTCACAGAAACATCAGGTTGAATCTCTGTCATTTATATGGGGTAATGCACATGGTACAGCGGCGACCAGATGATCATGCAGCACTCCTGTCACTTGATGCCCATATGGCTTTCGATAGTATAGAATGGCCATATTAGTTGGCTGTTCTTGCCAAACTCTGATTCGGCCCGGGTTTCCGAACCTGGATTTAGCTTCTGTACACTGCCCCATTGGCACCTGTCAGGGTTAATGGAACTTGAACCGCTGGCCTCATGGGTAAGAGGAGATCCACTGGTGAGAGGCATTGACATGGGAGGGGGTGGGGTGGGAAGAGCGTATCTTCCTTTACGCGGACGATATCCTGCTGTTCGCCCATAGACCTAGACAGACCTTTCATAGGCTTATCCATATTATTCAGTCTTTTGGCCAATATTCTGAATACTGCATAAACTGGGATAAATCCTTGGTATTCACTCTGGCGGGGGAACCTCCGGCTCTGACGTCGGCGTGTAAAGAGTTGGTCCACAAAGACCTCTTTAAATATCTTGGCATCTGGATCATCAAAATGGAAGAGGAGTTCATGCAGTTAAATATACACTCGCAGTTGGAAAGGTTGAAGGGGGATGTGACCCATTGGCGGCGCTTACCTGTCTCCCTTATGGGAAGGGCGGTTTTGTTCAAAATTATGGCCCTCCCGCGTCTACTGTACGCTATACAGAATACCCCATTCCAGATCCCGGAAGCTTTCTTCCGCGCGGTTGAGTCTGAACAACGAACACTAATATGGGGGAGGCTGCCCTAGGATCGCTCTGAAGAATTTGCAGAAAAGGGTCTATGAAGGGGGGCTGGCGGTACCAGACATCAGAAAATATTACTGGGCAGCTCAGTTTGTTAACATTAATGGGTGAGTCTTTTCGCCGACTGAGGAGCCAGCCTACCGGGTCAACCAATTTGCTATGGGTACGGGTAGCTATCTATCTGCTCTCTACGGGGGGAGGAAGGGCCTCCCGTCCCTCCCGCCCCAAACGCAGACCGTGGTCACGGCATGGCGGAAGGCAACTAAAATGATCGGATGGGAGTCCAGGCTCACCGAACAAATGTCACTCTGGGAGGGAGAGTTTTTAAGAGAGGTAAGGCGCCTGAAGGGCTTTCATAGATGGAGCAGTATAGGCATTGATCTCCTGGGGGACATTTGGAAAAAGGGGAAAATGATTACATTTGATTGTCTTCGGACAGAGTTCGAAATAGGTACGACTGAACACTTCAGATACCTACAGCTGAGACACGCACTTCACTGCCACCTGAAGGAAGGAGATTCAATACCGGAGTACACACCACTTGAAGACAGACTCCTACTTGATCCAATGATCTATAGGGCAATATCCCTTACTTACAAAAAGCTAATAAACAATACACCTGACTGTCTGGGACCCTTGCGGGCGGCCTGGGAGTCGTATGTGGGTCTCCTTGAGGATGAGGATGAGGATTGGGGAGAGGCTCTGTAGAGCCCCAGAGAGATAGCAGTACGAGCGAGATTTAGGTTGATCCAACTACGTATTTTACACAGGTCGTATGCCTCGAGGGCGGTACAATACCGTATGGGTCATTGTACGTCGCACAGTGTATTAGGGGCTGTGGTGAGACTGGAACATTTTTCCATATATTGTGGGCCTGCCCCAGGATTCAGACATTTTGGAATGGGTTGGCTCGAGTGATGACAATGGTAGTGGGGGAGCAGGTCCCAGTAGACGCGAGATGGCATATCCTCGGGGTGACAGGCGAAATAGTATGGCCCAAATGGGCCACGACATGGCTTGCCCTGGCAGGAGTGGTGGCAAAGCGCGACATCACCCGAGCATGGGGTGCCAGTACAGTCCCGACTGTAGAATCCTGGGAAAATGACTTGGACTGGTGCCAACTGGGAAAATGACTTGGACTGGTGCCAACGGGCTGAGCAGGCAGTGTACCAGAGCAGGGGGTGCCCACGCAAATGGGAAAAGATATGGGGGTCCTGGGTGAGCTACAGAACCGGACACCTCCCAGTTTAATAACAGGGCATTAGGCACTTTAGGGATCAAGTTGAATGATTGTACCCCACATCTGATTGGTTGGGTGGGCGGGCCACTGGGAGGATTGAATTGCGGTAATCATTATGTCTTTGTATACGCCAAACTCATACTATGTATATTGTAATGTCTTATGAAGCATTTGTTTTTTGGTTAATAAAAAGAATCTTAAAAAAAAATAGTAAAATTTGCTGATTTTCTTCTTACCTAAAGTTATCTTCAATATATCAAATGCACATCACTGTGACATGCAAGCCATTGCCATTGTAACATTCACCGCCCAAGCTTAATACTTACCACGTCTTGTACTTTCCCCAAGATTCTTATTGCAGGCCTACTGATTGTTGAAATTTTTAAAGTATGTAATCGACTTGTGAATTGGTTTCCATAATGTGGATATTTGTGTCATGTTACCTACCTTGTGTAAAGATGAGTGCATATTTAAGAAATGTGTAAAGTTACCTTTCAAACTCCATTGCATGGAAACACGCTGTACCATTTAAGGCATAGGTGACAAACATAAAATATTTTATTTTTATGTTTTCACTCTGCCTTGTATTGCTTTGATATGTTCGAAAGTTTCAGCAATTGCTTTCTTGATTTCTGAAGGACATAAAAGTAGGTGCATGCGTAAGAAGTTCTGAAATGAGCCAAAGGCAGAGTCAAATGCCTTCTTATCAAAGATTCCCTATGGTGCCCTACAGTGCTATTCAAACCTTTCAAGTCCGGCAAAAGAAACATGCTCTTTAAGGTCGGGCCTATCCATGCCTTCCAACATGTACAATTTAACTTTTTGTAATATATAGGCACATCAAACCAATTGGGGAGTTTAGGGAACCCTCTCACGAGCAAGGAAGCATTTCATATAAAACAAGAAATGCTTTTAGAAAATGCATCGTACAGACATCATAAAATTGGATGTGAGAAATCTGTCTGCACCTGAACCTCTCCTAATTTGAGAAGGTTTTCACCCATGTCAGGAATCCCCAACCCTTTATGAAAGTATTCTTGGGGAAATGTATCCCAGATGCATACATTAGTTTCCGTAGGAAAAGCATTTTTTGTTTTGCTACTAACTTAGGCACTTAGGGCCAGATGTAGGTAAAATCAAATTTGCGAGTCCTTAATAGCGAATTTTACCGATTCGCTATTAAGGACTCGCAAAATTGAATGTAGGTAAGAATCGCTAAAATATTAGCGATTCCTTAATATTCCTTAATGACGAATCGCAAATTGAGATTCGTTAATAAGGAATACCTACCCATTCATTCCTATGGGCTAGGAGGCCCATAGGAATGAATGGGAAGATATTCACTATTTGCGATTCGCTATTAAAGAATCGCAAATAGCGGGAGCTATTTCAAGGGTGCCAGGGTGTCAAAAGGACACCCTGTTGTACCCCTGAAATGTGCATGTGTGCACATGTGGCGCACATACATGCCCTAAGGGCATGAATGTGTGCCACATGGCACTTTAAAAAAAGCAAAAAAAGTGCTTTTTTAAAGGAAATCGCTAATTACCACCAACTTGAAGTTGGTGGTAATTAGCGATTCCTTAAGGCTAAAGTGCACTTTCTTTTGTGCTACTTACATTGCATTTAAGGAATCGCAATTTGCGATTCCTTAAATGCAAGAGCAAAATAAGGAATCGCAATTGTGCGATTCCTTATTTTGCTAGTAGGTTTAAACTCACCTACATTGCTCGCAGCCAAATAGCGATCGCAAACGCTGAAATTCTGCGAATTTCAGCGTTAGCGCTCGCTATTTGTTCACCTACATCTGGCCCTAATTGATGAATCTTCAATAAACTTTCCAAAAATAGTTCATCCACCTTAGCTTCTTATTTGAAAGTTTAATGGTGATCCGTCAAGCGTGGTCGACAAAAAAGGGAGAGTCTCAAAAAGCATTTTTCCTATGCAATTTTACATAGGACTTTTAAGAAGCTATGCAGGAAAAAAGTGTTAAAAGAATTACACCAACTTGGAAGAAAGCTAGATCTTTATTCAGAAAGCATGTTTTTTATTTTTTATTTGGTGTAAATCCGTTCAGCAATGTTTGAGAAATTAGTCTTCAAACTATGGTTATAGCTTATAGCTAGAATGTTGGTGTGTTGATATGTTCTGATTGGCCACTTTAAAGGGGACTGGTCATCCCTCATTGATTTGTCCCAGTCTGTAGCAGTCATTACATGTCTCAGGGACATGGCCCTTGTGTCCTGAAAATTACTTAAAAAAATATATAAGGTGGCAGGATGAGCACACCTTGACCCTAAAGGGCATGTAGAGGGGTCCCTAATTTTCTGGCTGTAACAAGGACAGCAGGCTTTAGCAGCCGTTACAGGACTCTGGGACATGGTCCCCATTCAAATGCTTTTTAGAGAACAAAATCATATGTTGGTGGTACCATACGAACAGCTAGAGTACTAACATTCCTAATTATAACAAAAGTGTGGCACCTCTAAAACCATCTTGATTGAATCAACACTGTAAAACTTAGAACTTTCCTTGAAAAATGAACAAAAAGAGGTTTGTTTTGTCATAGAATTTTGGTTAGTGATCTAGAAATTAAAATTAAGGCACACTTACAATGAGTTATCAAATATCTTTCTCAGCCATTTAAATAAAACTTTTGACATGTAGACTGAAGCATGTACTTTCAACACCAGCAGCAGCCTGCCAGTTAACTCTGTGGTGGTCAACAGCACCTTTACCACAAGGTTCTAATAAGCAGTTAGAGTGCTAAGATTCTGAATTCATGACAAAAGTGACAACAAGATCATCACCCTGGTAGAATCAAAGCTATAAAACTGAAGCATTTCTTACATGCTGCAGTAAATGAAGAAGTGAGGGAGCTTGATTACAAAAAAGTCTCTCAATATGACTGCTGAGGAAAAAGAGCCCAAATGTAGCTCAAATATAGCCCAATGATAGAAGTATGCAAAATGCTTAAGTAGCCCGTGCAACAAATTATCAGGAGATCAGTTGGATTAAAAACTATTAAAATAGCGACTCATTTGAAAACACTGACACTATTTGAGAACTCACATTCTCATTTCAGCTTTCTAGAGTACTAACCATAATTTCCATGCGAAAAAGAAGAACCTCATATTGTTAAACTCTAAAGGAAATGCTTGAGGTTTGACAGTTTTGATTCATTTAAGATGACATTAGGGGTGACACAGTGTTATAAATACAGAATGCTAGCTCTCTAGCTGTTCATTAGAACACAGTGGGGAGGGAGGAGGCAGGGGTATAGAGTAGGACAACAGAGAGCAGGGGGAAAGGATCAGGGCCAGAGGCAGTAAGCTGACCATACCAGGTAGGTGGATTAGGCAGTGCAACACAACAGAGCACGTAGGGCAGGTAGGAAGGGGCCATGGGCAGCAAGCAAAGATCACATTACAGGCAAGAAAGGCTGTGGCAGCACACCAGAACATGGAGCATGGAGTGGAGGGGCAGTGGCAGGACAATGAACCATGAAGGGCAGGATTGATGGGGTAGGGTCACCGACTTTGACAATTGAGCACATAAAGGTGGTGGCAGGGGCAGCAAACTGACCACACAAGACAGACTGCATGGGTGGTGGTAGTACAATATATCATGCACGGTAGGCGAAAGGGCTGTAGCAGCACAACAGACCATGGAGAACAGAAGGAAGGACATGGGCACGCACACAGACAACAGAGGGCAGAAGGAGGGCAATTGCAGCAGCAAGCTGACCGTACAGGGCAGGTGTGAGCCTCAGTCGCAGCACAACAGACCATGGACAGCAGATGAGGGGGGGCAGGGTTAAATAAAGGAACAAGGAAAGGCAGTCAGATGGGAGGCAAGGGCTGAAAGCTGACCATGCAGGACAGGCAGGAGGAGCAGTGGCAGCACAACAGACCAAGGTGTGGGTGGAGAGGGAATGGCAGCACATTGGACCATGGAGGGCAGAAGGCAGGGGATAGTGGCACAGACTCAGAAAACTGAGGGCAGAGGGGAGGACAGGGGCAGCAGGCTGACCACTCAGGGCAGGTGAAAGGGACAGTGGCAGCACAACAGGACCACACAGGTGGGAGGGGCAGTAGAAGCACAGCGTACCATGGTAAGCAGCATGGAGGAGGCAGGGGCATGCAGACAACAGACGTCAGACGAGAGGGAGGCAAGGACAGCAAGCTGACCAGGCAGGAGGGGCACAAGGAAATCGAGGGAAGACGGGAGGGGTCAGGGGGAGGGGCAACAAGCTTGTGACACAGGGTAGGGAAGAGGGGCAGTGGCAGCAAAAGGAACCACGTATTGCAGGCAGGAGGTTTAGTGGCAGCACAACCAAACATCATGGGCAAAAGGACCATGAAGGGAAGGAGGTAAGGGCAGCACAAGGGACCATGAATGGCAGGAGGGAGGGGATAGGGACATGGGCATGGATAATAGAAGGTAGGGAGACAGGGGCAGCACGCTGACTATGCTGTAAAGGCAGGAGGGGCAGTGGTAATTGAGGGGATGGGGTAGGGACAGCAAGCTAACCACTGAGGGCAAGCGGCAGGGCAGTGGCAGCACATTGGACCTTGCAGGGCAGGAGGGGAGTTGGGGGCATGAACTAGGACATCAGAGGTCAGGGAAGAGGTGGACAGGGGCAGCAAGTTAAGCATGGATGGCTAGCGGAAGGCACAGTGGCAGCACACAAGATCACGCAGGACAGCCGGGAGGGGTCAGTGCACAGGCTCAAATAATGGAAGGCAGGGAGGTGCCGTGGCAGGGGCAGCACGATGACTACAGAGAAAAGGTTTTCATCAGCAGCACAAAGGTCCATGGATCGCAGGAGGGAGTGGGCAGGTGCACACACAGAGAGAACACAAGGGAAGGGACAGGAGCAGGGGCTGCAAGCTGACCTTCAAGGCATGGCAGGCCAACATGAGCAGGGACTGTTAGCTTTCGAGGGTTGGCACAATGGGGCAGGTGAATGGATTTCAGGATGAAGAGGGGAAGGGGCAGGGGAATCAATCTGACCATGATGAGCAGGCCGGAATGGGCAGGGTCAACACAATGAACTATAGAAGAACAGTGGGTAGGAGGGAGTGGCAGGGAGAAAAAATTGCAAGGGTGTGGGGGACAGGGGCAGCAAGCTGACCACAGAGGATCTGGAGATCACAATGGACCATAGAGGACATGCAAGAATGGGAAGGGGTATGCACATGGAGAACAGATGAGAGAGAGAGGGTCCCAGGGGCATCACGCTGACTACAGAAGGTAGTTGGGAGGGACCAAGGGCACACAGATTTAGAAAAGAGGACAGGTAGAAGTAGCAGGGGCATCACAGTGCCCATGGAGGGCAGGGCCACACTGGTTGAAAACAGAGGACAAACAGGAAGGGGGCAGGGTCAAGGACATCAAGCTGACCAGGAAGAGCAGGCTGTGGTGGGTTTGTTCACTAGCAGGGGGTGGAACTGTGCCAAACCCATTCTGCAAATGGCTGACGTTTGTGCTCAGTGTACATGTTTGCTGAATATTATTTTTAAAAATCCCTAGAAAATTACTGAAAAAATCAAAGGTTAAATAGATGTTATAGTCAGGTATTGTAATATGATCTTCCCTAACACTTAGATAGTTTTTTTTTTTAAATGAAATTTACTGAAAGTGACACTATAGGTAGGCGTAATAAGATTTTAGCTTACACTAAAAAGAGCTCGAAATTCACTGAAAAAACATAGGTTAAAGCAGCATTATAGTTAAGTGTTGAAATGATTTAAAATTAATGCTTTGAAACCAAAAAAACCACTGAAATTAGCCTGTTAGTGTTCAGTGAGCTAAGTATAACAGGCACCTCCACCATGCACTTCTAATGGTCTTACATATTACATCACTCATGACATGTTAAACTACATCATTCATAATATCACTGATGACATCTCTAATGACATCCTTGATAACATCACTGATGACATCATCCATTGGAATGTATTAAGCAACATATACATAGACCTAATTTTCTAAATTAGCTGTAGTACTAATGGGAGTAACATTTCACAGCAAGTAGAACAAGCAGCATATTTAGCATATCTGTGAAATCTCCTACAATAAACAGTCATTATACTCTTCATTTACCGATATTGAGGTGCATAAGACCTTTAATGGCTATGTAGAAATTATTGAGCTCAGCAACTCATTAAACTTGGAATACTGTTTCATAATAGTGTTTGGTTATTATTTGCCTTGATAAGATGCACCTGTTAAATATCTCATCTGACATGGATTTTTAAGCCAACACCTTCACTTCTATGCATTATACAATTATAAGGCATGCACAACCAGGCTATATGAACAACACTCTGCAGTATGTAAAAGTACGCTGCATATATTTCTGAAGTATGCAAAATCCCATGCATCGTATTTACAATGCTTGCAATGATAACGCGACTAAGGGCCAGATTTACTAACCTTTCACACAGCGCAGATTAGCAAGGCAACTTGCTGTGCCATTTTGCATGAAAGAGAGAGAGCAGAAATGTGCCATATCTACTGAGATATGGCACACTTCTGTTTCTCATTGGGCTAGCGCACTTTGGGCAGCCTAGCAACATCACAAGCACCCTTGTACCACAGTGCAAGAGCGGAGAATTGTTTTTGTGCAGGAAATTATGCCTTCCTGCAGAAAAACAATCGCTTGAGGTATTTTCCTCTTTCTACGTGTGCTGCAGATTGCAGCACACATAGAGGAAATAACGAGGAGAAAAAAATATGTTTATCCTCATTACGCATGCTCTGGAAGGTGTAGCTATTTCATGCAATCCTAGGTTTACAAACCTTTGTAAATCTGGGATTATGTGAAATCCATCGGTGGATGCATGGGAACGGCCATGTTTCACCCATGAAACGCCTCCTGGAATTAAATGTAACGCAATGCGTTACATTTTTTTTACAAAGCTACGCAAGGGGGCGGAAATTGCCTCTTGCATGGCTTTGTTAATATCTACTAGCATTTTGCATCATGGATGCGCCACTAAAGTGGTGCAACTAGGACACAAAGGGCCCGATTCACAAAGGTAAAGTTAGATGAAAGTCTAACTTTATGACTTTCGGTGTTCACAAAAGGCATTTACTGCTCGTAAATGCCTTTTGTGAATACAGAAAGTCTAACTTTACGACTTTCGGTATTCGCAAAGGGCATTTACAAGTAGTAAATGCCCTTTGTGAATACCAAAAGTCGTAAAGTTAGACTTTCATCTAACTTTACCTTTGTGAATCGGGCCCATAATGTTAGTAAATCTCACCCTTGCCTGTAAGCGAGTCACACGTCGTTTATGCATGGTACAATAATGTATAATATTTTAGAATTTCCACTGAACTTTTGGAAATAAGTATCTTCTCTTCATAGATCACAAGAATATATCAAAATTGTCTATAGCAGGGTTTCCTCGTCGCAGTCGATTTTTGGTGTGTCGCCAATGCCCAGGCAATAAGGATGCCTTTTAATTCTATATTTATTGTATCACATTTGCTGTGCTTTAAAGTCAGAGGCCAAATATAAGGCTATGTCTTCTCCTGCTTATTGTTTAACTCCAAGACTGGTGTTTACAAACTCCTCTCACTTTGCAGTCAGAGAAAGAAAAAGAAAGTGAATTATGTGACAATCCTGCAGGGGTATATCAAGTGTGAAAAGAAAGCTGGGGATGTCATATTTTCCTAACATCGAAGAAAATGTAAATACCTGTAAATTAACTGTACACATTCAGCAGTTAGGAAAGCAAAATGAGGCACATTTTTTTGTAATTCTGAAGTGTGATGAAAACAAAGCTTTTAGTGGGATCAGACCTAATTTTGACACTTTACTTGGTGATGCACAAATAATAAATTTTCACTGAAACTAGATTTCTACACATTATCATTTGTGTACAATAAGTTTTTTCTATAAAACTCAATGTTTGTGCACATTTAGTGACCATTTTAATGGCAAATAAGATTGTGCTACCACATGCTCCTTTATTATATTAAAAAAATGTTCACCTCATGTCCATTACAGCCTCGTGGGTCGCACAAGTTTGTTGTACTAAAAAATGGGTTGTGTTTCTAAAAGGTTTGGGAAGCACCGTTCTATAGCACTACATGGCAACTCTTTAATGTCTGTGGGCCTGATTCCCAAAGGTATTTGTATTTAGTAAAGTTATGAGTCTCAATCTCATCTGGAGTGTGGAGACTCCGTACTCATAACTTTAATACACGTAAGTACCTTTGTGAATCAGGCCCTGTATTGTACACAAAAATCCACAGGTGAATAACGTGCTGTAAAGAGAAGCTTTCATTTTTCTCACATATTTTTTGTAACAGGCCTTTGAGATAAGGAACTACCTCTTTGAATCA
Organism: Calotriton arnoldi; assembly: GCA_963921515.1. Taxonomy (NCBI): domain Eukaryota; kingdom Metazoa; phylum Chordata; class Amphibia; order Caudata; family Salamandridae; genus Calotriton; species Calotriton arnoldi. Next base: position 4,695,293 of record CAWUFW010000202.1, on the reverse strand, counting down.
TACAACTTCAACTTGCGCTAGCTGCACTTAGGGGCCGATTCCGATCTCGGCCGGTAGGGCTCCGAATCGGATTCGGCTTAACCGGATCCGATTCGGAGCCCTATTTCCCGACCGATTCGTACGCACGTCCGGGCGAGCGAGTACGATGCGAAATCGCCGACCGACTCGTCCGGGCGTCCCGACCGCTCCGACCGACTCGTTCCCGGGTCTAACCGCACCCACCGACTCGCTCGGACTTGACTCGCACCGCGCAATGGAGACGTTCCCCGGCCGGGTAAGTACGATGCGCGCCGCGAGCAGTCCGACCGAGCCGCGCACCCCGGCTCCAAAGAGCAGTCGGAGCCGTACGTTGGGGGTCCGTGTCGGACCCCCCTGTATGCGTAGCCGCGCGAGTCGCACACAGGGGGGACCCATGGGTCCCCCCTACCTGTGCGTGTACGGCGCGAGTCGCTTCGCCGCGTACACGCTGTAGGGGGTGCCCTTGTCCGTCTCGCACACATTGAGTCAATGAGAGCCCGCGTACGCGTTGTACGACAGGCTCCCATTGACTTCAATGGGAGCCCGACTGAATCGAGTCCGATAGCATACGTGCGCATCGTACTCGTTCGGTCGGGCTGCACGGGTCCGATTCGGTCAGAAATCTCTCCGGGTCCGGCTCGGTCGGAGAGATTTCCGGCCTGAATCGGAATCGGCCCCTTAGTCTCTACTTTGCTTTAATGAAGAACTACTTTGACTTAAAAACTTCAGTTTTCACTAAAGTGAGCACCTACTAACTTTTACCATAATGAATGCAATTTTTCTACAGTATTGTGCTGTTTCTATTTGATGAGCATTAGCATATAGGAAGTACACAGTGGTGCCACAAGTTATAGTAATGTCAGTAAAGTGTAACTGATAAATTTAATTGACTCTTTTGTTTTTTAAATGTAATGTTTTATATTATTACAAGACTTAGGGGCCGATTCCGATTCGGGCCGGAAAACGTACCGACCGACTCGGAGCCGGAATAAATACTGACCGACACGTACCGGTGCAGCCCGACCCGCAAAGTACGATGAGAAGCGTGCAAAATACGACCGACGCGCACGGAACACAAGCCGAACGACCGAACCGCGCGGAAAACAGCCATCCGGCCGGAAAAGCACGCGAATCGAACCGACCGACACGCACCAGGAAGAATCCCGAACGAAACGTACCCGCGAACTCCTACCCGCCAAGTACGATGCAACACGTGGAAAACATGACCGAGTCGCACGGGGCCCAAGCCGCACGACCGACACGCATTCAAAACTGCGAGCCGAAGCAACCCAAAACCCCGCGACCGACGCGTATGCAGCACAGAAAACAGCACAAACACAGCGTGAACGAATCTGAGAGGCTCGCACGAGACAACTGGAGGGTCCGACTCGGTCACAAGAACGTCTCCTACATGCACAAAAAGAACCAAGGGAAAAAAAACACAAAAAAAGGCCAAACAAGCAATCACAAAGCAAATAAATACAGGGGGGGGGAAACAGGGAACAAAGACACACCCACAACTCCACCCATATAAAGGACACAAATCCCTACCATGATCCTTTGCAAATTCAAATTACCTGCCAGCACTCAACACCAACAGACAGCAACCACACACACACTCACAGCTCATCCATCACACAAGCCACACACCAGCAGCACCACAACAAATAGCACCCTCACATACACCCAGCAAAACACACACTCACACACCCTCACTTGCACACCAACACACACATCACACACCAGCACCACCCAACACCATGCCCGCAAAGAAGAATCACAAGTTCCTAGATAGTGAATTGGAAGTCCTGGTAGATGAGATCCTCAGGGTAGAGTCACAGCTGTTTGGTACATTGGTCCAACAGACACCCATGTCGCAGAAAACCAAGATGTGGGAGAGGATCGTCGACAGGGTGAACGCACAATCACCATGTTTGCGCACAAAGGTAGACATCCAGAACAGGTGGTATGACGTGCGCAGGAGGGTCAAGGAGCTGTTGAAGAAGGACTACATCGTGAGCCAACACACCGGCAGTGGCCCTCCTGCCAAACCAGTATACCTCAGGCCCTGGGAGGAGAAGGTGCGGGCCATCCTACCACCAGTGAGCGTCTATGGACTAGAAAACATCCCAGAGCCTGGTGAGTACACAACAAATGTACACAATATTGTGCCACAATACACACACATCACTGTCAAGGGGAGAGTCAAACCATGCACCCTTAGCAAATACACACCAACCAAAACAGATCATCCCAAAATGTGTATGTCAGCCAGATAAACACAATACATGCCAGCTCATAGTGAAATGTAACTGTGTCATGACATGTACAAACCTAACAACAAATAGAGCTAGGCAGTGGCACAAATCTAACCAACAAACACAGTCAGACATGTAGCCACCACCACAACACCACCTCACAGGGAAGCTCACTGAAAGGAAGGAATACTGTGTATGCTGGGCTTGTCAGTGTAGCAATAGCATCATGGGAGTCGTAGTCACAGAAATTGCCCACCCTCACAATGCGCACATCAACACCACCATGAACCATGCCCACATCACAGGGAGTGGAAAACAACTGACAAGATGGCTGACACTGGCTACTGCTGTGGGGAGCACAAGGCCCTGCTGGCAACTGTGCACCAACCAACAGCAGGACACCACTGACTGACATCTTGCCATTGCTGTCACACTCACACACAGTGAAGTCCACCCAAAAGCAAGTAAGTATGGGCATGCTGAGAAGTGGGGTGGAGGCAATAGCATGATGGGAGTGGTAGTCACAGATATTGGTCACCCCCACAACTGTCCCATCAACACCACCGTGAACCATGCACACATCACAGGGAGTGGAAAACAACTCACAAGATGGCTGACACTGGCTACTGCTGTGGGGAGCACAAGGCCCTGCTGGCAACTGTGCACCAACCAACAGCAGGACAGCACTGACTGACATCCTGAAAGACAACTTGCACTCCCTGCAATGGAAGCACGTTCCATGGTGGGATATCTGGCTGGGTGGGAAGGAGGACTCACAGCACTGACCATAGTCACCAGCAGCTCCACCCACACACCCCCTAACACAAACTACACACAACTCACCTGGGAGAAAGCATTGCCTCACACACCAATCAAATATCCCACAAAGAACCACAACCCTGGGTCATGCAGTGTGAAGCACAGGGACACACATGGGACTTGTAGCAAAACAAACCCCAGGATAACACTGTCAGCCATCTTGTCAGCACAGGCACACAACCCCACAGGGAAGCTGAGTCAAAAGGAAGGAAGCATGGGCATGCTGGGAAGGGGGTGGAGGCAAAAGCATGATGGGAGTGGTAGTCACAGCCCAACATCCCCCACCCACATGGCCCAGCAAGAACACACCCAAGCATGCACACCTCACAGGGAGTCAAAAGCCACTTCAAAGATGTCTGACACTGGTGCTCTGTTGTGGGGAGCACAAGGCCATGCTGGGAACTAGCCAACAACCAACAGCAGGACACCACTGTCAGCCATCTTGCCATTGCTGTCACACCCACACACAGTGAAGTACACTCAAAAGGAAGGAAGTATGGGCATGCTGGGAAGGGGGTGGAGGCAATAGCATGATGGGAGTGGTAGTCACAGATATTGGTCAGCCTCACAATGCGCACATCAACACCACCATGAACCATGCCCACATCACAGGGAGTGGAAAACAACTGACAAGATGGCTGACACTGGCTACTGCTGTGGGGAGCACAAGGCCCTGCTGGGAACTGTGCACCAACCAACAGCAGGACACCACTGACTGACATCTTGCCATTGCTGTCACACCCACACACAGTGAAGTACACTCAAAAGGAAGGAAGTATGGGCATGCTGGGAAGGGGGTGGAGGCAATAGCATGATGGGAGTGGTAGTCACAGCTCAACATCCCCCCCACATGGCCCAGCAAGCTCACACTGAAGCATGCACACCTCACAGAGAGTGTAAAGCCCCATCAAAGATGTCTGACACTGGTGCTCTGTTGTGGGGAGCACAAGGCCATGCTGGGAACTGGCCAACAACCAACAGCAGGACACCACTGTCAGCCATCTTGCCATTGCTGTCACACCCACACACAGTGAAGTACACTCAAAAGGAAGGAAGAATGGGCATGCTGGGAAGGGGGGTGGAGGCAATAGCATGATGGGAGTGGTAGTCACAGCTCAACATCCCCCCCCCACATGGCCCAGCAAGCTCACACTGAAGCATGCACACCTCACAGGGAGTCAAAAGCCACTTCAAAGATGTCTGACACTGGTGCACTGTTGTGGGGAGCACAAGGCCATGCTGGGAACTGGCCAACAACCAACAGCAGGACACCACTATCAGCCATCTTGCCATTGCTGTCACACCCACACACAGTGAAGTACACTCAAAAGGAAGGAAGTATGGGCATGCTGGGAAGGGGGTGGAGGCAATAGCATGATGGGAGTGGTAGTCACAGATATTGCTCACCCTCACAATGCGCACATCAACACAACCATGAACCATGCCCACATCACAGGGAGTGGAAAACAACTGACAAGATGGCTGACACTGGCTACTGCTGTGGGGAGCACAAGGCCCTGCTGGCAACTGTGCACCAACCAACAGCAGGACACCACTGACTGACATCCTGAAAGACAACTTGCACTCCCTGCAATGGAAGCACATTCCATGGTGGGATATCTGGCTGGGTGGGAAGGAGGGCCGGATGTCAACCAAATACAACCAATGCAGACCATGTACACACCCCAACATTCACATAGAAATGCCCAAATAATGCAGGACAATGTGCTACACCAATATCAACCCCTGAGTGTGACAACTTAGGACAATGCAATGTACAGGCACAGTCACAACTGTCAGGTGTGTCAACCATTGATGCCTGCAGAAACATAACATACATTGTGTGTGTCTCCCAAAAACAGGTGATGATGGGGACACAGCAGCAGACACTGAGGAGTCCCTGTCCCAGGCTCAAGAGGATACGGAGCTCACTGGTGTGGAACAGCCTCTGCCCTCCTCGGATGAAGAAGACCAACCTGGCACCTCCGGAGCAAGTCATCATGCAGCACCAGCAGGACCACCAGCTGCACCCCCTGCACCCACCCCTCCAACGACTGTCAACACACATACCACCCCTGCCGACATGGAAAGACCAAGGAGCACCACCACCACCAGCACAGGGACCCTGGACCAACGTGGGGCCATGGACACCAACACCACCAACAACCCCCAAGGGGGCCCAGGGTCACCTGTGCGTGCCACCTCAGGTACTGCACATGTCGCCAGGGGTGGTGGGAGGGGTGGGAGACATAGGTCGCTGCTTGCAGAGGGGTCTGGACTGCATGATGACCCACAACTGGCACGCATAGCCGATGCGTACCAGTCCAGCACCGGAGAGCTCAGCCAGGTAGTGGGGCTCCTCAGGGACATTAAACATCAGCAGGCTGCCCATCATGCCCACTTGGACTCACACATGTCCCGCGTGGAGTCCAAGTGGGACACACTGCAAGAGATGACGGCGGTGCATAGGGACATATTACAATGACTCCGCCAGATGAGCAGCAACCAGTCAACACCTCCCTGTGTGCCCACAACATCTGCTGCTGAAACAACTGCAACTGCCACAGGGAGGGCGGATGACTCTGGCGAAGAGTCCCCTGCACCGCAGCAGCCTGCACTTGAGGGTCCCCCCAAAGAAGAGGGGCCGTCCGAGGAGGGGCAAGTGAGAGGCCGATGGCCATGTGCAACCCCAGGAAGCCAAAACCTGTTCTGGATAATCACCTTTGTGCGCAAACTGTTCACCCTGTTGACTGCAACACAACTCTCCCACATGACATGGGGAGCTCAAGTTGGACCAATGTCTCAGATGACTGTGGACTTTACTCTGGACATTTCTGCTACCAGGACTTCCAAATCATCTAGGAACTTTGGATTACAATCACAATGTACAGCACCCACCATCCTGTGCACTATACTCACACATGTATGTCAATAAACTCACTAATACACCATACTTGCCTCTGTTGTGATTCCTACGTTGTCTCTGAAGTGGCGATGATGATCTGGGAAATGACACTGTGCATGCTAACTGCTACAGCAAGTACAACACCGGCATGTGAGTCATGGTGATGTCACACATATGAGGGAGGCACACCACCAGGGCTACACAACACATACACACCATGGCCATCTGACTCATCGCCTACACTGATGTTGCCAGGAAATACGTTGCATTGCACAGACCCAACACCTATTCACAGTCTGTGTTAACTAGCCCACTGGTGCAGTAAGCAAATGTCAGTCAGATGTGTGACCACAGACAACGCACATCACAAAGTGAAGCACAGGTTTATTACACATTTGCAACATATTGTAACCACCACAGATACAAGGTAATCCCACCTGGCAGCGGGCACACAGTCAACAAGTGTAGAAGAAAGGAAGTCCATGGGTGTGGTGCACATCACCTGTAGGGACACGACAGCTACCACCCTGGAAGTCGAATCATGGTGTCGGGGATCACAGTTGACCAATTGACTCTGAAAGTACCCTGTGAAGGACAGAAATGACACACAGTCAAAAGCACTGAAGAACAGGACAGAACTGCAATACTCATGCCCAATACATGTCGCAAGATACCCACCCAGAACCAAGTTAGCATGTCAACACTGTTGGGGAGTACAGACTACCTGTAAGGACACATCGCTACACGCATACAGTCATGTAGCACATGGACACACTCAAACAGCACCAGAGCACCACCAACACATATCATGCAAACTCTCATCAGTTACATGACATCTCTGGATACTTACATTCAGCTGAAGAAGTTGGTGATGAGCTGTGTGCGGACATCACCATCATCATCATCATCATCACTGGCATCGTGGTCCAGGCCAGGATCCTCCACAGGTGGCGGACGTTGTAGGAGAGTAGGATCTGCTTCACATGGGTACCCCCACTTTTTGCTGATGCTTCACTGTTTTTCGACATTAGTCTGGCTGGGGCCCTGCTAATCAGAACCCCAGCCTAGCTGCTTCCTCTCTAAAATGGTTTCCATGTGCCTTAGGCACATCACTGATTGGGATCTGTAGTGCCCTTATAAGTCCCTAGTATATGGTATACTATGTACCAAGGGCATAGGTACCTCAGAGGCCTGCCAGGGGCTGCAGCATGTATTATGCCACCCCTGGAAGGCCATCCAAACTGACACCACAGGTCTGCTACTGCAGCCTGGGTAAAGTGGTGCATGCACCCCTTACTGTGATATAGGTTACCTATATCACGAAATACATACACACATATAAACCTATAAGTCACTCCTAAGGCAGGCCTTATCAATCCTAAAGGCAGAGTGCGTGGTTCCTATGTGAGAGGGTGCCCCTGCATGAGCAGGGCCCCTCTGCAGCGTTCGTTGACCATCTTTGATGCTGTTTGTAGTGCAGCCTGACCATATACTCTTAAGCGCATTATATCCTTGTGGTAAAATGCTAACTTTGGAATGGCTGCACCTAAACATGTCGTGTTTGGTGTCAAACATCTTGGAATACTACCCCCCGCCAATCCTGGTGGCGGGGGTAGCATTCCACCCTTCTAGAGGGAAAGACATGTTAACTCTGACGAGTCCGGTAACTTCTTTCCAGAGCCCTGGCATCACAAAATGGATGCTGCTGCCACAGACACGAGTCTGGCCTCCTGCTGCTGGACGAAACTCCGGCAGGGGAGGCCTGGACAATAGGTTTCCTGTCCCAGGGAGGTGTGACCACCTCCCCAGACAGGATAATGTGTATTGGGGCTGGGCGGGAGCACTTTCGGGTGCTTTGAAGTCCTGCACTGGGGGCACATTTGGTGTCCCTAGTGCATACCCCAGTTCAAACCGGATCAGGGGCTTGCAGCCCCTGCTTTGGCGCGAACTGGACAAAGGGAAAGGGGTGTAGCCACCCCTCTGCCCTGACCCACCCATAGGTGGGGCCACAGAGTAGTCCAACCCCTATTTTTAGAATAAAGGTAGGAACCCAGTCCTTAGGACTTTAGATTATACCTGGACGAAACTCTGAAACTGAATCCTGGACCTTCGACGCTCTACGACAAGATTAGAGGACTGAAGAATCTCCCTTGGGGTCAAGGAGTGACTCCCCTGCTTGGCAGGCACCAAAGAAGCATCTGTCCGGTTCGCATTTCTGAAGCTCCCGTCGGACGCCGAAGTCATCGCATCACCAGAGGTGGATTCTCAGACTTCCCGAGGCAACCCTGAGTCCCCAGCAAAGCTGAGGCCCGTGGCTATCGTGGGTGACTTGAGACCGTGACCCCTGGACACCAAGCACATTTGCAAGTGCATCATCTTCTGGGTCTTCCAAGAAGTCGTGCTTTAGGCTCTGAGTAGCCCTAGCCTCCAGCACCACCTGCACCGAAGATCACTGGCCCCCACTCCACGAGTGTCCTGTAAGCCAGTTCCACGTGTGGCGTCACGAGGCTCCTTCACGGTCGCTAGCCTGTTGGCTAGTAGCCCTTCATGAAGGCCAATCCTTTTCTTACTTGGCATCCTGGTTGCTCCAGGCCTGCCCTCACTTACCCTCACTGGGTGAGTTCCACAGACCTTGCTGGTCTGCACCATCGACGATCTACATCTTCACCAAGACTTGCCGCTGCCAAGGCTTGTTGGGTCCAATCCGGTCGCCGACACCTCAGCACTCGACAGACATCGTGTACCAGCCTGAAGCCTGCTCCTGGTTGCCGACAACGCCTCCTGGACCTCGTGGCTGAAGAGTCAAGATGACCGTCAACGCACCTGAAGCACTCGACATCGGTGGGCATCTGTCCATCGCCTTCCTGGTCACTGGCTAGTGACCCAGACTCTGTCCCCTCTGCTTTCAGGTTCACCAGAACTCCAATCCACTCTTGGATCCACCCGGACACTTTTCTCTTGGCCGCCAGCAGCACTTTGCAGCAGATCGCCATTCGAATCGACGACGAAACCCGACCCCGAAAGGCACCTATGCACCCGGCTTCCCTGGGTGAGGTAACACGAGTACTCCGGTGCTCCCGTGGGTAGAGACTCTTCAAAGTCCTAGATCTCTAAGGGTTTTGTCCTAGTCCTCTTTTAAGTGTCCCTTTCCTCTATTTTCCCGATCCCGACTTTCTCCATAGAAGTTAACGGCGTATCGCGGTTGTGTATTTACACTGCACGCGTCTCCCGTGGGTCCCCTGTGTCACTACCTTGGGTGGTTCCTTGTGGTCCAAGCACTTCTAGAGGCTCTAGGCCTAGTGTCTAGTTAAGTCGTGGTTCGCATACCACTTTATTGGTATATGGTTTGGTACGCCCCTAGGGCCCAAACGTGTATTTGTGCTATTACTGTGATTTAATATCTTATAACTTATGTACTTCGAACTCTAGCCTCATAAAGAGACTAGAGGGGTGTGTTTAGCAATAAATACATATATTTTGAATATATACCTGGTGTGGTGCTCTTTCATTTGATCACTCAAGAGATTATAGACTGGTAAAACAAGCTGCTTTACATTCCTTCAAGACTTAGCCTGAAGGCTGCTCTCCATAGCTACCACTAGGATAGCTTTCAATAAGGTTGTCTTTAACCTATCTCCAATAAGGGGTTGTTTGGACTGGTGCAAGGTGCCCACTATAATTAGTGGACAGCATATGCCAGGCCAACTTCTCACATTGGTGTGCAGCGTGTGGGATTCCAGCTTGCTATTGTTTTACCAGATAATCTCAATTGAATTGATCAACTGAAAACCACTAAAGGTACCTAAGGTACATATAATTTAAGCTTCGAATAACAGTAAGTTCTACTGAACTTAGAGTTGTGTGTCAAGGGATAGCACAACCCTTTCTACAACTCAAGAGAGTTTAGTAGGCCACACTAGAGTAGGTAGTGCATACACCACACCACACTAGTAATGTCTTTAAGGGCAGGATCCAAAGAATCCTTGCAGGAAGCCATTGAGCTTCCACTCTCCAAGTATGATACACTCCCATTCTTGGAATTGAGAGCTTTATGTAACTTGAGAAAAATAAGGACAGGCCAAAGCCCCACCACCCAACACCTCAAGGAGTTGTTGGTGGCTTATGACCTTAGTAAGCCTGTAGGGACTGAAGGGGTAGGAGCTGAGGGTGGGGCAGACGAAGAGGACGAGGCTAGGGGTACCAATACCCCAAGCCCCCTCTGAAACTGGCCAGGAGGGTGACAATGACCCTGACCTGGAAAACCAAATCCCTCCTGTGGATGATGATGAGGATGATCAAGATGATGCCCTCTTTGTCCCCCAGGAAGGATTAAGAGTGTGCCCAGGAAGTCTAGATCTCCTTCTCAGGAGTCTAACCACTCTGGCACCTCTATAGGGAGCTCTGTCTCATCTCACAGGAGGGAATCCTCTCATGAGAGGAGAACCAGACTGGTACAGTATGAGGAAACTCAGCTGGAGATCAGAAAAAAGCAATTGGCTTTAGATAGGGAATCCCTAGATCTCCTTAGAGAGAGAAGAAAGTTGGGACTAGAGTCCCATGGTGGCAGCCATGTCCCTAGAGACAGGGAAAGGTCCTATGACCATAGGAACCTGAGCAAGATTGTCCCTCCCTACCAGAGTGGGGATGATATCCACAAATGGATAACTGCTTTAGAGAGGGCCTGTAAAGTACAGAAGGTCCCTCAGGAGCAGTGGGCAGCAATCTTGTGGCTCTCCTTTGCTGACAAAGGTAGAGATAAGCTCCTCACTGTTAGAGAGGAGGATGCTGATAATTACAAGGTCTTGAAGAGTGCTCTTATTGATGGGTTTGGCCTAACCACTGAACAGTACAGGTTGAAGTTCAGAGACACCCAAAAAGCACAGACTCAAGACTGGGTAGACTATGTGGATTGTTCTGCCAAGGCTCTGGAAGGCTGGTTGATGGGCAGTAAGGTGTGTGACTTCTCAGGATTGTATAATCTGATAATGAGGGAGCAGATTCTTAATAACTGTCAAAATCAGCTGTTGCATCAATACCTGGTAGACTCTGATCTGACCTCTCCCCAAGAATTGGGAAAGAAGGCAGACAAATGGGTCAGAACCAGGGTGAAGCAGAAGGTACAGAACCAAGGTGGGGAAACCAAGAAGCAAGATGCTAAGAACTCTGACAAGGGTGGGGAGAAGGGTAAAGATCAAAAGTCTTCATCAGGCCCCCAAAAATCTTCTTCTGGTGGGGATTCCCAGTCTACCAAGGGTAAAGGCCAAAGAAAACCATGGTGCAAGGTCTGTAAGCAAAAGACCCACTGGACCAGTGATTGCACCAAGTCCAAAGACTCCAGTCCAGCACCCACCAATGCCCTTAAGGCACCTGTTCCCCCTAGTACAGTTGGTGGAAGTGCTCCAGCAAAGGGTTTAGTAGGGTTCACCCTGGGAACTGAGTTGGGCTCTGACTTAGTCAGAGAACTGACTCAGGCTGTGTTAGTCTGTGATGGAGGCATGGATGTGACCTCCACTGTGAGTCCCAGTAATCTGATCAAGGACAGACAACAGCCTTTAATTAATGGATGTGAGGCTTTGGCATTTAGGGACACAGGGGCAAGTGTCACAATGGTGACACAAGACCTTGTGCTACCTGGGCAAGTTATGCTTGGTGAGATGTACCAAATGACCAATGCTAGCAATGTCAGAACAGACCATACTCTGGCAGTTGTTAACTTCTCCTGGGGAGGGGTAACTGGCCTTAAGAAGGTTGTGGTAAGTGCAAACCTACCAGTCAAATGCTTGCTTGGCAATGACTTAGAGACTTCTGCTTGGGCAGAAGTGGAGCTCAGGACCCATGCAGAAGTGCTGGGGATCCCTGCAGATGTGTTTGCTGTGACCAGGTCACAAGCCAAAATGTCTAGCACTGAACAGGCCTTGGATTCTGGAAGAATGGACCAAGTGCCTTCCAAGAGGAGGAGTAGTAGGGTTAAGGCAGTGCCTTCCCCTTGGCTCAGGAGGAAGATCAGTCCCTTGAGGGGGATGATCTCAGCCCTGAAGAAGGAACTGTCCCAGAGGAACTTGAACCTGACCAGGTTGAGTTCTTGGGGACAGGGGGACCTTCTAGGGCAGATCTGAGCCAGGAGCAGCAGAGCTGCCCCTCCCTTGAACCCCTCAGACAGCAAGCTGCTGCTGAGGCTGCTGGGAAAGCTAGTGGTCCCCATACAGTGTATTGGGATGATGGACTCCTGTACTCAGAGAGTAGAGACCCCAAGCCTGGTGCTACCAGGAGGTTGGTAATACCTTTGAAGTTCAGGGGCTTCCTATTGACCCTAGCCCATGATATTCCCTTAGCAGGTCACCTGGGCCAGAACAAGACTTGGGACAGAATTGTCCCTCACTTTCACTGGCCCCACATGTCTGAAGACAGTAAGGAGTTTTGTCGCTCCTGTGTAACCTGCCAAGCCAGTGGCACTACAAAGGCCCCCCTGATACCACTACCTGTGGTGGGGGTGCCCTTTGAAAGGGTAGGGATTGACATTGTTGGTCCCATGGATCCCCAAACAGCCTCTGGGCACAGGTTTATCCTGGTGGTAGTGGATCATGCCACCAGGTACCCAGAAGCTATTCCCCTCAGGACCACTACAGCACCTGTGGTGGCAAGGGCCCTCCTGGGAATCTTCTCAAGAGTGGGCTTTCCTAAGGAGGTAGTATCAGACAGGGGTGCTAACTTCATGTCTGGGTACTTGAAAGCAATGTGGAAGGAGTGTGGAGTGACTTATAAGTTCACCACACCCTATCACCCACAATGCAATGGTTTAGTTGAGAGATTCAACAAAACCTTGAAGGGCATGATTAAAGGGCTCCCAGAAAAGCTTAGGCGTAGATGGGACATACTCTTGCCCTGCCTTTTATTCGCATATAGGGAGGTGCCTCAGAAGGGGGTTGGTTACAGCCCTTTTGAACTTCTGTTTGGCCACCCTGTGAGGGGTCCACTGTGCTTGGTGAAGGAAGGATGGGAGTTATCTCTCAAGCCCCCAAAGCAAGATATAGTGGACTATGTACGTGGTCTCCGCTCCAGGATGGCTGAGTATATGAAAAAGGCAACCAAAAACCTTGAGGCTAGCCAGGAACTTCAAAAGGCCTGGCATGACCAAAAGGCTATTCTGACTGTTTACCAGCCAGGACAGAAGGTGTGGGTGTTGGAGCCAGTGGCCCCAGCAGCTCTCCAGGATAAATGGAGTGGACCCCACACTATTGTTGAGCAGAAGGGTGAGGTCGCTTATTTAGTGGACCTAGGAACACCCAGGAGTCCCCACAGGGTTCTCCATGTCAACAGGTTAAAACCATATGTGGACAGGGCAGACATGGGCTTGCTCATGGCTACTGATGAAGGGCAGGAGGAAGAGAGTGACCCACTCCCTGACCTGCTCTCACAGAACCCTGACGATGGGTCAGTAGATGGTGTAGCCTTGGCAGGCAGCCTCACTACCCAGCAACAAACTGATTGCAGGCAAGTCCTCAATCAGTTTCGACATATGTTTTCACTGACACCCAGTCAGACCACCTGGTGCACTCATGAAGTGGACACTGGGGACAGTCTGCCTATTAAAAACAAGATTTATAGGCAACCTGACCATGTCAGGGACTGTATCAGGACTGAAGTCCAGAAAATGTTGGAATTGGGAGTTATTGAACCCTCAGATAGCCCTTGGGCTAGTCCAGTAGTCCTTGTACCGAAACCTCACACCAGTGGTGGAAAGAGAGAGATGAGGTTCTGTGTAGACTACAGGGGTCTCAATGCAGTCACTAGGACTGATGCCCATCCAATACCCAGGGCAGATGAGCTCATAGATACTTTGGCCTCTGCCAAATATCTCAGCACATTTGACCTAACAGCTGGCTACTGGCAGATCAGACTAGCTGATACCGCAAAGCCCAAAACAGCATTCTCAACCCCTAGTGGACATTATCAATTTGTGGTAATGCCCTTTGGTCTGAAGAATGCACCTGCCACTTTCCAGAGGTTGGTGAATACAGTTCTCACAGGACTGGAAGCCTATAGTGCAGCTTATCTAGATGATATTGCTGTCTTTAGCTCCACCTGGGAGGATCACCTGGTCCACCTCAGGAATGTTTTACAGGCCCTGCAAAAGGCAGGCCTGACTATCAAGGCCACTAAGTGCCAGATAGGGCAGAGTCAGGTTGTGTACCTGGGCCACCTTGTGGGTGGAGGCCAGGTTCAACCTTTGCAGAGCAAGATCCAGACCATCATGGACTGGACTGCTCCCACTACCCAGACTCAGGTGAGAGCCTTCTTAGGCCTGACTGGGTACTATAGGAGATTTGTCAAGGGGTATGGATCAATAGTGACACCCTTGAATGACTTAACTTCTAAGAAAATGCCCAAAAAGGTTCAGTGGACAGTTAGCTGTCAAAAGGCATTTGATGACCTCAAGCAGGCCATGTGCACTGCTCCAATTCTGCAGAGTCCTGATTACTCCAAGAAGTTCATTGTTCAAACTGATGCATCTGAATTGGGGGTAGGGGCTGTACTGTCACACTTGAATGAAGAAGGTCAGGATCAGCCAGTAGCTTTTATTAGCAGAAGGCTGACCCCTAGAGAGAAACGTTGGTCAGCCATAGAGAGGAGGCCTTTGCTGTGGTCTGGGCTCTGAAGAAGTTGAGGCCATACTTGTTTGGTACACACTTCCTGGTTCAGACAGACCATAAGCCCCTCTTATGGCTAAAACAAATGAAGGGTGAAAATCCCAAACTGCTTAGGTGGTCCATTTCCCTACAGGGGATGGACTTTACAGTGGAACATAGGCCTGGGAGTAACCATGCGAATGCAGATGGACTCTCTAGGTATTTCCACTTAGAACATGAAGACTTAACTGGGCAAGGTTAGTTTAATGTCCCTACGTTTGGGGGGGGGGTTGTGTAGGAGAGTAGGATCTGCTTCACATGGGTACCCCCACTTTTTGCTGATGGTTCACTGTTTTTCGACATTAGTCTGGCTGGGGCCCTGCTAATCAGAACCCCAGCCTAGCTGCTTCCTCTCTAAAATGGTTTCCATGTGCCTTAGGCACATCACTGATTGGGATCTAGAGTGCCCTTATAAGTCCCTAGTATATGGTATACTATGTACCAAGGGCATAGGTACCTCAGAGGCCTGCCAGGGGCTGCAGCATGTATTATGCCACCCCTGGAAGGCCATCCAAACTGACACCACAGGTCTGCTACTGCAGCCTGGGTAAGGTGGTGCATGCACCCCTTACTGTGATATAGGTTACCTATATCACGAAATACATACACACATATAAACCTATAAGTCACTCCTAAGGCAGGCCTTATCAATCCTAAAGGCAGAGTGCGTGGTTCCTATGTGAGAGGGTGCCCCTGCATGAGCAGGGCCCCTCTGCAGCGTTCGGAGACCATCTCTGATGCTGTTTGTAGTGCAGCCTGACCATATACTCTTAAGCGCATTATATCCTTGTGGTAAAATGCTAACTTTGGAATGGCTGCACCTAAACATGTCGTGTTTGGTGTCAAACATCTTGGAATACTACCCCCCCGCCAATCCTGGCGGCGGGGGTAGCATTCCACCCTTCTAGAGGGAAAGACATGTTAACTCTGACGAGTCCGGTAACTTCTTTCCAGAGCCCTGGCATCACAAAATGGATGCTGCTGCCACAGACACGAGTCTGGCCTCCTGCTGCTGGACGAAACTCCGGCAGGGGAGGCCTGGACAATAGGTTTCCTGTCCCAGGGAGGTGTGACCACCTCCCCAGACAGGATAATGTGTATTGGGGCTGGGCGGGAGCACTTTCGGGTGCTTTGAAGTCCTGCACTGGGGGCACATTTGGTGTCCCTGTGCATACCCCAGTTCAAACCGGATCAGGGGCTTGCAGCCCCTGCTTTGGCGTGAACTGGACAAAGGGAAAGGGTGTAGCCACCCCTCTGCCCTGACCCACCCATAGGTGGGGCCACAGAGTAGTCCAACCCCTATTTTTAGAATAAAGGTAGGAACCCAGTCCTTAGGACTTTAGATTATACCTGGACGAAACTCTGAAACTGAATCCTGGACCTTCGACGCTCTACGACAAGATTAGAGGACTGAAGAATCTCCCTTGGGGTCGAGGAGTGACTCCCCTGCTTGGCAGGCACCAAAGAAGCATCTGTCCGGTTCGCATTTCTGAAGCTCCCGTCGGACGCCGAAGTCATCGCATCACCAGAGGTGGATTCTCAGACTTCCCCGAGGCTACCCTGAGTCCCCAGCAAAGCTGAGGCCCGTGGCTATCGTGGGTGACTTGAGACCGTGACCCCTGGACACCAAGCACATTTGCAAGTGCATCATCTTCTGGGTCTCCCAAGAAGTAGTGCTTTGGGCTCCCAGTAGCCCTAGCCTCCAGCACCACCTGCACCGAAGATCACTGGCCCCCACTCCACGAGTGTCCTGTAAGCCAGTTCCACGTGCGGCGTCACGAGGCTCCTTCGCGGTCGCTAGCCTGTTGGCTAGTAGCCCTTCACGAAGGCCAATCCTTTTCTTACTTGGCATCCTGGTTGCTCCAGGCCTACCCTCACTTACCCTTGCTGGGTGAGTTCCACAGACCTTGCTGGTCTGCACCATCGACGATCTACTTCTTCACCGAGACTTGCCGTTGCCAAGGCTTGTTGGGTCCAATCCAGTCGCCGATACCTCAGCACTCGACAGACATCGTGTACCAGCCCGAATCCTGCTCCTGGTCACCGACAACACCTCCTGGACCTCGTGGCTGAAGAGTCAAGACAACCGTCAACGCACCTGAAGCACTCGACATCGGTGGGCATCTGTCCATCGCCTTCCTGGTAACTGGCTAGTGACCCAGACTCTGTCCCCTCTGCTTTCAGGTTCACCAGAACTCCGATCCACTCTTGGATCCACCCGGACACTTTTCTCTTGGCCGCCAGCAGCACTTTGCAGCAGATCGCCATTCGAATCGACGACGAAACCCGACCCCGAAAGGCACCTATGCACCCGGCTTCCTGGGTGAGGTAACACGAGTACTCCGGTGCTCCCGTGGGTAGAGACTCTTCAAAGTCCTAGATCTCAAAGGGTTTTGTCCTAGTCCTCTTTTAAGTGTCCCTTTCCTCTATTTTCCCGATCCCGACTTTCTCCATAGAAGTTAACGGCGTATAGCGGTTGTGTATTTACACTGCACGCGTCTCCCGTGGGTCCCCTGTGTCACTACCTTGGGTGGTTCCTTGTGGTCCAAGCACTTCTAGAGGCTCTAGGCCTAGTGTCTAGTTCAGTCGTGGTTCGCATACCACTTTATTGGTATATGGTTTGGTACGACCCTAGGGCCCAAACGTGTATTTGTGCTATTACTGTGATTTAATATCTTATAACTTATGTACTTCGAACTCTAGCCTCATAAAGAGACTAGAGGGGTGTGTTTAGCAATAAATACATATATTTTGAATATATACCTGGTGTGGTGCTCTTTCATTTGATCACTCAAGAGATTATAGACTGGTAAAACAAGCTGCTTTACATTCCTTCAAGACTTAGCCTGAAGGCTGCTCTCCATAGCTACCACTAGGATAGCTTTCAATAAGGTTGTCTTTAACCTATCTCCAATAAGGGGTTGTTTGGACTGGTGCAAGGTGCCCACTATAATTAGTGGACAGCATATGCCAGGCCAACTTCTCACAGACGTTGGTCATCGTCATCCAGGATGAGAGGCAACTCCTTCCGCACTGCCAGGTTGTGTAGCATGCAGCAGACGATGACAATCTTGCACACCTTTGCCGGGGCATATGGGAGGGACCCTCCTGTCTTGTCCAGGCAACGGAAGCGGCTCTTCAGGAGACCAAATGTCCGCTCAATCACTCTCCTCGTCCGACCATGTGCCTCATTGTAGCGCATCTGGGATGGTGTCACAGGGTTCCTGAGGGGCGTCAGCAACCACGGCATGTTGGGATATCCGGAGTCACCTACATACAGACAATTGCACATTAGCTGAGTTGGAAAAGAGGGTGGAACACTACATTGCAGAACACACACAATGGCACAAAGTCAGTACACACCAACAAGCCAGGCACGCTGGTTCCGCATCTGTGACATCATCCTCGGGATGCGACTACTCCTCATCACGTAGGCATCATGTGCAGAACCGGGGAAACGGACACACACGGGTGAGATGGTCATATCTGCAAGACAGACCACCAGTGCATTGACCGAGTGGTAGTGCTTGCGGTTCCTGTATGCCTGCTCCTGGGCCTGTGGTGGTACCAAAGCCACATGTGTCCCATCAATGGAGCCAATGACATGCGGCATCCTCCCCAGGGCATAGAAGTCACTCTTCATGTCAGTGAGTTGCTGGAGTCTAGGGAAATAGATGTACTGGTTCAGGTATATCAACATAGCCTCCAATACATCGCGGAGCACACGGCTGAACATGGTCTGTGACATCCCACCAGCAGTCGCCAGAGTGTGTTGAAAGGTACCGGTGGCAAAGAAGTGTAGGGCTGCCATCACCTTCACCTTGGGGGTCAGCGCTGTAGGGTACGGCCGGCCAGGTTGCAGGTGTGGTGCCAAGCGCACTGCCAAATCATCAATCAGCTGCCTGGTGAAGCGGTACCGTCGGATGCTGTCACGTTCCACCATCGTTGCCAGGTCAGGGAATGGTCTATGGACAGCTGGTGCCCTGCAGTGCATAGGTGAAGAAAGAAAGATTGTCACTCACCCCACATATGTGGCATTGTACACACTCAATATCACACGATACATCATTATGAGGCACAAGTACATGATGTGCAGTTCCGTAAGGACATGTATGGCACATACATGGCCAACATCCAACATCACAGTTCAACAAGTGCCATCAATAAGTCCCAGGTTGTGCCATTGGGTATCATGAGGACGTGTCACATTTCCCATCTCCTGCTGCCACGTTACAAACACACCCCACAGTGACATGTGAGGACAGATGTGCCCCAGGCATCACAGCTCAACGACAGGTAGATTCCCAGGGACCCTGTATTGCCACATGGACACTGGCATGACATGGCGTATCATGTATACACCACAGCAAAACAACCATGACCCCCACTATTGTGCCAATGGGTCACCCTGGGTTAAACATACCGTCCCACATGGGACTCAGGGAGCATGTGACATGACATACACATACACCACCGTGAAATGTGACCATGCCACATGCTCAGATATGAACAGTTGCACATCACAGTGGTCATGTACACGAAACACCAAGGATACTGTCCCCATGAACACGTGCACAGCCTGGGGGTGGCTGCCCCAAGTGACACCTACAGAACAACATGTTCACCCCCATACACGGAATAGGTAATACAGCCTTACATGCCTTAGGATACAGTTTGGACAGGCTGTGGTGTTGTAGGTGTGCCCCTCACTCCCTGGGAAGTATATGTGGCTGGCATATGTTCACCTGTGACAGGCATGGTGACATATGCCAGTGACATATACCCACATCACAGAGAATCCAGGGAGAAGACTTGGGGGGAACATAGGTCAACTCAGCAAGCATCACAAACAGGTACAACACTAGGGATCCCAGTGACATGTACAGGGACGCGTTGGACAGCAATGGACCGATCGGTGCGCACACATTGGCCATTGCATTCAATGTGTACTGGTACGCGTTGTATTCACAATACGCGTTGGACAGCAATGGACCGATCGGTGCGCACACATTGGCCATTGCATTCAATGTGTGCTGGTACGCGTTGTATTCGCAATATGCGTTGGACAGCAATGGACCGATCGGTGCGCACACATTGGCCATTGCATTCAATGTGTGCGGGTACGCGTTGTATCCTAGGTACGCGTTGAACAGCAATGGACCGATCGGTGTGCCCGGCCGGCCCATTGCATTCAATGTGTGCGGGTACGCGTTGTATCCTAGGTACGCATTGAACAGCAATGGACGGATCGGTGTGCCCGGCCGTCCCATTGCATTCAATGTGTGCGGGTACGCGTTGTATCCTAGGTACGCGTTGAACAGCAATGGACCGATCGGTGTGCCCGGCCGGCCCATTGCATTCAATGTGTGCGGGTACGCGTTGTATCCTAGGTACGCGTTGAACAGCAATGGACCGATCGGTGTGCCCGGCCGGCCCATTGCATTCAATGTGTGCGGGTACGCGTTGTATCCTAGGTACGCGTTGAACAGCAATGGACCGATCGGTGCGCACCCATTGGCTATGGCCTGGCCTGGCAACGGACGAGTTTTCAAATCTTGAACGAGTCTGATGCTGGAAATTCAGTTGGTCACCCACAACAATGTTGCAAATTCATGGGTGTCATGAAGTTGAACTTTTGAAGGATGCTGTGGGCGTGTGTAAGTGGTGCAATTCCATGGATTGGCCAGATTCAGAAGATGCTAACGACTTGGACCTATCACTTTGGACACATGGGACAGTAACTGCCTCTGCAGCACACATATAATGCTGGCTGTTCCCCTGAGAGCTCACTTGCCTGCACTACATGCTCCAGGACGACATCTGCCACCACCACTGCTGCTGTATCTGCACCCTCTGGACCCTGCAATGGCACGTACTGTGGAGAGAGCCCCAGCCTTCAGCACTGAGGAGAACCAGGCCCTGCTGGACAGCCTCCTTCCACAGTACAGCAAGCTGTATGGGAAAGCAGGGGAGCAGGTGAGTGTTCTGTCCACTGCCTTCCTAAATGTGCATGTTGTCTGACTAGCAAGGCTAACAGTCTGCACGCCACTGGCTAGCAGGCTCACTGAGTAGTTGTCACCCCCCATAGTGTGTAGTTACATGCACTGGACAGGTATAGTGCAGTGACAGTGCATTTAAACAAGGTTTTACTTCCCAGGCAATGATACCATGTAGTAACTGCTGGCATACTGTCCATGGCCATCGTTGCACTGCCTGTGTACATCATGTGCCCCTGTGATTGAGACATGTATACACAACTGTGTAATGCACGGATATGTTGCATGTGTAGTAATAGCATTCTCACTTTGTCATCCTCACAGGTTGATGCCCACCAGAAGCAGAAGATATGGCTGACCATCGTCCGGGCAGTGAGATCCGTGGGGGACTACAAGCGCCGGATCCGCAACTGCCAGAAGAGGTGGCAGGACCTTCAGGGCTGGACCCGGAGGATCGCACGGGTCCAGCTGAAGCTGTCGCCTCCTCGCAGGAGGGGCGGACACCGGACCCTGACCCCCCACATGCTCAGGATCCTGGCGGTGGTCTACCCTGATCTGGATGGGCAGCTGAAGGCCAGGGAGCAGCACGGAGGGGGTGAGTCCATGACTGCATTGTGTACTTTGTCTGCCATGCTATGTGCCCTCCTCTGGCCTGGTTAAACTACCACAGCACATCAGTCATGTGGTCCAGGACCCATGTCCCTCAATTGTGCACTGCCCACTCCTCATCTGATACCCAGGTGTGGCCCTTGCAGTCAGGGAATTGTGTCACTTGGGTACTGTGTCCTTGCAGTTTGCTTGACTCAAGGTGGGGGACAGCATCTGTTCCCCTAACTGTGGTGGGCATCATGGGTGGGTCCATTGCTTACACAATGCCTGTGTTCTGACATGTAATCTGCGTGTTACTTTGATATGTGGTCCAATTGCTGAGCTGATCCACCACATGTGCCTGGGGTAACTGGCACACACCCAAGCTGCGGGTGGGAACAATGTTTGGGCCCCAGGAGTGTGTATATTACGTGTGTCACACATACTTAGCCAGCTGCCTACTGTCCAGGGTTCATCCCTCATTCATGTGGGGCAGGACAGTCATGCCTACTCCAGGCCATGCAATGCACTCTGTACTCCCACTCCCGTGTATCAGCTGACACGTTGTGCTCAGTGATATGTCCCCTCAGGTGTCAGCCTCTGTGTCAGTGTGCTGTGGCTTCGATGTCAGGATTGCTGGGGTGTTTATCAGTTGGGGCTCAGCATGCCACCGGAGATGTGACCATAGGAGACGATACTTGTGTGACACATAGTTGTTTGAACACCTGACCGTGCAGACTGGGGTATGCGAATGTGAAGTCCATGCAGCTGTTTCCCATTCACAGCAGATTGTGAGGTGCTCAGGTTCAGAGGCTTGTGTTACAGGTCACCCATATGTCCAATCAGTATGAGCTGGACAGATAAGGGTTCAGATGATGTGGTGTGTGGGGGATGTACATGTGCACTTGTTCAGCTCCAGGACTTGCATTCCCCATGACCTACTATTGTGACACAGTGCAGACTGTTGTTGTGTGGCTGCCCTGCCCATGTGACTGGAGACAGTGATGTATGACTTAGCAGGCATGCCTGTGCCATGGCATGTGACTTCCTATGAGTGATCCTGCAGGGGAGTGACATGTGCTACATGCACACCATAGTGGCAATGGCTATCAGCACATGGGTGCATCATGGTGTCTGTCGTTGGTATGCATCACATGCATTTCATATATCTGACTCTGGGCATCACTTTCATCCGGACACCTGTACTGACTCAGTGGCAAGAGTTGTGATGTGTGCATGTTCACATGCTTCACCGAGTTCTCTGCACCGTCCAACTACTGTGTAGGTGGTGCATGTGTCCACACTGGGGTATTGCCAGCCAACGGACGCCAGACAGATGGGTGCAAGGCAAGGTGGGATGTGAGTGCCATGGTTGACGATCAGACTGACAATTGGCTTCTCCTATTCTGTTTGGGCAATTTTAGCAATGTTCAACTGAGGATGCCAGGCCTTGCTCTGTATTGTGCTGTACTTACTGTGGTGTGTGCGTTCGGTGCAGGTGACTGATGTCTGTCTGTTTCCTTATTGTTTGCAGATACATCCACGGCCACAGGAGGGGACAGCTCCACGGACCAGGAGGAGCCGCAGAGCCAGACTGGGTCAGCAGCCGAGGAGTGGTCGGAGGGACCCAGTGGCACGGAGGGTGAGGGGAGCCACACCGAGGAGTCCTCAGCACCATCCACCTCAGCTGAGGACCACAGCAGCTCGGAGGATGACTCCCTTATGGAGGCGGGTGTCAGCAGCCACCACACCCCAGCTAGTGTTGCTGTCCCCGCCACCACCACCAACACCGCCCTCCCATCGGCTCCCATTCCTGAGGTCCGTGGAGGCTCCCATGTTCGGGAGCGTGTCTCCTTCGGGCCAGGCACCGCACCCCCTGCCCCTGTGTTCCCTGCTGCCCTGAGTGAGGAGTCTGTGTACCTCCTTCGCCAGCTCCATGTAGGGCAGACAGCGATGCTGAGTGTCCTCCATGCACACACCACTCTGTTGACTCAGCTGGTGTCGTTCATGGAGGGCATCTAATCGGGCCTGTCTGCCCTACAGAGGGGCAATAGGTCAATGGACTCCTCCCTGACGGCAGCAGTGTCCCTCCTCCAACAGTCCCTCACCCCTCCTGTCTCTGCCCCATCCACACTCCCCAGTACCTTACCTGTCCCAAGCACACACACACCGGCACAGGTACACACCAGCACAGACACGAGCAGCACACACACACACACGCCACAGACAAGACGCACACGCACGCACAGTCAGGGGACTGAAACCACACTCACAGGGGATGGGGCCCAGTCACACACACACGCATCCACGAGCACTGCGCAGTCCACAGTTGCCTCTCCCTCCAAAGCCCCCTCCGTTGCCTCACCTGCAACCCCAAAGACCCAGCGGCTCTTCCTCAGTGACCTCGGCCTCTTCCCCTCTGATCCAGCTGATACAGCATTCAGGGGGAAGAGGAAGCCCACCCACACGGAGCGGAGTGCCCCTCGCTACCGGACACCCTCCCCAGGCGCAGACCGACTGACGCCCCCATCCGCAAGTCCCCCGGACCCGGAAGAGCAAGACCCCGCCGCCGCCCTGCAGCTCAGGCACCAAGTCTCCTTCCTCCATCCCTCAGGCCCCCACTCCACAGGTGCCCCCACCACACCCTGCCCCAGGTTCCCCCACCCACAGATACACCATCCCCAAAAGGATCAGGCCTTCTCCCCTGCCACTTGCTCTTCCGGCCCCACACCCCCGCTGCGCTTGTCTGTGCCACTGGTGTGGAGACGGTGTCCTCCCCTCTGTCCTGCCCACCTTACCTGATCCCCATTCTCCTCCCCTGGAGGTAGGCACTGCAGTGGAGTCCACTACCACCCTGTCTGACTTGGGCACTGCAGTGGGGAACCTGTCCACTCCATTTGCACGGTCCCCTGCAGTCTTGCCGGCACCCACACCATCAGAGTCATGCCCCCCACTTGTGCCGGCACACACCATGTCAGACACCACCACTGCAGTTGTCAGTGGCTCTCCAGCACCCACCACCCCTTCCCTGCCTCCTTCTGGTGAGCCATGATCCTGTCCCTGCGGTGCCTGGCCTGCCCCCCGTATGCCCCTCCGAGAGGATTGTCCCTGGTTTTCATCAGTGCAGGCATGCGTAGGGTGACATCTGCCACTGTCACCCTGTTTTGACTTTCATGTTGGACTGGCCATTGGCCTTTGTTAATTTTTTGCTGGACATTAACTGTTAGACCCACATATGCTGAATAAAGCACCTTTCTGTACTCTAGTGCTTTTGCTTCTGATGTACATGTTGTTGATGATGCTAACCATGCCCTTGCTGCAGTGATGGTGATATTTGGTCTCATGATAATGAAGTGTTACTGTGCAGGAACACATGTGGTCCAGGGGGAATGTGTCCTATCCTGTGGTGTATCCATGTCATCCTTAGCAGCATCTGAGGGTGTCATGTGTTCAATATTTGGCAATGGGATTTCCTACTTACATTAGCAATTTCACATCTGTGGCTTCCACCCCTGCACATCTGTTGTGCCTGCCATTGTTCAATTCGTCTACTTCCCTGACCGTGTGGCCATCTCCACTGGACATGCAGGTTTGGGCATCTATGGGGAAGGACTCATCTGTGTTGTCAGTGCAACATTGCTATACAAGTGTGTTGGATCTGTGCTGATGATTTCGTTGGCACTCCCATGACCAGGCTGATGTGACGGGAGCCTTCATTTGGTGCTAATTGTTGACTGTGTGACCAAGTGCTCAGCTGACATGATGGAGCCCTACTGAGGCAACATATGGCACAGCTTTCCTCACACAGGAGTGGAGTCCCCTCATGGCAGTGTGTACTCCTGTGACATTGCCTGCGCCCAAGGTGTGTGTTGTATGAGCATGTCTGTGTGTTCACTTCCGTTTTGCTGTGCATGCTGGGATCCCTAGTGTTGTACCTGTTTGTGATGCTTGCTGAGTTGACCTATGTTCCCCCAAGTCTTCTCCCTGGATTCTCTGTGATGTGGGTGCATGGCACATTACTGGTCATCAGGGTGTCACCCATAGGTGTGTTTGCTGTCAGGGCTGAGTTTGTGTGCAGACGCAGATGGGTCACAGTCAGGATTCCCCTTGGCACTTGTTGTTTACACCTGTCATGTGATTTCCAGTTTGTGTTATCTTTCAGTGATTGTGACACGTTGTGTGTGTGACTGCTGGCACTCCTCAGGGTCCGGGCTGCAATGTTGGTAGTTGTCTATGTGTGTTCTTTGTGGGTGACCTTGGCTTCTTCATTGGTGTGTGACTGTGGCTGGGATCCCATTGGTTGGTGTGGTATTGCCGTCATGTCCATGTACAGCGTAGTGTGCAGTGTGTCAGACATTCAGGAGTCTTGTTGAGTGGCCATGTGTGATGTGTTTCTGTACCTTGGTTCCCACCCACCACCCTGGGATTGTCATGGGTGCATGTGCAATGTCACCAGTGCATGTGTGCTTCACTGCTGCACATTGTTGGAGGTCGAGGTGTGTGGTGTTGAGTGTGTGCAGATGAGAGTTGTTGCCCGGCTATACCCCTGCCTCCATGTTGGCCTTGGCTTACTGGCCGTGCTGATTGATTTGTGCTTGTGTAGGTGTGATGGTAGTTTGTTGTTCAGGACACATGACTGTGGTTCACAGTGTGAACGACATTTAGCTTTGTCATCACAGTGGGATTGTAATGCAGCCTAGGGTCACCACATTGTGGGGGCCCTGGGGGTAGTGCTGTGGTGTGTCTGTGTCTTGCTGTGTCAGTTGCTGTTCCTACATGCTTGTGTGACATGTGTGATTTGTGCTCCCTCTCATCTGACAATGCCTGATTGCCCACATAGGGGATTTGGATCCATGAGTTACCTTTGTGTGGCACTGTATGCACATCTGTGTAATTGGTATTCAGGCCTCCTCATGTGTTGTGTGGTTGCCTGGGGACACTGGCACCCCCTCCTCACCTGTTGTGTTTGATGTGCAGTGTGGGTCTGCCTGTTTGTGTTTGTGCATCTGCACCACTGCATTGGCATATCTTTGGTGTGCCATTGGCTGTATGTTGCTTGGTGGGTTTCCCTGCTGTCCCTGGGACTCCTAGGTCATCGGTCAGCACAATGATCATGGTTTGTGTGTCCCATTGCTGCCATGGTATGGTATCTGTTCACCTCACATCTACAGTCTCCACAGGGTATCTGCATTTGTGTGCCCATTGGTGCAAATATGTGGGTCTGCATTCTGATGGTCACTTCTGTCATTGTGTCATTGATGAATGTTGACAGTGTCAGCCCCCATGGGTGATGTTTGTCTGCACATGGCCAAAGGTATGTCTTATTTGCACTGCAGTATTTGCCTCCCCCAATCTATGTTGCAATGGGACACATGCACTACTTTGCCACTGATGTGTTTTATGTTCTGTGACCAGGAATCATCCATGCAGTTTGGCAGTTGCAGCTTTTTCTTTGTCAACACTTGCATTTTGGTCACTGTGATGATGGGGGTTTGGACCCCATTGCCACAATGTTCAAAATGTGCTTCAGCTATGGACCCCACACTTACCTTTTGGTCACTGTGATGATGGGGGTTTAGACCCCATTGCCACAATGTTCTGAATGTGCTTCAGCTATGGGCCCCCACACTTACATTTTGCTCACTGTGATGATGGGGTTTTGATCCCCATTGCCACATTGGTCATGCCCTGCTTGCATTGTGGGGGCCACACACATATATGTGTGGCACATGTGATAGGGGGTCACATTGTATGTTCAAAGTCATGTTCAGTGTTGTAGGCATTTGACACAGTCTACACACGCTTGTCATGGTGTTGGGGGATGTCTTTTTCTTCCATTCCCTAGGTTGTAGTGTGCTGGTTGTGTCATGCATTGTCCATCCTATGAGTGGGGGTGGTGTTGGTGGTAGGCATCCAGCCCCCCATGGGTAGAGGTGGTAGTAGTGACAGGCATCCATCCCCCATGGGTAGAGGTGGTAGTAGTGGTAGGCATCTGGCACCCCCTGGGTAAGGGTGGTAGTAGTGGTAGGCTTCTGGCACCCCCTGGGTAAGGGTGGTAGTAGTGGTAGGCATCTGGCACCCCCTGGGTAAGGGTGGTAGTAGTGACAGGCATCCAGCCCCCCATGGGTAGAGGTGGTAGTAGTGACAGGCATCCAGCCCCCATGGGTAGGGGTGGTAGTAGTGACAGGCATCCAGCTCCCCATGGGTAGAGGTGGTAGTAGTGGTAGGCATCTGGCACCCCTGGGTAAGGGTGGTAGTGGTGGTAGGCATCCAGCCTCCCATGGGTAGAGGTGGTAGTAGTGACAGGCATCCAGCCCCCATGGGTAGAGGTGGTAGCAGTGACAGGCATCCAGCCCCCCATGGGTAGGGGTGGTAGTAGTGACAGGCATCCAGCTCCCCATGGGTAGAGGTGGTAGTAGTGGTAGGCATCTGGCACCCCCTGGGTAAGGGTGGTAGTAGTGGTAGGCATCTGGCACCCCCTGGGTAAGGGTGGTAGTGGTGGTAGGCATCCAGCCCCCATGGGTAGAGGTGGTAGTAGTGGTAGGCATCTGGCACCCCTGGGTAAGGGTGGTAGTGGTGGTAGGCATCCAGCCCCCCATGGGTAGAGGTGGTAGTAGTGACAGGCATCCAGCCCCCCATGGGTAGAGGTGGTAGTAGTGATAGGCATACAGCCCCCCATGGGTAGGGGTGGTAGTAGTGACAGGCATCCAGCCCCCATGGGTAGAGGTGGTAGTAGTGGTAGGCATCTGGCACCCCCTGGGTAAGGGTGGTAGTAGTGGTAGGCATCTGCACCCCTGGATAAGGGTGGTAGTAGTGGTAGGCATCTGGCACCCCTGGGTAAGGGTGGTAGTAGTGACAGGCATCCAGCCCCCATGGGTAGAGGTGGTAGTAGTGACAGGCATCCAGCCCCCATGGGTAGGGGTGGTAGTAGTGACAGGCATCCAGCCCCCATGGGTAGAGGTGGTAGTAGTGGTAGGCATCTGGCACCCCTGGGTAAGGGTGGTAGTAGTGGTAGGCATCTGGCACCCCCTGGGTAAGGGTGGTAGTGGTGGTAGGCATCCAGCCCCCCATGGGTAGAGGTGATAGTAGTGGTAGGCATCTGGCACCCCCTGGGTAAGGGTGGTAGTGGTGGTAGGCATCCAGCCCCCCATGGGTAGAGGTGGTAGTAGTGACAGGCATCCAGCCCACCCTGGGTAGGGGTGGTAGTAGTGGTAGGCATACTGGCCCCTATGTGTATGTGTGCCATTGGTGAGGGCCATCCCGCCCCTATGGTGCTGCTGTTGCTGGTGTAGGTATTTCTGCATCCTCTGTGTGTGATGTGTCGGGTACGTGTAGTTTGTTTTTGTTGTTGGTGTCTGACTTACCTTCTGCGCCGTACGCGTCCGTGCCTGTTCCGGTAATAGAGGTAGAATATTGGTAGGATCGGCATGAAGGGATGGTTCGTCTCATTCATCTTTCTCTTTGCTTCGCCTCGTCCTCGTCGCTGTCGTGTTCGTCTCGTAGCCGTGGATCGTGTTGTGGCGCGAATCGGAGCTTATGTGCGCCTCGACCGGATGCTTTGACGTGCCGTGCGTAGCGACGGGTTCGGCGCGTACGGGAAGTGCATCGTACTTGTCCGGCCGGACGGGCTGCATTTTTGCTTCCGTGCGGCTCGATTCTACGATTCCGGATCCGCCTCGGTCTGAGTTCAGGTCCTGTATTGGGTGAGTACGACTGGGTCGTGATTTGGGCAGTTGTGCGCATCGTACTTGCTCGTTCGGACGTATGTGCGGATTGGTCGGGAAACAGGCATTCGCCTGGATTTTTTCCCGACCGAATGGTATTAGGTGCGCCTCCGACCGGGATCGGAATCGACCCCTTAGCTGTAACATCACTCTAATCTTTAGACATATATTAATGGTGATGGTAGAACCTCTACTCTGTACTTGCAGTTACTACTCATTGACTTTACAGGGTTTCTTCAAAGTAGGGTTGTGCACACTCCTTGCTCCACTTGGAGTGCGTGGTGGAGTTTTTTCTCACGCGTGCCTCACCAGCATTAAGTTGGCGAGCACGAGCAAGAAATCAAGGACTCAACCGCCTCCTCGTGAGATTTCTCAATGCGGGCAGTTGTGGCAAGTCGCTACCGTTCACATTGAAAAAGCTGCCGCTCGCGTTGAGAAAGCTGACACTCGAGTAGAAAAATGACTTGAGCGGCGGAAATAAGCAGTGCCCTCTGGGGCACCGCATGATGCCTTTTATGCTGATTTTACAGCATGGGACAAGCTCCTGGTGCTGATGTACTGAATTCTGCCGCTCGTGGAACTCCGCAGAATCTCACAGAGTTTTTAGGTAACTGCGGAAGTCTGCAAATTGAAACTGCAAGTACTGCCCACCTCTACTTCAGAGACTCTAGTTTGAGTAACAACCCACCTTTGCTTACCGTAGTTTCTTTTTCAAATTTATGAATAGAAAATTGAGTTGATAAGAATTGAGTGGTAGCCCCTAGTATTTATGCTTTCTCTTTTCTTGCCTACCTCCATGCTCATTTTATAATCTTCCCGAACCCCCCTTTCCTTTAGAGTGGTGTGGAACTATAACTTCACTCTAATTGTGTTTTATGAATTACATGTACTAACTACTTTGACACTGTTTGATGACTCTGCATGAAATTTAGAAGTATGCTAACATTATAAGCCCAGTGCTGGGATCTGATGCGTCATGCAGATCTATCAAGGGGGCAAATTTAATGACCATGAGTGGGTAAAAAACCTGTGATTTCCTAAAAATGTTGATGGTGTTTGATGGATCAGCCCAAAACTGAGATCCCGAAATAAGGGCCTGATTAGAGTTCAGTGGATGGGTTACTTTGTCAGAAACATGACGGATATTCCGTCCCCCGTATTACAAGTCCATTATATCCTTTGGCACTTGTAATACAGTGAGTAGGATATCCGTCACATTTATGACAGAGTGACCTGTCTGCCGAACTCTAAATCAGAACCTTATGCTTAACTTGCCAATGGTCTGCCAAATTATATGAAGATTCAACAAATGGCATCTTACACCACACCCCTACAAGGCCCTGAGTCCAGACCTTACTGTGCATTGCAAAAGGCTTGGTTCAGTGGAATGGTAGCCATGCGCTGAGCCCAGGGCCCACTCTGCACAGTCAAAGGCTGTGTGGTGCAGGGGCTAATGGAAGGCCTGTCTAAGACCAGACCATGTGTGAAGTACTTTCTGTACATATTTCTAAAGGCATGATTAACTGGTACATTGTCATGGCAGCTGGTGCATGCTGCTTATGGCTGAAGACTTTGTGGTCTTGGCCCTCTGGTGTAAATCTTGGCACAGAGCTAGCCAGAGCCCATGTACACAACCAAAATCATGCATGGCAGAGACTTGCTCCATGTGCTCAATACACATGGCCCAAGGTTGTGCTCAGCAGGCAGAGTGATATTGGTGTAGTGCTTGGAGCTTGGCCTCTGTTGAGGCTCTGCTCCCAGAGCCCATTTGGCCATGCATAACCGGTGGGTCAGGGGTGATACAGGGCCTGGCTATGCTTGCAGAACCTGGGCACGCATTCCAAGATGGTCCAATGTGGGCACAGTGTTGTGCAGGATTGTGCTGGACCTGGATGCAGCCAGACCCTACCTTTGGCCAGAACCATTTTCTATCACAGAAGGCCATATGCAGTAGGCGCTGTGGTACAGGGGTAGATTCTGAGCCTGCGTGCAGGCCAGGCCCTTCCCTAGAGTTCACTGTGGTTGACTGAATGGCATGTGCAGCGGTCTTTAAGCATGTAGCTGAATTTATGTTTCCAAAAGAAAATCTAAAAAAAAGTACTAACATTTTCTCACTCCCTTCACATACTACTCATGACATCACTGATGACAAATTGAAGCACATCATTGATGTCATCACTTATAAGATTTTGATGTGAAATCATCAATAACATCTTTAATGACAACACTGTTGTGAACATTTATATACAAAATGGCTCCAGAGTTACATCATACAGCCAGGCTCTGATCCTACCCATCTTGAAGGTGTGTTGTATGTGCTTGTGTTCCTCTGTGTCTATTGGTCTGGGTGAATTTGTGTCTCTATGTACATGGATCTCTGTAAGTGATTGGTTGCATGCTCTTGGCTAACTACGTGTGGTGGCGCCTGCCTTGCCCACTCACTGAGTATTTCTGGCTCATTCCTTCAGAGGAAATTAAAGAGCAGAGAGATGTGGTCTCCAGGCCTCTCGTGTCGCTTGTTCCATGTCTGATCTTTGTATATCCAGTACCACAATCTTTTTATTTTGGCCCTGGTGTGCATACATTCTTAGCTGGTATCTTGCCTCAGCAAGCATTGAACATCTCTAGGCTTCTCACTCCCCTGACCATACACTTGTGGAAGCCATTCCACATTCAAATTATGCATGTGCATTCGTATTAGTTATTATTTGTGTATGTGTATTACATTGAAGCTATTGCAAGTGAAACACAGTACTTATGATGTGTTTTAGTGTGACACATTACCTCATAGTTTTTGAGGTCAACACCATCCCTGACCCTGAAAATTAGGTGCTACTATCATGCAGATTATATTGGCAATAGTGCACCCTCAGTTTTGGTGTCTGAAGAGGGATATTAGAGATATTCCTTCTGAGATCATTTTTGTCCTGATGTGGATTTTGTCTATTCTCTCCAAGAATCCATAATTTGCAGTGTTCCAGTATCCGAGTGCTGTTTCTAAGCAAAGGATTGTGGGCCAGATGTACGACCGTTTGTTGTGGTCGCAAACTGGAAATCGGCCCGTTTGCGACCGCAAAATTGGTGTGCCCCATGCACAAACCCTATTTTGCGAGTCGGTAACCTATTACCAACTCGCAAAAAAGGGTTTGCGACTCGCTATTAGGAAGGGGCGTGCCAAGGGCGTTCCTTCCTAATAGCAAGACCCACTGCAATGTAATATTGTTTTGCAGCTGCAATTGCGGCCGCAAAACACTTGCAGTTTACCGCCTATTTCAAATGGGTGGTAAGCCACTCGCAAATGGGAAGGGGTTCCCAGGGGACCCCTTCCCCTTGGTGACTGGCACTGAAAATATTTTTTAGGAGCAGGCAGTGGCCCCATGGGCCACTGCCTACTCTTAAAAAATTATACAGAAACGTTTCATTTTTCTTTTTTAAATGCAGCCCTTTTCCCTTTACGGAAAACGGGATGCATTTATAAAAAACTGCTTTATTTAAAAAAGCAGTCACAGACATGGTGGTCTGCTGACCCCAGCAGGCCACCATCCCTGGGAGTGCTAGCCATTCCCAATGAGGTTGCAAATTGCACCTGCCTCATGAATATTAATGAGGCAGGCAATGTGCGACCCCATTAGGAATCACAAACAGGTGAACAGACATAATATCGAATTTTTAATAACGAATTGCCAAAATATCGAGTTTTTTATATAGAATGGACAGAATATCGAATTGCCAAAATATAGTGGTGCAGAATATCGAAATTCAGGTAAGAAATATCGATTGTCATAATATCGACAGTCATAATATAGTTGTTAAAAATATCGATTTTTTTTATAGTGTTTTAAGTGTTAGTATATGTGTTAAAAGTATGTATTATTTTTGTAATGTATGTTTTAATATTTTTAAAGTAATGAATTTTATGTTATTTAATTTTTGCGTAATTTAATTCCGTAGCGGGATGTGGGTTTATAGGGGAATAGGGTGGGAAGTAATTTAATTATAGTAAATTAAAGATTAATTTTTAGGAATTATTAATTATTTTTAATTTAATTTTGCGTTTTAGTTCTGTAGCGGGTTGTGGGTTTATAGGGGAATAGGGTGGGAAGTAATTTAATTGTAATTAAGTAATTATTTAATTTTATTTATTGGTATTGATAAATAATTCATTGTTAATTAATTATTAATTGGTAATTAATTTTTATTAATTGGTAATTAATTTTTATTAATTTTTTAATTGATAATTATATTAATTGTATTAATTTATTATTCAGAGCGGGTTGTGGGTTTATAGGGGAATAGGGTGGGAAGTAATTTAATTGTAATTCAGTAATTATTTATTTTTATTTATTGGTATTGGTATTGATTATTAATTTATTGTTAATTAATTTTTATTTGGTAATTAATGTTTATTAATTGGTAATTAATTTGTATTAATTGGTAATTAATTTTTATTAATTGATTAATTGATAATTATATTAATAGTTTTAATTTATTAATAGGCTTATAGGGGAATAGGGTGGGAAGTAATTTAATTGTAATTAAATAATTATTGAAAATATTTTTCTGTATTGATAATTAATTTACTGTTAATTAATTATTAATTGGTAAACATTTTGTATTACTTATTAATTTTTGGTATTGAAAATTAATTGGTTGTTAATTAATTATTAATAGGTAATTAATTTTTAATAAATAATATTTATTGGTATTTATAATTCATTAATTATTAAATATGTTATAATTGGTAATTGCTTTTAATTAATTTTTTATTGGTATTGATAATTTTTTTTTTAATTTAAATATTAAATCATTACTTTCCCTACTGTTGCACTCACTGGAGTGGGAATAGTAATTTTTACCCTATGCTATCCAACGCTTCCCTACTGTTGCACTCACTGGAGTGGGAATAGTAATTTTACCCTCCCGCTATCCAACGCTTTCCCTACTGTTGCACTCTCTGGAGTGGGAATAGTAATTTTTACCCCTACGCTATCCAACGCTTTCCCTACTGTTGCACTCTCTGGAGTGGGAATAGTAATTTTTACCCTCCCGCTATCCAACGCTTTCCCTACTGTTGCACTCACTGGAGTGGGAATAGTAATTTTTACCCTCCCGCTATCCAACGCTTTCCCTACTGTTGCACTCTCTGGAGTGGGAATAGTAATTTTTACCCCTACGCTATCCAACGCTTTCCCTACTGTTGCACTCTCTGGAGCGGGAATAGTAATTTTTACCCTCCCGCTATCCAACGCTTTCCCTACTGTTGCACTCTCTGGAGTGGGAATAGTCATTTTTACCCCTACGCTATCCAACGCTTTCCCTACTGTTGCACTCTCTGGAGTGGGAATAGTAATGTTTACCCTCCCGCTATCCAACGCTTTCCCTACTGTTGAACTCACTGGAGTGGGAATAGTAATTTTTACCCCTACGCTATCCAACGCTTCCCTACTGTTGCACTCTCTGGAGTGGGAATAGTAATTTTTACCCTCCCGCTATCCAACGCTTTCCCTACTGTTGCACTCACTGGAGTGGGAATAGTAATTTTTACCCCTACGCTATCCAACACTTTCCCTACTGTTGCACTCTCTGGAGTGGGAATAGTAATTTTTACCCTCCCGCTATCCAACGCTTTCCCTACTGTTGCACTCACTGGAGTGGGAATAGTAATTTTGACCCCTACGCTATCCAACACTTTCCCTACTGTTGCACTCTCTGGAGTGGGAATAGTAATTTTTACCCTCCCACTATCCAGCGCTTTCCCTACTGTTGCACTCACTGGAGTGGGAATAGTAAATTTTACCCTCCCGCTATCCTACGCTAAAAATATTGAATATTTGTTATTAATATTACGTTAATATATATCTATTAAAAAATAAAAATGCATGTTTATTTTTTTAACTTACATTAAATATTTATTAATATTAAGGTTATTTAAGTATTTTTAAGTATGTTTTAGTTAATTATATGTATTATTTTATTAATTTTACATTACTTTTAAGACATTTAAAAAATTCGATATTTTGACTAACTATATTTTTTACAACGATATTTTGGATTCGATATTTTTGTACTTACCTGTTTGTAGATAGGAATTCGATATTCTGGCATTCTATATTTTTTCCTCGATATTTTGCCAGGTCGATATTTTGCTCCTCGATATTCTGTCAGTGCTCCTCGCAAACAGTGTCTGAGACACTCTTGTACATTACATTTTGCGAGTTGCAAATTGAGAGTCGCAAACCAAACCAATTTGTGACTAGCAAATTGTAAGGGTCGTACATCTGGCCCTGTGAGTATTAGTATGGTGGAATGAATTCTAAATGTTAGAGAGTGGTTTTGGCACAATGCTGGTGCATTACGGGATTTGCAGTCTGAGAGTGCAGGTTTGTGGTGTTGTATAACAAATTACACTGTTTGAGAATTTTTGGCTATGCATTGTTAATTCGCTGTTTATTAAGTTGCCTAATTATTCTGATTTTGATGCTTTTGTCATATCTGTGAGTTACAGAATTCTCATTGTGTTTGACTTGGTGTTTTGATTAAGTGAATTGTGTATGCATCGAGGAAGCTGTTCGATTTTTATGGTCATTGTTGATTAAGGTCATCAGATTTGTTGTCCAAGTCTTGAGATATATTGTTGAACTTGTCTGGAGGGTAGTGTGTTTTGAGATGCGTCCTGTACAGACATAGACTTTACTATCTTGATTTCTGTATTAATAAGAATCTTAGAACGTTTAGGATGAATGTGTTTAAGTCAAATTGGTGTTTGTTTATTCTTTGTTGCTCTGGAGGAAACACACTAACCAGGGTGGACTACCGCTTGATAGAAATCTGCCTTAGTATGAATTTGTCATTGACAAGTGCCTTGAAGGTACTGGTTCCATTTTTATCGACTGCGAGATTGTTTTCATTTACATTTTTATTTTTCCATTTCTTATTTAGGTTGAGCAGATAAGATTTCATTTTCTTATTTGTGTGTGTTTAGCTGCAAAAGGAATCGAATTGATTTCTATTCATGAAGAAGTCACATAGCAATTGGGTGACTGAGTCATGCCGGGATTGGTGAGACCTCATCACAAGTTATGCTGTTATTGGTTAATTGTCACTGTAGATTGTGTTGTGATTGGTTGACCTTTGCCATAGCCTCACTGGAATTGGTTTATTGTTCGTATGTTTATTTTGTGAGGTTTTGAGATTAGTTTGATTGCGAATAATGGGTGCTATATAGAAAAAGCCTAAAGCTCCTAATACTTCTATTATTGAAGGTAAGAGGATTTCTCCTGAAGGTTCTCTTGTATTTCAGATGATGACAGACTTTGGGATTTATATATGTGCGTGGTTAAAAGACTGACATGAGTTTATTTCTGGTGACAACGAAAGGCAATTTACATTGAAGGTTTTTTTAGGACTAGAATGTTTCAATTCCTGAGACAGGCAATGTGTGAAAGAAAGCCAAAACCTAGACCTACATGATTTGAAGCATTTAATGAATGGAATTGAGTGGCCATATAAAAGAAAAGAAATAATATGGAAAAACAGGTTATAAATATGAGTCAGTGGTTAGAGTCCAAGTGAGGCATACAGAAAAGGGCATGGAGGAAAAATTCAATGCAAGGCGTGAGAGTATTTTCTGTGATGGTTAATTAATTAGGCAAAAGGAACATTAAAAATAAAAACAATGGTTCTAAAAAGCAGAAGCAAACAAGGGACGAAGAAATTGACTCAGATGAGGAGGATAATTTTCTAAGTAATCTGTTAGTTTCTAGACCTCCTCCTTACACAAATGGTGTACAGACACAGAGACAGTTAGTTGATATGGTTGTGGGAAAACTAGATATGAGTAAGCAAGACTTAATAGCACATAGTATTGCAAGTGCTTCACCTGAGGGTGCATTGACAGCTTTACCTGGTCCGAGTAGAATTTTAACCACAGTTGTAAATACAGTGGTTCCTATTGTGGAAGATCTTGCTACTACACCGCCCAAGAAGACAGAAATGAGTTTAATCCTTGAGAGGGCCCACA
Organism: Calotriton arnoldi; assembly: GCA_963921515.1. NCBI lineage: Eukaryota > Metazoa > Chordata > Amphibia > Caudata > Salamandridae > Calotriton > Calotriton arnoldi. The sequence goes on along the minus strand of CAWUFW010000202.1, from coordinate 4,658,278 downwards.
GGTGACTCTAGGGGAAAAGGGAGAACATGGCGGCCGGCTAGGACGCGGTTGCGGAGGCTCCCTGGCGATGCGAGACGCAAGCTCGTTTTTTTTTCCTGTCCCGCTAGAGCGAAATTCAGCAGGCATGCGGTAAAAACACAGCGAGCCTTAAATAAAACTTACCATCCTTTTTGCCCGTCCTTTTTGCCCTCTGTTGCTCCGTGTGAAGTGAAGCCCTGAGTGTGCGAGCAGCGTCAGTGGAGCCTGTGGGGTTGCTTGGGCGGGACTCCTGCTGGGCGCGAGCAGCTCGTGAGCTCAGCAGGGGTCGGAGGGCGGTCGCCCAGCCCTCCATTCGGGGGAATCCCGGCAGAGGCAGCACAGGAGCAGGAGGCCCTCTGGTCAAGTGGAACTGCAGAGAAGCAACTAAAACCTCAGGGATTTCAGAGAACACAGCCCAGAGACTTTGTGAAGCTGCTGAGACTTCGGGGGGTCCAGAACATACAGGTCAGAGCCTCAGTAAAGAGGTGGGGGCGCTACAGGGGGGTCCCTTAAAAGGAGAGAAAGTAAAAAAAAGCAATAGTGTTGTAAAAAAAAACATACATCTTTAACTATTATACAGAAGAGGGATATTTTTGCTACAAAAGAAAAAACCGAATAAAGCACAGTGGCCTCCCAGGTACTAGATAACGTGGAGGAGGTATTGGAAAGTAGTGCTCCTCAGGGCAGATACCAGCTTAGAAGTCTGGCAGTAAGAGGCCTCACTGGGGATACACAGTTTAAGCTCCCAAAGGGGATAACGGGGAGAGAAACTATTGTATCAAATTTGGGCGGTACAGCCACAGAAGAGTGGGTTAGTCCTAAAAGGAGGAAACAGAGGAGAAAAAAGGCGGACACACAGACTTTAAATTTGAAGATTACGTCCTCACTAAGGACATTTTTTAAAGTGGTGCCAAAGACCTTGGTATAAAAAAAAGCCAGCTCTAGCTTCGTCATTGAATGGGTCACTTCTGTCAGAAGGAAAAGATATTACAAGCCCAAATAGGTTCCAGGTTCTGGCAAGTGTCCCTGAGCCTCTAGAAGTAGTTGCCTCAAAGTACATAGAGGTCGGAGAAGGAGGGGAACTCAATATCTACTAGAGACATGGATTCTCCATCCCCGCAGCCAGAGACCCCACAGATAAAGTCAACATCGCATGGCGATTTGCCTTCACTTCTCGAGCGGGGGGGGCTAGCTTAGCAGCTATTTCCCAATCCCAATCCCAACTGCAACCTCAAGCACAGCCCCAATCAGTCTCAGAGTTAATCGAGCTATTATCTACCAAAGTTAGGAGCAGATTCGAAATTTCTGAGAGGAATCAAAGGGAGATCAGGTCAGCCTGCGACAGCCTGGAAAGGAAGTTAGACGACCTCGCAGCTAGGACATCACTGCTGGAGACTTCAGTTAGAGATCTAACGCTTCAATCGGAAGCCAATAAAAAGGAGATCCTGCTTCTAAGGGGGAATGAAGTAGTTATCAAAGAAAAACTGGAGTCCATATAGAATAACCAGAGAAGAAACAATCTCCGTTTGTTGAAAGTTCCAGAGGGGGCGGAAGGGGATGATGTGAAGCTTTATGTGGTGAAACTGATCAAGTTGGGAACTCAAATTGATTGTACAGAACAAGATCTTATCAATGACATACAGAGGGTCCATAGAGACCCATTCAGGGCAACCCCGAATAAAACAAAACCGAGGAAGATTCTGGTTCATTTTCACACCTAGAAAATTAAAGAAGAAATTCTTACAAAGGCAATAAAAAAGAAGGCACTAGCAGTAGATGGCATCAACTTCGAGATAAGGTCTGACCTATCTCAGATTACGGCTAAAAAAACAATGGGAGTTGGGTAAATTAATTGAACCCCTAAAAAAGTCGAGTGCCACGGCACAGCTGAGATTTCCTGCCAGTCTACGGGTAATGCACAATAATAAGATGCACAATTTTCATTGAGTAGAGGAGGCTGAAGAATTTCTTAAATCCCTATCAGAAACAGGGACAAGTTAGTGAGGGCTGAATATGTTGGTATATGTATTCACTAATCTTCGCCTCTTTTCAGCCTTTCTTTGTCTTCTCTTTCTCTTTTCCTTTTGAGTGGTTTGCACTGTTTCTTTATCTGGCTTCTATCTGTGAATTGACTAAATTTCATGGATTGCTTTAGCAGAACAAACCTTTAGTTTGTTTATTGTCTCGCGACTCTGGGGGCCTTCTTAGGCTCAGGCCATGAAGAAGGAAAAGGCGGGATCTCCTGGGAGGGGGGTGAAGGGGTCACGGGTATGGTTAGGTGCACGAGGTGGGGAGCAGTGGGTTAAAAAAAAAATGTGTCCTCTTAGTCTAAATTGGTACTCTGGTTCCCTCATGGTAACAATCCTAGGGAGTAAAAGATGAGTGCCAGTCAGAACGTGCAGGTCGAATGTTTGTCATGGAATGTAAATGGGCTAAGAGTTAGGCATAGAAGAGAGAAGATCCAGCAATATCTGGGAGATGCCCCTGCCCAGATCATAATTCTCCAAGAGACCCATCTGACCAGTGAGTGGGTGAGAGAGACATTTAAATCCAGGAGATGGTTACAGAAGGTAGTATTCTCTGACAACCAATTAACCATAAGAGGGGTAGCGATATTAGTGAAAAACAATCCCGAGATTAAAATAGAGGATAGTAGAGCGGATAAGGCCGGCAGATGGGTTATTGTTAATCTGAGATGTTATAACCAATCTTACACTGTGGTTGGAATTATGGCCCCAATTTAGATGACCCTGTCATGTTCAGCAATTTGCTGTCAGAGCCCTGACCCCATTATTCTAGCTGGGGATTTTAATGTTGTGCTTGACGGAAACCTGGACCACTCCTCTAAAAGTAGAGCTGTAGTAAACAACAAGACACGGTCCTTGATAAAAACCTCTATCAAGCAACTAGGATGGTGTGACATCTGGAGAGAGAAAAAGGGCGCCTTAAAAAGTTTTACTTTTAACAATAAAAAATATGGCCATCAATCAAGAATTAGACCTATTCCTGATCAATCAAAACATAAAGGACCAGGTCCAAGAAGTTAGCCACGTAGGATCGCACTTGTCTGACCACTCGGCTATTACTTTAGTGCTGGCACCCTCAAAGGTCGCGGTGCAGAGGAGATGGACTATAGATCGCACTATACTTTTGGACAATGGCATCGTAGAGAAACTTGGTCTGGAATCTCAGGAGTTTTTTGTAGCCAATATGGATAGTGCACCATTAGGAGTGGTCTGGGATGCAAAGAAGGCTTTTCTTAGGGGGAAAATAATGTCTGTTCAATCGTATAAAAGTAAGCAATGCAGAGCAGAGGTAGCGGAAATTGAAAGTGAGATTCAGCTGCTGCAACAACAGTTACAAGAGAGTGACTCTGAGCAGGGGTCGCTGCAAGCCTCTCTACAGGCTCTTAAAATGGATCTTGTAGGGGTAGTTGAAGAGAGATTACAACAAAGATGGCGAGCTAGCAAACTGGCCCATTTTAACTATGGAGAAGGCTGTGGTAAGCTACTTGCGTGGAAAGTGAGAAACGATCAGGCAAAATGCTTCATAAAGGAGGTCAAATGCGGGGTAACGGGAAACCCTATTTCAACAAGGGAGGGCATAGAGAAAGCCTTTTTAAGCCATTTTGGGAAGGCGTATCTGGAGGATTTAACAACAGCCGGGGAAGAGGTGGAAGGATGGTTGTGTCAGGATATTCCCCGTACAGTCAGCGATGCTCAAAGGGATGTAATCAACAGCTCTATAACAGAAGGTGACATTAGGAACTTCATTAGAGCAGGGAAATCAGGTAAAGCTGCAGGGCCGGATGGCCTCCCCGCTGAGATATATAAAAAATTGGGGGAATACCTTATTCCGGTAATGGTGAGGCTGTTCTCAGCTATATTTGAGAATGGAAGGGAGATTCCCATCTCTTGGAACAAGGCCACAGTTACCCTGATCCCAAAACCAGATAAACCACCAAATGTATGCGACTCTTACAGGCCCATTTCGCTACTGAACTGCGATTACAAAATCTTTCGAAAGATACTGGCAGATAGGCTGAATGGGGTTGTGGGGGATCTCCTACACGAAGACCAGAAGGGTTTTGTGCGGGGAAGGGAGATTAAATATCTCACGTACAACCTAATCGGAGGTATAGATATAGCATCCGTTTACAAAGTGCCCCTCGCAGTTATCACCTTGGATGAGACTAAAGCCTTCGATAGGGTAAACTGGCCCTACCTGCAAAAAAGTCTAAGACAATCTAACCTGGGTGAAAATCTCTGTAGGGCCATAGAGCTAATTTACAAAAATCCTATAGCCAAAGTTTTGATAAATTGGAATCTCTCAAGGTCCTTCAACATCTCTTGGGGAACCAGGCAGGGGTGCCCACTATCTCCCCTCCTATTCAATCTATAAATTGAACCCTTAGCGGTGAAGATTAGAAATCATGAAGGAATACTTCCTTTTAAGTTCCGGGGTTGGGAGAAAAAGGTGGGACTATATGCAGATGACCTAGTGTTATATACTTCCGATCTAAGTACTTCCTTGCCCATAGTGTACGAATTGTCATCATGGTTTGTGTGCATTTCAGGCTACGAGGTAAATGAGAGCAAAACGGTTGTAATGGCCTGGAACATCAATTTGCAGCAGGAATGCATTAAAAAGGAAATACGATACCTAGGTATTAAAATCACTCAGAATATAGAGAAAATACCGGAAACTAATTTTCAGAAGGTTAGTAAAGAAATAGGGAGGTTATTGCTGAGTTGGTCCCATCTTCCCTTGACAATTTATGGTAGGGTAAATCTCGTGAAGATGACAATCCTCCCTAAGCTCACTTTCTTATTTCAGAATATCCCCGTGGCCTTTAAGGAAGATTGTCTTAAAAGGGTACAGTCCAAAATCTGTAGCTTTATTTGGGCCTCAAAGGGGGTCTGAATTCCATGAAAGAAGCTTAGACAGCAATACAATAAGGGGGCCTACGATTGCCTGATCTATCTTACTATGCCTGGGTTTTTCTGTTAAAACGAGGGAAGATGTTATTCAATACACCGGATAACTCCGACACTGGAAAGATGTTCAGGGCCATGCTTTGTGATACGAAGGGGGGTGAGCTAGATTTCATACATAAATTTGGGGACCCCAGATTCTTTAAAAAAGTGCGACTTAAGAGTCTGCAGTGCTTTGCAGCCACGTGGCATAAAATCAGGAAAGAACTAAAACTTAGCTATTACAGTGGACTGGCACCTATTTGGGACTCCCCGGGGTCTCCGGAATGGACTAAAGATAGCCTTGCTCTTCCATTAAGGGAAGCAGGGATATCAACCTGGGGGCAATTGACAGATAATGGAAATCTGATCCCTTGGAATAGGGGGCAAGAGATAACCAATAACAGGCTGTCAAGATTCAAATATCTTCAAATTAAAAGTTGGAGTCTCTCTGCTGGTTCGTGCATGGGCTCGTCAAATGAATTAGAATCCTGGACGACTAGCAAGGTTACCAGAACAAAAAAAATGGCAAATTGATACTGGCTTCTGGTGGACCTATCGGATGGAGATTCCAACTTGCCAACAATACTGTGGGAGAAGAGCTTGCCGGGGATGCAGCAAGAAGACTTATGACAAGTATCTTGCAATATTCTATATTCCTCAGTGCGTGCTGCTAATTTAAGGAGGAACCACCTTTTCTGTCTTCACAGGGTTTATTGGACTCTGCTTAAACTATCTAAACTGGGGAAAGGCCCCACGCCGAGATGTCCTAAGTGTGGCAATGAAAAGGGTGATGACATCCACATGTTTTTGGAGTGTCCCGAGGTCCAAGGGTTCTGGTTGGATGTGAGTAATACTATATCTGTAATACTTGGAGAGACGCTCCAGGTAAGCAAAACTCTTGTCTTGTTTGGGATCCCGGAATATCATGAATCTCTACCAATCAACACTAAAAAGCTGATCTTTTATCTGATATTGCTTGACCGTAGAGAGATATGTAAGAATCGGATAAAATGTACTCCCCAACTAAAACAGAGTGGATGACTTCCATAAAATACACTATCCCGGTTAGATAGGGCATCTGAAAGTAAGAGGAATGAGTTTTGGCTTCCTTATGAAAACTTGGTTAATTCCTCTGCCCGTACATAGTCCAATGATTAGGCCTTTACACTGTTTTGCTTGATTATTCCGGCAGTAGCTCCACAGACGGCTGTGTCAGACTGAGCAATTTACGGTTGGAGAAGTTGAAGCAGGGTGTAAAGTGATCCATCCTTGGCTCTGAACAAAGACCTTTGGCGGGTGATATACAAGGGGGGACCCCCGGAGTACGTTTTTCGTATCTTTTGTTATCCAAGGCGAATGAGGACTTTAAAAAAAAAAAGAAGACAGAAATGAATATTGCTAATTTGAAAATTGAATTTTGGGAAACGTTTTGAGGTACAATTGGCACAAGAAGCATACTAAACTTCTCAATCATCTTAATTTAGTCAGAGATGTAGTTAGGTAAGCAAATGAAGGATATGATATGCTTGAAGATTTAGCAGAAGAATTTGATATTGCCTTATACAAAACTAAGAGCTTTCATAAGAACTACAGAATGGATTTGAGTGAGGCAGAAATAGAACACATGGGTCTACTGACTCGGTGAGGTCACATCAAGGAATAAAGGCTGGAGGGACTTGATGAAATACAAGGGTAAGTTGAAGAAGAAAGCTAGCTCTAAAAAGAAGATGACTAATACAAGAAACAAAGTGAGTGTGATTATGAATGATCTTGAAACAGAACTGATCTTGACAGTTTCCTTTGCAAAAAGTGCATGGAGGGAATTATGTTCATGTTTCTTAGTCCGGGGGTAATCTCTACGCTTTTATAACAAATTTTCTAAAACTGAGGGAGGAACCAGACAAATGGTACACAAAGGTTATAAGACTGCTGACTATTTCAAAAGGGCTTTGGGTTGGTTTGAATACACTGTTTAAGGTTGTCATTCTTAAGGATTTGTGGACAGAATGCAAACTGGCTGTTGCATTGCTGACAGAGGAGCTGCTAAGAGTTGAGGCTAGCAATGCTCTGGGTGCCATGGTTATGGAGATATACAAAGCAGTGATGGATCACTTTAAAGAGAAGGTTCCGGAGAAAGAGATGAGTTGGACAAAAATAATGAGAACCACACAAGAGCCTAAAGAGTCAGTGCATGCATATTATGAGAGGTTTAGGTTTATGCAAATGTATAAAAATACATTGGAGTTAAAGTACTGGTAAGAGAGGGCATTAGTGGATTTGCATCAGCTTTTGTTTTGGGTTTGCGTTCGGAACTTAGCTCACATATCCAGCATAGTGTGAGGGGTTGGCAGAACAAAAGTATTGATTAGATACTCAAATAAGCCAGATGCTGTAGTGATTGTTTTGACAACAAGCAGAAGAAAATTAAGAAAAAGTTGATGATTGCACTGGCAAAACAGATTCAGAGAGGTGGTAAAAATCAGATAATGAATTTGTATGCAGATTTTGTGCAGCCTGCAAGTTCTGATGTGAACGCAAATTCATATTTTGGGATGCAAGGAATGGGAGGGGTGGGAACAAAGAGTGATATGGTGTCAATACAAGTAGAAGGTAGGAGTTGTGAACAATTCTGGAATGAATGTGAATGTCAATTTGCTAAAGAAGAGCACTGCTTGTCATTTATGGGGGAAAATGGGTCACTAGAATTGGAAATGATGACAGAACACACATCAAATTCAAAATGGTTTGTTCCCCAGATGTACCAGAATGCAAATCAGTTACAGACACACTTTATGGTCCCTGCCTAACAGACTCCTATGCAAAATGTGCAAAATCACGGGCAGTTCCATATAAATATGCCTGCAGATCCAGTGTTGCAGCAAGAGTAACCCTGGGCGTAGTGCACGTAGTAGCGCTACGCGTAGCTACGCGAAGTGCACTCCGCACTACGCGAGCTACGCGTAGCTACGCGAACTGCGTAGTGCACTGTGCAAAATGCTGTTCGCACTGATTGCACAGTGCCGGATGCTTGTCCGCACTGTGCAATCAGTGCAAACAGCATCTTGCACAGTGCAAGCGGTCGCTTTCTGCCGCTCGAGTAGCTTTCACTCGAGCAGCAGCTTTCTCAACGCGGACTGGTAGTTTCTCATCGCGAGCGTTCGCGAGCATACGCGACCACTCGCAATGAGAAACCTGACCTCCCGCGTTGAGAATCTCGCGAACGAGGAAAAAGTCTCGCCGGATGTCATTTTGCTTGCTCGCGGTCGCCAACTTGACGTTGAGGACCGCGAGCAAGCAAAAAATGACCGCTACGCTACGCTACGCGTGTTTGCACTGTGGTACGTGCAATTCGCGTAGTGCGAAGTAGCGCAAACTTCGCAAACTACGTGAGCGTAGTGTAGCACTTCGCCCAGGGTTAAGCAAGACATGATAACAAAATGGCATAGAACCCATACTTCATCCATTGATTCTAAGCAATAATTTTCCCCAGTTTTCACCAAATTTGACAAATTGGCAATGACAGTGCCTGAGCAGGGAGAAGGACTGAATGCTTAGTTCAGTGTGAAAGGTAGACCAGAGTAACCCTGGGCAAAGCACTACGCTACGCTCGCGTAGTTTGCGAAGTTTGCGCTACTTCGCACTTCGCGAATTGCACGTAGCACAGTGCAAACATGCGTAGCGTAGTGCAGCGGTCATTTTTTGCTTGCTCGCGGTCCTCAACGTCAAGTTGGCGACCGCGAGCAAGCTAAATGACATCCCGGCGAGACTTTTGCTCGCTCGCGATCAGCAACATCAAGTTGCCGATCGCGAACGTGGAAAATAAACCTCCCGGCGAGATTCTCAACGCGGGGAGGTCAGGTTTCTCATTGCGAGTGGTCGCAGTATGCTCGCGACCGCCGCGATGAGAAACTACCAGTCCGCGTTGAGAAAGCTGCAGCTCGAGTAAAAATCTACTCGAGCGGCAGTAAAAGACAGCTCGCACTGTGCAAGATGCCGTTTTCAATGATTGCACAGTGCGGACAAGCATCCGGCACTGTGCAATCATCGCGAACAGCGCACTACACAGTTCGCGTAGTGCTATGCGTTGCTTGCGTAGTGCGAAGTGCACTTCGCATAGCTTCGCGTAGCGCTACTTCGCGAACTACGCCCAGGGTTAGACCAGAGTGACCAATATGTACATGATAGGGTAAATGGCCACCCCATATCATTTCTAATCAATATAGGTGCTACCCTCTCCACAGTTCATTCCATGGAGATCACAAACCTATTCCTCTCAGGTAAAGAGGTCCAAGTTGTAGAAATGAGTAATTAACATTTTACTAAACAGGTTTCAACAAATGTCCCCCCAAAAATAGGGTCTATGGAGAATATTCACTAATTCATATTTTGTGATTCGAGTCCTGTCAACTTACTTAGCAGAGACTTGCTTTGCAAATTAATTATGTGATCAATTTTACACGGTTGGTGATGCGATTGTAACCCAAGATGAAGATTCACTATTTAAAATAAAATCACAAGAGTTGAGGGTTCCGTTGTTACCAGTTCTTATAAAAGATGACTTGCCTCTTGATTTAAGACACACAGTGAGGAAGGGGTATGAGCTTTCATTTCACAGGTAAAGAAATAGGGTTAATAAAGAGCGCACAACTAGTTAGAATCACAATTAAACCACATGCAATTTACCCTAGAGCTCGACAGTAAAAGCTTTCACGAAAATCTGAGGAGAAGGAATGAAGTGTGTCATAGAAAACACGATAGATAGATATCTTAAAAGAGATGCTTGGAATGGAGCTCACCTGTTGATGGGCATTAAAAATTGTGCTGACAATGGGGAGTAGTCCATGTTCTTAGAAAAGCAAATAACATTTTAGCCCCATGTTGTCTGATGGTACCGAATCCTGCTGGAGTTTTGTTTCAGATTCCTGCACATGCAAAATTGTATACAAGTATTGACCTATGCAAAGTATTTCTCTCTATTCCTCATCACAAGGCTAGCTAATATCATTTTTGCATTTAAATTCCACAATAAACATCTCGTGTGGCGTCGAATCCCAGAGGGGTATACAGAGAGCCATACAGTCGTTAGCCAGATTCAAAACAACGATTTGGAAAGTCTGCAACTGCCCTGCAGCTCAGTGCTAGTGCAGTACATAGATGACCTTTGATAGGATCAGAAACAAAGAAAGATTGCATGTTGGATACAATTGCGCTCTTTAACCCTTTTGCTGACAATGGTCATAATATTTCACATGTAAAGATGCAACCCTATAAGAAAGAAGTGATTTATCTTACCCACCTTATTGAATAGGGGCACGAAAACTGTCCAAAGAATGACTGCCTGCAATTCTGAAAATGAATCCTCCTAATACCCAGTGGGAAGTCAGGATGTTCTTAGAAATGGTTGGCTACTATTGTTAGAGGATTCCAAAATGTTCCCTGATTGCGAAGCCTTTACTTAGACTTACTCCAGCGATGTAGTGGATCCAGCTATTTGATGATGAATGCATGAAAGCCCTCCTTGAACTCATAGATGCTTTTTGCAGTGCAACAGCTCCAGGAATGCCTAATTACAGTAAAGAATTTTTACTTTCCTGCCATGAAAGAGATGGGTATAGTTTGTCTGTCCTAACCCTAAGTAACCCCAGGCATAGTGTGCGTAGCGGGGCTACTCAGAGGTCCACGGAGTTGAAAACAAACTCCTTGGAACTCCGCTCCGCTCTGCTACGCCACCCGCCTCCACCCCCCCATTATAAAAAGTAATTAAACATTATTAAAAAATAAATTTAAAACCACTTACCTGGCATGCACCATCCCCGGGTTGCCCACCTCCTCCTCTTCTTCGCCATCTCGCTAATCCTTGTGAGAACTGGACATGCGCGTGCGCCCACGAATGCGCATTTCTTGCGAGAAATGCACATGCGCGCGCATGCGCAGTTTTCACAAGGATTACCGATAGGGCGAAGAAGAGGAGGAGGGCAGCCCGGGGATGCAGCATGCCAGGTAAGTGGTTTTAAATTTATTTTTTAATAATGTTTAATTACTTTTTATAATGGGGGGGTGGAGGCGGGGGCTGGCCAACTCCGCTCCGCTGCGGAGTGTGCGGAGATTTGCCTTCTCCGCGTTCTCCGCAAAACGCAGACAAGGCAAATCTCCGCACACTCCGCGGGCAGAGTGGAGGTCTCCGCCCGGGGTTAACCCTAAGGCATAATGAGGTAAAGCAGCATTTCGCTTACTTCTCTGCTACATAAGATCTTGTAGCCACAGCTCTTCCTGTTTGTCTGAAGTCCTTACCAGTTGTTCGCCTGGCAATTGAGCAGAGTGAAGAAAAGTTTATGGGTCATATACTTATTGTCTCAGTCCCTCTTTCAGTTGAGATTTTGCTGAATCAACCCACAAACCCAGCATTTGACAAACAGTGGCCTTGCAAAGTATGAACAAACATTACTGGCAGCTGAAAATATTTAAATCAGAAGGTGCAATTCCTTAAATCCTGCAATACCGTGACTGAATCTAAACAGTGATTAAGATGATGAAGAGAAAGATCTTGATCATGATTACATCAATGTAACAAAGTTGTGTAACAAACCAAGACCAGATATCAAAGATGTTCCTCTTCAAGTGGCTGATCTGACTTTGTTTGTGGATGGTTCCTGTCTTAGAAAACACAAAGGAATACTGAGAGCAGCTTATGCATTCTGTTCTAGTTCTATAATTATTGATGCATCATACTTGTCTGACTTATTTTCATTACAAGTAGCAAAATAGACAAGAGCATGTTGTCTAGCCAATAAACTAAGTCTGACAATTTACACAAACAGCCAATATGGATTTCTAGTGGTGCATGACTTTGGCCAATTATGGTCACAAAGAGGCTTCATGACATCGCCCGGTACCCCAATATGCAAAGCAACACACATTTTAAACCTGCTAGAGAGATATAAGTTGTTAAGTACATTGCTCATTTGTCTGGTGATGATATGGTTATCATGGGCAATCACTATGCTGATGAGGTTGCAAAATACTGTTGTCTTGAAACTGCAACTATTAAATCAAATGAGCAAAAACAGGAGCAAGAATCAGAAAATGTGAAGCTGATAAAAAATTGATGATGTAGGTGATTTCAATAGTTTTTTGTTGAATCCAATATAAGCAATGCCTTTCTAGAATGGGCTCAGACATATTCTAGTGATAGTGTAAGAAATTGGGTTGTTGGTTGACTGTGATGTGAGCTCTGGTCATGCAGGAGCCACAATCCTTGTCAGGGTAAGGCACAAGCAAGCCCGCAAATTAACCTGTGCTCAAAACCCTGGTAGCTTGGCACAGAGCAGTCATGTTTAACTTAGAGGCAGTGTGTAAAGAATTTGTGCAACACTTCAAATAGTAACATAGTGGGAACACACCACAAAAGGAGCCAACAAAAGAGTTTGAAATATAGAGTACTTTTAAATAAATAAAACAAGACCAAAATGACAAAAGTACAATTAGCGCAACCGGAGATATTGAAATGTAAAGTTTTTTTATAGAAAATAATGGCAAAAGGCCTAAAGCACCAACTGTGGATATCTGGTCTCGCCAGACTGTGACAGAGTTACACGCTCAGGCAACCGTGGTGAAGTGCAGGCCGGCTAAAGGGACCTAGTTAGGCCTGCTGAACAAAGTACCTTAAATCCTTGGCTGTGGAGCCTTGTGTTGATCCACGTCATAGAATTGTCACGCACTCGAGGCAGTGCATCGGTTCCGAGATGCGGCGAGGCTGCGGTGTGAAGTCCTGTTGTGTTGATGTCAAGGATCCCTTCAATGGGGTTTCTGATTCGAAGTCCAGCTTTGGGCATGCAGCATGCAGTCTGCTGATGCGTTGATCCGAAGAGATGCAAGGCTGCAATGCGGAGTCTGACATCGTCGAGGCTGAATTCAACAAGAGATGCGAGAGCCTGTGCTGAGGATGCGTCACGCAGTGGAGTTCCGACGGCGATGGAGACTGCAGTGGGGATGCAAGTCCTTGCATCAGGTCCAATACACACAGCAGCGGATATGCATCAGTTCTGCTTCGGGTTGTGCCGTACAGCAGAGGGAATGTGTTGGTTACGCTAGATCCATAGAGGCTGGCAAAGCTCCTTAAGTGCAATTCCAAGGGCCGACAACTAAGGTGGCACTACTTAGCAGGATAGACTCACAAATGGCAGAGATCAGGTGCAGATTAAAGTTGTTGGAAGCCTATTCTGTCCCTGTGGCTTCAGATCAGGAGGCTAGCCAACAAGCCCTTGGAGTCAGTAGGGTTCCGAGTTCAAGAAATGCAGGTCCAGTCCTTCTCACCCAGGCAGGAGGGCAACAGGTCAGCACAGCAAAGCGGGTGTCCAGCAGAGTGCAGTCCAGCAGAGTGGAGTCCATCAGCAGCACAGTAGTCCTTCTTCTTGGCAGAGTACCCACAGGTCCAGAAGTGTACTGAAGATTTGGTGTCAGAGGTCCAGTATTTTTACCCTGATGTGCCTTTGAATTGGGGAGAAGCTTCTACATACAGGCCTTTGAAGTGCACAGATGCCCTGCCTTCCCTGCCTGGCTCTAGACTAACTACAGGGGGAATGCTGTCCCTTGCGTGGAAACAGGGCACAGCCTAGTCAGGTGGAAGTGAGGCGTTGCCCAGCTCCTCTTTCCCATCCTGGCAGTGATGGCCCATCCTGTCACATCTAAGCTCCCATTGTATGTGGCTGTCTAGGAGGAATACACAAAGCCCAACTGCCAACTAGACCCAGTCATGTGACCAGAGACAGGGTGAAGACACCCAAATGGCTAAGGCAAGAACATACTAACTTTCTAAAAGTGGCATTTCCAGAACTGAAATGTTAAATTCGACTTCACCATAAGTTAGGGTGGTAAATAGGATTCCAGAGACACCAAACATGAACTGGGGATCTCTTCCCAATTGGAAATTACATGTATAAAGTGTAATAAGGCAACTCCAATGTTATCGTATGAGAGATATAGTATTTGCAGTAGTGAAAAATTATTTTAAGAGTTTTTCACTACCAGGACATGTAAAACCTAAACATACATGTCCTACTTATCAAATACATTGTACCCTTCCCTCTTGCCTGTCTAGGGCTTTTCCTTGGGGCAACGTATGTGTATTTAAAAGGAAGATTTGGGCCTGGCAAACTTTTATTTTGCCAGGTCAAAATGGGAATTTAAAACTGCATTAGCAGGCCTGAGACATGTTTAAAGGGTTACTTAAGTAGGTGGCACAATCAGTGCTTCAGTCCCATTAATAGCATTTAATTTACAGACCTTGGATAAATATTTTACCAGTTTACTAGAGTATTATGAGTAAATTAAATGTACCAATTGTATATAAGCCAATAGTACCATGTTTAGAGGAGAGAGCACATGCGCTTTAGCAATGGCTAGCAGTGGTAAAGTGATCATAGTCCTAAGGCCAGCAAGCATTAGGTCAGAAAGAATGGAGAAGAAAGGGAAAAAGTTAGGGAGAAGACCAACCTAAGGCTGACAGATCTAACAGATAGTTTGCTTGTTTTCAAATGGGTGAAACTCTATCCAACCAGGAGAAATGACAGCATGACTGTAGCTAAACTTTTCTTATGGGAATTAGTACAGAGATTCGACATGCCTACTTCTATTGAGACAGACAGAGGAATTCATTTTAAGAACGAGGTTCTAAAACTACTGTGTACAGGATTACAAGCTGATCAAACGTTCCACTGCAGTTACAGAACAGAAGTGTCAGTTCTAGTTGAAAAAATGAATGCCACCATAAATTCCAATCTCATCTCCCTCTTATTTGGATGAGCATTATAAGCACTCCAAACAAAAAGACTGATCTCTCTCATCATGAAATTCTCATTTGAAGGACTATGCATATTCCATATATTACTTCAGCAGCATTGTTGCATCAATAAGTAATGACATGATATTGGATTACTGTAAACGTCTGGCTGTTCTGTCTTTCATCAGGTGAATTTGGCAACACCATCAACAAAAGAAGTCTAGTGCAGCACATTGCGAACCGGGAGATTGAATCCACGTAAAGCAACATGTCTGCAAGAACTGCTTAGAACAACGGAGGAAAGGTCCATATCAAATATTACCTGTGACTAACACGGCTGTGAAGTGTGCTGGTATCCCACTGTAGATCCATGCAACTCACACAGAGCAAATAAAGACTGCAGATGAAGAAGTGGTGACAACAAACAATCATTCACAGTTTCAAGCTCAAGTTTGTTTCGAGGATTCAGATGGATAAGAAAAAGATCCTGGTGAAGTTGGAATTCAAGATGAAAGTCAACTGATTGAAAGTTACCAAGTTAAAATTCAAGTAGAGACATTGCAAATTTATGAGCAACAAGAAGAAATAGAGACAGAGACATCAGCTCATGAAAAAGTAAAGCTGAAAATTCCAAGGATGAAGCTGTTCACAAGTTACTGATATCGATGAAAGCACAAGTCCATCTGTGAGCAGAGAAGATTCAGCAGTAGTCACAAGTGAAGAGACAGAAGTTGAAAATGCACATCAAGGAGTCTGTATTCAAGAGGAGCAGTAATGGTTGTATTGTAAGACTCAGGTGGTAGAATCAACTAGAGAAGAACCAGAGACAACCGAAGTCTACAAATGAAGAGTCAGACGTGGAAATTTATGATTGGACAAATTGTTGCCTGTTCACCTTTCAAGACAAGCGAGAAGAAGAAAGGCCACCTTGAACATGTGCTAAGTCTCGATCAACTTTGACCCGATATCTTGAACTATATAGAGTTGATTTTTGTTTTTGTACCTTAGGTATCCAGATGAAGATAATAGGGTCTCCTGAACCCCAGAAATTAATTAATGACCTGAAAAAAGAGCTTGATTCCTGATTTTGTACCTCTTGAACTTTTGTACCTTTTTCATACCTTTCTTTTTTTCCTCAGAAGAAGATGACATACAGCAGATTCTGTAAAATTCTTAGTCCATTGAGAATGATAAAAATTCTAGTTGGTTTGATGTTATGCTTTAACTTCTCTGTTTGGATACGGTTCTCTTTACAAGGCAAATTAACTACCTTACATAATGAAATAGACCACACAATATTAAAACATAGGGCAAGATCAGTAGGTAATTACAAGGATAATAGATATTCAAATCTGTTAGGAGAGTGTGTTAAAATAATAAATGTTAGAGATTGTTATGTGTGTACAAATCTTCCATTCTCAGCATAAGAAGATGCAACATATTTCCAGTTGTTTGTTCTGTATAGTTTATCATATAATGTTTTTGTCAATATTTTCCATAAGCATGAGTTTTTGTCACCATATCTTCTGGATGTCAGCGCTTCACTGGAAGAACTTCCCATAGCTGAAGACTCTGGGAATTGTGTGACTTATTCGAAGTATTTGAAGACAATTGCACAACCTAACTTGAACGTTAATATGATTAAAGATAAGCATTTATGTAAGAGAAGGGCGCATGAATTTGTTAAGGAATATAATATGAAGGAGGGTGAAAATCCTGTAAAATTGGAAAGGTTTGAGTGAAATCAGAGAACAAATTGAAGCTGAAGAGAAATTTGGAAATGTCAATGGTCATCCAAGACTGATAATGGGGCATGAGAAAAAGAGAGAAAGAGTTGTGTGTGGTGCATCAGGAAACTCAAAGAAATTAGGCAAATAGAGGTTGTTGTAGAGAGTGAGTATTAAAGGAGCTATGTTGTAGATAATGAGTTTTTAATTGGTGAAGAGCCAATATTTAGAGGAATGTATTTTGTGTGTGATAAGACTGCTTATTTTGACCTTCCACATAATTGGGTTGGAAGTTCCTTTGGTATTCCCTCAGGTTCACCATGTGAATGAAATGAATGATGCTGTTGGTTTGAAAAGAGTGAAGCGTGGATTTGGAAAAATTGTGCAAGATGCGTTGGATGCTATATTTCAGTCTATTGGTACAGCTATGAATGTTGTGAAAATTGGAAGTTTGTCTTTGCTTGTAAATGGCCTTGCTTCTAATACTGCAGGAGCATGCAGGAGTATGATTAATCAGTAGCTAATGGCTATGATTATGCAGAGCCATCTTGTGTCAGACATCCTTCTTGCAAAGAAGGGGTGTTTCTGTCTGGTTTTGAGGGTACAAGAGTCCTGTACCTGTATTCCTGATAACATTAAGCTTATTAATTCTTATATGTGAGGAGCATGATTTATGGGAACCAGTTTTTTCCTGGTTTGGCATGATAGGAAAGGGTTTTAATAAGGCAGATGAATGGTTTAAAAGCATAGGAGATAGCATGCTGCATACCATACTAACCTTTATAATTACTGTGCTAATTCGTCAAACTGTTCTATTCCCTTTATTTACACTTTTTGAAATGGGACTGAATGGTGGGTGTAAGAAGAAGGAGTCAAAGGTGTGTAAGATGAAGTATGACCAAATCAAGTTGGAAGACGTCAAAGCACAGGTTAAGATGTTCGAAGAATTGAGACGCAAGAGACAGAAAGTGATACATACTGTATTATAAGTAGATTGGGATTTAGTGAGGATGCAATCATCAGAGAGGCGATCTTGTGGAAGTAATTCCACATTCAAATTATGTACATGCATTAATATTAGTTATTATTCAAACATGTAGTGAAATTAAGCTATTGCATTTTAAACAAAATCATTATGATGTCCTTTAGTGTGTTTTTCTGGTTTAGGATAATCTAAGCCTCAGTTAGGTCTCAACTCCATCTTTACAAAATGGCTGACGTACAAAGTTTTTCATATTTCTTGTTTGACACAAGACGCAGGAGGATGAGCACTGTTTATTTTATGTAACATATTGTTCTCGAAGAACCTGCCGGAGGATGCCTTTTTTGTACTTTCCAAGCCTCTTCCCACTAGCATAATGCACTGCATTTATTTAAAATTGTTTTCTGTTGTTCATGTAACTAGTTTGTTCTGACGCATCTGGATGATATTAGGTCAGAAGGGGTGATTCAATATTTATGTAGTGGGATAGTGCTAAGTTGGTAGGATTATTTGATGTTTTAGAATATTGAGATATTGTGAAAAATATGATTCTTAACTTTGACGTTTCCACCATTTTCTATCCTGAAATTGACTTTACAAATTCCTAGATTTGGGTGTGAGCCAGAGACTTTTGGGAGCTTACTATGGATGCTGTATAATTTTCTATTGATTTGTTGAAGATTTGAGACTTAGATATTTTTTCTGATTTTCCTTATTGTTGAATTATTCCTGTAACTTAGAGCCTTCATAGCACTTGATTTCTATGCATCGTTAGTGAATTTATGAGATTTTTGTTGCAGTTTTATTTTTTCATTTTTTCTGTATGGCACTATAATTTTAATAAACCTTCATAGGTTTCCAAATTTCTGATCTCAAACTCTCTTTTTGAGTCAATCTTTTTTTGTTTTTATTATTATTATTTTTTTATTTGAAGATTTCTTATTCAATTCATGAGCAATACAATCAAAATCATATACATAAATACATAAACTATCAATTCGCCATACCGTGTACATACATCAATAACACCGTAAATAGTACAAAATGAAAAATTAAAAACCAAACATAAGCGTACATGATATATCACTCACAGAGCCTACTTATTTCATATGTTCTATCATCGGCCCCCATATTTGAATACCCAATTTTCGTTTTTTTATTGATTTCAAAGAATATAGACTATACTCCAAATTAAAAATGTTATAGAATTTAGCCCGCCACATTTCAAAAGAGGGAGCTGTGAGAAGTTGGCCTGGCATATGCTGTCCACTAATTATAGTGGGCACCTTGCACCAGTCCAAACAACCCCTTATTGGAGATAGGTTAAAGACAATCTTTATTGAAAGCTATCCTAGTGGTAGCTATGGAGAGCAGCCTTCAGGCTAAGTCTTGAAGGAATGTAAAGCAGCTTGTTTTACCAGTCTATAATCTCTTGAGTGACCAAATGAAAGAGCACCACACCAGGTATATATTCAAAATATATGTATTTATTGCTAAACACACCCCTCTAGTCTCTTTATGAGGCTAGAGTTCGAAGTACATAAGTTATAAGATATTAAATCACAGTAATAGCACAAATACACGTTTGGGCCCTAGGGGCGTACCAAACCATATACCAATAAAGTGGTATGCGAACCACGACTGAACTAGACACTAGGCCTAGAGCCTCTAGAAGTGCTTGGACCACAAGGAACCACCCAAGGTAGTGACACAGGGGACCCACGGGAGACGCGTGCAGTGTAAATACACAACCGCGATACGCCGTTAACTTCTATGGAGAAAGTCGGGATCGGGAAAATAGAGGAAAGGGACACTTAAAAGAGGACTAGGACAAAACCCTTTGAGATCTAGGACTTTGAAGAGTCTCTACCCACGGGAGCACCGGAGTACTCGTGTTACCTCACCCAGGGAAGCCGGGTGCATAGGTGCCTTTCGGGGTCGGGTTTCGTCGTCGATTCGAATGGCGATCTGCTGCAAAGTGCTGCTGGCGGCCAAGAGAAAAGTGTCCGGGTGGATCGAAGAGTGGATCGGAGTTCTGGTGAACCTGAAAGCAGAGGGGACAGAGTCTGGGTCACTAGCCAGTGACCAGGAAGGCGATGGACAGATGCCCACCGATGTCGAGTGCTTCAGGTGTGTTGACGGTCGTCTTGACTCTTCAGCCACGAGGTCCGGGAGGCGTTGTCGGTGAACAGGAGCAGGATTCGGGCTGGTACATGATGTCTGTCGAGTGCTGAGGTGTCGGCGACTGGATTGGACCCAACAAGCCTTGGCAACAGCAAGTCTTGATTAAGATGTAGATCGTCGATGGTGCAGACCAGCAAGGTCTGTGGAACTCACCCAGCAAGGGTAAGTGAGGGCAGGCCTGGAGCAACCAGGACGCCAAGTAAGAAAAGGATTGGCCTTCGTTAAGGGCTACTAGCCAACGGGCTAGCAACCGCGAAGGAGCCTCATGACGCCGCACGTGGAGCTGGCTTACAGGACACTCGTGGAGTGGGGGCCAGTGATCTTCGGTGCAGGTGGTGCTGGAGGCTAGGGCTACTCGGAGCCCAAAGCACGACTTCTTGGGAGACCCAGAAGATGATGCACTTGCAAATGTGCTTGGTGTCCAGGGGTCATGGTCTCAAGTCACCCACGATAGCCACGGGCCTCAGCTTTGCTGGGGACTCAGGGTTGCCTCGGGAAGTCTGAGAATCCACCTCTGGTGATGCGATGACTTCGGCGTCCGACGGGAGCTTCAGAAATGCGAACCGGACAGATGCTTCTTTGGTGCCTGCCAAGCAGGGGAGTCACTCCTTGACCCCAAGGGAGATTCTTCAGTCCTCTAATCTTGTCGTAGAGCGTCGAAGGTCCAGGATTCAGTTTCAGAGTTTCGTCCAAGTATAATCTAAAGTCCTAAGGACTGGGTTCCTACCTTTATTCTAAAAATAGGGGTTGGACTACTCTGTGGCCCCACCTATGGGTGGGTCAGGGCAGAGGGGTGGCTACACCCCTTTCCCTTTGTCCAGTTCACGCCAAAGCAGGGGCTGCAAGCCCCTGATCCGGTTTGAACTGGGGTATGCACAGGGACACCAAATGTGCCCCCAGTGCAGGACTTCAAAGCACCCGAAAGTGCTCCCGCCCAGCCCCAATACACATTATCCTGTCTGGGGAGGTGGTCACACCTCCCTGGGACAGGAAACCTATTGTCCAGGCCTCCCCTGCCGGAGTTTAGTCCAGCATCAGGAGGCCAGACTCGTGTCTGTGGCAGCAGCATCCATTTTGTGATGCCAGGGCTCTGGAAAGAAGTTACCGGACTCGTCAGAGTTAACATGTCTTTCCCTCTAGAAGGGTGGAATGCTACCCCCGCCGCCAGTATTGGCGGGGGGTAGTATTCCAAGATGTTTGACACCAAACACGACATGTTTAGGTGCAGCCATTCCAAAGTTAGCATTTTACCGCGAGGATATAATGCGCTTAAGAGTATATGGTCAGGCTGCACTACAAACAGCATCAGAGATGGTCTCCGAACGCTGCAGAGGGGCCCTGCTCATGCAGGGGCACCCTCTCACATAGGAACCATGCACTCTGCCTTTAGGATTGATAAGGCCTGCCTTAGGAGTGACTTATAGGTTTATATGTGTGTATGTATTTCGTGATATAGGTAACCTATATCACAGTAAGGGGTGCATGCACCACCTTACCCAGGCTGCAGTAACAGACCTGTGGTGTCAGTTTGGATGGCCTTCCAGGGGTGGCATAATACATGCTGCAGCCCCTGGCAGGCCTCTGAGGTACCTATGCCCTTGGTACATAGTATACCATATACTAGGGACTTATAAGGGCACTCCAGATCCCAATCAGTGATGTGCCTAAGGCACATGGAAACCATTTTAGAGAGGAAGCAGCTAGGCTGGGGTTCTGATTAGCAGGGCCCCAGCCAGACTAATGTCGAAAAACAGTGAAGCATCAGCAAAAAGTGGGGGTACCCATGTGAAGCAGATCCTACTCTCCTACACAACCCCCCAAACGTAGGGACATTAAACTAACCTTGCCCAGTTAAGTCTTCATGTTCTAAGTGGAAATACCTAGAGAGTCCATATGCATTCGCATGGTTACTCCCAGGCCTATGTTCCACTGTAAAGTCCATCCCCTGTAGGGAAATGGACCACCTAAGCAGTTTGGGGTTTTCACCCTTCATTTGTTTTAGCCATAAGAGGGGCTTATGGTCTGTCTGAACCAGGAAGTGTGTACCAAACAAGTATGGCCTCAACTTCTTCAGAGCCCAGACCACAGCAAAGGCCTCCCTCTCTATGGCTGACCAACGTTTCTCTCTAGGGGTCAGCCTTCTGCTAATAAAAGCTACTGGCTGATCCTGACCTTCTTCATTCAATTGTGACAGTACAGCCCCTACCCCCAATTCAGATGCATCAGTTTGAACAATGAACGTCTTGGAGTAATCAGGACTCTGCAGAATTGGAGCAGTGCACATGGCCTGCTTGAGGTCATCAAATGCCTTTTGACAGCTAACTGTCCACTGAACCTTTTGGGCATTTTCTTAGAAGTTAAGTCATTCAAGGGTGTCACTATTGATCCATACCCCTTGACAAATCTCCTATAGTACCCAGTCAGGCCTAAGAAGGCTCTCACCTGAGTCTGGGTAGTGGGAGCAGTCCAGTCCATGATGGTCTGGATCTTGCTCTGCAAAGGTTGAACCTGGCCTCCACCCACAAGGTGGCCCAGGTACACAACCTGACTCTGCCCTATCTGGCACTTAGTGGCCTTGATAGTCAGGCCTGCCTTTTGCAGGGCCTGTAAAACATTCCTGAGGTGGACCAGGTGATCCTCCCAGGTGGAGCTAAAGACAGCAATATCATCTAGATAAGCTGCACTATAGGCTTCCAGTCCTGTGAGAACTGTATTCACCAACCTCTGGAAAGTGGCAGGTGCATTCTTCAGACCAAAGGGCATTACCACAAATTGATAATGCCCACTAGGGGTTGAGAATGCTGTCTTGGGCTTTGCAGTATCAGCTAGTCTGATCTGCCAGTAGCCAGCTGTTAGGTCAAATGTGCTGAGATATTTGGCAGAGGCCAAAGTATCTATGAGCTCATCTGCCCTGGGTATTGGTTGGGCATCAGTACTAGTGACTGCATTGAGACCCCTGTAGTCTACACAAAACCTCATCTCTCTTTTTCCACCACTGGTGTGAGGTTTCGGTACTAGGACTACTGGACTAGCCCAAGGGCTATCTGAGGGTTCAATTACTCCCAATTCCAACATTTTCTGGACTTCAGTCCTGATACAGTCCCTGACATGGTCAGGTTGCCTATAAATCTTGTTTTTAATAGGCAGACTGTCCCCAGTGTCCACTTCATGAGTGCACCAGGCGGTCTGACTGGGTGTCAGTGAAAACATATGTCGAAACTGATTGAGGACTTGCCTGCAATCAGTTTGTTGCTGGGTAGTGAGTCTGCCTGCCAAGGCTACACCATCAACTGACCCATCGTCAGGGTTCTGTGAGAGCAGGTCAGGGAGTGGGTCACTCTCTTCCTCCTGCCCTTCATCAGTAGCCATGAGCAAGCCCATGTCTGCCCTGTCCACATATGGTTTTAACCTGTTGACATGGAGAACCCTGTGGGGACTCCTGGGTGTTCCTAGGTCCACTAAATAAGTGACCTCACCCTTCTGCTCAACAATAGTGTGGGGTCCACTCCATTTATCTTGGAGAGCTGCTGGGGCCACTGGCTCCAACACCCACACCTTCTGTCCTGGCTGGTAAACAGTCAGAACAGCCTTTTGGTCATGCCAGGCCTTCTGAAGTTCCTGGCTAGCCTCAAGGTTTTTGGTTGCCTTTTTCATGTACTCAGCCATCCTGGAGTGGAGACCAAGTACATAGTCCACTATATCTTGCTTTGGGGGCTTGAGAGGTAACTCCCATCCTTCCTTCACCAAGCACAGTGGACCCCTCACAGGGTGGCCAAACAGAAGTTCAAAAGGGCTGTAACCAACCCCTTCTGAGGCACCTCCCTATATGCGAATAAAAGGCAGGGCAAGAGTATGTCCCATCTACGCCTAAGCTTTTCTGGGAGCCCTTTAATCATGCCCTTCAAGGTTTTGTTGAATCTCTCAACTAAACCATTGCATTGTGGGTGATAGGGTGTGGTGAACTTATAAGTCACTCCACACTCCTTCCACATTGCTTTCAAGTACCCAGACATGAAGTTAGCACCCCTGTCTGATACTACCTCCTTAGGAAAGCCCACTCTTGAGAAGATTCCCAGGAGGGCCCTTGCCACCACAGGTGCTGTAGTGGTCCTGAGGGGAATAGCTTCTGGGTACCTGGTGGCATGATCCACTACCACCAGGATAAACCTGTGCCCAGAGGCTGTTTGGGGATCCATGGGACCAACAATGTCAATCCCTACCCTTTCAAAGGGCACCCCCACCACAGGTAGAGGTATCAGGGGGCCTTTGTAGTGCCACCTGCTTTGCCACTGGCTTGGCAGGTTACACAGGAGCGACAAAACTCCTTACTGTCTTCAGACATGTGGGGCCAGTGAAAGTGAGGGACAATTCTGTCCCAAGTCTTGTTCTGGCCCAGGTGACCTGATAAGGGAATATCATGGGCTAGGGTCAATAGGAAGCCCCTGAACTTCAAAGGTATTACCAACCTCCTGGTAGCACCAGGCTTGGGGTCTCTACTCTCTGAGTACAGGAGTCCATCATCCCAATACACTGTATGGGGACCACTAGCTTTCCCAGCAGCCTCAGCAGCAGCCTGCTGAATGAGGGGTTCAAGGGAGGGGCAGCTCTGCTGCTCCTGGCTCAGATCTGCCCTAGAAGGTCCCCCTGTCCCCAAGAACTCAACCTGGTCAGGTTCAAGTTCCTCTGGGACAGTTCCTTCTTTCAGGGCTGAGATCATCCCCCTCAAGGGACTGATCTTCCTCCTGAGCCAAGGGGAAGGCACTGCCTTAACCCTACTACTCCTCCTCTTGGAAGGCACTTGGTCCATTCTTCCAGAATCCAAGGCCTGTTCAGTGCTAGACATTTTGGCTTGTGACCTGGTCACAGCAAACACATCTGCAGGGATCCCCAGCATTTCTGCATGGGTCCTGAGCTCCACTTCTGCCCAAGCAGAAGTCTCTAAGTCATTGCCAAGCAAGCATTCGACTGGTAGGTTTGCACTTACCACAACCTTCTTAAGGCCAGTTACCCCTCCCCAGGAGAAGTTAACAACTGCCAGAGTATGGTCTGTTCTGACATTGCTAGCATTGGTCACTTGGTACATCTCACCAAGCATAACTTGCCCAGGTAGCACAAGGTCTTGTGTCACCATTGTGACACTTGCCCCTGTGTCCCTAAATGCCAAAGCCTCTCGTCCATTGATTAAAGGCTGTTGTCTGTACTTGCCCAGATTACTGGGACTCACAGTGGAGGTCACATCCATGCCTCCATCACAGACTAACACAGCCTGAGTCAGTTCCCTGACTAAGTCAGAGCCCAACTCAGTTCCCAGGGTGAACCCTACTAAACCCTTTGCTGGAGCACTTCCACCAACTGTACTAGGGGGAACAGGTGCCTTAGGGGCATTGGTGGGTGCTGGACTGGAGTCTTTGGACTTGGTGCAATCACTGGTCCAGTGGGTCTTTTGCTTACAGACCTTGCACCATGGTTTTCTTTGGCCTTTACCTTTGGTAGACTGGGAATCCCCACCAGAAGAAGATTTTTGGGGGCCTGATGAAGACTTTTGATCTTTACCCTTCTCCCCACCCTTGTCAGAGTTCTTAGCATCTTGCTTCTTGGTTTCCCCACCTTGGTTCTGTACCTTCTGCTTCACCCTGGTTCTGACCCATTTGTCTGCCTTCTTTCCCAATTCTTGGGGAGAGGTCAGATCAGAGTCTACCAGGTATTGATGCAACAGCTGATTTTGACAGTTATTAAGAATCTGCTCCCTCATTATCAGATTATACAATCCTGAGAAGTCACACACCTTACTGCCCATCAACCAGCCTTCCAGAGCCTTGGCAGAACAATCCACATAGTCTACCCAGTCTTGAGTCTGTGCTTTTTGGGTGTCTCTGAACTTCAACCTGTACTGTTCAGTGGTTAGGCCAAACCCATCAATAAGAGCACTCTTCAAGACCTTGTAATTATCAGCATCCTCCTCTCTAACAGTGAGGAGCTTATCTCTACCTTTGTCAGCAAAGGAGAGCCACAAGATTGCTGCCCACTGCTCCTGAGGGACCTTCTGTACTTTACAGGCCCTCTCTAAAGCAGTTATCCATTTGTGGATATCATCCCCACTCTGGTAGGGAGGGACAATCTTGCTCAGGTTCCTATGGTCATAGGACCTTTCCCTATCTCTAGGGACATGGCTGCCACCATGGGACTCTAGTCCCAACTTTCTTCTCTCTCTAAGGAGATCTAGGGATTCCCTATCTAAAGCCAATTGCTTTTTTCTGATCTCCAGCTGAGTTTCCTCATACTGGACCAGTCGGTCTCTCCTCTCATGAGAGGATTCCCTCCTGTGAGAAGAGACAGAGCTCCCTATAGAGGTGCCAGAGTGGTTAGACTCCTGAGAAGGAGATCTAGACTTCCTGGGCACACTCTTAATCCTTCCTGGGGGACAAAGAGGGCATCATCTTGATCATCCTCATCATCATCCACAGGAGGGATTGGGTTTTCCAGGTCAGGGTCATTGTCACCCTCCTGGCCAGTTTCAGAGGGGGCTGGGGGTATTGGTACCCCTAGCCTCGTCCTCTTCGTCTGCCCCACCCTCAGCTCCTACCCCTTCAGTCCCTACAGGCTTACTAAGGTCATAAGCCACCAACAACTCCTTGAGGTGTTGGGTGGTGGGGCTTTGGCCTGTCCTTAATTTTCTCAAGTTACATAAAGCTCTCAATTCCAAGAATGGGAGTGTATCATACTTGGAGGGTGGAAGCTCAATGGCTTCCTGCAAGGATTCTTTGGATCCTGCCCTTAAAGACATTACTAGTGTGGTGTGGTGTATGCACTACCTACTCTACTGTGGCCTACTAAACTCTCTCGAGTTGTAGAAAGGGTTGTGCTATCCCTTAACACACAACTCTAAGTTCAGTAGAACTTACTGTTATTCTAAGCTTAAATTATATGTACCTTAGGTACCTTTAGTGGTTTTCAGTTGATCAATTCAATTGAGATTATCTGGTAAAACAATAGCAAGCTGGAATCCCACACGCTGCACACCAATGTGAGAAGTTGGCCTGGCATATGCTGTCCACTAATTATAGTGGGCACCTTGCACCAGTCCAAACAACCCCTTATTGGAGATAGGTTAAAGACAACCTTTATTGAAAGCTATCCTAGTGGTAGCTATGGAGAGCAGCCTTCAGGCTAAGTCTTGAAGGAATGTAAAGCAGCTTGTTTTACCAGTCTATAATCTCTTGAGTGACCAAATGAAAGAGCACCACACCAGGTATATATTCAAAATATATGTATTTATTGCTAAACACACCCCTCTAGTCTCTTTATGAGGCTAGAGTTCGAAGTACATAAGTTATAAGATATTAAATCACAGTAATAGCACAAATACACGTTTGGGCCCTAGGGGCGTACCAAACCATATACCAATAAAGTGGTATGCGAACCACGACTGAACTAGACACTAGGCCTAGAGCCTCTAGAAGTGCTTGGACCACAAGGAACAACCCAAGGTATTGACACAGGGGACCCACGGGAGACGCGTGCAGTGTAAATACACAACCGCGATACGCCGTTAACTTCTATGGAGAAAGTCGGGATCGGGAAAATAGAGGAAAGGGACACTTAAAAGAGGACTAGGACAAAACCCTTTGAGATCTAGGACTTTGAAGAGTCTCTACCCACGGGAGCACCGGAGTACTCGCGTTACCTCACCCAGGGAAGCCGGGTGCATAGGTGCCTTTCGGGGTCGGGTTTCGTCGTCGATTCGAATGGCGATCTGCTGCAAAGTGCTGCTGGCGGCCAAGAGAAAAGTGTCCGGGTGGATCGAAGAGTGGATCGGAGTTCTGGTGAACCTGAAAGCAGAGGGGACAGAGTCTGGGTCACTAGCCAGTGACCAGGAAGGCGATGGACAGATGAACACCGATGTCGAGTGCTTCAGGTGCGTTGACGGTCGTCTTGACTCTTCAGCCACGAGGTCCGGGAGGCGTTGTCGGCAACCAGGAGCAGGATTCGGGCTGGTACACGATGTTTGTCGAGTGCTGAGGTGTCGGCGACCGGATTGGACCCAACAAGCCTTGGCAACGGCAAGTCTCAATTAAGATGTAGATTGTCGATGGTGCAGACCAGCAAGGTCTGTGGAACTCAACCAGCGAGGGTAAGTGAGGGCAGGCCTGGAGCAATCAGGACGCCAAGTAAGAAAAGGGTTGGCCTTCGTTAAGGGCTACTAGCCAACGGGCTACCGACCGCGAAGGAGCCTCGTGACGCTGCACGTGGAGCTGGCTTACAGGACACTCGTGGAGTGGGGGCCAGTGATCTTCGGTGCAGGTGGTGCTGGAGGCTAGGGCTACTCGGAGCCCAAAGCACGACTTCTTGGGAGACCCAGAAGATGATGCACTTGCAAATGTGCTTGGTGTCCAGGGGTCACGGTCTCAAGTCACCCACGATAGCCACGGGCCTCAGCTTTGCTGGGAACTCAGGGTAGCCTCGGCGATGTCTGAGAATCCACCTCTGGTGATGCGATGACTTCGGCGTCCGACGGGAGCTTCAGAAATGCGAACCGGACAGATGCTTCTTTGGTGCCTGCCAAGCAGGGGAGTCACTCCTTGACCCCAAGGGAGATTCTTCAGTCCTCTAATCTTGTCGTAGAGCGTCGAAGGTCCAGGATTCAGTTTCAGAGTTTCGTCCAGGTATAATCTAAAGTCCTAAGGACTGGGTTCCTACCTTTATTCTAAAAATAGGGGTTGGACTACTCTGTGGCCCCACCTATGGGTGGGTCAGGGCAGAGGGGTGGCTACACCCCTTTCCCTTTGTCCAGTTCGCGCCAAAGCAGGGGCTGCAAGCCCCTGATCCGGTTTGAACTGGGGTATGCACAGGGACACCAAATGTGCCCCCAGTGCAGGACTTCAAAGCACCCGAAAGTGCTCCCGCCCAGCCCCAATACACATTATCCTGTCTGGGGAGGTGGTCACACCTCCCTGGGACAGGAAACCTATTGTCCAGGCCTCCCCTGCCGGAGTTTCGTCCAGCAGCAGGAGGCCAGACTCGTGTCTGTGGCAGCAGCATCCATTTTGTGATGCCAGGGCTCTGGAAAGAAGTTACCGGACTCGTCAGAGTTAACATGTCTTTCCCTCTAGAAGGGTGGAATGCTACCCCCGCCGCCAGGATTGGCGGGGGTAGTATTCCAAGATGTTTGACACCAAACACGACATGTTTAGGTGCAGCCATTCCAAAGTTAGCATTT
This sequence comes from Calotriton arnoldi, assembly GCA_963921515.1. NCBI lineage: Eukaryota > Metazoa > Chordata > Amphibia > Caudata > Salamandridae > Calotriton > Calotriton arnoldi. The sequence continues at coordinate 4,629,396 of CAWUFW010000202.1, read as the reverse complement.
TACCGCGAGGATATAATGCGCTTAAGAGTATATGGTCAGGCTGCACTACAAACAGCATCAGAGATGGTCTCCGAATGCTGCAGAGGGGCCCTGCTCATGCAGGGGCACCCTCTCACATAGGAACCATGCACTCTGCCTTTAGGATTGATAAGGCCTGCCTTAGTAGTGACTTATAGGTTTATATGTGTGTATGTATTTCGTGATATAGGTAACCTATATCACAGTAAGGGTGCATGCACCACCTTACCCAGGCTGCAGTAGCAGACCTGTGGTGTCAGTTTGGATGGCTTTCCAGGGGTGGCATAATACATGCTGCAGCCCCTGGCAGGCCTCTGAGGTACCTATGCCCTTGGTACATAGTATACCATATACTAGGGACTTATAAGGGCACTCCAGATCCCAATCAGTGATGTGCCTAAGGCACATGGAAACCATTTTAGAGAGGAAGCAGCTAGGCTGGGGTTCTGATTAGCAGGGCCCCAGCCAGACTAATGTCGAAAAACAGTGAAGCATCAGCAAAAAGTGGGGGTACCCATGTGAAGCAGATCCTACTCTCCTACAGGAGCTTCCTGTTGTAGCCACAATGACGCTACACATATCCTAGCTACCGCCACTGCTATGAATATCAAGTATCTAAATGGATGACACCTTTTCCCAGCTTTAAGGGATTCCCCTATTCCTGTCAGCATTATGTCCATCGTTATCTGTACATTATCTCCCGTAATCTCTGTTAAAAAATGTTCAATATGACTCTTCCATAAATTTAACTGCACACACCCAAAAAAGATATGTGTAATGTCCGCCCTCTTCGTTGCACATCGAAAACATCTACCATCATTAGTGCCTCCCCATTTCATCATCTTCAAATGTGTGTGATACAGATTAAATAATGTTTTAAAGTGTTGTGCTCTTAGGGTAGCTGAGAACAGTATTTTCCCCGCAACATCTAATGAGTCCTGCACATACACTCCATCTTGATGTAGCCGGGCGCTCCAATTCCTATCTTGCATCTCAATATCATCTTGCTGTGTATCAATCAACATTTGATACAATACTCCTATTTTAGCTCCCTCTTAACTGCATCAACAAGGGGGCAGATTTTCATCCCCTTCAGCCCCTTCTGTTTCAAAAAATAATCGCGAATTTGCAAATATTTAAAAAACTCATTCTTATGCAATCCAAATCTGTCTGACAACTTTTGGAAAGAGGCAACTCCTTTCTTCTCAAAAAAATCACCTAGTTGTCGAATCCCATTTGCTCGCCATCTCTCCATTCTACAATCCCAAAAAATAGGCGGCAAAATTAAAGTAGAATTTATAGGAGTATAGTAACAAATCCCTGGTAAGCCACTTCTTTTTCTAAGCAACTTCCAAACTTAGAATGCCGCAATTACCACCTTAAATCGAGTTTTTTTATAATAACTAAACTCCAAAAATTTAAATAAACAGTTTCCCGCCTCTGATCCCAGCAGCAGCTGATAAACTGATGGTGCTTCTGCTAATATGCCCACATCCTCCCCTGTTAGCATAACCCTCATGTTTTGAAGGAGACAGACATAATAATAAAAAGCTAAATTAGGAACAGCTCACCCCCACGATCCTGTGGCAGCATCATGTATTTAAAAGCCCTCCTAGCTTTCCTTTGTCCCCACAGAAACCTATCCCCAATAGCTTGTATTTTTTGGAGTTGTAAGCGAGTTAACTCTAAGGGCACTGCCCTAAAGTAATACATAAGTTTAGGCAATACACACATCTTAAGAACATTGCATCTTCCCACTAATGTCAAATGCAGACACTCCAGTCGATCAAGCAGTTGCTGAATACCAGCAACTATATTCCTCCAATTCACTTCTATTAACTGCTGCAAATCATTGAGTCAATTTTTAAATGACTGTATTTTGAAATACTGTTTGGAATCTTGTTTCTAGGGAAACATTAGCTCATAGTTCTTGAGCTCAACACTGTCCCCGACCCCACAATTTAGGTGCCACTATCATGCACATTATCTAAGCAATAGCGCACCCACACACTCTACATTTCCAGGGTGTCTCTCCATTTTGATTGCACAATCCACCTCTTGGTTTACTCTTTCTCATGTGCATACACATAGCATTTCTAGGTGCTCCCACTCTCTATAAACACACACACACACATGCCCACGTATGCATGCACACACACACACACGCACATACCCACACACAGACATACACCACACACACTACACCACAAATCGGCGCTTGTGCATAACTACTGGGGATTATTTGTGGACTTAGGCACGCACAAAGGACCCTTTTAGTTTCCATCGAGCATGCACATGAGATTCTGTTGCCCTTCTTTTGCATGCACCTTGGACCCTGTCTTTTCTATATGAATTTTCTCCTGCGCATGCACAGTGAGGCCATAGGTGCATCCTCATGCATTCACATGGCAGCTGTAATTGTCCACTCTCTACCCTGTGCACACTGCACTTCTAGGGTCTCTTTCTCTGAGCATGCACACTACACTACAAGCTGCCTCCTTCCTTACGCTTGTGCTTCCTTGGTGCCTTAATATCTGTGAAACACACAGAACCTGATTCACAAATGGCCTCCACACTCCTGGAGGAGGCCCCGCAGTGGTGGGGGAGTCTCCACACTCACTGCAAATTCTCATTGGGGAGATTCTACCCCAAGCACGGAGACTTCCCCACTACTTCGGGGCCTCTGCCACGAGTGCGAAGGCCCTTTCTGAATCAGGCCCATATACACTTATGGGCCGATTCCGATTCGGGCCGGAAAACGTACCGACCGACTCGGTCCGGGAATAAAGTCCGACCGACACGTACCGGCGCCGTACGACCCTGGTAGTACGATGAAATGCATGTGAAATCTGACCGACTCGGACGGAATACAAAATGACCGACCGAGCCGGACGGAAACAAGCCATCCGGCCGGGAATTCACGCGAAACGAACCGACCGACACGCACCCGGATTGAACCCGAACGAAACGTGCCCGCGAACTGCGACCCGCGTAGTACGATGCTGTGCATGCAAAACACGACCGACTCGCCCGGAGCACAAGCCGTACGACCGACACGCATACAAAACCCAGCCGAAGCAACCCAATACTACGCGACCGACTCGTACGCCGCATATGAAACCTAGCTGACACACAGCAGGAACGAATCGGACAAGATCGCACCAGACAACTGCAGCATCCTACTCGGACACAAGAACGACTCCTACATGCACCAAAAACACCAAGGAAAAATTTGGAAAAAAAGGGCCAAACAAGCAACCACAAAGCCAATAAATACAGGGAGGAAAAAAAAATGGAACAAGGACACACCTCCAACTCCACCTACATAAAAGCCACAAATCCCTACCATGATCCTTGCAAATTCCAATGACCTGCCAGCACACAACACCATCACACAGCAACCACAGACACACTCACAGCTCATACATCACACAAGCCACACACCATTACCACACCTACAAATAGCACCCTCACACACACCCAGCTAAACCTACACTCACACCCCCACTTGCACACACACACATCAATCACCACCACCACCCATCACCATGCCCCCAAAGAAGAACCATAAGTTCCTAGATAGTGAATTGGAAGTCCTGGTAGATGAGATCCTGAGGGTAGAGCCACAGTTGTTTGGTACATTGGTACAACAGACCCCCATGTCGCAGAAAACCAAGATGTGGGCGAGGATTGTCGACAGGGTGAACGCACAATCACCATGTTTGCGCACAAAGGAAGACATCCAGAACAGGTGGTATGATGTGCGCAGGAGGGTCCGGGACCTACTCAAAAAGGACTACCTCCTCAGCCAGCACACCGGCAGTGGCCCTCCTGCAAAACCAGTATACCTCAGGCCCTGGGAGGAGAAGGTGCGGGCCATCCTACCACCAGTGAGCGTATATGGACTAACAGACATCCCAGAGCCTGGTGAGTACACAACTAATATACACAATATGGTGTGACAACACACACACATCACAGTCAAGGGGATAGGCAAACCATGCACCCTCAGCAAATACACAGCAACCAAAAGATATTCATCCCAAGATGTGAATGCTAGTCAGACAAACACAATACCTCCCATCTCATAGTGATATGTAACTGTGTCATGACATGTACAAACCTAACAACAAATACAGCAAGGCAGTGGCACAAATAGAACCAACAAACACTCCCAGATATTTAAACACCACTAGAACACCACCTCACAGGGAAGCTCACTGAAAGGAAGGAAGTCTGTGTATGCTGGTCAAGTCAGTGTAGCCAATAGCATGATGGGAGTGGTAGTCACAGATATTGGTCACACCCACAATTGGCCCATCAACACCACTCTGAACCATGCTCACATCACAGGGAGTGGAAAACAACTGACAAGATGGCTGACACTGGGTGCTGCTGGGGGAGCACAAGGCCCTGCTGGGAACTGTGCAACAACCAACAGCAGGACACCACTGACTGACATCCTGAAAGACAACTTGCACTCCCTGCAATGGAAGCACGTTCCATGGTGGGATATCTGGCTGGGTGGGAAGGAGGACTCACAGCACTGACCATAGTTACAAGCACCTCCACTCACACACCCCTCAACACTAACTCCACATAACCCACCTGGGAGAATGCAATGCCTCACATCCTAACTGAAGATCCCACAAAGAACCACCACCCTGGGTTATGCTGTGTGAAGCACAGGGACACTCTTGGGACTTGTAGCCAACCAACTGCCAGGACAACACTCCCAGCCATCCTGTCAGCACAGGCACCCCACCCCACAGGGAAGCAGAGTCAAAAGGAAGGAAGGATGGGCATGCTGGGAAGGGGGTGGAGGCAATAGCATGATGGGAGTGGTAGTCACAGATCAACATCTCACACCCACATGGCCCAGCAAGTTAGCACTGAAGCATGCACACCTCACAGGGAGTCAAAAGCCACTTCAAAGATGTCTGACACGGGCCACAGCTGTGGGGAGCACAAGGCCCTGCTGGGAACTGGGCACCAACAAACAACAGGACCACACTGCCAGCCATCTTGCCATTGCTGTCACACTCACACACAGTGAAGTCCACTCAAAAGGAAGGAAGTATGGGCATGCTAGGAAGGGGGTGTAGGCAATAGCATGATGGGAGTGGTAGGCACAGATATTGGTCAGCCTCACAATTGGCCCATCAACACCACCCTGAACCATGCTCACATCACAGGGAGTGGAAAAGGACTCACAAGATGGCTGACACTGGGTACTGCTGGGGGAGCACAAGGCCCTGCTGGGAACTGTGCAACAACCAACAGCAGGACACCACAGACTGACATCCTGAAAGACAACTTGCACTCCCTGCAATGGAAGCACGTACCATGGTGGGATATCTGGCTGGGTGGGAAGGAGGACTCACAGCACTGACCATAGTTACAAGCACCTCCACTCACACACACCCTCAACACTAACTCCACATAACCCACCTGGGAGAATGCAATGCCTCACATCCTAACTGAAGATCCCACAAAGAACCACCACCCTGGTTCATGCTGTGTGAAGCACAGGGACACTCTTGGGACTTGTAGCCAAACAACTGCCAGGACAACACTCCCAGCCATCCTGTCAGCACAGGCACCCCACCCCACAGGGAAGCAGAGTCAAAAGGAAGGAAGGATGGGCATGCTGGGAAGGGGGTGGAGGCAATAGCATGATGGGAGTGGTAGTCACAGATCAACATCTCACACCCACATGGCCCAGCAAGTTAGCACTGAAGCATGCACACCTCACAGGGAGTCAAAAGCCACTTCAAAGATGTCTGACACGGGCCACAGCTGTGGGGAGCACAAGGCCCTGCTGGGAACTGGGCACCAACAAACAACAGGACCACACTGCCAGCCATCTTGCCATTGCTGTCACACTCACACACAGTGAAGTCCACTCAAAAGGAAGGAAGTATGGGCATGCTGGGAAGGGGGTGTAGGCAATAGCATGATGGGAATGGTAGTCACAGATATTGGTCAGCCTCACAATTGGCCCATCAACACTACCCTGAACCATGCTCACATCACAGGGAGTGGAAAAGGACTCACAAGATGGCTGACACTGGGTACTGCTGGGGGAGCACAAGGCCCTGCTGGGAACTGTGCAACAACCAACAGCAGGACACCACTGACTGACATCCTGAAAGACAACTTGCACTCCCTGCAATGGAAGCACGTACCATGGTGGGATATCTGGCTGGGTGGGAAGGAGGACTCACAGCACTGACCATAGTTACAAGCACCTCCACTCACACACACCCTCAACACTAACTCCACATAACCCACCTGGGAGAATGCAATGCCTCACATCCTAACTGAAGATCCCACAAAGAACCACCACCCTGGGTCATGCTGTGTGAAGCACAGGGACACTCTTGGGACTTGTAGCCAAACAACTGCCAGGACAACACTCCCAGCCATCCTGTCAGCACAGGCACCCCACCCCACAGGGAAGCAGAGTCAAAAGGAAGGAAGGATGGGCATGCTGGGAAGGGGGTGGAGGCAATAGCATGATGGGAGTGGTAGTCACAGATCAACATCTCACACCCACATGGCCCAGCAAGTTAGCACTGAAGCATGCACACCTCACAGGGAGTCAAAAGCCACTTCAAAGATGTCTGACACGGGCCACAGCTGTGGGGAGCACAAGGCCCTGCTGGGAACTGGGCACCAACAAACAACAGGACCACACTGCCAGCCATCTTGCCATTGCTGTCACACTCACACACAGTGAAGTCCACTCAAAAGGAAGGAAGTATGGGCATGCTGGGAAGGGGGTGTAGGCAATAGCATGATGGGAGTGGTAGTCACAGATATTGGTCAGCCTCACAATTGGCCCATCAACACCACCCTGAACCATGCTCACATCACAGGGAGTGGAAAAGGACTCACAAGATGGCTGACACTGGGTACTGCTGGGGGGAGCACAAGGCCCTGCTGGGAACTGTGCAGCAACCAACAGCAGGACACCACTGACTGACATCCTGAAAGACAACTTGCACTCCCTGCAATGGAAGCACGTACCATGGTGGGATATCTGGCTGGGTGGGCAGGAGGACTCACAGCACTGACCATAGTTACAAGCACCTCCACTCACACACACCCTCAACACTAACTCCACATAACCCACCTGGGAGAATGCAATGCCTCACATCCTAACTGAAGATTCCACAAAGAACCACCACCCTGGGTCATGCTGTGTGAAGCACAGGGACACTCTTGGGACTTGTAGCCAAACAACTGCCAGGACAACACTCCCAGCCATCCTGTCAGCACAGGCACCCCACCCCACAGGGAAGCAGAGTCAAAAGGAAGGAAGGATGGGCATGCTGGGAAGGGGGTGGAGGCAATAGCATGATGGGAGTGGTAGTCACAGATCAACATCTCATACCCACATGGCCCAGCAAGTTAGCACTGAAGCATGCACACCTCACAGGGAGTCAAAAGCCACTTCAAAGATGTCTGACACGGGCCACAGCTGTGGGGAGCACAAGGCCCTGCTGGGAACTGGGCACCAACAAACAACAGGACCACACTGCCAGCCATCTTGCCATTGCTGTCACACTCACACACAGTGAAGTCCACTCAAAAGGAAGGAAGTATGGGCATGCTGGGAAGGGGGTATAGGCAATAGCATGATGGGAGTGGTAGTCACAGATGTTGGTCAGCCTCACAATTGGCCCATCAACACCACCCTGAACCATGCTCACATCACAGGGAGTGGAAAAGGACTCACAAGATGGCTGACACTGGGTACTGCTGGGGGAGCACAAGGCCCTGCTGGGAACTGTGCAACAACCAACAGCAGAACACCACTGACTGACATCCTGAAAGACAACTTGCACTCCCTGCAATGGAAGCACGCTTCATGGTGGGATAACTGGGCTGGGGGAGAAGGAGGCCCGGATGGCAAGCAAATACCACCAATGCTGGTCATGCACACACCTCAACATTCACATTGACATGCCACAGGTTGGCAGGACAATGTGCTACACCAATATCACTCTCTGACTGTCACAATTTAGGAGAATGCAATGTCCAGGCCCACATCCAGAGGTACAGTCACAACTGTCAGGTGTTTGAACAATTGATGCCAGTAGAAACATAACATACAATCTGTGTCTCTCCCCAAAACAGGTGATGATGGGGACACAGCAGCAGACGAGGAGGAGTCCCTGTCCCAGGCTCCAGGGAACACTGAGCTCACTGGTGTGGATCAGCCTCTGCACTCCTCGGATGGCGAAGAACCAGCTGGACCCTCCGGTGTGAGTCATCATGCAGCACCAGCAGGACCAACATCTGCACCCCCTGCACCCACCCCTCCAACAACTGCCAACACACAGGCCACCCCTGCCAACACGGACAGACCAAGGACCACAGATGACAACAGCGCAGGGACACAGACCCAAACTGGAGCTGGTGACAACGAGCCCAGGAACAACACCCAAGTGGGCCCACGGTCACCTGTGCGTGCCACCGCAGGTCCTGCACGTGTCGCCAGGGGTGGTGGGAGGGGTGGTAGACATAGGTCGCTCTTTGCAGAGGGGTCTGGACTGCATGATGACCCACAACTGGCACGCATCGCGGATGCGTACCAGACTAGCACCGGAGAGGTCAGCCAGGTAGTGGGGATCCTCAAGGACATACAACAGCAGCAGGCTGCCCATCATGCCCGCTTGGACTCCCACATGTCCCGTGTCGAGACACACATGTCACGTGTCGAGACACACATGTCTGGCATGGAGTCCAAGTGGGACACATTGGAACAACTGACAGCGGTGCATAGGGACATACTGACATGCCTCTGCCAGATCAGCACCAACATGGCCACACCTCCCTGTGTGCCCACAACATCTGCTGCTGAAACAACTGCAAATGCCACAGGGAGGGAGGAGGACTCTGGCAGAGAGTCACCTGCACCGCCGCAGCCTGCACCTGAGGGTCTCCCCAAGAAGAGGGGCCGTCCGAGGAGGCCAAACTGAGAGGCCGATGGCCATCTACATCCCCAGGAAGCTAACACCTGTTCTGGAACTTTTCCTCTGTGTGCAAACTGCACGCCCTGTCGAAGCCAACCCAACTCTCCCACATGACATGGGGAGCTCTAGTTGGCCAAATTCATCAGATGACTGTGGACTTTACTCTGGACATCTCAGCTACCAAGACTTCCAAATCACATGGAAACTTTGGATTCCAATTTCTATGTACAGCACCCACCATCCTGTGCACCATTCTCATACCTGTATGTAAATAAACTCACCAATACACCATATCTGCCTCTGTTGTGATTCCAACGTGCTCTCTGTCATGGAGATGGTGATCAGAAAAATGACACTGTGCATGCTAACTGCTACAGCAAGTCCAACACCGTCATGTCAGTCATGGCGACGTGACACATATGAGAGAGACACACCACTAGGGCCACACAACACATACACACCAGGGCCATCAGACTCATCACCTATACTGATGTTGCAACTAAATACAGTGGAATGCACAGACACGCCACCTATTCACAGTCTGTCAACTAGACTACAGGTGCAGTAAGCAAATGTCAGTCAGATGTGTGACCACAGACAACGCACATCCCAAAGTGAAGCACAGGTTTATTACACATTTGCAACATGTTGTTTCCACTACAAATGCTAGCTAATCCAACCTGGCTGTGGCCACAAAGTCAAAAAGTGCAGAAGATAGAAAGTCCAGGGGTGTGTGGCACATCACCTGTAGGGAAACGACTGCTTCCACCTTGCAAGTTGATTCATGGATTCGTGGGATCCAAGTTGATCAAACAACTCCGCCAGCACCCTGTGAAGGACAGACATGACACACAGTCAAAACCACTGAAGAACAGCACAGCGGCAATACTCATGTCTAATACATGTCACGAGATAACTACACAAAACCAAGTTAGCATGTCAACACTGTTGGGCAGTACAGACCACCTGCAAGGACACATCGCTGCACGCATCCAGTCAAGTAGCACATGGCCACACTCAAACAGCAACAGAGCACCACACACACATATCATGCAAACTCAAATCATTGACATTACAACCCTCTGGAGACTCACATTCAGCTGAAGAAGTTGGTGATGAGCTGTGTGCGGACATCACCATCATCATCATCTTCACTGGCATCGTGACCCAGGCCAGGATCTTCCACAGGTGGCGGACGTTGGTCATCGTCATCCAGGATGAGAGGCAACTCCTTCCGCACTGCCAGGTTGTGCAGCATGCAGCAGACGATGACAATCTTGCACACCTTTGCTGGGGCATATGGGAGGGCCAATCCTGTCTTGTCCAGGCAGCGGAAGCGGCTCTTCAGGAGACCAAAGGTCCGCTCAATCACCCTCCTCGTCCGACCATGTGCCTCATTGTAGCGCATCTGGGCTGGTGTCACAGGGTTCCTGAGGGGTGTCAGCAACCACGGCATGTTGGGGTATCCCGAGTCACCTTCAGACAGACAATTGCACATTAGCCGATTTGAAAATGTGTGCGGAAAACAACATAGCAGAACACACACAATGGTACAAAGTCAGTACACACCAACAAGCCAGGCACGCTGGTTCAGCATCTGTGACATCATCCTCGGGATGCGACTACTCCTCATCACGTAGGCATCGTGTGCCGAACCGGGGAAACGGGCACACACATGTGTGATGGTCATATCTGCAAGACATACCACCAGAGCATTGATCGAATGGTAATGTTTACGGTTCCGGTATGCCTGCTCATGTGCCTGTGGTGGTATCAAAGCCACATGTGTCCCATCAATGGAGCCAATTACATGTGGCATCCTCCCCAGGGCATAGAAGTCACTCTTGACGTCAGTGAGTCGTTGACGTGTTGGGAAATAGATGTACTGGTTCAGGTAAATCAACATTGCCCCCAAAACATCGAGTAGCACACGGCTGAACATAGTCTGTGACATCCCACCGGCAGTCGCCACAGTGTGTACCGGTGGCAAAGAAGTGTAGGGCTGCCATCACCTTCACCTTGGGGGTCAGCGCTGTAGGATACGGACGGCCAGGCTGCAAATGTGGGTCCAACCGCACTGCCAAATCCTCAATAAGCTGCCTGGTGAAGCGGTACCGTCGGATGCTGTCACGTTCCACCATCGTTGCCAGGTCTGGGAATGGTCGATGGACAGCAGGAGCCCTGCAGTGCATAGGTGAAGAAAGCAAGATTGTCAGTCACCCCAACTATGTGCCATTCACCATACTCAATTTCACATGATACATCATTAACAAACACAAGTACTTGATGTGTGTGTCGTTCTGTTTGGACATATATGGCACCTACATGGACATCATCTAACATCTCTGTTCAGCAAGTGTTGACAACAGGTTCCAGGGTGTGCTATGGGAAACCATTAGGCTGTGTCACAGTACCCATTTACTGCTCTCACGTTCCACACACATATCACAGTGACATGTCTGGACAGATGCTCCACAGGCATCACAGCTCATTGACAGGTAGATTCCCAGGGACCCTGCCTTGCCACATGGACACTGGCATGACATTGCGTATCATGTACACGTCAGAGAAACTAACATGACACCCACAGGTAGTGGCCCCTGTAGCCTCTGCAGGACAGACATGGACATCTGTGACACACACACACACAACATCAAAGTTCATGCACAAACCACGTGGATGTGGAGACTGTCTCCCATTGTGCACATGCAGTCAGAGACATGCAAAACACAACATGCACACAGACTGCGGAGGGACATCACTATTGTGGCAATGGGCCACCCTGTGACGTACATGCCTTCCCACATGTGAGCCTGGGGGTATGTGACATGTCATACACATACACAACCTGGAAATGTGACCATGACACATGCCCATAAATGAAAAGTTGCACACCACAGTGGTCAGGTGCACAACACACAAAGGACCCTGTCCCCATGAACACGTGCACAGCCTGGGTGTGTCTGCCCCCAAATGCCATCCCAAAAACCACATGTTCACCCCCATACACAGATAAGGTTATGCTGCCACACATGCCTTAGATACAGTGTGGACTGGGTGTGGTGTTGTAGGTGTGCCCCTGAGTCCCTGGAAAGTATATGTGGCTGGCATAGGTTCACCAGTGACCAGCATGGTGACATATGCGTGTGACCTGTCCAGGGACGCGTTGAACAGCAATGGACCGATCGGTGTGCCCGGCCGGCCCATTGCATTGTATGTGAGCGGGTACGCGTTGTATCCCGGGTATGCGTTGTACAGCAATGGACCGATCGGTGTGCCCGGCCGGCCCATTGCATTGTATGTGAGCGGGTATGCGTTGTATCCCGGGTACGCGTTGTACAGCAATGGACCGATCGGTGTGCCCGGCCGGCCCATTGCATTGTATGTGAGCGGGTACGCGTTGTATCCCGGGTACGCGTTATACAGCAATGGACCGATCGGTGTGCCCGGCCGGCCCATTGCATTGTATGTGAGCGGGTACGCGTTGTATCCCGAAATACGCGTTGTACAGCAGTGGACCGAACGGTGCGCACACATTGGCTGGGGCCTGGCATGGCAACGGACGCGTTTTCGAAGCTCCAACGAGTCTGATGCAGTGAATTCAGTTGGCCAGCCACAACAATGTTGCAAAATCATGGGTGTCATGAAGTTGAAGATTTGAAGGATGCTGTGGGTGTGTATTAATGCTGCTATTCCATGGATTGGTCAGATTCAGAAGATGCAAACAACTTGGACCTATCACTTTGGACAAATGGGACAGTATCTGCCTCTGCAGCACACATATAATGCTGGCTGTTCCCCTGAGAGCTCACTTGCCTGCACTACATGCTCCAGGACGACATCTGCCACCAACACTGCTGCTGTTTATGCATCCTCTGGCTCCTGCAATGGCACGTACTGTGGAGAGAGCCTCAGCCTTCAGCCTTGAGGAGAACCAGGCCCTGCTGGACAGCCTCCTTCCACAGTACAGCAAGCTGTATGGGAAACCAGGGGAGCAGGTGAGTGTGCTGTCCACTGCCTCACTAATTGTGCATGTTGTCTGACTAGCAGGGCTTTCAGTGTGCACACCACTGGCTAGCATGCCCACTGAGTTTTTGTCACACCCCAAAGTGTGTAGTTACATGCACTGAACAGGTACAGTGCAGTAACAGTGCATTCCAACTAGGTTTACTTCCCATGCAATGATACCATGTAGTGACTGCTGGCAAACTGTTCATAGCCATTGTTGCACTACCTGTGTACATCATATGCCCCTGTGATTGAGACATGTATATCCAACTGTGTGATGCACGTATATGTTGCATGTGTAGTAATGGCCTTTTCACTTTGTCATCCTCACAGGTTGATGCCCACCAGAAGCAGGAAATCTGGCTGACCATCGCCCGGAAAGTAAGATCTGTGGGGGTCTACAGGCGCAGGATCCGCAACTGCCAGAAGAGGTGGCAGGACCTTCGTGGCTGGACCCGGAGGATCGCAAGGGTCCAGCTGAAGCTGTCGCCTCCTCGCAGGAGGGGCGGACACTGGACCCTGACCCCCACATGCTCTGGATCCTGGCGGTGGTCTTCCCTGACCTGGATGGGCAGCTGAAGGACAGACAGCAGCAAGGAGGGGGTGAGTCCATGACTGCACTGTGCACTTTGTCTGACATGCTATGTGCCCTCCTCTGGCCTGGTTAAACTTCCACAGTACATCAGTCATGTGGTCCAGGACCCATGTCCCTCATTTGTGACATGCCCACTTCTCCTCTGATACGCATATGTGTGGCCCTTATAGTCAGGAAATTGTGTCATTTGGGGACTGTGTCATTGCATTTAGCTTTGCTCAAGCTGGGGGACAGCATTTGTTCCTGTGACTATGTTGTGCGATTCATCGGTGGGTCAATTGCTTACACAATGCCTAAGTTCTGACATGTAATCTGGGTGTAAAAACTACTAGATAAGAAAGGGATCCTAGGGAATATTTAAAGACCTGCGCGGATAAATCCCCAAACCAAATACATTAACAACACAAAATCCGCGGGTCTAATGTGTATATAATTAGAGAGTTTTGACCAGCCAAGACTACATAAAGTAATAACTAATAAGGGAAACTCATTAAAGAGGACGGATTCCCATCACCCACCGAAATGGCATGCTTCAACATTTGGGATCTCCTCTCGGCTGCAAGCTACTGCAACCAAGGAGCTACAACTCCTTTCAAAAATGTAAAGGAGGAGCTCAGCGGATGTTTTTAATCAGTGGTTTAGAGACACAATCGCTAAAGATTGATGGAGCATGAACAGTGTGGAGAAGAAATTGTGCAGTGTACAAAGTAATATAAAATTGACTAACACGAGAAAAATAAATTTATAAGTTATCTCGTGTTTGTCAAAGGTTAAAAGCAGTAAACGCGCGATCTAAATAAATGCGAACGCGCTAGAGGTACGGTCTACATGTTTCAGCCAAAAAGGCTTTCTTCAGGACCAAGATGTGACTACTGCACTGTAGAAAAGGTGAAAAAGAACGATACAACCATATACCTGTGAATAACACTGTATGATCACAGGTCTTGTACTCCTATAAGAAAGGAAACAGAAAATAGAATATGTATGTAGTGGCTGGAAAGGAAAACTCTTTCTTAATATACTTGAATCACATGAAGTTACAATGTGAAAATATCATTACCCTGAAAATAGGTAAATGAAAGACATCTTACCCGTATCAAATCGGGAGGGTACCTTCCGCTCCTGGCAACAGCTCAGGGCGTGAGGCAACGCTCTGTAAGTGAAAAGAACGAACATAACTCAAACTATTAAAAGAATAAAAACATGGTCGGATGGTGTTACCCAACCATAATGAGTATGTTTCAAAATGTCAGTTTTGTGCGAATTAACTACTGCCTCTTGGAATGTTGCGAGACCAACTGAGCCGGCCGTTGAAAATAGCACTATAGTTATGAGGTAAGGCGTGATGGTTGCCAGGAGCGGAAGGTACCCTCCCGATTTGATACGGGTAAGATGTCTTTCATTTACCTATTTTCAGGGTAATGATATTTTCACATTGTAACTTCATGTGATTCAAGTATATTAAGAAAGAGTTTTCCTTTCCAGCCACTACATACATATTCTATTTTCTGTTTCCTTTCTTATAGGAGTACAAGACCTGTGATCATACAGTGTTATTCACAGGTATATGGTTGTATCGTTCTTTTCACCTTTTCTACAGTGCAGTAGTCACATCTTGGTCCTGAAGAAAGCCTTTTGGCTGAAACATGTAGACCTTACCTCTAGCGCGTTCGCACATTTATTTAGATCGCGCGTTTACTGCTTTTAACCTTTGACAAACACGAGATACCTTATAAATTTATTTTTCTCATGTTAGTCAATTTTATATTACTTTGTACACTGCACAATTTCTTCTCCACACTGTTCATGCTCCATCAATCTTTAGCGATTGTGTCTATAAACCACTGATTAAAAACATCCGCGAGCTCCGCCTTTACATTTTTTAAAGGAGCTGTAGCTCCTTGGTTGCAGTAGCTTGCAGCCGAGAGGAGATCCCAAATGATGAAGCATGCCACTTCGGTGGGTGATGGGAATCCGTCCTCTTTAATGAGTTTCCCTTATTAGTTATTACTTTATGTAGTCTTGGCTGGTCAAAACTCTCTAATTATATACACATTTGACCCGCGGATTTTGTGTTAATGTAATCTGGGTGTAACTTTGATATGTGGTCCGCTTGCTGCTCTGACTCACCACATGTCCCTGGGGAATTTGGCACACACCCATGCTGCTGGTGGGAACAATGTTTGGGCCTCAGGAGTATGTGTATCCAGTGTGTCACACATGCTTAGCCACCTGCCTACTGTCCAGGACTCATCCCTCTTACAGGTGGAGCTGGACAGTCATGCCTACTCCAGGGCATGCAATGCACTCTGTACTCCCACTCCTGTGTATCATCTGGCATGTTGTGATCAGTGTAATGTACCCTCAGGTGTCTGCCTCTGTCTCATTGTGCTGTGTCTTCGTTGTCAGGACTACTGGTATGTTTATCGGTTAGGGCTCAGCATGCCATCTGAGATGTGACCATGATAGACGATACTTCTGTGACTTATAGGTGTCTGATCACTTGACTGTGCACACAGGTGTTTGCGACTGTGACTTTCAGTCAGCTGTATTGTCATTCACAGCACACTGTGAGGTGCTCATGTTCAGAGAGTTGTGTTTCATGACCCCCATATGTCCAGTTGGTATGACGTGGACAAATAGTAGTACAGATGATGTGGTATTTGGGGGATGGACATGTGCACTTGTCAGTCACATAACTTGCATTCCCCATGCCCTCGGATTGTGACACAGTGCAGACTGTTGTTGGCTGGCTGCCATGGCCATGTGACTTGAGACAGTAATGTATGACTTTGCACGCATTCCTGTGTCATGGCATTCAACTTCCTGAGACTGATCCTGCAGGGGAGTGACATGTGCAACATGCACCCCATTGTGGCATCGACTATCCGGACATGGGTGCATCATGGTGTCTGGTGCTGGTATGCATCACATGCATTTCTATTTAGACTCTGGCCATCCCTTTATCCGGACACCTGCACTGACTCAGTGGCAAGAGATGTGATGTGTGCATGTTCACATACTTCACCGTGTTCCCTGCAATGTCCATCAACTGTGTAGGTGGTGCATGTGTCCACACTGGGGTCTTACCATCAGACAGGCACTGGACAGATGGGTGCAAGGGCAGGAGGGGTGTGAGTCCCATGGTTGACCATCAGACTGACAATTGGCTTCCCCGAATCTGTGTGAGGACTTTAGGCAATGTTCAACTAAGGATGCCAGGGCTTGCTCTGTAATGTGTTGTACTTACTGTGGTGTGTGCGGTCAGTGCAGGTGACTGATGTTTGTCTGTTTCCTAATTGTTTGCAGATACATCCACGGCCACAGGAGGGGACAGCTCCACGGACCAGGAGGAGCAGCGGAGCCAGACTGGGTCAGCATCGGAAGAGTGGTCAGAGGGACCCAGTGGCACGGAGGGCGAGGGGAGCCACACCGAGGAGTCCTCAGCACCATCCACCTCAGCTGAGGACCACAGCAGCTCGGAGGATGAGTCCCTTGTGGAGGCGGGTCTCAGCAGCCACCAAAGGCCAGCTAGTCTGTCTGGCCCCGCCACCACCACCACCACCGCCCTCCCATTGGCTCCCATTCCTGAGGTCCGTGGAGGCTCCCGTACTCGGGAGCGTGTCTCCTTCGTGCCAGGCACCGCAGCCCCTGCCCCTGTGTCCTCTGCTGCCCTGAGTGAGGAGTCTGTGTACCTCCTTCGACAGCTCCATGTAGGGCAGAAAGCAATGCTGAGTGTCCTCCATGCACACACCACTCTGTTGACACAGCTGGTGTCGTTCATGGAGGGCATCTCGACGGGTATGTCTGCCCTACAGAGGAGCAATAGGTCCATGGACTCCTCCCTGACGGCAGCAGTGTCCCTCCTCCAACAGTCCCTCACCCCTCCCACCTCTGCCCCATCCACACTTCCTGCCCCCTACCTGTCCAAAGCATATGCACACCTGCACAGTCACCCAAACACACAGACACGAGCAGCACAGACACACCCAAGAGAAAGGCAAGACGTGCACACACGCATCCTCAGGGGACTGATACCACAGACACAGGGGACGGGGAACACACACACACACAGGCATCCACATTAACTCCGCAGTCCTCCAAATCCTCTCCCTCCAAGACCCCTTCCCTTGCCTCGCCTGCTAACACACCTACACAGCAGATCTTCCTGTGTGACCTCGGCCTCTTCCCCTCCAATCCTGCTGATCCAGCATACCGGGGAAGAGGAAGTCCACCCACACAGAGGGAGTTCCCTCGCCCCCGGACACCCTCCCCCAGGCGCAGGCAGAGTGAGCCCCCACCCGCAAGTCCCCCGGTCCCGGAAGAGCAAGACCCCGCCACCGCCCTGCAAGTCAACCACCCAGTCTCTCACCTCCATTCCCCAGGCCACCACTCCACAGGTTCCACCACCACACCCTGCCCCAGGTTCCCCCACACACCGATACTGCATCCCCAAACTGCTTAGGCCCTCCCCCTGCCACTTGCTCTTCCACCCCCAATCCAGACGCTCTGCCTGTTTGTGCCACTGGTGTGGAGACCGTGTCCCCCTCTGTCCTGCCCAGCTCTTCTGCCCCCCTTCCACTACCTTGGAGTCATGCACTGCGGTGGAGTCCACAACCACCCCGTCTGACTCGGGCACTGCATTGGGGACCCAGTCCACTCCATCTGACCAGCCCACTGCAGTGGTTGCAGCACCAACTCCATCTGACTTGAGCCCTGCGGTGGTGCCAGCCCCCCCTGAGTCAGACACCTCCACTGCAGTTGCAGGTGACACTCCTGCACCCACCTCCCCTTCACTGCCTCCTTCTGGCATCCCCTGATCCTGTCCCTGCGGTGCCTGGCCTGCCCCTCGTATGCCCCTCCAAGGGGGATGTCCCCTGTCCGTACCTGTGCAGGCAAGCAATTGTTGACAAGTTGTCACACATCACCCTGTTGGGACTGTATATTTGGACTGGCCATTGGCCTTAGTTTATTTTTGACTTTTGATTTGAGTTGCACACTTGCTGAATAAAGCCTATTTTTGTTTACTTGTGGTTAATCTTTGGAGGTACATGATGTAGATGTGTAGAATCATGCATTTGCTGTTGTAATAGTGTTCAGATCAGGTAAATGAAGTTTTGCTGTGATGGGCTCCATGTGGTCCATGGGATATGTGTCATAATCTAGTCTGGATCTATAGCATCCTTTGCTGCAGTCTGAGGGTGTAATGTTCAGCATTTGACACAGGGATGTACGTTTAGCATTTGTAGATTACCATCTTTGTCCTACACTGATGCACATCTGGTGGGCTTACCACTGTCCAATGTTCCTAGTTCCCTGACTGTGTGCCCGTCTCCAATGGACATGCAGTTTAGCACATCAAATTTGGAGGACTCATCTGTGTACACAGTGCAAGTTGCTTGACACGTGTCTTGGGTGTATGCAGATGACTGACGTGACACTCCCGTGCCCAGGCTGATATGAGCAGAGCCTTCAGTGTGTTGTAGTTGTTGACTCACTCACCGAGTGTTCTGCTGACATGTTTGAGTCATGCACAGACAAGGTTTGGCACAGCTGACCTTCCACAGGAGTGGAGTGCCCTCATGGCAGTGTGTGATTCCGTGATATAGGCTGTGCCCATGTTGTGTGTTGTGTAGGCATGTCTGTGCGTGTTCCCTTCTCCTTTTCCTACACAGGCTGTGTCCCTACGGATGTTCCTGTTTGTGATGCTTGCTGAGTTGTTCTGTGTTCATCCAGCATCTTGGACCTGGTTACTCCGGGATGTGGGTGCATGGCAAACTAATGTTCATGAGGTTGTCATACCTAGTTGTCTTTGTTGTCAGGCCTGGGGATGTGGGCAAATGCAGATGGGACACAGTCAGGATTCCTCTTGGCACTTGTTGGTTACACGAGTAATGTGATTTTCTGTTTGTGTATGCTTTCAGTGATTGTGACACGTTGTGTGTGTGACTGCTGCCACTCCTCAGGGTCAGAGCTGCAATGTTGGAAGTTGTCTATGTGTGTCCTTTGTGGGTCAGCTTGGCTTCTTCATTGGTGTGTGACTATGGCCAGGATCCCATTGTTTGCGGTGGATTTCACGTCATGCCCATGTACGGCATACTGTGCAGTGTGTCAGACATTCACAAGTATTGTTGACTTGCCATGTGTGATGGGTTTCTGCACCTTATTTCCCCCCACCACCCCTGGGATTGTCATGGGTGCATGTGCAATGTCAGCAGTCCATGTGAGCTTCAACGCTGCACATTGGTGGAGTTCAAGGTGTGTGGCGTTGAGTGTGTGCAAATGTGAGTTGTTGCATGGCTGGGGCACTACCTCCATATTTTCCTTGGCTGGCAGGCCGTGCTGAGTGCTTTGTGCTTGTATAGGTGTGATGGTAGTTTGTTGCTCAGGACACATGGCTGTCGTTCACAGTGTGGATGACATCTACCTTTGTCATCACAGTGTGATTGTCATGCAGGCTAGTGTCACCACAATGTGGGGTCCCTGGGGGAGTGCTGTGGTGGTTCTGTCTCTTGCTGTGTGTGTTGCTGTTCCTACAAGCTTGTGTGACATGTGTAATTTGGGCTCCCTCTCATCTCACAATGCCTGTTTGCACACATAGGGGAATCCAATCCATGAGTTACTTTTGTATGTGACTGTGTTGACATCTGTGTATCAGTGAATCTGGCCTCCTCGTGTGTTGTGTGTTTGCCTGGGGACACTGGCACACAACCCCCTCACCTGTTGTGTATGATATGCAGTGTGAGTCTGCCTGTTTGTGTTTGTGCTTTTGCACCACTGCATTGGCATATCTTTAGTTTGCCATTGGCTGTATGTTGTTTGTTGGCTTTCCCTGCTGGCCCTGGGACTGCTAGTTCATCAGTCAGCACATTGATCATGGTTAGTATGTCCCATTGCTGCCATGGTATGGTATTTGTTCACCTGACATCTACAGTCTCCACAGGATATCTACATTTGTGTGTCTATTGGTGCTGATATGTGGGTCTGCATTATGATGCTCACTTCTGTCATTGTGTTATTTGTGAATGTAGACAATGTGGGCCCCCATGGCTGATGTTTGTGTGCACATGGCCAGAACGATGTGTCATTGGCACTGCACTGCTTGCCTCACACAATCTATGTTGCTATGGGACACAAGCACTACAATGCCACTGTAGTGTTTGGTGTTGTGTGGGCAGGAATAATCCCTGCAGTCATGTTTTTGCAGCTTTTACCAGGACTACACTTCCCTTTTGGGCACTGTGGTGATGGGGCTTTGGGCCCCATTGCCACACTGTTCAAAATGTGCTTCAGCTATGGAGCACACACTTACCTTTTGGGCACTGTGGTGATGGGGCTTTGGGCCCCATTGCCACACTGTTCAAAATGTGCTTCAGCTATGGAGCACACACTTACCTTATGGGCACTGTGGTGATGGGGCTTTGGCCCCATTGCCACACTGTTCAAAATGTGCTTCAGCTATGGGGCACACACTTACATTATGGGCACTGTGGTGATGGGGCTTTGGGCCACATTGCCACAGTGGTCATGGTCTGCTTGCATTGTGTAGGCCACACACACAATTATGTGTGACACATGAGTTAGGGGGTCACATTGTATGTTCAATGTCATGTTCAGTGTTGTATGCATTAGACACAGACCACACACGCTTGTCATGGTTTTGGGGGCTGGGATGTAATTTATAGACAGTCCTTATGTGGGAGTATGCTAGTTGTGTCATGCATTACCCGTCCTATGAGTAGGGGTGGTTGTAGTGACAGGCATCCAGCCCCCATGAGTGGTGATGGTAGTAGTGGTAGGCATCCAGCCCCCATGAGTGGGGATGGTAGTAGTGACAGCCATCCATCCCCCTAAGGGTGGGGATGGTAGTAGTGGCAGCCATCCAGCCCCATATGGGTGGGGATGGTAGTAGTGGTAGGCATCCAGCCCCCATGAGTGGGGATGGTAGTAGTGGTAGGCATCCAGCCCCCATGAGTGGGGATGGTAGTAGTGGTAGGCATCCAGCCCCCATGAGTGGGGATGGTAGTAGTGACAGGCATCCAGGCCCCTAAGGGTGGGTATGGTAGTAGTGGCAGGCATCCAGGCCCCCCTGGGTAGGGGTGGTAGTAGTGGCATGCATCCAGCCCCCCTGGATAGGGGTGGTGGTAGTGGCAGGCATCCAGCCCCCCTGAGTAGGGGTGGTTGTAGTGACAGGCATCCAGGCCCCCTGGGTAGGGGTGGTAGTAGTGGCAGGCATCCATCCCCTTAGGGTGGGTATGGTAGTAGTGGCAGGCATCCATCCCCCTAAGGGTGGGGATGGTAGTAGTGACAGGCATCCAGCCCCCACTGGTTAGGGGTGGTGGTAGTGGCAGGCATCCAGCCCCCTGAGTAGGGGTGGTGGTAGTGACAGGCATCCAGGCCCCCTGAGTAGGGGTGGTGGTAGTGACAGGCATCCAGGCCCCCTGGGTAGGGGTGGTAGTAGTGGCAGACATCCATCCCCCTAAGGGTGGGTATGGTAGTAGTGGCAGGCATCCATCCCCTAAGGGTGGGGATGGTAGTAGTGGCAGCCATCCAGCCCCTATGGGTGGGGTTGGTAGTAGTGGTAGGCATCCAGCCCCCATGAGTGGGGATGGTAGTAGTGGTAGGCATCCAGCCCCCCATGAGTGGGGATGGTAGTAGTGGCATGCATCTAGCCCCCTGGATAGGGTGGTGGTAGTGGCAGGCATCCAGACCCCCTGAGTAGGGGTGGTGGTAGTGACAGGCATCCAGGCCCCCTGGGTAGGGGTGGTAGTAGTGGCAGGCATCCAGGCCCCCTGGGTAGGGGTGGTAGTAGTGGCATGCATCCAGCCCCCTGGATAGGGGTGGTGGTAGTGGCAGACATCCAGCCCCCCTGAGTAGGGGTGGTGGTAGTGACAGGCATCCAGGCCCCCTGGGTAGGGGTGGTAGTAGTGGCAGGCATCCATCCCCTAAGGGTTGGTATGGTAGTAGTGGCAGGCATCCAGGCCCCCTGGGTAGGGGTGGTAGTAGTGGCATGCATCCAGCCCCCCTGGATAGGGGTGGTGGTAGTGGCAGGCATCCAGCCCCCCTGAGTAGGGGTGGTGGTAGTGACAGGCATCCAGGCCCCCTGGGTAGGGGTGGTGGTAGTGGCAGGCATCCATCCCCCTTAGGGTGGGTATGGTAGTAGTGGCAGGCATCCATCCCCCTAAGGGTGGGGATAGTAGTAGTGACAGGCATCCAGCCCCCCTGGATAGGGGTGGTGGTAGTGGCAGGCATCCAGCCCCCTGAGTAGGGGTGGTGGTAGTGACAGGCATCCAGGCCCCCTGAGTAGGGGTGGTGGTAGTGACAGGCATCCAGGCCCCCTGGGTAGGGGTGGTAGTAGTGGCAGGCATCCATCCCCTAAGGGTGGGTCTGGTAGTAGTGGCATGCATCCAGCCCCCTTGGATAGGGGTGGTGGTAGTGGCAGGCATCCATCCCCTAAGGGTGGGGATGGTAGTAGTGACAGGCATCCAGCCCCCTGGATAGGGGTGGTTGTAGTGGCAGGCATCCAGCCCCCTGGAGTAGGGGTGGTGGTAGTGACAGGCATCCAGGCCCCCCTGAGTAGGGGTGGTGGTAGTGACAGGCATCCAGGCCCCCCTGGGTAGTGGTGGTAGTAGTGGCAGGCATCCATCCCCCTAAGGCTGGGTATGGTAGTAGTGGCAGGCATCCATCCCCCTAAGGGAGGGGATGGTAGTAGTGGCAGCCATCCAGCCCCCAATGGGTGGGGATGGTAGTAGTGGTAGGCATCCAGCCCCCCATGAGTGGGGATGGTAGTAGTGGTAGGCATCCAGCCCCCCATGAGTGGGGATGGTAGTAGTGACAGGCATCCAGGCCCCCTGGGTAGGGGTGGTAGTAGTGGCAGGCATCCATCCCCTAAGGGTGGGTATGGTAGTAGTGGCAGGCATCCAGGCCCCCTGGGTAGGGGTGGTAGTAGTGGCATGCATCCAGCCCCCCTGGATAGGGGTGGTGGTAGTGGCAGGCATCCAGCCCCCTGAGTAGGGGTGGTGGTAGTGACAGGCATCCAGGCCCCCCTGGGTAGGGGTGGTGGTAGTGGCAGGCATCCATCCCCCTTAGGGTGGGTATGGTAGTAGTGGCAGGCATCCATCCCCCTAAGGGTGGGGATGGTAGTAGTGACAGGCATCCAGCCCCCCCTGGATAGGGGTGGTAGTAGTGGCAGGCATCCATCCCCCTAAGGGTGGGTATGGTAGTAGTGGCATGCATCCAGCCCCCCCTGGATAGGGGTGGTGGTAGTGGCAGGCATCCATCCCCCTTAGGGTGTGTATGGTAGTAGTGGCAGGCATCCATCCCCCTAAGGGTGGGTATGGTAGTAGTGACAGGCATCCAGCCCCCCCTGGATAGGGGTGGTGGTAGTGGCAGGCATCCAGCCCCCCCTGAGTAGGGGTGGTGGTAGTGACAGGCATCCAGGCCCCCCTGAGTAGGGGTGGTGGTATTGACAGGCATCCAGGCCCCCTGGGTAGGGGTGGTAGTAGTGGCAGGCATCCAGGGCCCCTGGGTAGGGGTGGTAGTAGTGGCAGGTATCCAGGCACCCCTGGGTAGGGGTGGTAGTAGTGGCAGGCATCCATCCCCCTATGGGTGTGTATGGCATTGGTGTTGGCCATCCCACCCCTATGGTTCTGCTGTTGCTATTGTTGGTGTTTGACTTACCGTCTGCGCCTTACGCGTCCGTGCCGGTCCCGGTAATAGATGTAGAGTATAGGTAGGACCTGCGCAATGGGATTTATGCTTGGATAGTCTCATTCGGGTTTCTCGTGTCTTCGAGTCGTACTCGTAGCAGGCTTGTTCGTCTCGTAGCCGTGGATCATCTTGTGGCGCGAAACGGAGCTTATGTACGGCTCGCCCGGATGCCCAAACGTGCCTGACGTAGCGACGAGTTCGGCGCGTACGGAAGACGCATCGTACTAGTCCGGCCGGAAGGTGCTGTGTATTTGGTTCCGTGCGACTCGATTCGGCGTTTACGGATCCGGCTCGGGCGGGGAACAGGAGCTGGAATGGGTAAGTACGGCTCGCTCGGAATCTGGGCTGTTATGCGCATCGTACTTGTTCGTTCGGTAGAGTGTTCGAGTCGGTCGGAAAACACGCGTTCGGCTGGTATTTTTTCCGGACGAATACTGTTAGGTGGGCTTCCGGACGACATCGGAATCGACCCCTTAGTGTCCCCTTCCCTTGTGTGCAGGCACACTACATTACAAAACAAAGTGCTAGTTCTGTTTTGGATGCATGCCATATGCCCCTTATTGTACTTTATCATATTGGTAATTTGTAATAGTGGATTTCTTCAAACAGTGTGGCCCTGAAGCTCTGTTCAGTCTCAGCCCATTTGTTGCAACATTGTGCTTGCATGCATGCATGCTTGGTGGACTGAATGATTCTTGTAGGATGGCTGTTCTGCTTACCTCTTGCAATTTGTTGTGGCTCTGTAGGAGGCCAGTCAATTGATCCGTGAGTCCACTTCGTTGTCCTGGGAACAAGTGGGAACAGGTCCAGCCCTTCAGGTTTCTTCACAGGCCTTAAACGGCAGGTGTAGTCCTTCTTCTGTTCTCTCACAGGTCCAGAAATTGTTCACAAGAGGCTGCCTTAATGTGCCAAATTTATGGTTTGCTCCTGCTAGAGTGGGTAGGGTGACTTATGGGCACTCCTTAGTCAATGGGGTAAACGTTCCCAGGGTAACCCTACCTATTTTCACAATAATTCCTGTTTGCCTTGCTGCAAACAGGCCAAGGTGTTGTGTCTTCAGCCACCCTAAACTTAGACTCGGAGAGTTGGAGTTGTGTATGGTAGGGTACTATTGAAATCTCTAGCATCCCCCCACATCTAACACTAAAATCAAATTAGAAGCAGTCCCTGGATCCACAAAACCCAGGAAAAAAACAGTCTGGTAGGATAAAAGCAGAGTCCTTCAGCAATCAGACAGGAGATACACAAGAATTGAATTGTGTGCTGGTCCTGTTTGAGCCCATTGAAGGGTGCAAAAGTTTGAAAAGTGCCCCAGACAGATCTGTCAGGCAGGGTTTGACACTGGTGAGCCAACAGAAGGGACAGAGCTTGTTTCCAAGCTTGAATCTGTCATCGTTTTATTTTGAGAGTGCATGTTCTTGTCTTTTTTGATGGAGTCCCTGACTGGATCAAATCTCTATGTGAAAGTGAGAATCCTACCATTGCCGTAGTCTATTTTGTCCCTTAAAAATGTGTGTTGTTTACAGTGTTTAATTTCTGTTTCCAGATTCTCTATAAACTTCAACATTTTCTCCCTAAAAGTTTTAAGTTCTGTTCCTTAGCCCCTCCTTTGACATTTCCAATTTTTCAATATTTTGAATTATGTCTTCATGCTCTTCCCACAAATACTTGATGAGGATTTGAACTATACCTTTAGAACATTCCAAGGACAATTTGTTTAGAATGTGTCGTGATTGGCAAGCGTTGGCAGTGTATAAATGTGCTGCCCTCTTGGGAACTTGCTTACATTCAGATACCTTTGTAGGTTGCTCCTTCCCACCATTTGCTTAATTCATTCTTATATAATTTCTCCAGATTGCCCAGTTTCTAATAGATAGTTGTTAGAAATGGGATTTCTGGTTGGCTAAGGCTTGCGCCAGAGCCAGGCAGGAACCACTACTCTAGTCAGGGCAAGGGAGTTACACACTGATGATAACCTCTGCTCACCCCCTTGGTAGCTTGGCACGAGCAGTCAGGCTTATCCCAGAGACAATGGGTAAAGCGTTTGCGCAACACACACACACAGCAGCAACACACTAGGCACACCACAAAAGGAACTCCACACAAGGTTATATAAAAAATAGCCTTTGTATTATCATAAACACATTAGAAACCTAATCACACATTTACACTGTGCCAACTGGCACGGGCAATATTCACAGGGGATTATATACAGGACCAGGCCAATCGGGCCACGGTCAGAACCATCAGAACAGGTAAGTAAATGCAAATATAAAACACAACCAGTAACTACTGGTACCATAATGACCTAAGCATTATCCTATTAGCATTAGACATAAACCCACATTGGCCCAAACATCAGTAGCATAAACACATTACGCATAAACAGCCTAAACATAAACGCATTATGTCATAGGCATCACCATAGCTATATTATGCAACAACACATTAGGCCTAAACACATTATGCCTAAACACTGGACATACGTCACATCCCATTCCAGTAAAACAACCAGTCATGACTGGTAACATTGCATCTTGCCTGAACCTGTTAGGCAAACATAGTAGGTCTGAAAGCTGGGCATAAACACATTATGCAATAATCACAGTGCATAAATCACAGTATACATACACCTTATGCATAAATCATTGTAGGCATCACATTAGGCATCAGTACATTATGCCCCATATTAGAGCTCTGCGCCCTACCACATAAAACTGACCCCCAGGCCAACTGACCTCCTCTAGGGCTCCAATGCCCTATGTCCAGCAAAGTCAGGGCGGGGCTGCCAATGCAGCCATCACCAAGAGCGCGCACAGGCACTGGCCTAAACGTTGCAGCTGCCCACTAATTGCTGAGCAGCTATGGAACAAAACGTGGGCCTGGGCACTCACTGTCCCTCTGGGGCCCTGCTCTAGGGCTCTTACCACAAATTGCCCCCCCGGTGCAGCTGCCCTCTGCCAGGCGGGGCAGCTGTAAAAAGAACCAAGAAGAAATTAGGCACGGGCACCCCTGGCCCTCGGGACCCCCACTGGGGCCCTGAAACTACTGTGTCCCTTGTTGGAGCAGCCCTCTGTCAGGTGGGGCCGCTCAGACTCACAAAAGCACTGGTAATGTGCCTCGAACGGCACCAATGAGGAAGAACTGCAGCCCCACTCACCGGGGCTGGTATCTGCTTCTCTCCTGAGCCGGCGATGGACAACCCAGAGCCCCCACTCACCGGGGACTCCCTCGTGGTCTCCGCTCCTCCGGGCGTCGGTTTCCTGCTCCTGGGCTTCTCTTCACCCGGTCCCTCTCCTGGGACCGGGACTTCTGCAAGGAGCCTGGAAGGCTCCGGACGTCCTGAGCTGCTCGCAGGGCTCCTCCCAACAACACGGGAGCCCCGCTCGGGCCGGCAGTCACCTCCTTCCTTCTTGTGGCTTCCGACTCTACTTCGGCACCGGAGCACGGGGTAGGCTCCTGTCTGCTTCCTCTCTTCTTTGGCTGCTTTTGGGGCATTTGCCAGAGCGGGGTAGGCTCCTGCCTGGCTTCTCTGCATGCGCGGGGCTCCCCCGTCACCACGGGAGCCCCTCTCCTCACTTGGCACCGCGGGGCTCTCACCATGCATGGGAGCCTTGCTCGGCCACGCTACCACATCCTGCCTCGGCCCCACCCACGCCAGGCAACTGGCCTGCCTTCTGGGTCGCTGCGGGCAGCGCGGTGGCCCCTTCGTTGATCCTCGGTGTTCTCGGCGGCGGCCTCACGCAGGGGGACACGAACTGGCAGGGTGGGCTCCCGCTTCGGTTCTTTTGGCAT
Organism: Calotriton arnoldi; assembly: GCA_963921515.1. Classification (NCBI taxonomy): domain Eukaryota; kingdom Metazoa; phylum Chordata; class Amphibia; order Caudata; family Salamandridae; genus Calotriton; species Calotriton arnoldi. Next base: position 4,601,286 of record CAWUFW010000202.1, on the reverse strand, counting down.
CAATCAGCGGGGTGGGCTCCCGCAAAGCATAAAGGCGGTGTGGGCTCCTGCCTCGTGACACACACCAACGCGGGGTAGGCACCCGCTCTTCCCACGCACTGGGGGGAATCCCCTTGTCGGGATTCCCTCAGAAATTATCTCAGCTTAGCGCTGCTGTACCCACACGCTCCTCTTCTCTTCTCATTAAAATATAGCGCTTACGAGGCACTAGATGCAGCAAAAGTCCTGGGTATGGAGAGAAACAAAAGGGTCCAAGCAAAGAGGTCTTCCAGGTCCATGGGGCATAGCTGGGCCCAGGGAGGCCAGTACACAGGGCCCTCCAGCAGGGAGGTAAGCCCCCATGGCGGTTCCTCCTGGGCCCCAGCAGCAGCAAGCCCCCAAGTCAGGAACAGCACAAGAACTGGACAATTTCATGGGGTCACAGCCCCTACATTTATACACCTCTTTTCTTTGTCTGCAGGACAGAGCTTAGGGGAGGGAACCAGATGCAACTGGTTCAGGGGGGAATTGGAGCACTTTGTTTGCCAAGCTCCTCTTCCCCTTTGTCAGGTGGGGGCTAGGTGATCAGACACACCACAGGGGGCGGGCCAGCATTGTACAGGCTAGGCACAGCCCTATTTAGGGACCAGGGACTTCTCCTCCCACTACTTCACATGCAGATGTCCCATTCAGCCTAGCGCTGACTTACCCTTCCCCTCCTGGAGCCACACACACCTCCCAGCCCCTGTCACTCACAAGCCAGACATGCAATTCCCATCAGGCAGGCAGACACATAGCACACAGAAATGCCAACTTCTAAAAGTGGCATTTCTAAAATAGTTATAATAAATCTGCGCACACCATTGCGCAGCATTTATTATCACTATTCCAAATATACCAAACTTGACCACGCTCCACCTCTCATATCAGGAATTACCACTGAAACACTTATCAGGGAATCCCCAATGCATTCCTATGGGAGGGCAGCCCCACAGTAGTAAGAAACCAAAATGGCAGTTTGTCACTACCAGGACATGTCACACACTGAAGGTACATGTCCTATCTTTTACCTACAATGCATCCTGCCCATAGGGCTAGCTAGGGCCTACCTTAGGGGTGAGTGACATGTAGTAAAAGAGGGGTCACGGACATGGCACACACTTTAGGTGCCACGTCACAGCGGCAGTAACACTACGCGCACAGGCCCTGCAATGGCAGAGGCCTGAGATAGGTTTGAAAGGCTACTTTGGTGGGTGGCGCAATCAGCGCTGCAAGCCCACCAGTAGCATTTAATCTACCAGCCATGGGTATATGAGATACCACTTTACAAGGGACTCACAGGTAAATTAAATAGGCCAAACAGGTGTAGACCAATCTTACCATGTTTATCACAGAGAGCGCATGCACTTTACACTGAACAGCAGTGCTAAAGTGCCCAGAGTCCTAAAACCACCAACACCATGTCAGAAAAATGGCTAGGAGAAAGGCAAAAAGTTTAGGGATGACCCTGCAAAAAGGGCCAAGTCCAACAATAGTCATACAAGTTATCAGATCGTTTCCTATGTCTGTATTGGTGTCTTTCACTTCCAGACATTTAAAGAAAGTAACTGCCTCTGCTGTTCTGCTATTTCTATCCACTGCCATGTTTCAGATCAATTCAAATTCGCCCCTTCGGCTAACACCTATTTCTGTGTGGCCAGTCCTCTGCTCCTGTTCATGTATGGGTCAGCAATGCTGAGCAAAGAAGAGGTGGGGAAGAACGCCGTTTCCTCAGCCATAAAGTAAACAGAGACTCTCTATCCTTTTTGTCGATTTCACTTTTTTACATCAGGTTCCTAACGAAACATAAGTTTACTCCAGGGAGAAATAAGTACTTCATTGTTTTACCGCAGTTTCAAAAATGTTGTTGCCGTCCATCTTACGCTGACCACAGCATGGTTAATCCTCAAATTTTCATTCTATATCATACATCATATATGACAAAAAAGAAAGAAGGATGGCATTCTTTACTTGAAGCTGTATCTTGTGTAGAGATTCTCTACACCTTTGTGTCTCCCGTGCAGAACTCTCAAAGGGCATTTGTAAGCATCCGTAGATGCTCAAGGACACAAACATTTGAAATGCAAATCTTATATCACACCAATTAGTTAATTTACTGCCCGGAACAATGCAATAAATATTAATAGTGTTCAGCATACATTTGTTTTTCTCTGTATTATGAAACGAATGGTTGACTTCACAATTGGAATCTCGTAATTTGTATAAGAAATATTGTATTGCTTGTTCTCTGATATATGCATATGTGTTCTTTTTGTGTACAGCGTTTGGCTTAAGGATTGACTAAATATGCATCCTAACGACTTTCATAAATTTATTATGAGTTCTGTGGAATATAATTACATGAACTGTGTTTTCAGAAATGCAGTCATGCGTGTGATACTCAACCATTATTTTACGTTTTGGTGGCTTTGAATTTTATCCAAAAGTGAATTTTACAATACCAATAAAAGGAGCTTTTTGAAAGAGCAAGATTCCATGTGAATTAATTTATAGCAGAAAATTGTAGTACATCTGTCGGACTATTTGTTATACAGCATATAGGATGAAAATTGATGTATGTTTTACACTCAAGAATAGAGGGTGCTCCCAGATAGCACACAAAACAGTATTGTCTAAAGTTTGTGAATTTGTAAAAAAACTGACTTAAAACAAGGTTTATTATTAGAAATTATTATAAACTCAGGGGCTTAATTACAAGCCCTGTGCTCCGCTTGAACATCACTTTCTGTGACATTCCAGTGGCTCACAGGGCTTACCCATTTATACAAAGCCAGGTAAAATCACCCTGTGAGGCTTTTCATGGCCTTGTAGACATGGAGTAAGGCAAAGCAGTGCAAGTGACTGCCTTGCCTTATTCTGCGTCAAAGAGGTGTTTCATGGGTGTTGCTGTGGGTGTTCCCATGCAACACCCACAGGCTTTGAGGCTGCCCTAGATTTACATTATCTCGTAAACCTGGGGCAGCGCCAACACCTTGTGCCTCCCTAGAGCAGGCCTAACAAGGAGAAATGTTTACATTTGTCCTTGTTTTTTCCTCTTTCCACATGTGTTGCAGCGGAAAACGCCTCTTGTGATTGTTTTTGTGCATGAAAGTGTCCCTTCCTGCACATAAACAGTCATGCCAACAACCCAGACACCCGTGCACCATGGTGCAAGGGCACCTGCGTTAGTGCACAGCTGCTAATTGAGGGTTAGATGAAACGACAGGAATGCACTGTATCGTGTATATGGTGCATTCCTGCCCTTTCGAATTGGGTTAGAGCAGCGCAGCAAAATGACTTGCAGTGCTGCCCTACGCCAATTCTTTGTAAATATGCCACTTAATACAAAACATTGTAGCTAGTCGGATGGAGGAGCTGGTATATCAAGCTCGTGGCTGCCCTCAAAAACACACACGCGTTTGGCAATGATGGGCAGATTTTAGAGGAATTGTTTTGAAGCAGACATCACAGCCCACACCACTAGACATAGAGGTTCTGCCCCTTAGCTAAAGTGGGTTGGTGTACACGGCTACCTAGTTATTGATGGGATTCGATAATTTAGACGGCATTCGGGGACCTGGACACTTATAGAGGACAATACTCTTATCCTCCTTATCGCAGCTGTTTTTTTTTGTTTTATCCTTTGTTGTTTCCCCTTCTTACTTCTTCTTTCTCCTTTTCTTATAGTTTCACTTACGCTGTTTAACCTAAAGTGTACTACATCGTCTATGTATGCTAATATTGCATCTCGGTCTATATATGTACAAAATAGCTCCCTGTGCATAATGTTGGCATCGGAGGAGCGAGGGGGGGGAGGGAAACAATAAAGTTTGTTCTTAAAAAAAAAAATGGTAGCTAGTTTGTAGATGCTCCCATTTTTTTAAGGGTTCCTCTATTTCCGGGCTGCTGTCCTGATCCTTTGGAAGGCTTCCCTCAAGAGAGGACTCTCCAGTCCTTCTGTGACACTGCTCAAACTTTGGACTTCACACTGCATCCTCGTTGCATTTTCAACATCCATGTTGGAAAGAGGAGGTGGAGTTCCGGTTTGCAACTGAATCCACGCACACAAAGGTCCCCTATACCACCTGCTCCAGTCAAAGTGAGGCAGAGTACATTTGCCTGTCAGCATCCTCGCATAAATATCCAAACAAGACGTTACTCCACAACAAAAATACACTGACATGGGGGAATGTGATTTCTGTGCTTTTACTGTGTTAAGCCAATCCAACTTGGTTTGACTTGCGATTGTGAACCCGATCCTTCCTACTATGTTCACCATCTAGTTTGGTAACAAGTTATATACACATAATGGAAAGTGAATGAATGGTGTTTTCTTTTATATACACCGAAAAGTGTTTTTAAGAATGAATATCTTCACATTTCTTGTAATTCATCGAAAGAATTATAAACACAAATGCAATTTTTTTAAAGCCCATTTTGTGCCACTGGCATATCTGGAAACATTTTGTTCTTGCTGTAATCATTTCAGTACATTTAAAACATAGAGGACACACTGATGTGATGTTATGTGTACTCTAGCTACAAAGATAACATTGACTCAGTATACCCTGAATTGGTGTTCACTAACTAAGTGGCCTGTAAAGAAATATCTTTGAGAGACTACATCTATTCACTTCAAAACTTTATTCTACATTATTATTCCTAAATGGTAACTAAACAAGCATTTGCAATGCAATAGGTCTCGCATTTACGCAAGTTTGAGCTATTAGCATTGTAAATGACAATGCCTTTTATTTATGTTTTGGTTTTAAAAACATAAATAAAAGGCATTGTCATTTACTACGCCAATAGCTTAAACTTGCGTAAATGTGAGACCTATAGCATTGCAAATGCTCGTTTAAATAGAGACAAAGTCGCTACTGCTTTCTCTAAACCACGTTACAGGCTCAGTTACCCCTGCGGCTCTCTGTTTTTGAGAGACGATAAGAAAAATATTTCACCTGCAACAAAAAGTAACAGAATAAGCAACAAATATGTTAAACCAAAACAGTTGTTGTTGGTTACTTTGTAAAACTAATTCAGTGGAATGCATTCCTAATCGCCCAAACACACATTCTCCACCATACGTACTGGAGTAAAGATCTGCATGCAGCCAGACAGTCCCCCAACTGCATCCTGGCCAGGAATCTACTGCCAGCCAGCTCAAAGCTGCTCCTCCAACAATAACACTGGGGCCAATCCCTGGAACTTCAGACCTCCTGACTCAGGTGTGCCCTGAAGCCAGACTCTGGCGCTTGCGCTATAAGAGAATCTAAAATGGACCTATTTTGATCAGAATAGGAAAGCAGCTGAAGACACACAGGATAATGGATCACTCTTCACAGCCAATTGGATTCTTTATATCTCAAGCAAAGCTGCTAGACGTCACACTGTAAACCCTGGCAATCCAAAGTGCCCTCAAGGTGAAAAGGAGGGTTTACAATGCTCCTCAATATATAATTTTATGAACTAATGTGCAGCCTAGGAAGGCAGTGCAATTACAGTAGAGCCTGCCTCTTGTGTAACTATTACATCATGAACGACTCCGTCAGGGTTGTAAGACTTTGTACATTAGGGCTTAGCAACAGCTAACAATAATAAAAAGCTCCAAGAAACTCTGTGATGAATGTGTGCTTTACAAACACACATGGAGGTGTGCAGCCAGTAGGGAGACCAGGAGGGCAAACGCCCCTCTAGCATGCTACTCTGCCACCAGTGCACCGTACACCTGTATATGGACTGGTACTGCCTAAGTCCCCCTTTTTTCTTCTGTACCACACAACCACTAGGATGGATGTGGGGCTCCCTCCCTCCAAGTCAAGCATTAACACCACACAACTTTTTGGATTAGGGGGTGTGACCCTCGGCCGTATTTATTACAAAATTAAAAAACATTAGTTATTAACATTATGTACAATTACGCCAAAAAGTCCAGATACATTGATAGACACATGATGTAATGTGGCTAACCTTAACAAGCTCTAATACACAAGACACTCCTACCATAAGTCTAACAATGCATATATTCACTTTCTGCGTGATCCCCTAGAGAGCCTACGGCAAGGTCAATGACTGTCAGCCCCCAGAACCCAGTAAACTACAAATACTCCACCGGAGTAAGGTTGAGTAGGGGGTACAGCTTATCGGACGGATACTTTCCCCCGGGCCCCCCCTACGCCCTGAGCCTTAAACTCCATAACGGGGGCTGCAAAATTCTGCATACTTGCGCCCTGATGCGCATGCGCGTGCAAGGGTGGCCACAGCCCACTGGGAAGAGCGACTCCCCCGGCCCCCGCACCCCGACAGCCTACCTACCGGCTGTCACTGCCCCTGGAGTTACATGGTGCTGACCGCTAAGGACTAAAGACTATGCTTACCAATCATGACCCTACCGCCACAGGCCAGCATAGTTGCCCGACTATCTGGCCCCCCCCAGCCCACTAGGAGGTCATGCCCTGTGTCTCGTGTCCTGCAACCATGCTAAGATGTCCTCCAGAAATGCCCGATTCCCTTTGGATGAGAGGTGAACCCCGTCCTGCAAAAAGAACTGATAACCCCGGATGTACCTATGTCCTACTGACTTCAGTTTTGGGGTCCTGAACAGCTTATCAAACTTATTGTTGATCCGCTTTACCGCGTGATTCAACGCTCGCACTGACTCTCCCCCTCTCCATTGAAACCTTGGGATCATGTGAGACCAGACGATCATAGCATCGGGGCACCTCTTCGCCAACCATCCTACCTCAGTGAGCAGGTCCTCCACTAACACCCTCCGTCCCAGACGAGCCAAATCGTTACCCCCTAGGTGCAGGATCCAGATTGCTGGTGGTTCCTTACTTCAAAGCGCGGTTCACCAGCTCCCTGAATTGCCCCACGCACAGACCAACCTGTCCATGAAATACTACTTTAGCTCCCAACTTACGTGCCCTGGCCTCGTAGGCCCCTGAAAAGAAAGTTTTCAAACGACGGACATATGAATGGCCCACGACCCAGATTTCTTGCTGTTCGGGGGCCCAAGAGTGAACTTGGGCCATCACCTGTGCTGTTCGTTCGTCGACTGTTGAACTCCTACCATGATGGCGGACCGATGCAGGCTTCTCCCCTGAGTCACAGGCTGAAGAAACTGCAAGCAAACGTGAAGAATAGAACAATCGTCAGTGCATTGCCCTACTGACAGGCTAAAGACATACACAACTGCACCCAGCACTATGTGACAGTGTACTGATGCGATCTTCACTCTGAGTCACATGATGAAGAAAATTGCAATTAACATGAAACCAGACCAACGGGCTAAAGCATGTGCAGGCGTACATATCCGTTATAGCAGTTAGAGGACCACCTACCCATCCTCTTGACCTGCTCTTCCCTCAGACCCATGGCTACTGCCTCGGTGGCCGCCCCAATCCTAAAGGAGTGGGTCCCAAATTTAGCTGAATCCAACCCAGCGTCTTGGATGGCCAAACCCATGACTTTTTTGAACTGGAAGATAGTGAGGGGTGACCCATCCCCATGAATCAAAAGTGGCCCTGCTGTGGCCGACGTCCGTTGTGCCATGAAGGCCTCTAGTCTGGCAACCAGGCAGCATGCATTGCTTCTAGCCCTGTGAAGCACTATACTCTCACCTCTTCCTCCCTGATCAGTCTTGGACCTATGTAAGGAGATCAGCACGGAGTCCTTGTTTATGTTTACATGTTCCACCTGTAGGCCCCCCTGCCAGTCCTTTTTGTTCCTTGGCACCAGTTCTCCTATCCTAAAAGTGCCATAAAATGCGAGGCAGAATGCCGCTTGAAACAACGTCACCTCCCTTGAGGATGTACAAACCCGCTGCAAGGCTACCAATAACTTAGCTAATGTTTCCATTCCTATGGGTCTCCTTTCGTCAGGCTGCACCCCCTGCAGGCGTTGACAGCCCTTCAAAGCCTGGCGCACTACAAAATTCCTTGTTGGATCCCCTTTTCCCTTTGCTTTAGCAAAAAAAGATATTGCCGTTATGTGACGCCTAGCCCCTGCTACTGAGTGCCCCTGTTCCCTCATAAAACCAAGATAAGCGACCACGGACCCTGGGTCGTGCCACTTTTGTTCCCATGTATCCCCCAAGAACTGACAAAATGACCAAAAAGCCCCTTCGTAAGATCTCCTGGTCCTGGGTGCTAGGCTAGCTGCCACGAGGTCCGATAACTGGGGGCACAAAGCTGCCAAAGCTGTTCTGGGAAAGGTGTTGGGTGTACCGCTGCTTCTGGGAGGTGGGACCTGAATACCTGCATTTTAAAACGAGACAATGCATCAGCAGCATGATTTAATATATCTGGCACGTGTTTGGCTCTAAAAAGTACATTCAATTTCTTACACTGTAATACAATCTCTTTCAATAAACGCAGGATCATACTGCACTTTGCCGCTTGATTATTAATGCATTAAACCACCGCCATGTTATCTGACCAGAATATCACAGCCTGGTCTCTCAAATGTTCAGGCCATACGGACAGTGCCACCAGGATGGGAAAGAGATCCAGGAAGCTTATGTTACTTGTGAGCCCAGAGTCTCTCCACCAACCCGGCCAATGCTGCGCAATCCACTCAGACCCCAAAATGGCACCGAAACCCTCGCTACCTGCCGCTGCGGTCATCAGTCCCAACTCGGGACTGGACCTGGCGGGCAGAGGCCACACCACTCTACCGTTGAAATCACGCAGGAATGCCTTCCAAATGAGCATGTCCTGCTTGACCTCGCTGGATAGCCTGGTGTGATGGTGCTTCTCTCTGAGCCCGGACATGGCCTGCGCGATGGTACGGGAAAATGGGCGTGCCATTGGGATTATGCGCAGTGCGAAATTCAACTGTCCCACTACTTGCTGTAACTGATGCAGCGTAACCTTTTCTTTATTCAGGCAGTGCTGTAAAGCTACCCTGGAATCATTCACCTTTTCTGCCGGTAGCTTAGACACCCCTTGGACAGAATCCAGTTCAATTCCTAGGAATTCAATCTTTGTGCTAGGACCCACTGTCTTACCGGATGCCAATGGCACGCCGAACTTCTGCATGAACAAAAGGGGATGATGGACGGAACGTTTGAGCCAATCAAACACTCACCCCCAGTCAACTGATCTGGGTTTAATCCATCATCATTCTTTAGCTCACTCCACCACCCCAGTTCAGACATGGCCATATGCAAATCAGTCTGACCCCTGTGCCTCATGGGAACAGTACAGCCCGAACTGCCAAGCCATGTCTTCCTGGACCGGAAACAAGCATCCTAGTACCGGTTTCCGGCATTTCAGCCGTCATCAGCCAGGCTTGCTTGAATCCAGTGGCAAAGTGAGCAAGGGACCCACGTCTGGGCATACCCCCGCCAACTTAGGGCGAACAAAGCGATACAAAAGGGGATGATGGACGGAACGTTTGAGCCAATCAAACACTCACCCCCAGTCAACTGATCTGGGTTTAATCCATCATCATTCTTTAGCTCACTCCACCACCCCAGTTCAGACATGGCCATATGCAAATCAGTCTGACCCTGTGCCTCATGGGAACAGTACAGCCCGAACTGCCAAGCCATGTCTTCCTGGACCGGAAACAAGCATCCTAGTACCGGTTTCTGGCATTTCAGCCGTCATCAGCCAGGCTTGCTTGAATCCAGTGGCAAAGTGAGCAAGGGACCCACGTCCTGGGCATACCCCGCCAACTCAGGGCGAACAAAGCGATACAAAAGGGGATGATGGACTGAACGTTTGAGCCAATCAAACACTCACCCCCAGTCAACTGATCTGGGTTTAATCCATCATCATTCTTTAGCTCACTCCACCACCCCAGTTCAGACATGGCCATATGCAAATCAGTCTGACCCTGTGCCTCATGGGAACAGTACAGCCCGAACTGCCAAGCCATGTCTTCCCTGGACCGGAAACAAGCATCCTAGTACCGGTTTCTGGCATTTCAGCCGTCATCAGCCAGGCTTGCTTGAATCCAGTGGCAAAGTGAGCAAGGGACCCACGTCTGGGCATACCCCGCCAACCTGGGGCGAACAAAGCGATACAAAAGGGGATGATGGACGGAACGTTTGAGCCAATCAAACACTCACCCCCAGTCAACTGATCTGGGTTTAATCCATCATCATTCTTTAGCTCACTCCACCACCCCAGTTCAGACATGGCCATATGCAAATCAGTCTGACCCTGTGCCCTCGTGGGAACAGTACAGCCCGAACTGCCAAGCCATGTCTTCCCTGGACCGGAAACAAGCATCCTAGTACCGGTTTCTGGCATTTCAGCCGTCATCAGCCAGGCTTGCTTGAATCCAGTGGCAAAGTGAGCAAGGGACCCACGTCTGGGCATGCCCCCGCCAACTTAGGGCGAACAAAGCGATACAAAAGGGGATGATGGACGGAACGTTTGAGCCAATCAAACACTCACCCCCAGTCAACTGATCCAGGGAAGACATGGCTTGGCAGTTCGGGCTGGACTGTTCCCATGAGGCACAGGGTCAGACTGATTTGCATATGGCCATGTCTGAACTGGGGTGGTGGAGTGAGCTAAAGAATGATGATGGATTAAACCCAGATCAGTTGACTGGGGGTGAGTGTTTGATTGGCTCAAACGTTCCGGTCCATCATCCCCTTTTGTATCGCTTTAGTCGCCCTAGGTTGGCGGGGTATGCCCAGACGTGGGTCCCTGCTCACTTTGCCACTGGATTCAAGCAAGCCTGGCTGATGACGGCTGAAATGCCAGAAACCGGTCCTAGGATGCTTGTTTCCGGTCCAGGGAAGACATGGCTTGGCAGTGTCGGGCTGGACTGTTCCCATGAGGCACAGGGTCAGACTGATTTGCATATGGCCATGTCTGAACTGGGGTGGTGGAGTGAGCTAAAGAATGATGATGGATTAAACCCAGATCAGTTGACTGGGGGTGAGTGTTTGATTGGCTCAAGCGCTCCGTCCATCATCCCCTTTTGTATCGCATTGGTCGCCCTGTTGGCGGGGTATGCCCAGACGTGGGTCCCTTGCTCACTTTGCCACTGGATTCAAGCAAGCCTGGCTGATGACGGCTGAAATGCCAGAAACCGGTCCTAGGATGCTTGTTTCGGTCCAGGGAAGACATGGCTTGGCAGTTCGGGCTGGACTGTTCCCATGAGGTACAGGGTCAGACTGATTTGCATATGGCCATGTCTGGAACTGGGGTGGTGGAGTGAGCTAAAGAATGATGATGGATTAAACCCAGATCAGTTGACTGGGGGTGAGTGTTTGATTGGCTCAAACGTTCCAGTCCATCATCCCCTTTTGTATCGGCTTTGGTCGCCCTAAGTTGGCGGGTATGCCCAGACGTGGGTCCCTTGCTCACTTTGCGCACTGGATTCAAGCAAGCCTGGCTGATGACGGCTGAAATGCCAGAAACCGGTCCTAGGATGCTTGTTTCCGGTCCAGGGAAGACATGGCTTGGCAGTTCGGGCTGGATTGTTCCGCATGAGGCACAGGGTCAGACTGATTTGCATATGGCCATGTCTGAACTGGGGTGGTGGAGTGAGCTAAAGAATGATGATGGATTAAACCCAGATCAGTTGACTGGGGGTGAGTGTTTGATTGGCTCAAGCGTCTCCGTCCATCATCCCCTTTGTATCGCTTTGGTCGCCCTAAGTTGGCGGGGTATGCCCAGACGTGGGTCCCTTGCTCACTTTGCCACTGGATTCAAGCAAGCCTGGCTGATGACGGCTGAAATGCCAGAAACCGGTCCTAGGATGCTTGTTTCCGGTCCAGGAAGACATGGCTGGCAGTTCGGGCTGGACTGTTCCCATGAGGCACAGGGTCAGACTGATTTGCATATGGCCATGTCTGAACTGGGGTGAGTGGAGTGAGCTAAAGAATGATGATGGATTAAACCCAGATCAGTTGACTGGGGGTGAGTGTTTGATTGGCTCAAACGTTCCGTCCATCATCCCTTTGTATCGCTTTGGTCGCCCTAAGTTGGCGGGGTATGCCCAGACAGTGGGTCCCTTGCTCACTTTGCCACTGGATTCAAGCAAGCCTGGCTGATGACGGCTGAAATGCCAGAAACCGGTCCTAGGATGCTTGTTTCCGGTCCAGGGAAGACATGAGCTTGGCAGTTCGGGCTGGACTGTTCCCATGAGGCACGGGGTCAGACTGATTTGCATATGGCCATGTCTGAACTGGGGGTGGTGGAGTGAGCTAAAGAATGATGATGGATTAAACCCAGATCAGTTGACTGGGGGTGAGTGTTTGATTGGCTCAAGCGTTCCGTCCATCATCCCTTTTGTATCGCTTTGGTCGCCCTAAGTTGGCGGGGGTATGCCCAGACGTGGGTCCCTTGCTCACTTTGCCACTGGATTCAAGCAAGCCTGGCTGATGACGGCTGAAATGCCAGAAACCGGTCCTAGGATGCTTGTTTCCGGTCCAGGGAAGACATGGCTTGGCAGTTCGGGCTGGACTGTTCCCATGAGGCACAGGGTCAGACTGATTTGCATATGGCCATGTCTGAACTGGGGTGGTGGAGTGAGCTAAAGAATGATGATGGATTAAACCCAGATCAGTTGACTGGGGGTGAGTGTTTGATTGGCTCAAACGTTCCGTCCATCATCCCCTTTTGTAGAACTTCTGCATGAAGGCACAGAAATTTGTCAATGCTGTCCTGCACTCCACCGAGCCTGGTGCCCCCAAGAAGAGAAAGTCATCTAGGTAATGTAATACCCATTGGTGGCCTGTTTCCCGCCTAAAAACCCACTCCATAAAGGAGCTAAACTTCTCAAAATAGGCACAGGATACCGAACAACCCATTGGCATACATTTGTCAAGATAGTACTTCCCCTGAAATCGGAAACCCAGCAGGTGAAAATCTAGCGGGTGCACTGGTAGTAACCGGAAAGCCGACTCAATGTCAGACTTTGCCAATAAAGTTCCCTGACCTAAACTCCTCAGCATTTCCACTGCCTGGTCAAAGGATGCATATTTTACACTACACAATGCGTCTGAAATTGCCTCGTTCACAGAATTTCCCCTTGGCGCTGAAAGATTGTGTATTAAGCGGAATTCGCCCTGTACCTTCTTGGGAACCACTCCCAGTGGTGAGCAGACAAAATCTTCCATTGGGAAGTCGTCAAATGGACCTGCCACTCTACCCAGTTTTACTTCTTTCTCAATTTTTGCTGCTGCTATACCCTCATTGGACCTAACTGGAGAGCTGGTTCCTCACAGTGTGCCACACCATTGAAACTCTGCGCCGGGATCCTAAACCCTGCTAAAAACCCCTCCCTGATCGTCCTTGCAGCTTCTGGGCAATTATACAAGTTTAGCCAAGGGATCATGGTGCTGATGTTTACGGAGGATCTAGCCTTTTCCAGGGGCGCTCTCTCATTCTTGTTTCTTGCCCCCTTTCTCTCTGGATTTCTTGAAACACTTGGACTCGGGGTGGGACGCGTTACCACAGAAACCACAGGCGTGCTTGAACCTACATGTGCCTGGCGCTCTATTACAGGTCCTTTTGTTGTAATCAAAACAGACACCCTTTCTCCCCGTGACCCCTGGTTTACCTGCGTTGCTTCCCGTGTTCCCAGTGGGGCCTGCACGAAAGGGCTGGAAACGCACATTGTCCTGTGCCTGCCCCCGAAGATTATCAGATGGGCCCTGAACCAAATGCTTCAGGTGAATAAACATGTCGGTCTGACTCCAACCTAATGATGGATCCTGCGCCTTTGCCCTTCTAAATTCCTTATCATACTCCTTCCACCCATTGCCCCCTGTGCAGCATGGACAGTGATCCTATTCTGGTAACACGCCATCTCAGACCCCACCTCTGGGAAACGCTCCAGCATGATTGCCATGTATATAGTGAGCCTTGTATCCAGCTGGCTGCATTTTCCTCTACTCTGTACTTTAAGATTATGTTTGACCACTCCTTATGGTGCGTCCACTCTTTATTTTTCTTGCCTCGTCCCTTTCTGCCTCATCTATCAAAAGGGAAACATTACTAACATATGCCCCCTTCCAGATCTTTTCCTTTGTCTCCTGGGACAAATGTCACCCCAACTGAGACAACGGTGTATTCATACCTGCTGGATCTGCTGTATCAGCCGCCTTGGGTGCTCCTGGATCCTTTGGTGTGCTTACTGTTACCACCGGGCCTTCACCACCCCCTACTGGCACTGTGACCACAGGCGTTGTACCTCCCGCCGGTAGTGCCGGCACCCCATTTGGGTTATCTTTCCCCAACTGAGCCATTATTTTCCTGGCCCTCTCGATTGCATCACCCCCGCTGCCTGATGTCCCAGTTGCGGGAGACCAGTTCCCCACTGTCTCCAGCCACGGAAGTACTGCCGCCAGATTTGATGCTATATCCGGCTGGTCCAGCGTGGCCCCCCCTGGACCTCCAAACAGAGGGACCGATGGGGCCTGTGGCTGCCCCTCCACCGGCACCGTGGGCACTGGCATACTAGGCTCCCCATTACCCTGCGGCGTGGGGGCCTGTGGTGTAGGAATCACCTCCCTAGGGGCCGGGCCCGGGGCACCCCCCCCCTTTCCCATTGGACTTGGCCCTGTGTCGCTTGGGCAATGGTGGCAAATAGGTTTTGGGGGGAACAATAGGCAACCTGTGCCTCCCTTCCACTCCCTCGGGTCCTTCCACCTTCTCCTGCAATCGTGTTAGTGCCTGTCCCATAACCTGGACCTGTTGCATCAGAGCCTCTAACATGGCGTCTGTGCGTGAATGCTTCTCGTTCAGCTTTACCTTTGGGGCCATTGCGGATCAGGAGCTCCTGACTGGACTTTAAATTACCCACACTACAGTGAGGCCCTGTGCACTGACCCGAAAGCTGCACAGACCCTACCTGGAAGCAGTAGCAGCCACCAGCCAGCCTCTGCATCCACCCAGCCAGGAGCCAAGGCCCACTAGCTAGCCCAGTGGGTTTAGGTGAGTCACCCACTCAAACCCGCATGGCTCCCGGAAGCAATGGAATGCTGGCCTGCCGGTGCTGCCCTCACGATCAGTCAACAGCCTCCCCTGATGATCCTCCGCCGTCTGCTGTTGTTCTTGATAATATCGAGGAAAATGCAGCACCCGATAGTGTGGCTTGTCACGATCTGTATAAAGCTGTGGCTGCAGGATGAACAAAAAGATATTCCTTGTTGTGCAGCGCGCGCCCCTACCGACTCTCACACCGCTGCCCCCTTATATTCTCCACACAGGCACCACTCTAATAACTGTTATTGCCTGTGCTATGCCAAATTAATGAAAAAACTTTTTTTTCAATGAAGGGGAAAAAAGGCGCCAGGTGATCGATATGAGCGCAGTAAATTTGCAATAAACACCCCCAATCCCTGACTTAGTGGCACTGCTAAGCTCTACACACAGGGTCTTCACAGCTGCTTCTGCAATGCCCAAGCGTTCGTGCCCCACGCCACTCTTTCGAAAACAGCCAATCTCTAACGATCTTTGTATCGATGTGGCACAGACGCAGCGTCACCTTTTTAAAACTGACCACCTAATACCAAAAATTAGCTCAGCTCAAACTGCACTCGACGCTTACCCCCAACACCACTGATCACCCGATGCGGCACACACGAAGCGTCCCCCAGGCGTCCCTTTAGTTAAACGGCTGCCCAGAATGCGCGCCACTCGCTGCTCATGACAAAACAGCCACAAACAGCTGACTGACCACTCGCTCCACCACTTTCACCTCGGGCCCTCGAACCCTGCTCCCCCGCTCGATCACCGCTGCTCACCAGGCAAAACGCCCGTATTTTCCTATTTCCCGAATGGTCCTCCTCCGATGCCGCCCTCGCTAACCACAGGATCGCAATGGCGTCTCCCGAAAACAGCTGATCCCAACCCCGGATACCGCTATGATTACAGACCGGCCGACCTCAACTCCAAACGCCAATCTGTAGTGGGAAAAAGAAAATAAAATAAATTACGGGCCGCTGGTGGCCGGGGTGCCGTTCTGTGGGGACGAAAAGGAACAAGAGACTGTTCCTGCTCCTCACACCCCCTTTTAAAGGGGGGGCACAGGGCAGGCCGGTCTAAACCGGCCTGCCCGATTGTCTTACGATCCGGATCACGCCGCGATGACGTCCCCCATTGGACGTTCAGGAGAGGTGGGAGTGCCGCGTCATCACCTGGTGCGGCGTCACCTCCCCCCTCCTCCTTGCCCCCGGGGACCGGTGCGACCGCCATAATGGTGGCGCACGCTAATTAGCGCTTGGCCTCGCCCAGGACATGCCCCTGCTGGTCTCCTTCCTGCCGGTGAATGGTGTGTCTCTTTAAGCTGTTGTTTAGAAATATGTTGGATTATGATTTGGGGAAGTAGGTATAATGTGTTTGGGTGTTTAATTACAGTTACACATAAATGATATGGGGTTGACATATGCATTTTTTAATAATTGTAGATACCCCTGAAGAAGGTCAAGATAAAGACCGAAATGCATTGGGTGAAGCAATGTAATGGATCAATGGAGTTTCCTTACGTGCCTGTGGATAGCCCCGGATGGGCAATCCGAGAGTGATTAAAGTGCGTGAAAATTGGAACTTCATTTTCTATGACGTGACTGGACAAAACATGAACAGAATATTAGAAATAAATTGGATGAACTTTTGTTTAATACTGAGTATGTGGTTAATTTTTCACAAATGTGCATTGGGCTGTGCAGCTCCTTGACATGTATACTACGTGTCACAATTTCTCAATCGTAATACTGCGTGCACTAAAGGGCGGAATCTCACATGGAGTGTATGCACGCTGAAACTGAGGAATATGATGAGTTTAAAAATAATAATAAACCAGGGTGTGCTGCAGATTTATTGAAATGATTTATATTACTACCGTTCCAACCCTGTCAGCACCCCATTGACAAGATGAAAAGAAGAGTAATATGGTCACGTCATGGACTGTCTGGAAAAAGCTATCTTCAAGGAATGCCATTATAAGAACACGTCTAACCATATGCATTTACAGACATTTTTGAAATGAATGTCATTTATTGAGGGAGTTTTATTTTTGTAAACATGATACTGTTTTTCTGATTCAGTGGTGATTAGGGGGCACTGGGGATCACAACACTGTTTATTTTCGGAGGGTGGAGAGAGCGTCACGTGGATGGGAGTGAGCACAGGTAGAGAGAAACGTTTGATTTAAAAACAGAAAGGTTGGGAGAGCGAGGATTTCAACATGGCGTTTTGCACAAGGCGGTTTTACGGTTCGAAACAACAGCATATTGATTACAGGTACAAACTGGGGTGTTGGGGAGAGTAAGATATGCGGTATTCTGAACAGTTGCATGACAATGTTATGGATTATTAGATCTGGAGAGGGATTGTAGAGACATCGAACAGTAAAGCATGTGGAGGATATTGAGGTTGAACGTAAGGGAATGGGTTGGTGGTAAGGAGTGGTTATTTGTTTAGAAATATGTTGGATTATGATTTGGGAAGTAGGTATAATGTGTTTGGGTGTTTAATTACAGTTACACATAAATGATATGGGGTTGACATATGCATTTTTTATAATTGTAGATACCCCTGAAGAAGGTCGAGATAAAGACCGAAATGCATTGGGTGAAGCAATGTAATGGATCAATGGAGTTTCCTTATGTGCCTGTGGATGAGCCCAGGTGGGCAATCCGAGAGTGATTAAAATGCGTGAAAATTGGAACTTCATTTTCTATGACGTGACGGACAAAACATGAACAGAATATTGAAATAAATTGGATGAACTTTTGTTTAATACTGAGTACGTGGTTAATTTTTCACAAATGTGCATTGGGCTGTGCAACTCCTTGACATGTATTTCTTTAAGCTGTGCCCACACCGTGCATCCAGGCTTGCTCCATGCTCACACGTTCATTGTGATTAACAGCGCTGGGCGGGAGGGGCCTGCAGGCTGAGCACCGTCAATCACTCTGAGAATGTTAATGCAGTGTGGGTCTGTCCCAGAAGTTAGTGGGCCTTCAGAGGAGCTGGAGCATCGCGATGCACAGCACAGCAGATATGATGCAAGAGTGAGGCAGATTGCTCAGAAATACAAGCATTTGCAATGCAATCAGTCTCGCATTTACGCGAGACCTATTGCATTGCAAATGGTTGGCATCACCGACAACGGGAGGGAGGGCGGGCGGGGGGGAGAAGGCACGGACAAAGGGAAGGAGGGCGGGGGGGTGGGGAGAAGGCACGGACAACGGGAGGGCAGGGAGGAGAAGGCACGGACAACGGGAGGGCGGGGATGTGGGGGGAGAAGGCACAAACAACGGGAGGGAGGCCGGGTGGGGGAAGAAGGTACGGAAAACAGGAGGGAGGGCAGGGGGGTAAAGAAGGCACCAAAGCATGTCGTGCCTGCAGTAGGATAACCTCATTCAAGAAAATAGTGCTCAAAGTCTAAATAACACATACTGTGTATCAACTGAAGTAAAGGGGCCAGTCGCCATAGGAGGTGACAAATGAAGAGGAGGCTGTACTAAGGAGGGACTAACAAGCCTATTTATGAATCAGAAACCAGCATTTAGGACAGACAATGACACAAGCCAATGGCAAATATGGGCGGAGAGTGGGTGGGGCTTCTATTTGCTATTCCACCACAACAAGTCTCGCAGAGCAGGCTCGACCGAAAAATAACTGGTGCAATTATTGTTGAGATGTCACTTTAGTCTGTATTATTTATATTTATTGTGGGCAATTAAAGACCATGGGGCCTATTACGATGTCGGGTGAACTTGTGTCAGCCCGACACACTCTCAGAAACAGGACCGACCGACCTCAAGTCGGTGGTCCCGACTGCCTCATTATGATGCGACCGCACATGGTGAGGTCGCATTCTGACATTTCCCTATGGGAGCATGTGTTACGGCCGTAAACCGGCCGAAGTACATGCTCCCATAGGAAAATGTGAGGTGCTGTTAATCCCTGCACCCCGTGGCAGGCACCTTGAGGTGCAGGGATTAACAGGGGTGCACCATAGGTGCCCACTCAGCCACCAACCGGAGGTCGCAAAGGAAAGGGGGGGGTGCTAGGGGCCCCCAAACATGCTTTCCGCCAGGGTTTCTATGTTGGAAAGGCCGGCATGGAAACCCTGCCGGAAACCATGCATCGTAATCCGGACGGTATAAACCACAGTCCATTTGGATTACGGGCCGGTTCCAACTGGCCGACGGGCTCTTTGAGCCCATCGGAAGCCAGCTGGAATAACCAGCCTGTTTCAATTCTGACCGGCTGAATCAAAATCAGCCGGTTGGAATTGAAACTGACAATGTCGGTCATAAGGCCTCTGACCTGAGGTCGGAGGCCTTACACCCGACATCGTAATAGGCCCCCATATGTATACCATGCTGATTAATATTATCTACAGGAAACATATTAACATATCTTCGAACTTGATTTAATTAGATCATTTGGTACTCAAACACCTAGTGGTATAAAACCTGGCAAGCATGTCAAACATGGGAAATGTTACATTAAGACCATACTACTATTTGTCAAGTATGTTTTGCATAAAGTGTATTGCATTCAAAACTGTCACACCTTGCATGCAGTGAATGTGTACATGTTTCAAATAAGGATTATGTTTACCTTATGTTTACCTTATGTTCTGATTGTACTGAAATGAATATCATATGAGCTCCTTCCTGCCTCTTTCTTTTCAGAAATATCCCCATAGCATCGTAGACCAACTCCTGATGAAGCACTGGAGTTTTTTTTTTTAAATTGTATTTATTGGCATTTGCATATAATTTGTCATACAAACAAACAACAACAGAAGCCAGTACATTCCCAAACCTGTGTCGGATACAATCAGCACATTCCGAGTACAAAAACAGTGTTCAAATTTAGCACACCCGCCACTCCGTTAGTCGACATTCAGTATCACTAGATCTTCACCCTTTTCAACTGAGTAATCGATAGTGAGGCCTAATCATCCATGCCAACTGCAGGGTACACTATACAAGAATTCCCAATGCTATTCAACGTATACTGAACATTATACCGGCTCACTGTACATGAAACTTAATGTAACCTGTTGCAGGGGTTCACCCTGGGGAGTTAAGGCCCTGTCGTTCCCGTGCCCAACTTAGGAATGGTTCCCATATGTCTCGTGGTCTGGAAGTGAGGGGCATTAGTTCCCAAAAGGTGGTGAGTTGGGCCTGCCCATATGTCACATCCCGCAGCCATTCCTTCGTGGATGGTGCCCTCCTCTGTCCCCAATGTATTGCTACCTGACGTTTAGCAAACAACAGCAGTAATGCATGTAACTTCCGCACCTGTGGTCATGTGTCCCTTTACGTGAGCACAGTAAGCCTAGCAATGGGGTAGGGTCCAAGCGACATGCCAGGTATTTGGTTAATTATCGTGAACGTTGTATTCCAATAAGTCCCCAGCGTCGGGCAATCCCAAGCCATGTGCAGAAAAGATGCTGATGAGGACCCGCATCGCCAGCAGCGGTCATCCTCCCTGAGACCCATACGGTGTAACCCCCTGGGTGTTCTGTAGTACCTGTGGATGAATTTAAAGTGGACCAGCCGAAGTCTGTACTTCGGCGATAATTCGGTGAGCTGGCGACAGCAGAATGACCATTGGTCTTCCGTCAGTGGCTCCGGGAGTTCCGAGTTCCAACCCTCGAGCGCTTTGGGTGTCACCAGCGGCGCCGAGATCTGCATTTGCCTGTAAAGTCATGTTTCTAGCCTCCGTGGGGAAGGGGAGCGCAGCAGATTCTCCAGGGCCAGCAAAGGAGGAGGAGGAGCCGGGAAGGTGGTATGGAGTGAGCGACATGTGGCGCGCAGCTGGTGGTAGAGGAAAAGTTCGGTGAACGGCACTGTCTGTCCTTCATCCGCAGCTGGAGGGGGCGGAACACATTGTCAATGTATAGGTCTCGCGAATGTGTGTAGCTTCATTTCTCAGCAAGTGTTTTGCTAACTCCATCCCTCAGAGCAGGCACCATCGGGTTGTGTGCTAGTGGTGGCTGAAAGGGCGTACAGCACCGGCATCCCCGCCTCGTCTGCGCAACCCATCCCACGCCCAACGGAGAGTTTCCGAAGTGTCTATTCCCTCTCTAGGTCGGCGATAAGGCGTGTACAGCGCTACTGGTAGAGGGACAGGCGCCACAACATCAATTTCCATGGCGACATGCGGCTGAAAGGGCGTAGGGTACGTCCAGTAGTGCAAAAATTGCGCTTGAGCACACAGCGCATAAAGCTGCATGTCAGGGGCCCCCATCCCACCCTGTACCAGCGGGAGCGTTAGTAGCTCCCAAGACACCCTAGCCTGACCATCTGCCCAAGCCAGAGAGATCAAGGCAGCTCTGACCCTTTTAAAAAAGGACTGTGTGAGCGGGATCGGGACATTAGCGAAAAGATACAAAAATTTTGGCAGAATGATCATTTTTGCCAAGGCTATTTTCCCTGCCAGTGATAGCGGGAGAGTCTTCCAAAGTCCCACCTTTTCCTCCAACCAGGTCACTGCCCTCCCATAATTTAAAGACCAGATATCCTGCATGTCCCGTCTAATCCAAACACCTAAATACTTGACCGCCATCGCCTCCCACCTCAAAGGGAATTCGGAAGCCACCGGTATGGTATTATTTGTGAGCGGAAAGATGACCGATTTAGCCCAATTTATGGAGATCCCAGACAGGCCCCCGAATCTAATAAATTCCCGCAAGATGGGGTCTAAATTTTCCTGAGGTTAGTGATATATAAGGTGACATCATCAGCGTATAATAAAGATTATGAGGCTCCTGGTGCTGAACCCAATGCCCCTGGCCGTGTGATGTTGTCCTAATGCGGGCGGCCAGTGGTTCCATCGCAACCGCGAATAGCAATGGCGACAGGGGACACCCCTGCCTCGGCCCCACGCGAGATAGGGAAAGGCTCCGACAATAGGCCATTCACTTTGATACGGGCTGTTGGCTGAGTATACAGTAATTTTATGAGGTTCAGAAACTGAGGGCTGAATCCCATCCGGGATAGAATCATGAATAGATACGGCCATTCGAGCGTGTCGAATGCCTTATTGGCATCTAGGAAAACCGCCGCAGCTTGTACATCGGGGTGCAAGTAATGCAGCACCGAAAAGATCGTCCTGAGGTTGTGAGAGGTGGCTCTACCCGGAATGAAACCTGACTGATCCGGGCGCGCGATGAGGGGCAGCAAGGGCTGTACCTTATTGGCTATCAATTTGGACAGGATTTTTACATCTACATTAATCAGTGACAGAGGCCGATAGGAGTCCAGCTCCGTTTCGGGTTTACCTGGCTTTAACAGGGTGATGATGACAGCCTCTCTCATCGTTGGAGGCAAAATGGCAGAGCTGCAAGCCTCATCATATAGTTCCAAGAGTCTCGGTGCCAATTCCTCCACATATGCTTTGTAAAAAGCCGTAGTTAGGCCATCTGACCCTGGGGCTTTAACCAAGGGCAGACTGCGTATAACCTGTGCGACATCTTCCACCGTGATTGGTAGATCCATGTAATCTCTGTAGTTTTGATTGAACCAAACCAGCTCGAGAGAGTCAAGGAAATTCTGCATTCCCTCTGGGCATGTGTGTTGGGTGGCTGTGTAAAGGTTGGTATAAAACCGAGAGAATTCAGTGAGGATGTCTTGCTGTCCTCTGACCATTCCCCCCCCTGCGGCCTTTAACTCAGGAATGTACGTAGTGGAGCGTGGGGCACGAATCATACCAGCCAGCGTCCTACCCGGTCTGTCCCCCTCTCCATATCGCCTAGCCTCGGCATATTTCCCCAGGAATTTGATCTCCTGTCTTGCTTCCTCCTCATATTCAATTAATTTAGCTTTAATATCAGCCAGTACAGATGTGTCGTTAGAGGAGTAGAACAGTGTCTCGAGCCCTTTTAGTTGAGATTCCAGTGATGCCAGAGAGCCCCGTATGGCTTTTAGTACCCCGGCTTGGCGGGCTATACATTGGCCATGGATAACCACTTTGAAGGCCTCCCATAGCGTGGCCTCAGTGTCCACCGAGCCCGTGTTACGTGTGAAGTAATCAGTAATGTCCGTCCTAATTTCTTCTTTGAAAGCGTCATCTTACAAAGCATGCGGTGGGAGCCTCCATGAAAACATGCGTGGGGGTGCATCTGGCAGTGTCAAATTTAGCAGACATGGGGCGTGGTCCGACAAGGATCTCGGCAGGTGAACTATTTCAGTAGTCCACGTGGCCACATCCCGCGACACCAGCCAGTAGTCCAATCGGGATCAGGCACTATGATGGTCTGATATGCAAGTTCCTTCCTGGAGGTCAGGGTGTCTATGGCGCCAGACGTCGATCAGGGACCCATCCTCAAGTATAGCGTTAAGGGCGGTGCTCGCCGAGGGGTGCAGAGTACGGGCAGCCCCCCGCCTATCCAACCCATCATTCAAGACGGCATTAAAGTCGCCACCCCATAGGATAGTGCTACAGCCTGTAGCCTTCACTCTAGCCCATATGTCCCGGAAGAACTCAGGGGAATCAACATTGGGGCCATACAACGCAACTATCGCAATCGGGATCCCTCCTAACGAGCCCAGAACAATGAGAGATCTGCCAGCCGGGTCTCTATGTACAGTGCCCTCCTTCCACTCCAACCCCTCCTGATCAGCACCGCCACGCCCCGGGCGTAACTAGAGATGTATAGAGGAATATACGTGACCCCATCTGTTGTGTTTGAGCCGTGGTGAGGGGTCGACATTGAGGTGTGTTTCTTGCAATAAACATATATCAATATTGTGACGTGAAAGGTAAGCATGTACAAGTCGAGTTCTTCCTACAGTCATTCAGGCCCCTAATGTTCCAAGAGAGGCATTTTAGGGTGGCAGCGTGCGAACATCATATGTGAATCCCAAAAGAGCAGTTAGGTAACCGAAACCGCTCAAAGACCCGAAAAGCGCCCATCGTGTTTCAAGGTGGCACATAGTAGTACTGGCTAAAAACATACAAACAACCCCCTCCCCCCATCCCACCACCCACTCCAACCCCCAATCAGGTTGTGTATACCTCCGCAACATTAAACAAATCACAATCCTAACATACAAAAAACCACAGCTCGAAAAGGAAAGTTTCCCATGGGGGCGAGGTATCGCTGGCGAACTGCCCTGTTTGCACAGGGTGGCCGGGAGTACTGCAGAGAAGCAGGTAGCTAACATCTAATATAATGTATCACCCAAGAACTCACAGGCTACGGGGTCTCAGGACCCCCTCCATCAACTTTAAGGATCATTACAGAAAAATCATGTTAGAGCAGGTACACATATTAGCCCCATCACGCCCCATGGCAACATTTTAACCCCTTGACCGCGATCGGAATTCCGCTCGTATGCTGGTCATTCCGATCGCGGGTGGGGTCGTGACGAGCTCAGCTCGTCATGCGCACAGCGCTACCGCGCAGCATGATGAGCTGAGCTCGTCATGAGCACGGAAAGGGTTAATACAGTGAACAAAGGCGAGGTACCGGATCAGTCATTATCGCTTAGATGGCCCTCTTGAGCACCCTCAGCAGTTCCAGATTGCTTGACTTTTTTTCCACCAACATGTTTGGCAAACTTCAATGCGGATTTCGCATCAGTGAAGAAGTGAGCAGTGCCGTCATATGAAACTTTAAGCTTGGCAGGATATAGCAGGGAGTACGGGATCTGCGCCTGCAGAAGAATACGCTTCGCGGGGAGGAATTCCCTACGGGCCGCCTGGCACTGCTGGGGTGAAATCAGGATAAAAGGAGATGGTATTGCCTTTATGGGAGATCTGGCCTTTCTCCCTAGCCAAGCGCAATATAAGATCTCTGTCCTGATAGTTCAATAATTTTGCCAGGATTGGCCTAGGTGTTGCGCCAATCGGGGGTTTCGGTCCTAGAGATCTATGTGCTCTCTCCACCATGAACACCGACGATAGATGGGGGTCAAAGAGTTCGTGTAGGAGTTCCGTCACGAAGGTCTCCATCCTGGAAAGAGCGGTGGTTTCCGGAATACCTGTAATCCGGAGGTTGTTTCTCCGTGACCTGGCCTCCAAATCTTCGTTCTTGGCCCTGATGATGCCCAGCAGTTTATCCATGTGCAGCAATTGCTCTTTGGTGTCAGCTTGAAATTCATGAAATTCCGTTTGCCGATTCTCGATAGCATCCAACCTGGTCTCGTGCGTCGCCACCTGAGTCTTGACAGAGTCGAGTTGTGCAGTGAGTGTGTCCAGTTTTGTATCTATGTTGCGTAGGCTGGAGCGCATCTCCAACATGAGGGTTCGCAGATCTTCCCCGTGATCCTCCGACATCTGTTCATGGGGACCGTCACCCTCAGCATCCGGGTCCGGTTCCGCATGCCTCGTGGAGCGCTTATTTTCAAAAGTCAATTTTGGCTGCTTGGCATCCTGCTTACCCATTTTGGCAGCCGCCGAAAGTGGCCCCTCCGCCGAGTGACTCACGAGTGGAAGCCGGAACGGCGCTGCAGCCCACAACCAGGCACGGCTTAATCCGGCAGACCCAGGGCATCAGGCCCCACCGGGCACCAATATGGCAGCTCTCCCCACCTCGCGGACCGGATCAGCCCTGGGCACCTCCGCTAGTGGTAGCACAGGCTCAGCACCACCACGATCGGTATATGTAGACCGCAAGCTAGCACACCACCGGGGTGCAGAACCAGATGCGCCGAAGGCACCATACGCCGAATGCGTCACACAATATCTGCACAGCAGGCTTTATCTGCCTCGTTTGATCTGTGCTCTCGCACCTCGAGGGAGATCAGCGCCGCAGGGATCGCAGGCCGCACACCCAGGTAAACACGGTCAGCAGGCACCAGCAGCTCCAGGCGCTCTCAGGCCGCGGCTCCCAGCATCATGTCAAATAAGGGGCGGGTGGGCCCAGTGTATGTGATGGAGTGCGCACCGGGTCCGCACCCCGGCGATGAACAGACCCCGAGAGCTGCACACTTCCCCTATATGCACCTCGCAGCGCCGCACTCACCAGCCGGCCCCCAGCGCCTCCACAAGTCCGCGGGCGGGGCAGCGCAGCTCGGCCGTTCCAGATACCACCAGCGGCCGACGGCGGATTCACAAGATGGCGGCCGCGGCCCACAAGCCGGGGTCCCCCGGTCACCCACGAAATCCGTCACTCCGCCTCCAGGCACTGTGCAGCTCGTCTCTCAGGCCATGGCTCTGCCGCAACCATCCAGCCGCCGCCAGCCAGCCAGAATCAGCGTCTCCGCCACATATCTCGCCTCAGGCCTGGAGATTACCCACAGCCGCGGGCTCGATTTTCATGAGCGCCCAGGCGCGGCAAGTATAAGGGACCAGCCGGTCGACCGCAGCTCCAGGGACAGCCGTACGCCTCGAGCCCGAATCCCAGTCGGACCACAGGCACTGCAGCCGCAGGGTCTAGTGTCACCCCACCGCCCGATTGCTCGTTGTCAACGCCGCTTCTGCTCTCCGTTCGCAGGATTAATGCAGGATTTTCGTCCCGGCCGGCGGAGCTCGCTCACAGAGCGGCCATTCTGCAGCACAGCAAGCCACGCCCCCAAGCACTGGAGTTAGCATGAAATGCAAAGAGAAATTTAGGTTGTACAAAATTAATTTGGAAAAAAATTGTACATTTTAAAAGAAATACAGCAACCAATTTAAATATATTTATTCATAAAATGAATTTTGAGTTGAACATAAAAAAATATATTTATTTACATATTTAAAATATTGAAAAAACTCATAGGATTATAGGATCAAACACATAGTGGGACCCATTTAAATTCTATGAGCCTGTGAGTACACAACAGAATTTAGAAGACAACAGAAGATCTAGGCATCAGTGAGGGGTCAATGTCATACAAAATCATGAGGATGATCAAGCACACGCAGGCTTGAGTTCTTGCTCCCTTACTGTTCATCTTCTCTCTGGCAGATTTACCTATGACCCCCTTCTATTGCATTAAGTCTGAGATTGTCAGCTCAGCATACTTTCTATTGATGATCCTGTAGCGCTTCTCCAGAAAGTGATAGGCCTCTAAAAACATCTTAGCATGTTATATGCATATTAGGAAATTAACCAAAACTACCAAAACTCTGATTGTAGTGATTTGGATTCAATGCCTTACTTTCTTCAAGTATCTGACAGACTGTAGGCATTCATTGGCATTCAGTAGGTAAGCAGTAGAATATGCTGGAGTGCTATTTTTAGGTACTTTAGGCTGGACAATGCTTTGAGAGAAGACCACAGACCTGCATTCCACAGAGAGGTTTCAGGCGATTTAACCTCTCCTACGAATGGTATAACATAAAACACCTTTCCAGTCAAAAACAGTTCCCACGAGCTAGCATTGGTATATCTCACCACATTCAAGTGTTGTCAGAGATAGAGGTTCAGTGTGGCCAAACAAGGGGAAACGTTTGGGGAGGGTACAGTGGGGGAAGGAGAACTTGCACACAGATCAGGAGCACTATAAATACATGTGTATTACACACTCAACATTAGATTCATATCATACTACCTTCACTGTTACCACATGTAATTCAGTGTCATTACAGAGAATACATGTAATCTTGAACTATTCCACTAAGTTGAAACACTGAGACATTTCTCTGTTTACCAAAATCCAAATGTATTCATGCATGGGGAAATTTGTACATGATGCTCTGTGAGAGTGCCTCTGGTGTTTTGAGAAATAATTCCAAAAGGCTGTCTTTCAGTCTTTAGGTTCACTTGCACAATAGTGACCCAAAACCTTGGAATTATTTCTCCAAGTCCAAGTACATAAATGGAACATAGATTGAATTGTTTTCTGAACCATGGGAAGCCTCAGGAGGTAATGTGGAGGTAATTTGTGAATAAACAATTCAGGATTATCTGTAGGGTCTAAATTCTGGATATAATATACTTTCATTCAGTTGAAGGTAAGAGGTCTGTGGTGTAAAACTCTCAGTCAATAGTAACCTGATGGAGTGGAGTGTTTAAGTGGCTTAATCACCTAATACAATAAAAAACATCATCCAGTTGCTTCAAATTATTTATCATCTCTAATGCTATTCTGTATTCCTGATTTTGGAAAATTATTAGGAGAATGTGGAAAGAGCTTTTTAGACCTGCTATTGTTAGCTAACATGAAGCTCGAATTCTGCTTGAGAGTCTTGCAGTAAAAACTAAATTTAATTTGTTTGTAAATTAATAAGCATTCTCAAAGAAGCATCCATGTGTCCCAGTGGTTGAGATTCATAATTTACAGCCTGTTGCTTTCTTTCCTTCAAGCTTCATTCTGGATAGATGAAAAATCAAATAGATTTGAGAACATTGCTTCTTTTTCAGTGAACATATCCTAAAATAAGGCACATTTACACTCAAAAAAATAACCTAGTTGCAATTAGTCTACTCAGATTATTTAAGCACTGCACCTGACAAGGAGTAGATGCGCTTAGTCCTATGACATATTTTTTCTTCTATAAAAGAAACTCTTGTTTGTAAGTAAAATTGCTGCTGTGTTTTTAAAATGCCTAATAAAATGTGCCATTAGTTACTGTTTACCCAATATTTTCTGCTGCTAGAGCTCTATAGAGAACACCTTTGATTTTGAACTTAACATTAATTTATTTAAAGTGCTTCTTAGGTTAAGGCTTTTTAATCAAATTGAGCATCCAAAAAGTTTGAGGTACATTACTCAATTTAGCCTTGGGGAAAAATGAGTGAACCAATGAAATGTTTTTTTGGTCCTATTTCTGCCACTTTATGCTTTTTTGTTTTTACAATAATATCCTGAGGCAACTCGAATGACATTTAGGTTTTGAAATACCCTACTAATCCAAGTTAATTACTCCATTGGTCAGCTGTACATTCAATGCCGCCCCTAAACAATAGACCCTCTTGCCTGGGATTAGCCTTCTCCAAGAAGACGAAGGAAAGAAATCTGCAAAGGAGGATTAGTTGACATAAACTGATAAGCATAGGCATGCCCTTCTCACAGGGACAAAAGGGGGAGAGGCAGACCTCTGGTGATAGTCACACTAGAAGTTCCTTTTGAAGTCTTGGATCGAAGGAATTAGTTCTTCAATGTTGGTTAGGGACAGAGTTAAGATACAAGAATAACTCTTGCAATCCTCAGGAGTGAAAGTTTGGATAGGGCTGAGACACCCACTTTCTTGAAATCTTCACCTCTACTTTCAAACTTTGCCAATGGCAAATACATTAGAGAAGAGAGAACAACTGCAGAATGATAAACGCATAAGGAAAACCTATAGACTTAGAATGGTTTGCACTGGTGGGAGACTATCTTTTTTGTGATGTTGACAGCTCAAAGGCAATATTATACAAAGCCATTGGTCCTGCCAAAAGTGTAAACACATGGTCCCAAATATGGGGCTCGCTTAAGTACTGTTGTGAAGTGGACATCTTTCCCTCTGATTCCCTAGCTCTTCTACATAACGGCATGACCGTCCTCAAAGTAATGAATGGATCATCAAAAAGTATGTGCTCTATACACCACTGGCAGTGACAAAGATCTGTGTTATATGAACATGGAAAATCATACTGCTCACCACCCATAAAGAATACATTTAAGACATACAGATAATGACATTGTATGAGAAGCTGAGCTCCAGAATTAATGATCAGATGATGATTTTGGAGGCTGTTTCAGTACCATTCCTGTCTACCCGTTCCTGATGTTGGAACGGTGGGGAGAGGAAAGTAAATGGGGCTTCACTTGCATGTTCTGCAGCTGAGGTTATGGTTCTGTTATCTCTCAGTAGTTATGACTGTTCCATGTTTTGCATCAGTCTCTTAATTTCCTGCAGCAATTCTATTTTCTTCTTTTCTTTTTCCCTTTTATTTATTGAATTGGTTCTGTCTGCCCTTCACTCCCCACCAATTCCCCAATTGCTTCCACATGTTCACCTGATTCACTTAGTGTAGGTATGGTTGGGGGTAGGTGCTGTTAAATTCAAGATACCTCTTTGTACAGGAAAATTACAAGATAGGGTGGATCACCATCCCTTAGAGGGTTTTAATTCGACTGTAATGGTATTCAGGTGAGATTTCTGGAAGCCTGTCATACACAGATACCGAAATGTGCACATTAGACCCACAAATGAGGGCCTGCTGGGCTATCCACCAGTGAATCCCACCACAGCACCACCTTTCCTTTTCTTGTCACCCAACTTAGCAGAATTCTCCTTTGTCATAAGCACCCCGAGATTATTGCTCTTCAAGATCACCACATGGTCTCCTTAGGTCACCGGCTCAAACTGAAATAAGTTTAGTAGGAGCACTGTGGATTCTACAATTACCCAAAATACATGCTTGTGTTGGTCCTTCTTACATGTATTGTCTTTATTATCATGTTGGAAGTTTATTTCTGGAATAGAATGCTCTTTCATTTTTTTTTTTTATTTATTTATTTATTTATTTATTGGTCCTCATATGTGACAAACCAACGAAGGATGTAAGTTCCGGCATAATCAGGTTCTGGAGTCAGGTCGTATACCCACAGCTTGCTGGGTATTTCCTTCCCCTGATGCACCTTCCTTCAAACCATTTTTTTTTTAGGTGTTGGGGTTGCCCCCACCTTACCTCCCTTTGGATGAATATGTCTTAATCCTTGGACCATAGAGTGACTATTACCTAATTATGATTTGGGTTATAAAGTACCAGAGGCTCCCAGGTGCTAACCCTCTTTACAGACCCATTTATACAGTCCAATCTACTTATCCGCCTTGCTGACGTTAACCAAGCTGTACAGGCTGGCAATGTGCTGGAGACCCAGGTAAATATATATTTCCCTACATGCTAATAATATCAGGACTAATAGGAGCTGTTCTTGCAATTTTCTATTCTTCCCTTTAAAGCCAGCCTCTTCTATGATCCCAAATATAATCAAAGATAGGCTTGCCTCTATTCTCCTTTTCATGATAGCTGTTAAAATCTTACCCACTTCTAGCCAATACGCCTGGACTCCTGGGCACTGCCAGAACATGTGCACATCGTCCGCTCTCCCCATTCCACACTTCGGACAACACCTAATTTTCTCTCTCATTGTGGATCATTTCTTGGGAGACCAGTAAACCCTGTATAAAGTAAACAGATGATTTTTCCTTAAAGTAGCGTATTTAACAAACGCCCAAAGCGTAGTCATTGATACTTGCCAAAGTGATGATAAATCTGCTATAGGTAGTGCGTCTTTCCATTTTTCTTCCAGTAATATATAAGAGCAGTCTTCTACTTGACCTAGCATCCAGTACCACTTGGTCACCTCTTTCTTCTGCAGGGTGATGTCACAAATTGTTTCCTCCCAGTAGTTTAAAAATCCCATATTTACTTGGTCTCGAGCATAACTCACTAGTTGCAGGTATTTAAACCTGGACAGCTGATTATTTGTTTTCTTCACTAGATAGTCCCAGGAGATTACGTTGTTCTCATCCGTCAATTGGCCCCATGTCTCTATTTCAACGGCCTTTAATGGTGTAGTTAATGAGTCTTGAAGGCACAAGGGAGTTCCAGGAGATTTCCAGATTGGAGCCATCTGACTATAATAGGATATGCCTAAAATTCTCTGAACCTTAATCCACAACTAACATGCTGAGCTCAATACTTTTAACCAGACCTTTTTGAAAAATTTGGGATGCCCATATTTAAAGAGAAAATAGCTTCCTTGTTCTGCAAAGTCCTTGGTTAGAGCTCCATAGCATGGCCTGGCCTGTTGGTAGTTCTTTGTTAGCAAAATTCTAAAGTTTTTCAATTGGAAGGCCCAACAGTACAGCTGAAAATCTGACAGCCATCTACCTTCTTCTTGCGTAGTTTTTTTCCAGGAGATTCTTACACTTTTGCTGGCCCATAAGAAGCTGCTCAGCTCCCTTGTATTTTCCTAAGCAATTTTGCCTCAAAGTGCAGGGGTAGAGCATTGAATATGAAGGTAAACTTTGGAAGAATCGTCATCTTAACTAAATTGACCCTGCCGATAATGGATAAGGGCAAATAAGACAAAAGCTGTAGTAGACTCTTAGTTTCCCTCATAAGCTTTTGAAGATTTACCTGGACCATGTCGTCCAAATTTTTCACCACCTGGAGTCCTAGATATCTTATCTCTTTTTTCAAAACATTTTCCAAGGTAACATTCAGCTGCACATTCCATGCCATTATCTTGGTTTTTTCTTCATTGACCTGTTATCCTGCAACCTCCCCAAAGTCTTTCAGTATGTGCATAATGATTGGGAAGGTTTCTATGGGGACTTTTGTGTATATCAACAAGTCGTCTGCATTAAGGGCATCCTTCTTAACCGAATCTCGGTATTGGAAGGGCCGAATCCTCTGTTCTCTCCTGACTCTCCTAGCCAAGGGCTCGGTGTATAAATTGAACAATAAGGGTGATAGGGGACAACCTTGCCGGGTACCTCTGCCTATCTCCAATTGCTGGGTAAGGGAACCATTGAATAAAATCATTGCTGAGGGAAGTCTATATATATTTTTTATAGCATGCTGGAACTTATCCCCCAGCCCGTTCTGTCTTAAAACTGCATAAAGAAAAGGCCAGCTGACCCTGTCAAATGCCTTGACCGCATCCACTGTCATAATAGCTAGGGGAGGTTTTTATCTGTGGCCAGGTCTATGGCACAAACCAAATCATGAGTGAGATTGTTTAGCTGTCTGCCCTTCATAAACCCTTTTTGGGATACGCCAATTACTTCTCCCATTACTTTATTGAGTCTTTTAGCCAGTATGTTTGTGTATAACTTGTAATCATTATTAAGTTGGTATATCGGCCTATATGACTCACATTTTTTGGGATTTTTATTTGGTTTCAGGATTAATGTTATTATGGCGTTGTTCCATGTATCTGGGACGGGTGCTTCTTCTATGTATGTTGTGTTAAATAAGGTCAGCACTGGGGCAATTTCATCTGCCAAGGCTTTATATACTTCACCCGAAATTCCTTCTGGCCCTGGAGCTTTCCCATTCTTTAAACATTTAATTGCATTACACACTTCTTCAAGACTTATTTGTTTATTAAGATAATGCTCTGTATCCTGTGCCGATTTTGGTAAAAGATCATTTTGCAGCCAGGAAGTCATTTGTTCATCTGTTACTGGTGCCTCTTCCTTATATAAGTTTTGGAAGAAACTGGTAAAAGCCCTCCCAATGTATTGATCATCACAGCAACTTTTGCCCGTTCCCTCCAGAACTACTTCTTTTATAGAATTCCTTACCGGGTCACCCCTTGCCTTCCAGGCCAGTAACTTCCCGCACCCTTCTCCATATTTGTAGGGCAAGTTTGCTAGCGGTCCATTTTTTCTTGATTATCCTGTCTAAATGCTCTACTAGCTCTTTTTTTGCTTCGTCTATTTGCATTTGTATTTTAATTATTAAATCTGGGTCGACCACATCATACAAATCTTAATGCCAGGCAGTTATTCTCTTTTCTACCCCCTCGGATTTTATTATCGTTTTCTCTCTTTCTATAAACTGCGTAGTTGATTAATCTCCCTCTAATAAAAGCTTTATGAGCATCCCAAATTATTTGCGGGGGACGAGTCCATATTTAAATCAAAATATTCTTGGGTGTCCTGCTTCAAATAAATTAGGGTCTCCTGCTCTTCTAATAGGGACCTATCCATTGTCCATCTAGGTCTGGTTGTGCCATGATCTAAGGCTAACTCAAGTTTTACTGCAGAATGATCTGATAAGTGGACTGGTTGGTGAGTAACGACCTTAACCTTATTCCTTAATCTGGAGTCAATCAAAAAGTAGTCTATGCGGGAAGCATGGCCATATTTCTTGTTCTGGTGTGTGAACCCTTTAGTTCTGCCGGCTTTCTGTCTCCAGGGGTCTATCGATTCCAAATTCCTCATTAAATTCTGTATGAATGCTCTCATCTGGGTGTATTAACCCTCGGCCTGGAGGTGGATTTATCTAATTCAGGGTCGAGCAGTGCATTAAAGTCGCCCGTCATTATAATAGGATTCTCGTTGTTGAAACAGATCCTGTAGCGGTGATGGATAATCTATATTTGGACCATAGTAGCTTATCAAGGAATATTTTACGCTATGAGTTCTGATCGTGGTGATAACCCATCTCCCTTTAGGGTCTGTAGTTACTTTTATTAATTTAGCTTGGGCTGAGTTTTTTAATCAAAATTGTTACCCCTTTTATGTTGTAGTTCTGGTTGGTGCATGCAAACTGGTTGATCCATCTGTGTCCCTTAATTATTAACTCCCACTCTGCTGTTGTACATGCGTTTCTTGTAACATTATAATGTCGTTATTTGACTGTTTTAAAAATTTAAGGATTCTCCGTCTCCTGCCCGGTACTCTTAGACCATTTATATTCCAGCTTAAAATCCTCAGGCTGTGTGTTTTATCTACAGCAGCTGATATCCGAACCCCACCCACCTCCAGCTTTCCCAATTCTGTTCATGTCTGGCACACATGAGGACCATACATTTTTTTCGTTTTTCTCCCACTGCTTCCCACCCCGTGTGCTATCTACAGTATGTATGAAACATTTCTCCCCCCTAATCCCGCTAACCTCCCCCCCCACCCAGGGGAACTCTCCCTTTAACCAAATTGGGCATTTGAGCATGCCCGACAGCTCTCATCTCTCCAGGGTATTTCGTGAGTCCTGAAAATGCCTTTGGACTTAGCCTAATATTAAGCTTTTATTTGCCTTATTAGGTCCTCAACTTCCTCGGCCTCTTTAAAATTATACATTTTATTGTTCCACATTATTTTTACTGTGGCTGGAAATTTCAGTTGAGCCGTAGCTCCTAAAGATTTGAGCTCTTATAAGTGTCTGCCTAGCTCCCATTGTTGTGTTTGTGTTTCTTTTCCTAAATCTGAGCGTATGCGAAAGGCCCAACCATATTTGGAGATGGAGCCTGCTTTTAATGCTTCAGAAAGTATCATTTCTTTGGTTGAATAAGTGCCTAAGTTAATGAGGATTTTTCTAGGCTTGTCTCTGTTAGGATTCCGCCTAAATGGATCCCTATGTCTTCGATGAATATCCTGTTGGAGGTCTAGGTCCCTGACTTCCGGAATCAATTCTTTTATCAAATTCACCATAAACTCTTTCAACTTAGAGCCTTCTTTTCCCTTGGGGATGTTAGGAATCCATAAATTATTCCTTCTCGAGTTATTTTTTAATGTTTCAATCTTCTCCTGGAGAGCTTTCTCTCTCTCCTTTAGATTTTGAATTTCCTTGCTGTTACTCACTACCACCCTTTTCATGTCTTCTGAAGATGTTTCCAAGTTTCTAATCCTATCCGTTAGATCCGTTAGCTTGCTTCCCAGACTCTCACAAGCTTCGCAGATTTTTGCTTGATTTGCCTCTGACATTGCAATTCTGATTTTAATCTCTTCAGAAAGTGTGTGCAGTAATTCCCTGATGTTTTCCTGCCTCATGGAGTATGATGGAGTGCCCTCCACAGGTGGAAGTGTGGGCGTCCCTGATTCAATGAGGGGAGTTATTTCAGAGTGTACTGTTCCTTCTTCCAAAACCTGATACCTATTTGCTAAGGGTAACTCCTGAGCAGTTCCAACTTGATCCATGCTGCTAGTACCTACTGGGGGACCTGACACACCAGTATAGCTGGTAGGTATATTCCCCCCCCCCCGGACCTTAAAAAAGGACATTAATGAGGGTGTGATTTTGGTTCCCCCCCCACTGGGTCTAATATATTCCCGGAGTTGCCACCTCTTTTTTTTTATAAATATATTCGGAGGTATGGTCTTTGGAGTGTGCTCCTAGGGAGGAGTAGGGAACCAGTAATGTAGAAGAAATAATTTGGGGGACTTCTTAACCCCACCTGTTTCCCCCCCTTTGACTGGGTGTCAGAAAAATTGATATGATGATTCCTTAAAGTGTACCTGTTAATAGATTGTGTTCTTGGCTCTGTAGTTGAAGCGGTCTCGATATTCGCAATTTTCTTCCTCTGTAGTTTTTTTAAAGTCGCAGGAGACTTCCCCTGCGCCTTTGCATTCCTGCCTGGCGTGGGTGTCCTTTTTGGGCTCATGTGCCGGGGGGAACCGCAAAGATCCGTCGGTGTCTGCAACGATGCCGGCCACAGCTGCGGCTGCACACTTGTGCTGACTCCGCAGCCTGGTCCCCGGAGGTGCAAGCGTGCTGCCGCCGGCCGGTCTTTATTATCATGTTGGAAGTTTATTTCTGGAATAGAATGCTCTTTCATTTATGTCTATGTCAAATTAGGGTTCTCTTTCAAAATATGATCAATGTTAGTCATTAGTGGTAGCCCCATGTAAGTAGGAGGAGTCTCTGTTGGCATGATTTGGATTTCTTGATGGAGCATGTACTGCATTGGGTCTAGTGGCTGGATTTAGAATTTAGCAGATGGATACTCCATCACAAGTGTGATAGAAAACAGACTGCCTTATTAAAAGTGCACTAGGATGCAATGCACTTATAACAAGGTGGATGGGATATACCAGGGGTCTCTAATCAGTAGCTCATGAGCTACTGTAGCTATCCAGCCAAATCTGAGTAGCTCGCATGTGTGCAACCCAGCTTTTTAAATTTGGCTGCTTTTGCTTTGTTGAATTAATATACATATACAAATATTGAGACTATACCACACTAATAAATTAGTAGCTCTCAATGCGTTTCATTGAACATAAGTAGCTTTCAGTACAGAAAAGGTTGGAGACCCCTGGGATATACATAACATTTGTGATGGCTTACCCATCTGCCAAAATCTAAATCGGGACTTATGTTTCAGATGAGAGAATGGGCTAAGGCGATGTTTCTCATTTTTAATCTTCAAAGCATTTTTGTTAGTTATTTTCAAATATCTGGGTCTCTGTTATAATGGAAAAAAACACCGTTTTACTTATTCAATACCTGTAAACATAACATCTGAATTTTGCTACTGCTTTACAGCATGCGCATGTTCTCTGTTCAAATCCAAAAGCCTTGACAAGGTTATGATCTTTTGAATTTCTAAAAGGTGAAGGCTTTGGGCCCAGTACTAATGGCTCCCTCATATATTAATTATAAGGATCACACAAACTCACCTTTGACACCTGTTAACCAAATGGCTACATTTCAGTTGGAACAGGTGACTTAGGATGAAATCCAGGTATGAGGTTATTGTTCTATAGTGATCAACTTTAATGGGACAACTGTACTTCAGTCACGTTCCCCATTCGCAAATATCTGGTTAGCATATCCTGACTGCATTGGGCGTGCTTTGCCAAAGATGCTCTGCTTTCAAACTTCAGAACTTCTAACGTCTGGTATATCTCAGAGTTGTTCACCAAGATATAATGCTCCATTCGTCTTTCATGATTTCTTAAAAGTCTAATTAGTTGACACTCTAATCTTAGTGTAGATTGAGATGTATATTTTTAAGACCACTATCTCTAACAATGAGGCCTGGAAAGGGGCCCTGATTTATCGTCCACCTGGCCCCAGAAAAGATTTCTCCTAGTCTTTAATGTATTATGTGGCACCCTACATTATTGCTTCAAATACATTCCTATCACTGGGCAATTTTAATTACCATGGAGAGGATACTAATGACCGAGACGTATTGCAACTTTTAGCAGACATGGAGACAGATGGGCTAAAACAAATAGTGTTGGGCCCAACAAACAGGGCCTGCACACTCTTGACCTAATATGTGCAGACATTGCATCTACAATCTGTGAACCTTCCACGCCTATTCCTCCCAGTCAGATCATTACTTGATTAAGTTTCTCGTCCCAAGTAAAGATGCCTTAGGTAGGCCTAAGACAGAGGGTTTGAAATTCCAATGATTCTGGAAGATGATTTCTCTGGCCACTTTTTCGGAAATTTGTAAGGCTCCATCTTTGTCACCCAACACAGATGTCAACTCTGCACTCATGGCCTACAGTAAGGCACTAGCTAATACTTTTGATCATATTGCTCTGCTCAAAAGACTGGTGTGCACTTCTTCCAGGCACAGTACACCCTGGTTTACAGACAACCTTCGTCAAGAAAAATCAAAGTGCAAACACTTGGAACGCAGCTGGAACTCCACAAAATCCCTTATGGATAAAATAGCTCATCGGGATGCATTAACGAGCTACCACAATATGATAAAAACCGCACAAGTGCACATTTATCTTTGACTATAGCCCAGTCGGGCAATTTAACTATGAAATGAAATGAATTTGTACTTGTAAAGCGCACTGCTACCCTGAGGCATCCTGGCGCTGAACGCATACCGCTGTGGAACCCTTCCTGGCTTTTCCCTGTGAAATGTCCACTCCTGGGCACCCCCAAGGTGAAGCCAGGCATCCCAGCGCTGGTGGGGCCGTTGTTAAGGAGCTATACAAAGCGTATTTTTTCAAAGAAAAAGTTAATATTATCTACAAGAGCTTTCCACCTAGCGCAGTAGACCTAGAGACAGAATTTGATCAGAATCTACCTCACCCTGAGGCTGCTGCCTGTATGGGTGATTGGATGTCTTCTCCACTCAGCAGGTCCTGAAAATGTTACTCAGGGCTAAATCTGCCTCTCCCCAGGACCCTTGCTCTCCCAAGATAGTGTC
This sequence comes from Calotriton arnoldi, assembly GCA_963921515.1. NCBI lineage: Eukaryota > Metazoa > Chordata > Amphibia > Caudata > Salamandridae > Calotriton > Calotriton arnoldi. The sequence goes on along the minus strand of CAWUFW010000202.1, from coordinate 4,562,825 downwards.
CAGCTTAGCTCAGCATCTGGCGCCCTCCATTATGACATTGCTCAATCTCTCTATAGGCTCTGCAAAAGTGCCTACTGAATGGAAACATGCTCAAGTATCCCACTACTAAAAAAGCCTACTTTAAACCCTGAAGTACTATCAAATTACAGGGCCATTTCCCTGCTCCCGTTGCTGGCAAAAATCTTAGAAAGTTTTATCAACAACCAACTAACTTCCTTTCAGAAGCCCACATGATTTTATATTTTTCTCAATCGGCCTTTTGAGCCCTACACAGCACAGAGACGGCTCAACTGGCAGTCACAGATAATATCCGTCTTTCTATGGATGCAGGAACGCCCAATAATGCTTGCACTACTGGACTTATCTGTGGCTTTTGACACGGTCTCTCACTCTATCCTAATTCACAGACTTAATGCTGCAGGCCTTTACGGCAGAGTGTTACACTGGCTGAGGGACTACCTTGTCAGTCATGCTCACAACACTTGTCTGGGCATGTTCAATTCAAGAACAATGCACATCAGTAAGGGAGACCCACAGGGCTCATATCTGATGATACACAACTGCTCATTTCCATTGGCGCTGACACTGATAAAGTAAGAGTTCAATTTGCACACTGCATGACAGAAATTGCGAATTGGATGGCTATGAATTGCCTCCAAGTAATTGTGCTATGTGGCTAGAACCCAAGAGTTATGGTCAGCTGACTAGTGGCCTTCTGATCTTTGCCCAGCCCCTTTGCCTAAGCAGGTTGGGAAGAATTTAGGAGAAACGATTGAAGACACTTTGTCAATGAGAGACCAAGTTAGCTCCACTCGTGGAATGTGTTTTGCCACAATGAGGCTCGTAAAGGAAGATTTTCCTTGATTGCCTTCTTCTTCTTCTTGTCCAGGCTCTCATAATACGCTGCCTTGATTATGGGAATGCCCCACTGGTTGCTGCAAATGACACCTTGCTAACCAAGCTGCAGGTCTCGAAGAACACAGCTACCCAGCTTATCTGCATTTTTCCTTTACTTTCCACTTTGGAAAAACTACTTTGGCTGCCTATCAGAAAACACACTGTTTTCAAACTGTCATCTCTGACACACATTGTCTTTTATAAATCTGCACTTGCTCTACTTTCCTCAAACTCAGACACCAACAACCATCTAGGCAGTTAAGGTCCTACAACAAAGCTCTGCTAAAGATTCTACGCATTCATACAGCCAGATTTGGTTGCAGGGCCTTTTCCTGTTTAGACCCATTTCACTGGAATAAACTGCCACTCTATATCCGAACTTGTTCAGACTTTCAGGCCTTCAAGAAGGCACTGTAAACATGGTTGTTCTGAAAGCTTTTGGCCTGCTTGCTCCGCAGCACTGAGATACTCCTTTGGGAGTAAGTTGAGCGCAATATCAAGTCCACTAAATAAATAAATAAAAATAAATGCTCGAAACACTGTTAAGCCAATGCTTGTGCTCAGACGTATCTTCCTTAACAAAACTATGGCCCAGATTGACAAAGGTGTCACGTAACGCAGAGCAGCACACAAAGGGGCTGTGCTGTGTTGCATGATAGGAACAGAGCAGGAGAGCTCCACATTCACAGACATATGGCACTCTCCTTCCCTCTCCCTAGCACAGGTACTGATTTGTGCTGCCATGTTCCAGGCACACGCCTTAGCGTCATAGTGCTGGAGTGCGTGCCTGAGGCTACCAAAGGTAACACTAACCTGACATGGCCATCTTAACAACATTATAGGCCCCCGGGCAAAGCAGTGCACTGGGCCCTGCCTACACAACAACTCACAGGAATAAAAATGTTTAATGGAAAATGAGTTTTAAATTCTGGTCTGCATGGGGCCCCTATTCTCGTGGGGCCCACAGACAACTGGCCAGAGTGCCCATGCATTAAGGCGGCACTGGAACCTGATGCTAAACCTTTGTTAATCTTGGTGAAGGAGTCTTGACAAACAAAAACATTTCACAGTGATGCAGTCACAAGAGAGAAGTTTCATAAAGCCTGATAGAAAGGACTCAGAGGCAGTTCATTTTTCAGATTTAAATTTTGATTGCCCCGTATTGTAGGTGGAACAGTCAGAAGCATAGGGCTTTTCCGTGCTTGTAAAGCATTCCCTGCTGATATTTATCCCCCCCCCCATTAGGTTGATATGTAGAACCTGAGGCAGTCATTCCTCAAAGATAAGGCAGCCTCTGCACAATGGGTGCTACTTGGGTTGCCCTCTGACAGACGGTGTGCTCATTCAGCAGGTTCTTGTCAGAACAGTTCATGATAGCAATCAAACACAAAATAAGGTAATTACCTGTCTAAGTTTACAATGCCTGCGAATATAACCATAGGATTTTGCTTATCAGCTTGTGCACTTTCTCTAAATCCTTGGCAAGGCTGGGGTATTTCTGAATTCTATGGGTCCTATATGAAAAGTTATTTTACACATTGACTGTAGGGATCACACAAACTAAATTCTTAAACCATTAATCAAATGGCCACATTGCACTTACTTCTAACACTGTGTCTCATGAGAAAGCTCAGGGAATTTGTTATTATTCTATCTTTCATGGGCCAACTGACCTTCATTTAAAATCACTATTTCCAGGCATCTCATAAGTACATATGGGGTAAAGTTAAATTATGCTTGTTATATATGTTAAATTCCTGAATTTCATGGTACACAAACTTTGTGGAATGTTTAAAAATTTGAGTTTATAATATTGTATGCCATTTTTTCCCCACTAGAGGCTGGTTTAAACAGAAAATGACATTTTCTGTTTTAGCTAATCTCCTGCCAGTATCTCATTTGTAGGCAAAAAAGTCTAATGAGCCTATTCACAAACTGCATTTTGTAGTATATTTAGAATGCTACAATAGTGCTAGTAGTGTGCTACAAAATGCTATTCACAGACCTATGTGTGGTGGTCAATGACTCTGCCTCTCCTATTTTTTATGCATTGAGATCTCTGCCCAATTGCGTAGATCTCCGCACACGTAAGTCTATGTTTTAGTAGTAAATGTGGGAGGGATAGAGGGGAGTGGCTGGAAAATGAGGACTACTTACTAAAGGGGATGGGGTATGGGAAGAGTAAGAATGGATTTAAGGAAGGCTACGTAGGAGTTTAGGGAGGCAGAAACATCCACTTACAAAAGAGTAAGCCCATGGATCTTCTAAAACTGCTTCTACAGCCAGAAAAAAAAACAAATATAGTCATAAGTGTACTCTAGCTCAGAGCTGGAGGAAGTCCAAAACCACAAATGGTGAACGACTGGAATTGCAATGCCCTCCCATAGAAAACAATGGACTTAGAGACTTTAAAAAGAGCCATATAGGATCTAATGTTAAAATAAATGTAAATTATATAAAATAAATTAAAATATAAATTAATTTAATCTAATGTTAAAAAAGTGTCCATAAATAAAACAATTCTTTAATTTTCAAATATAAAAATATTTGATTAACCTTTTTACATTTTTAAATAATTGAACATTACTGTTTAATTAAAAATATTAAAGTTAATATTAATTATTTGTATTTGTATTTAGTAGATAATAAAAATGATGTTCTTTCACTATAGGTGAGATTATTTTTAAATTGAACCTGTAGAACTTTTTAATTTAATTTAATGTATTTAAAATAATTAACAATTTATATTTTTAATAAATGTACTTGCAGTAAATAGAGACATACAGATTTATGTTTGTAAATCAGTACATCAGTCAAAGATGTCCTGGAAGATAACAGCAAACCATATTTTGCACCGAAAGCAAATTTTATGTAATTGTTGCTAAACTTCGTGAATTTTCGTGAGACAAAATACTCAATTTTGCACACTTCAAATTGTCAGAATGAGGTAAGTCAGTTCCTGCGGGTCACTGTTAATACTAAAGGTTATTAAGTCACTCTGTTGGGGCTCATTCATTCAAGGAAGTCTTTGTTATTTTTATACACTGAGGTGCTTAATGCTTGTCATTACTGAACTTCATGGTAACAATTTTGTGATAAAGCTGGCAACAGAACCTGTTCAATCACACACATTTAGAGGCTTATTGCGATGGCGGTCGGAAAGCCTCTAACGTTCGGTCGGAGGCTTTCCGACCACCATCGTCGGTTTCAAATCCGACCGGCTGATTATGTTTCAGCCGGTCAGAATTGAAACCGGCCGGTCATACTGGCTGGCTTCTGATGGGCTCAAGGAGTCCGTCCACCAGTGGGAGGCCGACCTGTAATCGCAAAGGGCAGCCTTTTGCCCTTGGCATTATGATGCACGGTTTCCGGTAAGGTTTCCATGCCGGCCTTTCCGACATGGAAACCCTGTCAGATAGCGTGTTTTGGGGCCCCTAGCAGGGACCCCTTGTGTTCGCGGCCTCCGGTTGGGGGTCGGGGGGGCACCATGTTAATCCCTGTACTCCGTGGCAGGCACATTGAGGTGCCTGCCACAGGATGCAGGGATTAACAACACCTCCCATTTCCCTATGGGGCATGTACTATGGCCGGTTTATGGCCATAACACATGCTCCCATAGGAAAATGTCAGAATGCAACCAAACAGTGTTCAGTCTCATTCTATTGCGGCGGTCGAATCCCCCAAACAGAGGTCGGTCGATCCCTTCTAAAGAGACAGTGTCACACGGACGCAAGCCCGCCTGACATCGTAATTGGCTCCTTAGTGTGCAGATTTAAGTACAAGGATTTTTCCATGGCATTTTTAACAGTAAATGTGTCTGCATTCTGTGTTTGAATTTTGTTGTTATGTCTGAACAGGAGGAAGAACACAAGTTTGCGCATGGGGCTTGATACATCTGAAAGAGTAATAGGGGTGATTTCTGAAACAAGTGCTCAATAGAAGCCATATGTAAGAGATCTCTTCATCAGCTGTATATCATTTTTAATAAATGATGGGATTGTATTAGTTGCATTGAGGGTGACTAAATGTAAACATAGGCACTTCTCAAGGCCCATCCAGGTTTACTGTTTGCCATTACCTGAATGTTATCCTTGGCCACACTGGAGGGACAAAAGATATGGTTCCATTGTTTCCAAGGGATATATTGTAATACAGAAAGGCACGATTTTTAGTTCTGAAAGCCTATATTACAATAGTTTTATGTGTTTTTCAGAATATAGATTAAGCAGGACTTTGAAAACAAACAGTGCAGGATTTGTGTGAGTTAACACACACTACCCTATTTAAAAATTAACGCACCGCGCTTTGTCACAATCTTTCACTATGGGACATGCCCTTAAACGCTTCCAGATATATGCTGTCTTCAAGGGCAAAGGATAACTCCTATGCAACCCTTACTTGAGGACTCTGTTATCAGGCAAGAGAGAGCCATCTGTGGTAGTTATTGAACCTGAACAATGACCTATGGGCCATGTGCCCAGACTGATCACAGCTGCAACCACAATGACAGCTTGCCAGCACATGTCCAACACACACTTTTGGAAAATGTTGTTGCTTGAAATTTTGGAGTCAGGACAAGTTGTGTTCGATATTTTCCTGAAACCCATCTTCTTAGTAAATAGGAAACCCAAAAGTGTGCCCGTAATTGCATTCAGCATATCACTTATTCTGGTGATATTTCTGCCTTTCCCAGGATGCTTCAGTGACACTGTCCCGGCACATTTCTCTGTTAATGCTTTTTAAAATGGCAGTGCTTTTAGTTAGCACAAGTTATCCATAACATAAGGAACTGTGGTCCTCATTTACTAGGTTTTGGTGCAGGACAATGCCACAAGGAATCTTGTTGCACTGCCCTGCGTCAAAAGAAAAGGGGATTAATGCACCATATCTATGAGATACAGCACATTCCTGTCCTTTTCCCCTGCACTGGCGCACAATGGGTTGCCATGCACCAACGCAGGCACCCTTGCGCCATGGTGCAAGGGTGTCTGCGTTGTAGGGGTTTTTGTGCAGAAAGGGACACCTTCCTGCACAAAAAATAATCACGAGAGGTGTTTTCCTCTTTCTATGTGTGCTGCAGAATAAGGATATTTCTCCTCATTGCGGCTTCCTAATGCTACCCCTGGGGTGGTGTTAGAATCATTCCCAGGTTTATGATTCCTCATAAATCTTGGAATGCTTCAGATTCAATAGGTATTGCGTGGGACCACCCACAGCAACACCCATGGAACGCTCCATTCATGCAGTGTTCTGCATGAAAGAGGCACATATTTACAAGGCCATGAAAAGCCACGCAAAGTGGCTTTGCGTGGCCTTGTAAATATGGGCCAGCATACTGCACCATTGATACATCAAAAAAAGTGATGCACCGGTTGCGCAAGGGGCTAGTAAAAAAGCCCATATGTTTTCACCATATGTCTCAGGTGAAAGTCGAATTGGTGTTTGTTCAGATAATGATGGGCAATAATTAGGTTCTCAGTTGCATGGCAGCCATCTTATGCAGCACTATCTTAATGACTGGGTGACCTCCATTGAGTATACCTGTGTGCCTCTCTAGTCATCACAGCTTCTTTAAAGGAGCTGCACAACAACACCTTGAGTTAGAAAGACACTAACTCTACCCAAGCCAAAAATGACAGAGTGATAGGACAGTTAGTAAAAACATCTCCTAATGTCATTTAAAGAATAGTATCTGCATTGGACTGATAAGAGGAGTGAGATGATATTATTGCAAGTGTTCACAGCAAACAATGAGGGACAAGGGGAAATTAGTTTCAATGGTATGATGTGGCAAGGGTGGTACACTTTAGGGACATCTAGTTTTACTTTTGCCACATTGCCTTTGCATATATTATACATCATGGGGCTCATTACGATGTTTGGCGGAAAGCCTTCGCCGACAGTCGGGATCTACCCGACCGTTTCGGAGCCCTTTCGACTGACTCGGTCGGGTTACAGTCCGACCGCGATCGGAATATACACCGATCGGAATATACACCAGCTGGTTATTCCGACTCGGTTCCGACAGACTCGCGGATTATTCGTGTAGTTTCCTCCATTGGGATTACGATGTCGGTTTCCAACAGCCATTCCGCGTCGGCCTGTCCGACATGGAAAGGCTGTCGGAAAGTGACTTTGAGGGCCCCTGGCCCCTGCTGCCTACGGTTGGTGGCCGAGGGGGTACCTAAAATTGTGAAGGCAAGCATCTATAGGTAAGAATAGATTTACCATTCTTAATGGTTCATCTTTCTACCTTTAAGATAATAAATTGTCATGGTATATAGATAAATTGTCAAGGCATATAGATCTCTCAGCAAATACACAATCAAAATCTGGGACCTGCTGATCAGCAATGCATCGGACTGCCTCTTTCTTACAGAAACCTGATTTAACTCCACATCCAGGGCTAGACTGGCCGTAGTAGGCACCAGGCATTTCCCCGGTGGGCCAGAAGGGTGGGGGGCGGTTTTGTAACTGTGGGGCCCGGTTCTGTTACAGGGGTGGCCTGTTTTGCAGCAGTGCTGCAATATCGGCCCCCTGTAACAAAAGTGGGAGCAGTGCTTTCCTGCCAGGGCTGCTTGCTGTTCCCAGTCTGGCCCTGTCCACATTGGCCCCCGACATCACCATGGCAATCACAGTGGACTACAAGATCATATGACAGGGCCACCCTCACAAGTCAGAAGTGGGACTCAGCACCATCTACAAAGACTTCATCACAAGCTCAATTTCCACAGAAAGCACCACCCCATTCATGGAACATATGCATTTCAAGCTGTAAATCACTGATAATGTCACCCTTAATGGAATCCTCATTTATCGACCACCCGGACCATGAGCTACCTTCACCAAGCTCATCACAGACTTCATCATACTTCTCGGTGACTTCACCTTCCAACTAGAAGACAGAGTTGATCCCTGCTACACAACACACCTCGAAAACAAGAACAACATTGGACTAACCCAGCTCATTACAGAAATAACACATATCACAAGCCAAACACAGGACCCCATCTTCACCACCAACAACAGCATCAAATACAACTCCATGTCACTGCTCACATGGGCTGACCACTCCATCATCCACTTCCAAATCAGCACACTTCAAGTCAACACACTTACCAGTGCCAGCCTAATCAGCTGCAGCTGGGGCAAAATCTCAGAAGTAGACTGGCTCAACTTCCTCAGTACGGATCAACCTAATCCCACGGACAACCTCAGCAAAGATATCACCAACTTCAACAGCTGGATCAAGAGCTGTGCAGACTCCCTCGCACCCATCAAAACCAACAAGCAAAGAAGGATCAACAATCAAGCCAGCTAGTACACAGAGCACCTTTGAGACTCCAAAAAGTACTGCAAAAAGCTTGAAGGAAAGCAGAGAGACAGCCACAAACCCACCAACAGAACCCCCTAAAAGACTGCACTCAGGCACTACTACCAGCAACTGAGAGACACCAAGAAAAGAGAGCTAGTTGAATGCGCCAAAGGGTGTGCCATCAGCTCCAAGGAGATCTCAATCATCAAGGACTTCACTACACCCACGGCCTCTGTCAATCGCATCTCCCCCTCCCAAGAACTCTGCAACAACCTATCAAACTTCTTTCACAACAAAATTGCAAGCATCTGCAGCAACTTAGCACACCAACGAAGCCCTAGCAATCTCATCACCAACCTGCCCATCACCAATCAAGATTGCCAACCGAATGGGAGACTCTTACCAGAGAAAACAGACATGATTGTAAAGTACATCAATTCAGGGACCCAAAGATCCATGCATCCACCACATGTACAAGCTGGAAGCAGCACTAATCTGCAGCACCCTCACCCATATCATCACATATCCATCACACCCACCACATTCCCTGAAGACTGGAAGAATGCAGTGGTCAACGCCCTCCTCAAGAAACCATTGGTCGACCTGAACCAACTGAGTAACTTCCATCCGAACTCCCTGCTCCCCTACACAACTAAAGTGATAGAGAAGGCCATCAATAAGCAACTCACAACCCATCTCAAACTGCACTACTCGCTGGACAAAACTCAATTAGCATTCCGAAAAAAACACTGCATTTAAACAGCACTCATTGAATCCAACAGTGATATCTGGACCAATCTGAACTGAGGAAAGACAGCAGCACTCATCCTGCTCGATCTCCCCACAGCATTCAACACAGTCTCTCATAACACACTCATCAGAAGACTCTATGAGATCAGTATCCAAGGACCAATGCTCATCTGGATATTTTCCTTCTTTACGGGAAGAACCCAAAGAGTCACACTGCCACTATTAAGATTGGAGACCAAGAACCTGATCTGAGGAGTCCCGCAGGGATCAACCCTCAGCCCTTCCCTGTTCAACATCTAAATGACATCACTTGACAACACAATATGATCCCAAGGCATCAACTTCATTTCCAACACTGACAACATCCACCTCATCCTCTCCCTGAAGGACAAGACAACCACCACCAGAACCAACTTCAGCAGCTGCATGACCATGGTGCAGAAAGGATGAGAACCAACTGCTTGAAGTTCAACTCAGACAAGATGGAATTACTGATCTTCGGAAACAAGACCTCCTCATGGGACACCACGTGGTGGCCGACAGAGTTAGGACCAAATCCAAAACACCCACTGACCATGCCAGAAACCAGGGGATCACCCTGGATTACATGCTCAAAATGACAGTCAACGCAGTGAGTGCTGCCTGCTTCCACATCCTACAAAAAATCTTTAAATGGCCACCACAGAGCACCAGATGAACCATCACACAGGCACTCATTGCTAGCAGACTCGGCTATGGCATCACACTCTGTGCCGAATCTCCAAGCAGCTCACACACAGACAGCAGACCATCCAGAATGCCACCGCAAGACTTATCCTCAGAGAGTGCCACTGGCTCCCATTCACAAATGCAGCTAATTTATACTCCTGATGCACACATACAAAGCCTTGCACAACACTGGACCAGCTATTCTGAACAGTTGCATACACTTTCACCAAGCTGCCAGACACCTACGCTCAGCCTCACTCGCACACACACCCTACATTCACAAAAGCAAACAAGGAGGTCACTTGTTCTCCTACATTTCACTTAAAACATGGAACAACTTCCCAAAAGACACAAGAGCTAACTCCTCACTTCTTGGGTTCCGAAAGAAGTGAAGACCTAGCTCCTCCAATAACCTTGTGGAGACTACATGCCTACACTCTTCCTCAAGTGAATGGATACCCTCACGGGTGATTAGCACGCTCTACAAATTGACATAACATAACCTGTGAAGCTAAGAATAGTGACAGTATCTATACCTCTATATACTCACCTTCACTATATTGCAGTAGTTTCCCTCAATATTTTAGCACAATAATATTAGAACTCAGTATTGTGGTAAAACACTGGAGTGTGTTTACTGCAATGCAATTTCCTCTATGACTTGGTGTCAATGATTTAATTCATAGACATTTATTTAACGCAGTAGTTCCACATAGCATCACCTGGATGTATCAAGCCCGTTGGCATGATGTATTGAAAGAGTTTCAAGCCATTATGGAGCATAAAACATAGTTTTTGTGACAGAACATGTTTAGCCACTGATCTTAACTTGAAATTGATCTCTTTCCAAATGTTTGTTGTTGTGAGCTCCCATTGGATTGCTATTGACCATACCTTCATTAAAGAATCTCTGCACTTATGATCTATTAAGGGGTAAGTTAGAGACCATCTTCCCTGGTGATCACCTGTTTCTTGCAATGTTTATGGAAGTTGGGAGGACACCTGCTAATTTCAGTGATACTATGCTTTCACACTACCAAAAGGTGTTCAGTTGCCAAAGTTTATGTATGCACTCCCCCATCTGCAGTATTTGTACCTGTAGAGTTGTGGTCTAGTGAATACTTTAACAAACTATGACTATGTAGGTTTCCTGGTACTTTGTTTATCATAAATAACTAGGCCTAGGCAACATTTTATTTACATTGGAATTATAGGAGTAATTCTGGTAATTTCATGTCACTCTCGTGATGCAATATTACTGAATTATGTGATTTCGGTCTCTCGCATAATTTAGAGTAATTTGGGACAAAAATGCCTACTTCAAGACCACAGAAGGAGAGCACGAGAGGCTGCTGGTGCTCTTTGTGTTGCATTTAGTGCATCCTCTCGTCCATTTTAGATGCAATGGTGCATTCTTAGCTAAGATAATAGCGATAATGAAGGGTTTCGTTCCTCAAACTATTCTGCGTAATTTCGGGTAATGTTGCTGTAATTTCGAATTATTATGCTGGAGCAAATTGCATAAATTACACCCATCAGTTAAAATATCACTAGTAGCGTCTTGCTTTGCAATTTGTGAACAGCCCCGCCACCCACCGACCACGTACGCAACCTAGGGGTCATCCTCGACCCCACCCTCTCCATGACTAAACAGGTCAACGCCGTTTCCTCATCCTGCTTCAACATCCTCCGAATGCTCCGCAGGATCTTCAAGTGGATCCCCACCGAAACAAGAAAAACAGTCACCCAGGCCCTCGTCACCAGCAGGCTGGACTACGGAAACGCCCTCTACGCAGGAACGACGGCTAAGCTCCTGAGACGGCTGCAACGCATCCAGAACGCCTCTGCACGTCTTATCCTCGACATCCCCCGACGCAGCCACATCACACCCCACCTGAGAGACCTGCACTGGCTCCCTGTCAACAAGAGGATAACCTTCAAGCTCCTCACCCACGCACACAAAGCACTCCACAACTCCGGACCAGCCTACCTCAACAGACGACTCAGCTTCTACACCCCCACCCGCCAGCTCCGCTCGACCAGCCTCGCCCTCGCCACAGTCCCCCGCATCCGGAAAACGACCGCCGGCGGCAGATCCTTGTCCCACCTCGCCGCCAAGACCTGGAACACCCTCCCCACCAACCTCCGACAGACCCAAGACCTACTGGCCTTCAGAAGACTCCTCAAGACCTGGCTCTTCGATCAGTAGCAGCACCACCCCCTCTTCCCCCAGCGCCTTGAGACCCTCCCGGGTATGTAGTGCGCTTTATAAGTGACATGATTGATTGATTGATTGATTGATTCTGGGCACAACTATATACTTCTGCTAAAAATAGAGACTTCCCTCAGGAGACCAAATTCTTTTCCATTTTCCAACCAATTTTTGTCAAAAGAGTCTATGCATTACAAAGTAAGCTCCTTGATTCCAATCACATTTGTTACATCTATAGAATTTATCTGAGGTCTAATATGTCACCTTCTTCGGGGGACTGGATCACAACTGAAATAATATGTTTTTGGACCCTTGTTGCTCCACGTTATAGATGAGGGAACGCGTTATCGTCATACCACTTTATGATCTGGAAGATTATCATCTCTTTCAACTACTGAGTGAGAATTGCTCTGCAGATGGGTCGGAGCCCCATGCCCATGAAACATATTCCTAGTATTTTCCTACTATGCTGGGAGATTGTGTCTATGTTAATATCTGATGGCAGGCGAGATTCCTTACAGAGATTATTAGGAAGATAAAACAGATATTTTCTAGTGAATTCTCTTTTTCACTTGAACCACTGAGATTTTGGGATATGACATTTTATTCCTAGACACCATTTTACAAATTTGAACTTGAAAAGCACAACTGGTTCTTGAGTGACTTCGAAGTCATATACAAACCCTACTTTACCGAGAAGACCCTATTTGACCGACAAGATGTTGTGTTGGAGGCAATTGACTTGTGAACGAGATACTATCCTCAGACCTTTCTAAGGAGAATGCATGCAAAAGTAATTCTGCTAAAATACTTTGGCAGGACTATGTACAATTAAATTCCCATCTTAATGTAGAAACATATGTCCATAGCCCGACAGCATCTTCTCTTTACCGGCTGTCCCAGAGGCTGTGAGTGAGGCACCAGGTTGCTGTTATTGGTGTCACGAGGGTTAATAGGTGTTTAAAATAAATAGTAGGAGTTTCAATTTAAAATTCCAATCGATTTTCTGCTGAGATATCCCCGGATCAGACTGCTGCATTATCAAATTCAACATCACTCCGCTGCTCATATTATGTCCAAATTATGAATCACAAAAGTAATTGCACCAAAAGTTAACTTTCATGAACATTAACAGCTCTGCCATAGAATAACTGGCATCATTATGAGGGCTTGGAGAGAGCTCGTTTTAGATTGCCAGAGATTTTGAAGCACATTTTTTTCACCGAGTCCGTAGGGGATATGCAATATAGGCCTGCTTCGCGAACAATATGTAATTGACAGATGTCGGCTAAATGACAAAACAAAGTTGGGCCGATCAATGCAAATGGTAGGAGAGATCAAATCAGTAATTGCTAGTTTGATGATTGCACGGGCTGATAGTTTCACTTACTTTGGCATCTTTTATGTCGCTTTCATAGAGAACGGGGTGACAGAGGTGAAAAATGCATAATGAATGTGCATCTACAATTTCTTTAGATCAAAAAACCCTTGAAGCTAAGAAATTCATTTTTAAACAGACATTTTATCCCCGGAGAAAAATTCAAACAGATATCATGAGAAATTATAGATGAGAAAATGAAATTACAATGCAGATCGTGATTGCAGGTTTGCTGGCACAATCCGCAATATGCTGCTGTACAACAGCATTATTGATGGTCCTCTTTCTCATCGAATTGCAAACACATGCTTTTATTTTGTGTACAATGTGCGACAGTGTGATATTCTTAGCAAATAAACATCTTAAAGATATTAGAAGTTAAACATGAAAATGTAAAAATAGGGCATGGCACGCTAAATATAAACAAAAATTTGATCACTTTGCTTGCACTTAAAAAAATATTTTTATGTAGCCCCAATTATGCTCTAAAAAGATCTTCTGCGAAATGCTTTGTGAATTTCGGAATGGATGCAATTTCAAATTCTCTACTTGTTCCCCAGATATTCTAAATTCATTCAATTCCCATGAATTTCTGTAAATTTTCCAACATTCGTTCAGTGATTCCCTGAATTGGAAATTCAAGGTCGTCAATTTAAACCACCACTAAAGAATCACCAATTTTCAGCAGAAAACTGAAGTACCAGGAATAATGTAGCATCATTAGTGGGGTAGACTGAAGTCACTAGAGCAATAGGGTGATTTTTTATTGTGCCTTACTCGTGTACTGGGGCCAAGCCTCATGAAAGAGAAATCCCATGTCTTTTACCAAATAGGATATCCATGTTTTACAAAAGATAGAACTACCATCACTAATAGAAACAAGCATTGGCATAGCCAATAGGTCTCGCCTTTGGGACTTTTAAGTTTTTAGCCATGCAACAGTTGATGTTGTTGCACCAAGGATATAGTGCTGCATAACTAAATACTTATTCTTATACTTACTTATACTTACTTAGAGCTGCAATTTTAATAGAGCAACTGTGAAAAAAAATGTTTGGCATTCTGGGAGACCCACTTAATTTTTTTGCGAAGGAGTGGCATTAGAAGTTTGAAGATCACTGGTTTACAATAAATATTTAAAAAATAGAAATTCAGGTAGAATAAAACATAAGACCAATAAAAACATACCTATAAACACAAATATGCAGCTAATTTTATCAAGTACATGCACAGTATTTTAACAGTCCTACACTAAATGGAAAATGAACATGAACGGATTTGGGAATTAGTAACAGGGCAAATTTTGCAGTGTTTTTAGGTCTTCATTTGGTAATCTACATTTTTTCAATATTTGAAAGCTCCTAGGGTGCCACATTTGGTTGCAATTCCATGGTTTGTCGAAATTAGTACTGTACTATGACCCTTATTCTGACGTGGCCGGTAGGTGTTGAAGATATGCCTGCATACATTTTGTCAAGTAATACTTGAGATCTGCAAGGGTAAAAAAGGTTTATAAAATTTTGCAGCCCTGGAGCAAGGAAAGCAAGCAGTCTTGACCTGTAGGTGATCCCTTTTTCTGACCCACTGGAAGTGCTCGGTGTGATTTGAAAAAAGTATTTAGCCCTGCAGTACATTATATAATGTGTTTAGAATCCGGCATGCGTGAGTGGGGGAGAGTTGGGCTCAGTCTCCTTTTAGCTCCGGAGCAGAGCCAGCCTTTCCCAGCCACTGCTCAAGGAAAGGGGGGGGAGGGGGGAGTCCCGACAAAGCACGAGAATGCGGAAGATGTCTGAGTTGAATATCAAGAGCTTGGAAAGCGCGGCGTGCTGGGCTGGCATTTTGCAGCATAAATCAAGTAGTTAAAGTGCGCTGCTTGTGAATCGGGCACCGCAATAGCCTTGAAAGCAGGGCATGCTGGTCTGCCATTTTTCAGGAAAGCCAGGTGTTACTTAAAATGGAAGGCAAGGAGTTAAAGCACAGCGCTTGTAAAACGGGCGCTGCAAGAGCCTAGATAGCGCTGGAAGTGCGCTGTGTGATTTGAAAAAAGTTTTTAGCAGCAGCCTGTGCGGACGTGTTATTGAGCCCGGGCCAGCACATGCGAGTTACAGGCCCCAGACTGCACAGCCCGAGCCGAGGCCTGGCAGCCTCCACGGTACCGACACGTTAGGCACGGGGGTGTGGGGGAGGGCATGAGATATATCGATAGAAGCACATAAAGTATCCAGAAAGAGAAAATGCCCTACCTGCGGAGCACTCGGGGAGCCTGCTGCTTCCTTCGCGTTATCCTGGAGTGTTTCCTCAGCACCTCTTCGATCCCTGGTCTTTTCATGTAGGAAGACGGGGGGCGTTAAAAAGAAAAGGGGTACTTGAAGTCTCTTGGGCGGCGGTGTGGGCTCAGCGGGTGAGGTCCTGGCTGCGGGCTGGACGCGGCAGCACCGCTGGGGGCTTAGTGGCCTGCCGCCGCAGCGCCTTCGAGGCTGTGGCCATGGGCGGGCGCCTCTCATCGCAAGTTCCCGCTTGTGCTGCCCCTCCGGATGCCACACGCCACTGTTAGGGGAACAGAGGCTAATGGTGTAAGCGACAGTCCGGATCCATGCCCCTTCTCTTCAACCCCCTGCCCATCTTCCTCCCCCTTGATCCCTCTCCCCTGACTGCTGACGAGGTGCTTCACTCCCAAGTCTCTCCCGGAGATTAAAACAGTCCTGCAAATGCTGCACCTTTCCACCTCGGTGTTGCCAAACACATCGGAGCCTTTTTCCTCTTGCATCACTAGAAGGCAGCGCGAGGTCGGACTCTCGGGGGGATGGAGGTGGGGTCGCGAGCTACGGGAAAACAACAACACCACAAGGGGGGGCGGGGGCTGTGTTTACTTTATCCCCCGCTTGACACTTGGCTTCGGGGCTGCGCAGCGTGAGCGCTTACCCCCTTTGCCGTCACTCACGTGGTTCATGCCGGCAAAAAAAAAAAAGCACTCGTGCTCACAAGTGGGAGGGGAGGGGTGGGGGAGTGCGGCCGAGAGAAGGGAGGCGCAGCGTTTCCCTTGCGGGAGCGAGCGCGATAATTGGTACCAGATGGCGCCGCTCGCTCCCGCAAGGGAATCGCCAAACGTGCACGCGTTGCCATTGAAAGCAATGCAACGCGTGCACGTTTTTAGGGCAAAAACTGAATTGATTCCAAGAGGTCTTTCCTATGCAGCGCATGCGCGCTGCGTAGGCGAGACCTAAAAAGACAATAGTGCTGCTCATCCACATGTCCGTTCAATTAAAATAAAACCATAGACATATCTTGTTCATATAATTACTGCGAGAAACAGGTTCTGACCCATTTAACCCTCTTCAGTGTGAGTTGTCTTGGCTTACCCATCTGTTGGCCTTCTGCATGAGTCTCACTGAGCATCACTCACTTTAAGCTCTATTAAAATTGATTGTGAGTGCTAACCATCAGTGTCTGCCTTTCAGGTAAGATACACTGATTTGCACGTGAGGCAAGAGGCTCTGGGCTGCTTGCACATGAACATGTGCACACAGGCATGTGTATGTGTGTAGACTAATCGAGTGAGACTACAGCTACCTAAACCCAGGAACTGCACATCGAAGCTGTAACAGGGAGAAGCCCTATGGTATTGGTGCGGACCTGTGCAGGCCTTATAATTAATACTGGACATTTGTCGTGTGAACATGTATATCTGTAGTGCTTTACTGAAAAGTGGGTGTTCTTCACTCTATTGAGCATTATCGTCGAAATCTGCACCAAAGTACAGTTTTGCCATACTTAGTCCTGGAGACGAGGTTGACTTGACGCACAATTTTATGGTAACCCAGGATCCAGGTGGTAGGTATGACACTAGTTTTGCATGTCTGCACTGCGACTGGCATTTCAAGATTTATCATTTTTCTATGACTCAGTTCTTCAATTAGATTTTAGTTTTGAATCACTGTGCAGGGGCAATATAATTACTTTGCTGGCTAGCAGTAGGATTAAAGTATTACCCACACAATAGGGCCATTTGACAGCGATTAGGCTTGCCCTTGAGAGAGGAAAGGGTGGGGACAGAATCTGAATTGGCATGTGATAATTCCGTTTCACATTGCACCTTGCCTGCGAAGGTTCAACCCCTATAGAATCAAAAGAGGGTAGCCAAACCTCTGAAGCCATTAACAGCAGAGGCTTATGAAGCTTTGAAGGGAAAGTAAAAGCGGTAGTTACGGGTATGATCTAGGCTCTCCAAGCAGGTGTTTCAACAGACAACTTGACGTTGCTGTGTTTATAAGTCCCAAAATGCTGTGCAAGAGGGTTAGGACAGGGGTGGAGTGATGAAGTGTCATGTTAGCATTGGGCAGAGGTGCTTACCTTCTGAAACTTTCCATTCCCACTTAAAAACCCCTGCACAAGGAAGGATTTTGGAGATCATTATGGACCTGGGGGAAACTACACTGGAGGAATGCACAGCTGGGATAGAGTAGACACCTGGACTCAAATAATAATGACTTCCAATGGAAAAGATGACTGATGGGCATCCAGAATCAGCTGACACCTAAGCACTAAGATTTGTGTTTCCACAGCCTGGGGCACTAGTCCCCCTACAATATTCTGAGACACAGTCGGGGTGAAAGACCTGCTGGGGATCCTAGAGGTTTCCCCTGGATCTTCTGTAGACTTGTCCTGTAGGTTAGTGACCTCCAAAAGGAAGGGATGCCTAAATTCTTCTGACATGTGGGTGTCCTGGAAGTGCCCAAAGGTGGCCTGTGGGACCCGTTTGATGTGAGGGAGGTAAGTAAGTAATAGTTTATTGTCCGGTCAATTAAAACCTTTACAATTTCTCTTTGAAAGAAAGTGGCAAAAATTACAATAACAAAGTTCATGATTTAAAAACTTCTCAAAGTATCATTTCATAAAACTTCAGTGCATTGTGTTTACATCTTTGTGCAAATATCCATGTTGTATCCATTATAGTGCATTGATAAAAGATTTGATCGTTCTGTATCTTGACAAGTTTTCGGATCCTGAACATTTAAGAAGAATATAAGATTCAAAAAGATAAAAATTTGATAAAACACATGCTCAGTTTGGTTAGAGGAGTAATTACACAATAAACCAGTTGCTTTCTGACTGCGGTAGAAGTAGATTGCATTTGAAAGTCGTACTGTAGCAACTATTGTCCATAAGAGAGGCAATCTTTATTTCCTGTAAAGGCAAAAATTAAAGAGCGATGCAATAATGAATGATACTAACGGTTTATCGGCCGAGTTTCGCCCCTGCCGCTTCCATAAATTGTACGAAGCGACACGCCAGCTGGATGTTCCTTCCTCCGAGGCATACCATTACTGCTTGCCTACATGTTCTTATCCCCTCACTTTTAAAGTGTGGCTTCAGTAATTGGCGTCGCTCAGCTTGTAATTCTCTGCAGATGCACAAAAGGTGTATTATACTTTTGTTTGCTTCCTTGCATAAGCAGCATGTTGTCTGGCCCGGCGATCGTTTCCAAGGGGGAAGGTGCTGCACTGATGGAGATATTTTTCCTTCTTCCTCCGGTTGAAGCCTATGCCTAGGTAAGATTGCGCGGAGGGCTTATCATAACTTTGCACGACAAACCATCCGTGGGTTCTTTCTGTAAGGGCCGCCTTGTCTTCTAGTAGTGATAGTTTTTTCACTGATTATTTACAATTTGTTTAAAACTCTGGTAAGACCCTGATGCTGCCCAAAGATCCTCCGGTCCTAGGCGGTCTTTTGATGCGGTCAGATAGCTCATAGCTGAACAGTCCCTCTTTTGTTGTATTTCGGTCCATAGGTAAGAATTTAGTGTTCCTGCTTCGGCTCTTTTGATTCTATACCAACTCTTGGCGTAGGCTCCTTTACGAGCTAATTCCTGGCTTTGCAGGCCGAATTCCAGCCTTATTTGTGCCGGTGAAACGTGCTTAGGTAGACCGAAAATCATTCTAGCCGCTCTTGAGACAGTGCTGTCTAATGTGGCTGCATCTCTTCCCCTCATGCACTCGCTCCCATAAGTGATTGCCGGAATGAGCTTTGCTCGCCAGACTTGTAATAACGGAATAAGATTTGGACCGGTAATTGTGTGCTTAATGGATTTTATTGCGGTGGCAATAGAGTTGCCTCTTCTTTTGATGACATCTTTTTGTGCGTTAAATGTGCCTCTATTGTCTAAAATCACTCCTAAGTATTTGTATTGGTCTACCACTGCGATTGTCGAATTGGCCAGATGCCAGCGGAACTTGGAGGTATCCTTTCTTGGATGAATCCTCATTACTTTTGTTTTGTCATAGTTGATGGATAGACCATTGTTTGCTGAATAACTGCTAGTTGTATCTAGTAAATGTTGAAGGCCAATGGGGGTTCGACTCAGCAGCACTAGGTCGTCTGCGTACAGGAGATTGGAAAGTGCAGCCCTCCTAAATTTGGCGCATGCGAATTACATGTGTCTAGTTCCTACGGCAAATCAGACATGTATAAGTTGAAAAGTGTTGGCGCCAGTACACACCCCTGTTTGAGCCCCATGGTTGTTGGAATTTTCCGGGACACGAACCTGCCATCTCCTAGTTTGACTTGAACCCATGTTTTTGTATGGAGGAGTATTAGCTGGTTTAGGAGAGCAGATGGTATTTTTTTTCCCATTAGCCTCTGCCAGAGTATGCTCCTATCAATTTTGTCAAATGCTGACGAATAGTCAATAAAACATATGAATAGAGGTTGTTTTGCTAATTTCATTCTATCCATCAATAATGACAGGGCGAGAATGTTTGTGGTTGTTCCCATGCCCTTGCAAAAGCCTGTTTGATTAATGGGGATGATTGATTTATCCTCTGTCCAAGCGATAAGTTCTTCAAGGATTAGTCCAGCGTAGTATTTCGCTTCAATGTCAATTAGAGCCATCAGCCTGTAGCTGTTTGCTGAGTTCTTGTCCCCTTTCTTATATATTGGGGATACGATTGACCCCCTCCAGGAGTCCGGGATGACGTTTCCTCCTGTGATTTCTGCAAACAACGGTGACAGTTTGGAAGCCCAATATTCCGGGTCTTTTTTAAATAAGCTTGGAGGAATCCCATTAGGACCCGGAGCGCCCTCCCATTTGCCTTTGGCTATTCTGACCTTTACCTGGTCAGTTGAAAACGAAAAATGCTTGGATGTGAGGGAGGGGAAACACTCTGTTTGGTGCTGCTGATGGACATTTTGGGCTGCAAAGAGCACCAAAAGTCTAGGCAGAGGAAAGGTGTTTGGTGAGGAGGTAGGAGCAGGAAGCATGTCATGAGCTCTCCCTCATTGCAGGGAGAGCAGTGTAGTAAATCAACCTTATAAAGAATATACATTTTAGAAGCCAGGAGGCATGACTAGAGCCCTACTGGTGGCTGTATTGCAGAACCAAGAGCAAAACATCATCTGTTTGTGTGGATTTCACGCTTATGGATTAATGTATCCTAAAGGGCCTCCAATTCCATAGGGGCTGATGCAAGAACCAAAGCAAGGAAATAAGAGCTGCTTCACTCCTGCATTAAAATGGTATCAGGGGGCCCACAGCTACTTGAGGACTAAGGAGGTGAAGGAAAAACCTGAGCACTTCTGCACGCTGGGACACCCGAACCCCAGGAGCACAGTAGTGAGCTGCCTCAGACGCCCTGTACCTACATCCAGGGGGGCTGGGAGGTGCAGCACAAATGCATCCCACCCTTGTTGACTGAGGGCTGAAGACAGAGTCTGGTAGCTCCCACACCAGCACAAGAAGGCAACGTTACCTGGGGGTGAACCAGCCAGTGATGTGCTGACTTGGACTACCTTGTGGCTCCCATTTTGTGCCATCCTGTGTGAGTCACACTAGGGTCAGCGGCACCCTCATAAAAACTAGCAAATGTGCCTGAAGGTGCCTTTAAAAGAAAAAAAGAACACAAAGGGAAAACCCATGTTCTCATCAAAATGTTTGCAGCTGAGGCAGAGAAGCATCTCATAATACCATGTGAGAGCTCCAAAATTTGAACCAACAGTTTGAACATTGTTTTGCGAGCAGCCAGGAGTGCAACTGCCCCACAGAAACCTTTAGTTCAACATTTTATATGGCGGTACCCTATTTGTCCCCTGGGGTTATATTTATGACTCTGGGAGAGATTTTCAGGGTAACCAAGCATTGGAGCTAAGGCTTTTAGTTATATAATTCTGTGATGCCTGGATGTTTGCTGTTAGGGCCTACTAAGGAAAGTTATCATAAATTGATAGCATCCTGAGAGCTAGTGTTGTCTTTTGCAATAGTTTTCAAGATGAAAAATTAGCATAATTTTCTTTTGTGTAATTATGTGAATTTTGCTAATGTTTCACAAAATTATAGTAATTACTTGAAATGTAGATCCTACATTTTGTGGTATATTTTAATGCAAAATGCATCCTTGTGTGATGTTTTTTATTGTAGTACGTATTCCACAAAATTCTAAGAAGACTGGAAAACAGGATGGCTTTATCTGGCACAGTCCTTCAATGGTTCAAATCCTTCCTGGAAAACAGAACACAATCGTTCATGGTGAACAAAAATCTCTCTCCCTCCACACTGAACCTTCTAGGAGTACCACAAGGCTCCACCCTATCACCTTCCCTATTCAACCTATACGTCGAACCACTAACTGAACTACTTCAGCAAGCGAACATTGCCTACAATATGTACGCGGATGACACTCAACTTTACATCAAGATCTCCTCCATTGAAGACATAAAAACAATGAACCTGGCACTCGAAAAGACCGTCCACTGGCTAACGACCAACTTCCTCAAGCTAAACTCACAAAAGACAGAATTTCTTCTAATCTCCCCCCCCAATAACTCCCTGGAGACAAAGAAATGGACCAAGTTGATCACTGCTCTGAATTGCACGCCAACTTTGGTGGACTCCACCAAATCACTCGGAATAACACTAGATAAAAACCTTAACATGCAAACACACATCAACTTGATAGCTAAAAACGCACGCTTTCACCTTAGTTACCTTAAAAAAATGATGTGTAATATTGAGTAGTGTGTATGTAATAAAGTACTTTTCCTTTTTATAAGTAAAATTAGTGCCTGAAAAATATTTCATTAGGTGTTTGCTGCATACCTGAGAACTAAGGTTGTAGCCAACAACACCTTCCATGAGTAGGCCTTGGAATGCTGTACATTTTTAACCTGACTGTCAAGTGTTACAAAGCAGTACTTCCTTCCCAGTAGAGGGAAGTTGCATTGTATTTCGTGTGCAGGACTATATCCTTCCAACTAATAACCCAACTTCTTACAATCACACTCTGCACACATTTATTTGAGTTTGTGAATATTAGCTGATATGTCACTCAAAAATTTCACTTAAACAAATACATACAAACATGGGACTCAGAGAATAGAGCTATAACCCTTATTCAAATTAGAATGTAAAAAGAAGAAAAACAGACAGGGGCATAGCCATAAATGGCACAGTGGGTACAGTGTCATAGGAGTTTGTTAATTCTGGATCTCTTGTATGTAACACCTGTGGGCCATGGGGGCATTAATTGCTTGTATTAGATACATGGCACCCACCCAAAGCCAAGCCAAGCATGCCATTCAGATACAGGTCTCAGGTATGGGCATCGAAGGGAGAGCCCTCCAAGGATATCACCCAGCCAATGAAAGAATACAATTAGCCTTGCCGAGACCCTCAGAGTAAGGAAGTTAATGGTAGGACAGGAATGGAAGCAAAGATATGAATCAAGACACTCTGATGGGGCTTCCACAGCACTCAAACCTAGCTACATTAAGATATTATCCTAGGCCTCGTTAAGGTGCCTGTAAGCTCTCTTTTGTAGAACACCCAAGTTCAAGACTCACTCCCAAAATGTTGTTGTAGGATTGGAGCAGTTTATATTAAATAGCACATATGAAAGCACGAAGTCAAGACATAAAAACTGAAAGTCTCACCTATAAGAAAATATGCCAACAATAACATATATGAGATAAATATAATCCTGAAGCAAGCCTTGGGTACAAATTGGAGCAACTAGTGTAAACATTTAGATAAACACTAAAAAGAATTTATGCAAGGATCTCTGAATATGGGTGTTTATTAAGAGGGTGCTTTGAAATCTGTTAATAACATTTCTCAGTGTCACTAGGGATCTTTCGGATGGACCGGAATTAGAGGCCTGTTTGTGTTGTATGTAGACCAGGTTGGCAAGCTGTAGAGGTATGGCCCACGAAGAAATGTTGTGTTGGCCGCCGAAAAACTTATGATGCTTTAGTCCAGGAAATCGGGACGTTTTACTGGTGACCTTTGAAATGGATTCCAGGCCTGTTTATCTGCTCAACAGGAATTTGCAGTAAAGTATTCTTGAAATGATGAAAAAAGTTCACATGAGAACAAGCATGCCTTGACATATTGAGTGCACAGTAGGATACACAGTTCCCAGATCAATAAGTTGAGTTTCAGCAAGTTGGGTTTGTAAATGAGGACTGCCTAGAGTAAATTTCTTTCAAGCAAGGGTAGGTTAGTGTTCAAAATGAATTATATGGACACCGCTTAGTTTGGCGGATCTTGATGAGGAGAGCAAACAGTTCTATGTGAATGATTGTACTACTAAAGACAAAAGCAAGAAGCCAGGTTTTATGGTCAATATGACTGTCTCTCATTGGTACCTTTTATGTAGACATAAGAAGCCTCTCATTGTAGACCGACTACAGAGGGTATCCAACAATGCAACACAACCCCCTGCTGGGCTTCACTTTCAAAGACACTCACACCTATTGTATAAATTGGGTAAGTCTTCCACACCCCTTGTTTTCATGGAGCTCCTAATGTGACCAATATTGCAGGATCATATACACGAAGGTGTGTATATATATATATATATATATATATATATATATATATATATTCACTGAAAAAACCATGGGTTTCAGGCACGTTATAGTTAGAAATTAGCATTTAAAAAACCTTAGAAATTCACTGAAAAAACCATAGGTTTTAGGGAAAGTTATAGTTAGTTGGACATTGCACTCATACAAAACCCGTGAAATTCCCCCGTTATAGTTAGCTCAGCTAACTATAACTCACGCCCCCGCAATGCACTGCTGATGACGTCACATATTACATCACTCATGACATGGTCAGTGACATCACTGATGACATCACTAATGACATCTCAAATGACATCACTGATGACATCATCCAGTGACTGTTTGTTTCTGTAAAGTTTAAATCTGTTTAATATATATAGGGAAAGGCGTATTGAAGAATGAGTGGGTGTATAATTGTCTGAATGGATGATTTAGTAGGTGCGTGACTGACTCTATAAGTGAGTGATTAAACGTATCTTACTGAATACATGGGTTAGTGACTGAATTGTGTGAATGTTTGTATCCGTCTGTCTGTTGGTGTGTAAGCGGCTGCATGGGTTTCTGAATAGCTACATGAGTGTCTACATGGGTTATTGATTGGTTGTCTGAGTATCTGTATGGGTGCCTGAGTGTTTGTGTGGGTGGGGGTGTGTGACTCTGTGCATAGATGTGTGAGTGGGTGATTCACTGGGTGCATGGTTTCAAGAGTGCATCTGTGATGGACTGTATGGGTGGGTGAGTGTGTGTATGGGTGTGTTAGTGAGTGAATGTATATCTCAGTGGTACATGTGTGAGTAACTACATATGTGAAAGGCAGTATATATGTGTGTTGTAGTATATAAATGGCTATAAGTGAGAGTGTGTGATTGTGAGAGTGGCTGTATGGATGAGTGTGTACTTGTATCAGTGATTGTATAAGAGCGTAAGAATGTGCTAGTATTTGTATGAGTAAGTGAGCTGGTGTGTGTATAACTGTACATCTGAGTAAATGGGAGTGTGATTAATTCTTTGCATGACTGACCAAGTGTGTGAGTACCTCTATGGATGAGTGGCGGTGTGTGAGTGTCTATATAGGTGTATAAATGCATATGATAGTCCTGTACTGAGTGACCGTAAGTATGAGTGACTGTACGGGTGAGTGAGTGGATGTGTGTGTGTAGGCCTAAGAATCAGTGAGTGTGTATGTAGTTATTGGTGTTGGAGTGTCTATGGTTTTGACAATGGCAGTCTGTAATTTACAGTGGGTGTATCAAAAGTGATATTAGGGTGTGAGAAGCATCAAATTATCACATGGATGATGTCATCAGTGATGTCATTTGAGATGTCATCAATGATGTCATCAGTGATGTCACTGACCATGTCATGAGTGATGTAATATGTGACGTCATCAGCAGTGCATTGCGGGGGCGCGAGTTATAGTTAGCTGAACTAACTATAACGGGGGAATTTCACGGGTTTTGTACGAGTGCAATGTCCAACTAACTATAACTTTCCATAAAACCTATGGTTTTTTCAGTGAATTTCTAAGGTTTTTTAAATGCTAATTTCTAACTATAACGTGCCTGAAACCTATTGTTTTTTCAGTGAATTTCAAAGGTTTTTTAAATGCTAATTTCTAACTATAACGTGCCTGAAACCTATGCTTTTTTCAGTGAATTTCAAAGGTTTTTGAAATGCTAGTTTGTAACTATGCCTACAGAAGTAGGACATGTGAAGAAAGAAGAAAAAACGCACAGAAAGAAGCAAAAGAAATGTAGAAAGAAACAGAAGTCCACAAAGACGAAGAAAAATCCAGGAAGAAGCAAGACATGTGCAGAAAGAACCAACAGAGGAGCAGAAAGAGGCCTTGTTGCAAAATCATCCTGTGCCCACACCTTTTCCAGACGGGTACTGGTGGTAACTGACTCTGACTAACCAGGCCTAGAGCCAGTGCTATGGTAAAAGACACTTAGAATACAGTTAAAACACCTACATACACTAGGGAACACTATGCGTTGGGGTACCCCTGTGATTAGCATGACCTCCTCTGTAACTCCCTAGTACATAATAGGGCAGGGGGATTAAAACTACCTCTTAAAACGCGCCATGGGGCGCGTTTGCACACTGGTGTAGGGAGGGGGGGGCCTGAGGTTACATGTGTGCAAACGCGCCCCGTGGCGCGTTTTAAGTTGGGGGATTAACTCCCCTTGAATCCTGAGGGTCCCTGGGGTGCAACTAGCCCACCAGCTACCTCCATTAAGCGCCACAGACCTGCGTTGCAGAGAGGTGTAAAAAGGGGCGTGGCCTCAGAACACCTCTCTGCAATGCAGCCCCCTGGCGCATACTGGAGGTTCCTGGTGGGCTAGTTGGCCCCCAGGGACCCCAGTATTCAAGGGGAATTCGTTCCCCATCTGCAAACGCGCCAGGGGGTGCGTTTGCAGAGTTCTGCAAGGAGGGGGCGTGGCCTCCGGCGCGATGCCGGTCTTTTATTTGTTTTGTTTTTTAAGAAGAAGGGCTGTGTGGCCCCCCTTCTTTTTCTAATTTATTGGCCCTGGGAACCCCATCCCCCAGGGCCTGCACCCTAATTTTTATTTTTTTTTAAACAAAAAATTTGGAAGGGGGCCGCGTGGCCCCCCTCCCGAGGCCTTAATCGGCCCCGGGGACCCCATCCCCCGGGGCTTGGCCTTATTTTATTTTTTTAATTCTTTTGGAGGGGGGCTGCGTTGCCCCCCTCCTCAGGCCACTTATGGCCCCGGGGACCCCATCCCCCGGGGCCGGCCTTTGTTTTTTGTTTTTTTTTATTTCAATTTTGGGGAGGGGGGCTGCGTGGCCCCCCTCCCGGGCCACTTGTAGCCCCGGGGACCCCATCCCCCGGGGCTGGCCCTCTCCGTTGGGGACCGTGGGGGGGTCCCCAATCCCCCACGGTCCCGCCGGCTCCCCGCATCCCTCGGGAGCCAGCATTGCTTTTCCACATGGGGAGCTGCTAAGATGCAGCTCCCCGTGTGGAAAAGCAATCGTCTTTGGTTTTTGGAAGAGAGAGCAGGTTTCCTGCTCTCTCTTCCAAAAACCAAAGCAGTTTGCTATGGCAGGGCGGGAGCCGCGAGGCTCCCGCACTGCCATAGCAAACTACAGTGTCCCGGGGCCAGCCCTGGGGGTTGGCGGTCCCCAGGGCCATCAAGGGCTCCAGGAGGGGGGCCGCGCAGCCCCCTCCCAACATGTGCAAAGCCCCGGGGAGGTGGTGGTCCCCGGGGCTCGGGGGTCCAAGACAGACCCCCACATTCAAATTCTTAGTGCCCCGGGAGGTGGCAGTCCCAGGGCGTGTGGGGGCTCGAGCCCCCCACACAAGTAATATAAAAAAAAAGAAGCCCCGGGGGGTGGCGGTCCCCGGGGCTGCGGGAGGACCGAGTGCCCTCCCGCACCATTTGTAATTGAAAGCCCCGGGGGGTGGCGGTCCCCGGTGCTTGGGGAGGCCTTAGAGGCCCCCCCACTGATTATTTTCATTAACCCCCGCATGCCCCCGGGACTTGGCCCACTCGGGGGCCAAATAACAACGAAGCGCGGGAGCCCGCGCTTCGTTGTTTTTTTTTTCCTCGGCCGGATCCGCGCACCCTACGCGGATTTTGCCAATTTAAAAAAATTTTTGGGGCCCTGGGGGTCCTTGTGGGACCCCCTAAGCAGGCCTAGGGGGTCAGGGTGTTTCTACCCTGCCCCCTTTTTGCGTTTTGCGCACTTGTTTTTCAGATTTCTTGTGCCTCTGTTCTACCGAGGCACAAGATGGCTGCCAACACTTCCTGGTTTGGAGTGTTGACAGCCAATTAGCATACAGCTCGTGATCGGGAGGGTGCGCGGACCCTCCGCGGCCATAGATATATATGTGATTTTACTTTTGATTTTCTCAGGAACTACTGAACGGATTTACACCATTTAACCAAAAGGCACGACTCTGAACCAAGGGCTACCTTTCTGCCAAATTTGGTGTAATTCCATTCAGCAGTTCGGGCTGTAGCTGCGACTAAAGGTTCCTATGGAAAATTGCATGGGGAAAACATGTTTTGGGACCCCCCTTTTTTCTCAGCCCCCACTTGATGAATCACCCCGAGACTTTCAGGATAGGAGCGGACCGGAGCGCCCCACGAGTTTTGAAAATTTCGTGAAGATTCGTCAACCGGCGCCAAAGTTATTGGGAATAGAATGTTGCGGATTTCCTATGGAAAATAGGTCCTAACTATAACTATCTACTGGCGACCGCCAGTAGATAATATATATATATATATAATGAAAGAACGGAATACCAGCACGCTCTCGGGTCATACAAAAACCAACCAACACTCCAAGGTAAGGAAAAAGGGGTTTATTACGGCATAAACCCTCCGTGACATATTTTAACCCCGAAAGATCTTGATCACACAACGGAGTGACAAGATTCAGTCTCTTACATACATTTCCTGGAAAAGGGTGAAAATTAACAAAGGACTAAACCGGACCCCATTGTCACAGGCACGAGACATGGTTCCCTTCCTTTCCTCCTGAAAAAGATGTGAAAGGAGAGCAAAGTGTCAGAAACTAGCAGATGTAAAAACATACAGATGTGAAAACATTTGTAAAAACATTGGCAGTCAAAGTCCTACAAGATAAATACAGTACTGTAATTCTCAGAACCAGGTGCAGGACGAACTACATTGATGGATAATATTAATGAAATTAACTGCATTGTCTCGGATGGTGAGTCAATAGAACCACAGGTGGACATACAGGTCGGTTTGAACATAAGTATTATGGTCTACCCGTTCTGCCACCCTGAATCAAATGGGGTCCTAGCCTTCCCGCAGATGTATTGCCATTTCCTCATCCAGGTTATGTCCATTGGGATGGCAAGTACACATCCCTATGATGTGCCTAGACTCACGTTGTCTGAGTCTTAAGGTGCGGTTACCTCCTCTCCTGTTTCCCACCACCTGCTCTATGGCATATTACGACAGTTTGGAACTGTCTGAGTAGTGGTGTGTCTCAAAATGCCGGGCAATCGGATACTGTTGATCCCTGTTTGTGATAGCTCTCATATGCTCGAGGATTCTTTTTTTCGCCATATGAGTCGTGCTGCCTATATATCTGAGTTGACATGGGCACTCAAGAACGTATATCACGAAAGTGGTACCGCATGTAAGGAACTGTTTATTGGGTATCATACTGTTGGTGTTAGTATTAAAGAACTCCTTCTTCATGCGGCTGTTGCCACAGGCTTTGCAATGGCCGCATGGGAAGAAGCCCTGTAAACTTACTCCCCTGGTCACAGCAGTATCAGTGAGATCACTGTGTACCAAAAGATCTCTTAGGTTACGTCCCCTTCTGTATGTTATACTGGGTCTAGCTGGGATGGTATTGCCTATGATAGGGTCCTCCCTGAGAATGTTCCAGTTACGTGTGATGGTTTTACGTATGTTGTCAGAATTCCCATTGTAGGTGAGGATGATACAAGTCTCCCCGCTGTCTGTGCTCTCTACGTTGTTGGTGTTGCAACTCTTGAGGATGGTATCCCTCCCCATTGTTTTGATCCTCTCTACAGCCCTTTTAAGGACCCAAAGCAGGTAGCCCCTTTCTCAGAATCTGTTGATCATGGTTGTTTGTTCCCTCATGTATCCTTCCTCTGAGCTACAATTGCGCTTAGCTCTGAGCAATTCCCCAAATGGGAAGCTCCATTTGAGGTTATCAGGGTGGCTGCTCATGGCGTGTAGTAAAGTGTTCCCCGCTGTGCATTTCCTAAAAAGGCTAGTGTGTACTTTGTTTGACACTATTTGTACCTTGGTATCCAAGTACTCTACCTCTTGCTTGCTAACTTTACTTGTGAGTATGAGGTTGCGGGAATTCTTGTTGAGTTTATCTACAAACTCCAGAGCCTCCTGTTCACTGCCTTGCCAGACAACGAACAGGTCGTCTATATATCTAAGCCATAAGATAACCTTGGCAAAGTCAAGACATAGATCGGTGTCTTTCCTGATGTCTTCCTCCCATGCCCCCATTGACAGGTAGGCAAAACTGGGGGCAAAGCATGTGCCCATCGCGGTTCCGAGGGTCTGTCTATACAGTTCATCACTGAACATGGAAA
This sequence comes from Calotriton arnoldi, assembly GCA_963921515.1. Classification (NCBI taxonomy): domain Eukaryota; kingdom Metazoa; phylum Chordata; class Amphibia; order Caudata; family Salamandridae; genus Calotriton; species Calotriton arnoldi. The sequence goes on along the minus strand of CAWUFW010000202.1, from coordinate 4,532,647 downwards.
AGTTAATGGACAGACAGAACCTAATCATGTCAAGTATCATCTTTGTATGTCCCAAGTACCTGATGTGTCTACGTTTCAGGTATTAGGCACATGCTTCCACCCCCTGTTCATGGTCAATCACTGTGTACAGTGAGTTTACGTCCATGGTTATGAGGAGATAATCCGCCTGCCACTCTAAATTGTAGATTTTACTGAGGAAGTCTTTGGTGTCCCTCACATATGAGGGCAGTGTGATCACGAATTCCCTCAAGAAATGGTCGGCATAGCGTGATATATTCTCCAAAGCGCTACCCCTAGAGGAGACAATGTGTCTGCCTGGGGGGTTGGTTCTACTCTTGTGCACCTTGGTCAACAGGTACATTACTGGAAGTATTGGATGATCTTTTTTGAGGAAACAATATTCCTCCCATTCGATGAGACCCTTGTCTTTCCAATCTCCCAATTTTTCCCAAATGCAAGTAATGCTATTATTATACTCTGCTCTGGTGGTAATGGTATAAGCATTTGTGTTGTTAAGTTGTTGCATGGCTTCCTCCACATACATTTCTTTAGTTAGAATAACAATAGTCCCCCCTTTATTGGCAGGTCTAATGAATATACTATTATCTGCTGCCAGGTCTCTCATGGCCTTTTTCTGTGCAAAAGTCAAGTTATGCTTGAATTTCTTCATTTTCTTCGCCCAATTCTTTTGCCTGAACTGTAAAAGTTCAGACCCAACCAGCTCCTGGAAGGTGTCAATGTTATCATGCGCCATGTGCTGTAAAAATGTCGACTTTGGTTTAAAGTTGGTACATGCTGCTTTGTCATGTCTAATTTCCATCTCATCAAGAATTTGGTAGGCATCCGTACTCGTGCCCAACCCGTCTGACTCACCCTCCAGTTCATGCAGTGCCACCAGGGTGTCAATGTCACCTATAGTAAGTTCATCATCCCGAGTGTGACGTTCAGCGCCATGGTGTTCCCTGCTCTTAGCTGGTTTCATCTTGTGCCACTTTTGCAGTTTCAGTTTTCTACAGAACTTAAACATGTCTATCCTACTGTCTACATAGTTCATGGGTCTGCTGGGCAGAATGACAGGCCTAGACATAGTGTCCTCTTATCTTTATTACTCATGGGCCTGGGAGAAAGGTTAATGATGGTCCGATTTACCGTGGCATCATCCATCATAGCTGCTTCTTGGAGTGTGTTTGTTTGTTTCCCACTTGCTCCGAGTCGCTCCCACTTTTCTCTCCTCTGCCGGCACCTCTTCCGCCTCTTGACCTGGTACCCATTGGTCTTCCTCTTCCTCTACTTGTAGTTCGTTTTGGGTGTTGGTCGTGTCGTTTGCCGGCCCCGTATCAGGAGCCGGTACTCATCTAAAAAAGTCTTTGTTCGCCTTGAGCCATCCCCTTCTGAAGTAGAGCTTTCTAAGGTCCTAGATATTTTGGAGGCATCGGTGTTCGTATCGCTTGAGCTGGCTGCATTGTCATCATGGTTCCCTTGTGTCACTGCTGTTGTTGTAACGTTCCCTCTTGTGGTGTCATAAAGATGGTCATACTTCTGACTATAGGTGAGTATCCTTCCAGATTCGTAATCACCACCGAACTACAAGGAGGCCAACCCGACTGGAAGAGGAAGAGCAAGGGGTACCAGGTCAAGAGGTGGGAGAGGTGCCGGCAGAGGAGAGAAAAGAAGGAGCGACGCGGAGCAAGTGGAATACAAACAAGCACGCTCCAAGAAGCAGCTATGATGGATGATGCCACGGTAAATCGGACCATCATTAACCTTTCTCCCAGGCCCATGAGTAATAAAGATAAGAGGACACTATGTCTAGGCCTGTCATTCTGCCCAGCAGACCCATGAACTATGTAGACAGTAGGATAGACATGTTTAAGTTCTGTAGAAAACTGAAACTGCAAAAGTGGCACAAGATGAAACCAGCTAAGAGCAGGGAACACCATGGCGCTGAACGTCACACTCGGGATGATGAACTTACTATAGGTGACATTGACACCCTGGTGGCACTGCATGAACTGGAGGGTGAGTCAGACGGGTTGGGCACGAGTACGGATGCCTACCAAATTCTTGATGAGATGGAAATTAGACATGACAAAGCAGCATGTACCAACTTTAAACCAAAGTCGACATTTTTACAGCACATGGCGCATGATAACATTGACACCTTCCAGGAGCTGGTTGGGTCTGAACCTTTACAGTTCAGGCAAAAGAATTGGGCGAAGAAAATGAAGAAATTCAAGCATAACTTGACTTTTGCACAGAAAAAGGCCATGAGAGACCTGGCAGGAGATAATAGTATAATCATTAGACCTGCCTATAAAGGGGGGAATATTGTTATTCTAACTAAAGAAATGTATGTGGAGGAAGCCATGCAACAACTTAACAACACAAATGCTTATACCATTACCACCAGAGCAGAGTATAATAATAGCATTACCTGCATTTGGGAAAAATTGGGAGATTGGAAAGACAAGGGTCTCATCGAATGGGCGGAATATTGTTTCCTCAAAAAAGATCATCCAATACTTCTAGTAATGTACCTGTTGCCCAAGGTGCACAAGAGTAGAACCAACCCCCCAGGCAGACCCATTGTCTCCTCTAGGGGTAGTGCTTTGGAGAATATATCACGCTATGCCGACCATTTCTTGAGGGACTTCGTGATCACACTGCCCTCATATGTGAGGGGACACTAAAGACTTCCTCAGTAAAATCTACAATTTAGAGTGGCAGGCGGATTATCTCCTCATAACCATGGACGTAAACTCACTGTACACAGTGATTGACCATGAACAGCGGGTGGAAGCATGTGCCAAATACCTGAAACGTAGACATATCAGGTACTTGGGGCATACACAGATGATACTTGACATGATTAGGTTCTGTCTGTCCAACCACTTTTTCATGTTCAGGGATGAACTGTATAGACAGACCCTCGAGCCACGATGGGCACATGCTTCGCCCCCAGTTTTGCCAACCTGTTCATGGGGGCATGGGAGGAAGACATCAGGAAAGACACCGATCTATGTCTTGAGTTTGCCAAGGTTATCTTATGGCTCAGATATATAGACGACCTGTTCGTTGTCTGGCAAGGCAGCGAATGGAGGCTCTGGAGTTTGTAGATAAATTCAACAAGAATTCCCGCAACCTCATACTCACAAGTACGGTTAGTAAGAAAGAGGTAGAGTACTTGGATACCAAGGTACAAACAGTGTCAAACAAAGTACACACTAGCCTTTTTAGGAAATGCACAGCGGGGAACACTTTACTACATGCCTTGAGCAGCCACCCTGATAACCTCAAATGGAGCATCCCATATGGGGAATTGCTCAGAGCTAAGGGCAATTGTAGCTCAGAGGAAGGATACATGAGGGAACAAACAACCATGATCAACAGATTCCAAGAAAGGGGCTACCTGCTTTGGGTCCTTAAAAGGGCTGTAGAGAGGATCAAAACAATGGGGAGGGATACCATCCTCGAGAGTTGCAACACCAACAACGTAGAGAGCACAGACAGCGGGGAGACTTGTATCATCCTCACCTACAATGGGAATTCTGACAACATACGTAAAACCATCACACGTAACTGGAACATTCTCAGGGAGGACCCTATCATAGGCAATACCATCCCAGCTAGACCCAGTGTAACATACAGAAGGGGATGTAACCTAAGAGATATTTTGGTACACAGTGATCTCACTGATACTGCTGTGACCAGGGGAGTAAGTTTACAGGGCTTCTTCCCATGCAGCCATTGCAAAGCCTGTGGCAGCAGCCGCATGAAGAAGGAGTTCTTTAATACTAGCACCACCAGTATGATACCCATTAAACAGTTCCTTACATGCGGTACCACTTTCGTGATATACGTTCTTGAGTGCCCATGTCAACTCAGATATGTAGGCAGCACGACTCATATGGCAAAAAAAGAATCCTTGAGCATATGAGAGCTATCACAAACAGGGATCAACAGTATCCGACTGCCCGGCATTTTGAGACACACCACTACTCAGACAGTTCCAAACTGTCATATTATGCCATAGAACAGGTGGTGGGAAACAGGAGAGGAGGTAACCGCACCTTAAGACTCAGACAACGTGAGTCTAGGCACATCATTGGGATGGGTACTCGCCTTACCAATGGACATAACCTGGATGAGGAAATGGCAATACATCTGCAGGAAGGCTAGGAAGGACCCCATTAGATTCAGGGTGGCAGAACGGGTAGACCATCATACTTATGTTCACACCGACCTGTATGTCCACCTGTGGATCTATTGACTCACCATCGGAGACAATGCTGTTAATTTCATTAATATTATCCATCAATGTAGTTCGTCCTGCACCTGGTTCTGAGAATTACAGTACTGTATTTATCTTGTAGGACTTTGTCTGCCAATGTTTTTACAAATGTTTTCACATCTGTATGTTTTTACATCTGCTAGTTTCCGACACTTTGCTCTCTTTTCACATCTTTTCCAGGAGGAAAGGAAGGGAACCATGTCTCGTGCCTGTGACAACGGGGTCCCTACCCTTTTCATCGTGACACCATTGCGCTGCAACTCAGCTCGCAGATAAGACATCTTGCACTACATATTTTTTTATTTGAATACATTACTACTGTGCACTTAAAATAGATGACATAGGGGTTGTTTGATTGTGATTGGGTCCACAACAGTTCCTGGTAATGATTATTTTCTAGTCAATGTGCCACTTGGCGAATGTATTGTAACCAATATGTCTAGATGGGCGGTGATGACAGATTCCAATCCAGGTAAAACATGGTATTCACCATGAGCGTAGCGCAATAGGGAGATCTTGATCCATTTTGAGAGATCAGATAACAGAGCAGTATGGGTAGCTCCCATACTACAGGGTCTTATGGTGATCTACACGACCCTGAGCCATATCCTAACTGATGAACAAGTACACTGCTAAGGAGTAAGTACAGATTACCAGCCGGTACACCGGGCTTACACCTACCAAGGAAGGTATGCATAGTTCCCACTAGCAAGGGGAGGATAGCGTGTTATCATTATATCACCATAGTTAGGATATTACACGACGGGCATGGACGTACTACAAGTACCAGAAAGCACTGCCACAGTCCAACATCTACCCATCATTATTGGCTCGTGATTTGTGGCAACATGATACACATATCTTCCAGGTAGGAAGGGGGCATATGCGACCCATAGATTACGATGCCTGACACATGTTTAAGATACTTGATACAGCGCGCGCACATTGAGAATATGCACAAGATAGTACTCCGACTGGCGTCTCCCACCCATTTTACTAGGCAGTTCAAGGCTGACAACTTAGACTGTATTTCACTAGTAGAAATAGCATTCTTGTCGTGGAGACACAATGCACTAACAACATGTATTTTATATGTATTTATCGTTACAAGATGGCGACCAAATGTGAGGAAATGCAAACTCGCATGGAGGTTTAGTCCTTTGTTAATTTTCACTCTTTTCCAGGAAAGGTATGTAAGAGACTGAATCTTGTCACTCCGTTGTGTGATCAAGACCTTTAGGGGTTGAAACATGTCACGGAGGGTTTAGGCCGTAATAAACCCCCTTTTCCTTACCTTGGAGTGTTGGTTGGTTTTTGCATGACCCAAGTGCGCGCTGGTATTCCGTTCTTTCTTTATATTGACACACTGGTTTTCTCTGCCTGCATCGCGCCACCCCTCCTCAGGCGACTGATTTCCAGAAGGAGGTTCTTTGTTTTTGTTATATATATATATATATATATATATATATATATATATATATATATATATATATATATATATATACCATAGGTTTCAGGCACATTATAGTTAGAAATTAGCATTTAAAAACCTTTGAAATTCACTGACAAAACCATAGGTTTCAGGGAAGTTATAGTTAGAAATTAACATTTAAAAAAACCATAGAAATTCACTGAAAAAACCATAGGTTTCAGGGACGTTATAGTTAGTTGGACATTTCACTCGTACAAAACCAGAGAGAATTCGGCCATTATAGTTAGTTGAGCTAACTATAACTCGCGCCCCGCAATGTACTGCTGATGACGTCACATATTACATCATTCATGACATGGTCAGTGACATCACTGATGACATCTCAAATGACATCACTGATGACATCATCCAGTGACTGTGTGTTTCTGTAAAGTTTAAGTATGTTTTATATATATATATGCCAAGGTGTATTGAAGTATGAGTGGGTGTATGAATGTCTGAATGGATGATTTAGTAGGTGCATGACTGACTGTATAAGTGAGTGATTAAACGTGTCTTACTGAATGCATGGGTTAGTGTGTAAACTGTGTAAATGTCTGTATAGTCTATCAGTTGGTGTGTAAACGGCTGCATGGGTTGGTGAGTTGCTACATGAGTGTCTATATGGGTTATTGATTGGTTGTCTGAGTATCTGTATGGGTGCCTGAGTGTCTGTGTGGGTGGGTGGGGGGTGTGTGACTCTGTGTATAGATGTGTAAGTGGGTGATTCAATGGGTGTATGGGTTCAAGACTGCATGTGTGAAGGGCTGTGTGGGTGGGTGAGTGTATGTATGGGTGTGTTGGTGAGTGAATGGATGTCTCAGTGGTACATGTGTGAGTAACTACATATGTGAAAGGCAGTATATGTGAGAGTTGGAGTATATAAATGACTATCTGAGAGTGAGTGATTGTGAGAGTGGCTGTATGGATGAGTGTGTGCTTGTATCAGTGATTGTATAAGAGAGTAAGTATGTGTTAGTATCTGCATGAATAAGTGAGGTGGTGTGTGTATAACTATATAGGTGAGTAAATGGGAGTGTGATTGATTCTTTGCATGACTGACTAGGTGTGTGAGTAACTCTATGGATGAGTGGCGGTGTGTGAGTGTCTGTATCGGTGTATGAGTGCATATGATAGTTCTGTATTGATGAGTGACCGCATGTATGAGTGACTGTATGGGTGAATCAGTGGACGTATGTGTGGACCTAGGAATCAGTGAGTGGGTATGTAGTAACTGGTATGGGTGTGTTTATGGTTTCGAAAATGGTAGTCTGTATTTTAGAGTGGGGGTGTATCAAAGGTTATATTAGGGTGTGAGGAGGTGCATCAGACTAGCACGTGGATGATGTCATCAGTGATGTCATTTGAGATGTCATCAGTGATGTCATCAGTGATGTCACTGACCATGTCATGAATGATGGAATATGTGACATCATCAGCAGTGCATTGCTGGTGCGCGAGTTATAGTTAGCTCAACTAACTATAACGGCCGAATTTCTCTTGTTTTGTACGAGTGAAATGTCCAACTAACTATAACGTCCCTGAAACCTATGTTTTTTTCAGTGAATTTCTATGTTTTTTTTAAATGCTAATTTCTAACTATAACGTCCCTGAAACCTATGTTTTTTCCAGTGAATTTCAAAGGTTTTTTAAATGCTAATTTCTAACTATAACGTGCCTGAAACCCATGGTTTTTTCAGTGAACTTCAAAGGTCTTTTAAATGCTAATTTCTAACTATAACATAGCAGTTGCATTTGCAGAGTGGTGGAGAAAGGTGAGCGTGGCATTCGAACATCTCTTAGCTATCCCACTGTGTGGGATTTACTGGAGGTAACAGGAGGGGTAGTTAGCCCCCAACGTCAACCTTGGGGGCCAACTACCCCTCCTATTACCTCCAGTAAGTCCCACACAGCAGGATTGCTAACTTCTCATACTAGACCACGCCCCCTTTCTCCACCACTCTGCAAACGCGCCCCCTGGTGCATTGTAAGTTGGGGAATTAATTCCCCTTGAATATTGAGGGTCCCTGGGGGTCAACTTACCCACCAGGTACCTCCAATAAGCGCCACAGAGCTGGATTGCAGAGACATGGTCCGAGGCCACGCCCCTTTTTACACCACTCTGCAAACGCACCTCTTGGCGCACTGCTGGTGGGGCGATGAGGTCCTCTTGCGTCCTGAGGACCTCAGGACACAAGTGCACTTCATCCTCCAAGCAGCAGTGTGCCAGGAGTTTCCGGGTGGGCCAGTTCCCGGGGAAATGCTACAATTATATTGCGGGGCCCGCGGGGGCCCCCGCAGCCCCGGTGACCGCCACCTCCCCGGGGTTATGCAAATTATATGCTGGAGGGCACATGGCCCTCCCGCAGCCCCGGGGACCGCCACCTCCCTGGGGCTTGTTTTTTAATCTGTGGGGGGGCCTCCCAGGCCCCCCCAAGCCCCGGCGACCACCACCCCCCGGGGCTTTTCTGCGTGGGGGCACACGGCCCCCCCGCTGCCCCGGGGACCGCCACCTCCCCAGGGCTTGTAGATAAAAAAAATGTTAGTGTGGGGGGCCTCACAGACCCCCCAAGCCCCGGGGACCACCACCTCCCCTGGGCTGTGCAAATGATGGGAGGGGGGCCGCACGACCCCCCTCCAGGAGCCCTTGATGGCCCTGGGGACCGCCACCCCCCAGGGCCAGCTCCTGCAATGTCCCGGGGTACCCACCCCTAGGATATTTCCGTTTGCTATGGCAGGGCGGGAGCCGTGCGGTTCCCACCCTGCCATAGCAAACTCTGCTTTGGATTGCTTTTGCACAAGGTGAGCTGCATGTCAGCAGCTCCCCTTGTGCAAAAGCAATGCTGGCTCCCGCAGGAGGCGGGGACCCGGCGGGACCGTGGGGGCATTGGGGCTCTCCCCACGGTCCCAAATGGAGCGGCCAGGCCCCGGGGGATGGGGTCCCCAGGGCCAGAAGTGACCTGGGAGGGGGGCCGCGTGGCCCCCCTCCCCTGCAAAATAAAAAAAAATTAAAAAAGGAAAGGCCGGCTTCACGGGATGGGGTCCCCGGGGCCATAATTGGCCTGAGGAGGGGGGCCACACGGCCCCCCTCCAAAGAATTTAAAAAAAAAGAAAAAGACTGGCCATGCTCTGGGGGATGGGGTCCCCGGGGCCGAAATTGGCCTTCGGGAGGGGGGCCGTGGGACTCAGCTAGAAGTGGCAGAGGAGCCATATAAATATTAAATAGTGACGGGCTCAAGATAGACCCCTGCGGGACCCCCACCTTCATAGGTGTAATGGGGGCCGAAAAGGGGGGGACCAAATTTCCTGCCAGTGATCGTTCAAAAAGGAGGCAAAGCACTTGAGTACCGTGCCCCCAATGCCGCATTCCAACAGACTTTGCAAGAGGCGGTCATGGGGCACGGAATCGAAAGCCGCGGAAAGGTCTAGAAGTATCAGCACTGCACTTCCCCCTTTATCTAGTTGCTCTTTGATGGTTTCAGACACTTCCAGTAAGGCTGTTTCGGTGCTTAGATGGGCTCGGAATCCGGACTGACTATCATGGAGTACATGATTGACTTCCATGTATTCTGTCAGTTGTAGATTAACATACTTTTCTAAGACTTCGGAGAAGAAAGGCAGCAGTGATATCAGCCTGTAATTTGAGGCTACTGTTGGATCTGCAGAGGGTTTCTTCAATAGGGGAATAATTTTGGCCTTTTTCCAGCGACTTGGGACCTGCCCCTTTTGTAATGAAGAATTTGCTCTACCAATTCAAGATAGCGACCTTCCTATTCCGTCCACTATCCTTTTTCCTTATCCAAGATGGTGGTCACTTACTTCCTGTTTGGTCACTTCCTGTTCTCGTTTGGTCACTTCCTGTTCCTGTTTGGTCACTTCCTGTTCATGGGTATTTAAAGGGCTGGATCCTTCATTTCCTTGCGTTGCAACACTCTTCGCTCCTGCTGGTGTGTCCTCGCTCCTGTTGGTATCCTGTGCTGCTGCATGGTGTATTTGTGATTTCTGTGGCCTACCTTGTTCCTGATTTGGCCTTCTATTCTGGTTCAGATTCCTGGCCTTCCTTTTCTCCTTCTGGAGGTTTCTTTCCTTCCTCTAAATTCCTGGAGTTCCCAATTCCACCAGAGGTTTTCCCTATGGGGTTTTTTCCTCTTGGGACTCCTTTTGGAGGGCACGGTCTGCTTTGGCTATTTCATTGTCAGCGGCACCGTGGCTACCAGAAGGGGTCCTCCTTACCTCGGGCAGACCAGAACCCTCAAGAACCGAAGTCAAAAAACTCTCCAACATGCCAGAGCCAGTAAGAACATCACAAGTCTTGACACAACTCTTCTGTGATGGAACAGGAATTAGTGAGTAATTAACAATGAGTATGAACATATTATAAACTAAATACCCCATACTATTGTCATATTCCCCCCCTCCCAGCCTTCATGAACCCTGTCTCACCTCGAGACACTAGCACATTTCCTTTCCTGGCGCTCCCCATGCGTCCTCGAGGACGTCTCGGGAACAAGAATACAGTTCCCATTATTCCTTGCGGGGTGCACGCTGCTGTCAGGGAAAGCAGAAGGATTCATAAGCTCTTCTGCTTCCCCGCAGCATTGCCGATTATTCCTGGAGTTACTTGTGAGAAGCACCGGACGTTTTGTTGTGAGCCGCTCCGTTCCTTATCTTGTGGTGGTCCGGTAAGGGTGTCGATACACCACTATTTCCTGCTCTTTACAGACCCGGTTCTTTGGCCAAGTATAACTTTGCTACGCACGCTCAAGAACCTTGCTTTGGAGGCATTTCGGCCTCAATCTCTTATTGCGGTGTCCCTCCCTGTTGGTGAGACACACGTCTGTCGTCTCGTGCAGGTAGCAGGGATACCAGCAATTCTATAGCATTTTGTCTCATTTAAATATAGCGGTGTTCCTCCCTGTTGGAGAGACACACGCTTGATGTCTCATGCAGGTGATAGGAATGCCGGCATGATGAGGAACCATTAACATTCGTTCATTGGCCTTTCAAGTGCCCGGACTGGCATAAGGCATTTGTATACGCTTTATGTTATTTGTTTATTCGTTGATTGTGTGTTCCCTGTGTATTATTTGGAACTGTGCATCAAAGCCTGATGAAGTTTGGCAGTTAACAGTGTTTAACTTGCTCACGATATCCATATAGATATATATTTCACTGAAAGCCAAGTGAGGTATAATCCACGTTGTTGCATATGTGATCTATATGTATGATTTTGTATTTTTTCTCTGCATTCAGGCCACCCACAATAACAGGGGATTGTCGAAGAGTCATTGTCCTTAAGTCTTACTACCCTGTAAAGTCAGGCTTGGTGATTAATGGGTATGTTTGACGTCCGCTAGTAGATTATGATTGCTGAAGGATATACATGACTCAATAGAAAGGTTATCCTACTCATCTTGTACATCTTCTTTGTGTTCCCTCGAATTCTCCATAGTGTGTCCTTGCCAGAAGGTTTATGATTCTGGTCCTATGCTGAGTAATAGGAACAGGAATAAATACAAGGGCTCCTCAGACACGATCATGTTCTTTTTCTTTACAGGTATTTGATTATTACATAGTGGTGATATGTTATAGAACAAATGTCAACCTGTTACTAATAGGATCATTATTTGCTGTCATTTCAGGTCTCCTTTCCCGCTGTCCCCACCCTTTCCTTCCCTCGCTCGATCACTTCACTGATCTATGCTATAACAGCATACAGACTTGAAGCTTTCGAGAGGTGGACCATTTTCGAGCATCGTTCCGATCCTGGGGAGTTGGTGACACGACAGAATAATCGGCCCACGAATTATACTCCTCCTGATCGGACTCTTTGCTCCAACATGGCTACTTTAGAGGATTTGTTGACCACATTACAATTGGTGCAACAAGAACTAGCGGCATCTAGAGTAGAGACCGCGGCTTTACAAGCCAAGGTGGATCGCATGCAGAAGAACCCTTTTGATATAGGAGGGGTTTCACCTTTTGCTTCACATCCTATTACAGTGGAGATGCCCCCTCCTATCCCATTAGCTCCACCTGAACGTTATTACGGAGAGGCCAGTAAAACCCAGGTTTTTCATACACAGGTGCTGTTACATTTTAATTGTAAGGCAAAGGTGTTTGCAACTAACCAAGCATGGGTAGCATTTCTAATTTCTTATTTGGCTGGGGATGCTGCATTATGGGCGGTGCCATTAGTACAGAAAGGCGACCCACTTCTTTGTGATTGGGACGCCTTTAGAACCGAATTTGAAAACATTTTTGATAGACGAACCCACACCCTAGCAGCCGATAGAGAACTCTTAGAATTACGACAGGGTAATAAGGAATTACACGTATACATCACTACTTTCAGGAGATTGGTAGCCGAGGCGAACTGACCCGAGGAAAATCAATTCGCGATATATTACCAAGGGCTACGAGATGAGCTCAAAGACATTATTGCTCAGATAGATCCCCAACCTCAAACATGTACCGAACTAGTGCACCTTACGTTGAGGTTAGAACATCGGTTGGGTGACAGAAAAGGGGACACAAAAAGAAAAGACAGACCATGTATTAAATACGAACGTCCTAGAACAGGAGAGCAAACACCAGGAACCACTCCAGAACCCATGGAAATAGGTACTGTTCGAGCAGCTTTAACCACTGAAGAAAGAGACATGCAAAGAAAAAATGGCCTTTGTTTATACTGTTGAAAAAAGGGTCATTTTGTTAGGGAATGTCTTCTAAAGCCTCAAAACAGTCGAGGGGGATTCAGACGGAATGAAATATCAACCATAAAAAAGATGTCGGAAAACTAGAGAGCTCGAGAGACAGAAGAGGGGAACCCTCGAGCATTAGTGTCATTCCCTCACTGAACAACAATTCTGAAGCCTCTTTAAAGCAGTTTTTCTTCATTCCCATTAAACTTAAGCTGAAAGATCATTGGGAAGAAAGAACAGCTATGATTGATTCAGGTGCCACCGACATATTCATGGACGAAGATGTTGCCAAAAAGATGGGAATAACATTAATGAAGAAAACACACCCAGAAATAGTAATGGCACTAGACGGAAGAGTTTTGGAATCTGGACACATTGATTTTGTGTCTTGTCCTATTGAAGTGTTGTACAGATTAAATCACTGGGAGTCTATCACTTTCCAGATCATCAAAGCACCTCAATACGGTGTTATTTTGGGTCTACCCTGGTTCCAGAGACATAATCCCACTATAGATTGGGTAACCAAAACCCTCTCTTTTGATTCCGGATACTGTCTTGAAAATTGTATCTGCTCCTCAATCTCACCATCCAGAGCTCTATCCACATACCAGTGGCTCGCCACAGCCGCAGAAAAGGATACCATTTTGAAAGTTCAATATACAAATTTTGAGGATGTATTTAATGAAACACAGGCCGAGACACTCCCCCCTCATAGGCAATATGATTGTCAAATAGATCTCATCCCTGGAGCAGTGGTACCCTGCGGTAGAGTATATGCCCTGACAGAACAAGAGAACGATCACTTGCGACGCTATCTAGATAAATATTTGGAATTGGGATTTATACGTCCTTCAAAGTCTCCTGCAGCTTCGCCGCTATTTTTCATCCCAAAAGCTAATGGGGATCGGCGCACGTGCATAGACTTCAGGGCATTGAATGATATTACCGTAAAAAATCGTTACCCGCTGCCCCTAATACCTGTACTACTAGAGCAAGCGAAACAAGCAGTGATTTTTACCAAACTCGATTTAAAAGGGGCTTACCACTTAGTAAGAATGAGATCTGGCGATGAGTGGAAAACTGCATTTAAAACTCGCTACAGCCTAAATGAGTATTTGGTGATGCCGTTCGGGCTATGCAACGCCCCTGCTGCTTTTCAGTACTTCCTAATGAAGTGCTAAGAGAATTTCTAGACAGATACGTTGTCGTCTACATAGACGATATACTTATCTATTCATCAACAGAAGACAAACATGTTCAACATGTTCGCAACGTTTTGCAAGCACTGAGAGAGAATCACCTTTACTGTAAGTTAAGTAAATGTGAATTCCATGTTGACACTGTTGAATTCCTGGGAGTAATGTTGATGCCCAAAGGTCAGGAAATGGCAGAGAGAAAAGCATTAGCAGTTAAAGAATGGCCAGAATCCTAGAACGTTAAGGACGTTCAGTGTTTCTTGGGATTCGCCAATTTTTATCGGAGATTTATCAATCAGTTCTCTAAACTAGTTACTCCCATTACTAAGTTGACTCGGAAGAAAACCCAGTTACTTTGGTCCAAAGAGGCCCAAGCAGCATTTGTACAATTAAAACACGCCTTTGCATCAGCACCAGTATTTGCTCATCCCAATCCAGACAAACCTTATATTGTAGAAGCCGATGCTTCCGAATACGCTATTGGAGCAGTTTTATCTCAGCGCCACGAGTCCACAGGTCAATTGCATCCTATTGCATTTATGTCTCACAAGCTTAATGATGCAGAGAAAAACTATACAATAGCAGAGAAAGAGCTACTGGCCATAAAAATGGCTTTTACAGAATGGCGGCATTTCCTATTGGTTGCCTAGGAAAGGGTGACAGTTTATATGGATCACCCTAATCTCCAATTCATGCGTTCTGCGAGACACCTCACACCCCGACAACTAAGGTGGATGCTATTTTTTGAGAAGTACGATTTCATCATTACTTTCCGACCGAGAAAAGATCATAAAAAGGCTGATGCTTTAACCAGACAGGAATCAATAAGAGAAGAGGAAGAATGTTTGGAACACGCCATTATACCTTCTAAAAAGTTTATCTGTGCTGTTCAAACAAGCGACTTCTTACAAAAAATTGCCCGTGGAATCTAGCCATTCCAATGGAAGACATGGTTCAGAAGTCACAGGGAGTGGAAAATAAAACAAGGAATCCCTATTAAAGGAAATCAGATACTGGTACCCACTAAACAGCTACAAAAACAGGTATACCAATGGTGTCATGACGTACCCAGTGCGGGTCACATCGGAGTGGAAAAAACTATGGAGAAAATGTATAGACAATTTTGGTGGCCTGCCATGAGAGGAGACATTGCCTCTTGGATAAAGGCTTGTGAAGTATGTGCACAAATGAAAAAAGACCACATCAAACCACAAGGGCTATTGCAACCTTCGCCTACTCCTGATACGCCTTGGGAGAATATATCAATTGATTTTATAGCAGGTCTTCCTCCAGATCAAGGATTCACCACGGTTTTGGTGGTGGTTGACTATCTCATTAAGATGGGGCACTTTGTGGCCTGTATAAAGATACCCTCAGCCAAACAACTCGCCAAGTTATTGTTACTTCATGTTGTTAGACTGCATGGACTTCCTAAAAAGATAGTTTCTGATAGAGGGTCCCAATTTACAGCCCGCTTTTGGAAAGTGTGGTGTTCTGGAGTACAAATACAGGTGGCGTTATCCACGAGTTTTCATCCACAGACGGATGGACAAACCGAAAGGGTGAACCAGTAGATAAAACAGTACCTCCGTTGTTAAGTTGATACCAACACTGATGCCTGGGTGGATTACTTGTGGTTAGCCGAAATAGCATATAACAGTGCAAAACATAGCTCCACACACGTCACACCATTTTATAATACATATGGTTTTCACCCACGATTTCTCCCCTTTATTCATCCAAGCTCAGCCTCTACCCTTCCTGAAGTACAGAACAGAGTAGAACACATACAAGAAACACTAAAGAAAACGCAGAAATACTTACAAATAGCCAAAACACGATACAAACAAGCGGCAGACAAACACCGCCGTCCAGGCCTTGTATATAAAAAAGGGGACCTTGTATGGTTATCAACCAAAAATATTTTGTTTAAGAAAAATACTGCTTTCAATTCTAAATATATTGGTCCATACAAAGTATTGAAATGTGTTAATCCTGTGGCAGTAAAACTTGCTTTGCCTGTTACATTGAAAATCCACCCTGTATTTCATTTGTCTTTTTGAAACCCTCTGTTACGCCCATTAAGAAAAGACCTAGCCCCTTATGGGTGGATGGTGAGAAAGAATATGAGGTATCCCAAATTATGGACACTAAACTAAGGGGAAAACAAAGATGGTATCTAGTGGCATGGAAAGGATACGGACCAGAAGAACATTCTTGGGAGCCGGCAACTCAAATACACGCTCCAAGGTTGATCACTGCTTTTCATAAGAAAAATCCTGGAAAAACATAGTTTTCGACAGGGTTCTCTGGAAGGAGGATGTACTGTCATATTCCCCCCCTCCCAGCCTTCATGAACCCTGTCTCACCTCGAGACGCTAGCGCATTTCCTTTCCTGGCGCTCCCCATGCGTCCTCGAGGACGTCTCGGGAACAAGACTACCGTTCCCATGATTACTTGCGGGGTGCACGCTGCCATCAGGGAAAGCGGAAGGATTCATAAGCTCTTCCGCTTCCCCGCAGCGTTGCCGATTATTCCTGGAGTTACTCGTGAGAAGCACCGGACGTTTTGTTGTGAGCCGCTCCGTTCCTTATCTTGGTGGGGTCCGGTAAGGGTGTCGATACACCACTATTTCCTGCTCTTTACAGACCCGGTCTTTGGTCAAGTATAACTTTGCTACGCACTCTCAAGAACCTTGCTTTGGAGGCATTTCGGCCTCAATCTCTTATTGCGGTGTCCCTCCCTGTTGATGAGACACACGTCTGTCGTCTCGTGCAGGTAGCAGGGATACCGGCAATTCTATAGCATTTTGCCTCATTTAAATATTGCGGTGTTCCTCCCTGTTGGAGAGACACAAGTTTGATGTCTCATGCAGGTGATAGGAATACCGGCATGTTGAGGAACCATTAACATTCGTTCATTGGCCTTTCAAGTGCCCGGACTGGCATAAGGCATTTGTATACACTTAATGTTATTTGTTTATTCGTTGATTGTGTGTTCCCTGTGTATTATTTGGAACTGTGCATCAAAGCCTGATGAAGTTTGGCAGTTAACAGTGTTTAACTTGCTCACGATATCCATATAGATATATATTTCACTGAAAGCCAAGTGAGGTATAATCCACGTTGTTGCATATGTGATCTATATGTATGATTTTGTATTTTTTCTCTGCATTCAGGCCACCCACAATAACAGGGCATTGTCGAAGAGTCATTGTCCTTAACTCTTACTACCCTGTAAAGTCAGGCTTGGTGATTAATGGGTATTTTTGACTTCCGCTAGTAGATTATGATTGCTGAAGGATATACATGACTCAATAGAAAGGTTATCCTACTCATATTGTACATCTTCTTTGTGTTCCCTCGCATTCTCCATAGTGTGTCCTTGCCAGAAGGTTTATGATTCTGGTCCTATGCTGAGTAATAGGAACAGGAATAAATACAAGGGCTCCTCAGACACGATCATGTTCTTTTTCTTTGCAGGTATTTGATTATTACATAGTGGTGATATGTTATAGAACAAATGTCAACCTGTTACTAATAGGATCATTATTTGCTGTCATTTCAGGTCTCCTTCCCCGCTGTCCCCACCCTTTCCTTCCCTCGCTCACTTCACTGATCTGTGCTATAACAGCATACAGACTTGAAGCTGTCGAGAGGTGGACCATTTTTGAGCATCATTCCGATCCTGGGGAGTTGGTGACACGACAACTATACAGGAATTACAGTTACTTTGATCACTATTTGTGGTTAAGAGGTCAAGTACAGAGGATGTGATAATGAAGCCCTTCTAGCTCCCTGTAACAAAGTTAAATGCCAAATGTTTCTGGCTGTCCTATGTATCAGGCAGTTGGACACATGTAAATTATCCTCCTGTGCAGCATTTGCAGGCTGCTGGGTAGGAAAGGACACCTCTCTAGCTGGAACACACACTGGGATAGTTTGAGGACCAGAGGAGGAAGAACCATTAGGGCTCAACATGACTGCGGTGGGAATGGATTGGATACCACACAACAGGAAATGGATGATGTCCATGAAAACAGAAGGCAGTAGATCTTCCTAAGCAGGTCAGCCTGTAACTCTTGTCCTTCACAACTGCCATCACCTTTTCATCATCCACAAGATAAACCGCCTTGTGCTGAACAGGGTCAGGCAAGTAGAATGCAGTAGGCAACAGTATTGAAACTGAAGTTGTTACAGACAAAAAATGGTCTGATCAAAGAAAGCAACCACAAGGAAAAGAAATGATTGTATCACTATCTCTTAACAATACATGAAACATAACTTGTGAGGGATTGGTGCAGCAAACTCCAGTGAAATCAGGAGAAATGAGAGACACAAACACATATAAGCACTTCAATAGATTTCAGTTAAAAATTCTAGAGAGCTTAACAATTTTGACACATCGTACATAAACACTACAATCAAACATATTGCATTCAAAATTACAAAAGGAATTAAAGACTAAGGCTCAGAGAAGGTGTTCATAAGAGTGTAGAAAGGAAGGGAAATGGAAGGGTTTTGACCCTTTTCTCAATCAGATGTCTTAATCTAAAAGCCAGGCCAGTGAATAAATATAGCATTTAGTCCATCCCATAAGGGCACAGCTGATAAGTAACAATTTCCAACATGCGGATAATGAATATTAATCCAGGCCTGGTTTTATGGGGCGGCGACGTTTTGACCCGACACCATGGAAGGGGCCACTAAATGCCTCAAAGGCGGGTCTGCATCAGGACTATAAGTGTGATTAGTGAATAAGCTAACTAGAATAAGCAGATTTAAAAAGAAATATATGTGTAAAACCACAATATGTGTATGTCTCATGAGAATAAAACTCAAATTACCCTCACCTTGATGCAAGTGTCATACAATCATGACAACAAATGAAGAAAAAGTGGAATAGAGCAGGCCAACAGGTTCCGTCTTCTCAAGTAATAGTAATCCACATGCAACATAATTGCAAAGCATCACTGATTGTATAAGGAAGAGTCACAAGAATAAGGTCCCTGTGTGTGGATCCTTGAAAGGGGTTTCACCTGGATGCCAGTATTATCCAAAAGTGTCCTTCAAAAACTGAAATAAATGGCCACTAGACTTGACTAAAAGAGGGGAATAGTTATCTGCCTAAAAGTTAAAAAGGCATATGCGCACTATTATACTCCAAGTGGGGATTAAACACAAATCTAACCATTGGTGTGGCTCACCATATTATAGAAAAATGGCGAGTGCCGTTCACTGTGGCTCCAAATGCGTAAACTGAAAAAACTTTAAGTCAATTACCAAACAAATGATTGGTACGAAAAAAGGGGGGGAGGGATTCACCATTAAAAAGACATTCAGAGTTCAATAATCAACTTATAATTAAAGAACCGGCAAAAATGCCCATTAGAAACAGAGCGCATAGTGTTACCTTGCATCTCTCAAGTAACTCCTAACGTGGCTGGCAGCAGCTGTCCAGGAACAAGTGATGGAAAAAATATATCTATCCTTGACATTAACGTGCACACTAATGTTGATGTAGCTCAGAGATACCAGAGCGGTGGAAGATGCTCCGTCTCATCATTGCAGGCCCCCTAATGGCCACAGAAAATATCTCGGTCAACAGAGAGTAAATATGCTAGATCGATGCTGCATGCAAAAGCCCAGATACAGAGTCAGATGCTCCGTCTCATCATTCCAGGCCCCCTAATAGTCACAAAGAAGTTTAAAGTCTCGATCAGTGTTGATTGCATTGCCTTGATGGAAGTCGCAGAGCTCAGAGACAGAGTAAGGAGACCCGAAGACATTTCATATTGCACTGTACAAAGGACATGTATACAATTTAAAAACAAATCACAGACGTTACATATGGATGTTGGTGAAATAATCACGGGGCACATGGGTATAGTGCAATATGAAGCCCACGTTAAGCAAGTATTTCCAAACACATATGCATGGTTTCATATATACAATTCTGAAAGTTAACAAAGAATAGAACAGGAATTACTGATTGTGACATTTTTTCCTCATTTGGTATTGTGTATAGTTACATCCAGATGATGTCCTCCTACAACACAAGAATGGGTATAGATTCTAATACCGAATTGGGAGATCAGATGTTACATATTCAAACATTATTACCCCTCTAGATCATGTATACAATTTCATCCCAAGGAGGGCCTCATACTGCAGTGAGATGAATATTAATGCATGGTCTGGGGTGGGGAGAAGAGGGTAGGCACGAATAGGTTGCCTTTAAGATGTAGGAATCATCCATTACTGAGACTCGCCATCTGTCGTGATATCTCTTCATATTTGTTTAAACCCCTGGTTACCATGTCCAGAAGGTGAATCCACTTGCATTTACATAGGTTGAGAATATTGCCAAGATCCCCACCCCTACGTTTGGGATGTACTTTTTCAACTATCAACCACCTAATGCAATCAATAGTTTTTTTTTCTGTGGTGAAGTGCACTACAAGTGGTGCACTTTGTCAGGGTTCAAAGGAGAATTCCTGCTACGATTCATACCCTGGCTAGTGTTTCAATGAGAAGAACGATTTGGAAAGAAAAGAATCCTAAGTCAGCAAAAAACTGGAGATTGTACTGGTGGCTCTGGAAATCCAAGATGGCTGCCAGCTTTACTTCTCCCCTTGTGCTCTAGTGTTTATTCCCTTCCAAGCCTGTTTGGAATGTGAGGGGCGCGGAACATATCAAAGGAGCACTTCACCTCTGACAGTTGAGGAAGAAGCTTCGAATTCCGTGCCTCCCATCGATTTAGTTAGTTTAAGGTAGGATTTGACGTGAGCGTCGTTTAGTTCCTTCGGTTAAGTCTGAAAAGAGTCTTGTTTCCGCGCAGGTCATTTGCGAGGTGAGATTAGTGTCTCTCTTGCGAGTCGAGGTAAAAGTCTCCTCATATCATTCGGACACTCGTACTCTCTTTCCAGCCTATTCTGCGGCCCCTTTTTCTGTGAGAGCAGTGTCTCCCTTTTTGGGTCGTGGTACTAGTTTCCTCACATCTCCGGGAACTCGTACTCTCTTCCCAACTCTTCCGCAACCCTTCAAGAGAGAGCAGCGCCTCCAGCATTCCTTCCCCTCTTCACAAACAGAAACTAAGAGTAAAGCACATTAATACAGAAATACCTCCGCTTGACTCAGAGTTTGCTGGCGAGTTCCGAATTTGTGGAAAATATAAAACTCCGTAACAAACAATCATCCTGTGACTGAAGTAGGAAAGAGAATTTGTACTTGTTTGCTGACACTTGTTAATTTGTTCTCTCGAGCGAATTCGTCATCTCAAGAATTCTCTTCACTTATCTGATCAAGCTCAGATTCCTGTGAATAAGTTCTCCAGAAACGCAAATACAACCTAAGGAAGAAAAAATGTACAGTGTTAAGAACTTTTAATGCAAAAAAAGAATTGCTAAAAGATTAAGAACACGAGTTATCAACTATATAGAAGAGGAGCTAGAGCCATAGTAGTTTGGGGTATATACAGTGATAGTAGAAACATAAATAATAAAAGAACTAGACAGAGAAAGAGTGTAGGATAATTGTGTATAACATTCTTTGACAGTTGTCGCATTTAGAAGGAAGATACTGAACAAGAAAGTAAGAAACATTTCCTTCCTGACGACCCAGTGAGTGGCAGTCTCTTCCCTTTTCTCCCCATCCCCTTTCCCCCCTGTGGACACAGCTGCACCTTGATTAGCAGACTTCTGGGGCAGTGGGTTCCTGGAGGGGAATTGGGAACAGACGCCTTTCTGCTCCTGTGCAATCTTGGTGGAAACCTGACAAAGTGAAGTGCCCACTTGAATAGTTTCACCCGAGCAGAATGGCTGAAGGAATTGAGTTAAAAGGTTTTGGAGAAATCCAGGGGAACATTCAAAAGGAATTAGTAGCAGTAAGGGAAGAAAATAAAACCTTACGTCAGGAAGTAGTCAGTTCCAGAAGAGAAACCTCAGATTTGGCCAGTAGAATGAACCAGTTAGCGATGGGACCCAACCTTAAGACTCACACTACAGAACACTCAAATCCTACACCTAGCTCAACCTCTTTCACGCCCACTCAGGTTATCCATTCGTTATCCCCAGTAATTCCATTAGCACCCCCAGAATGCTTCAATGGAGACCCTAAAAAAACTCAATTTTTTTTAACTCAGTGTTCCCTCCATTTTATGTGCCGTCCATCAGTATTCCCTGATGCACAGTCTCATGTAGCCTTCATCTTATCCTATCTCAGTGGAGATGCAGCATGCCTCTGGTTACTAAAGATGACCCAATTTTGTATAACCTTGAAGAATTCAAAAATGAGTTTCTTCGAATTTTCGACAGAAGAAAAGCATCGCAAGCTACTGACAATGAACTTTTAGAATTGAAACAGGGGAATAGAGACTTAATCACCTACCTAACCCAATTCAATAAACTGGTAGTAGAAACCAACTGGCCAGACAATAAAAGAGGAGCAGTTTTCTACCGAGGTTTAAAGGATAAACTCAAAGATGCCCTAGCCCAGATACCACACCGACCCACAGAAATCTTGGAACTAATTGATTTGGTGTTAGAAATCGATTTTAGACAAAATGAAAGACGCAGTGAAAAGAATAGAGAGTTTCGAACTAGCGTGCCAAGGTTTGACAGAGTGAGATCAGGAAACCCTAAACCTGCAGAAGGTTCCTCAGGAGTAGAACGAATGCAAATTGGTACCATCAGGGGCCCACTATCAAAAGAAGAAAAAGAAAAAAGAAGGTCAAATAAGCTATGCCTTTACTGTGGAGCAAGTGGACACTTTGTAAAAATATGCCCCAAGAAACCGAAGGTACAGACGAAGGAAAACTCTCAGCACCTCCAGTAGGAAGAGTTGAACTGGTGGGTGTGAATTCAGAAAAGACTTCAACAAATCATTTGGTGGCAAACACCTTACAAGTGTCATTACCACACTTGATCCTTTCGGTCATTTTAATATTTAGGCATGTGGTCCTAAAATAAGCGTCTGTAATGATCGATTTGGGGGCCACGGGTAATTTTTGTGACCTCAAATTTGCAGACAAAATGGGAATAAGAGCACTCAAAAAAGACAAAAGTGAAGCAGTAAGAGCAGTGGATGGCACCAATCTTTCATCAGGACCCATAGTGAGCCACACGGAACCTATGCTATTGCAATTTCTTGGAAAACACCAGGAAACTCTCCAGTTTAATCTGATAGACGCTCCACAATTCCTACTGATCATAGGCCTTCCCTTGTTGACGGAGCACAATCCAGTGATAAATTGGAGTGCAAGAACAATAGAAATGACTTCTGAGTATTGCAAAGAACATTGTTTCAAACAAGGAAATGTTTATCAAGAACCTACGGCAGCGACGCAACTTTGTAACAGAGAAGTGTCAATTTGCGTCATTGAGACTAAAGAAATTCCAGAGGAGTATGAGACTATGCAGATGTGTTTAATGAAGTGGAAGCGGAGAAGCTTCCTCCTCATAGACCCTATGACTGTATAATCGAGTTGGAACCAGGCTCCAACTTACCCTGTAGTCATATATATGCCCTAACAGAGAGAGAAAGTCAACATTTGAAAGACTATCTCGAAAAATATCTTGAGAACGGATTCACCAGGCCTTCCCAGTCCCCAGTGTCATCACCTCTCTTCTTTGTGCCAAAGAAGGGGGGATCTGAGAAGCTGTATAGATTATAGAGCGATAAATCAAATCACCATCAAAAGTCGATACCCGTTACCCCTAATTTCTGTACTCATTGATCAAGTAAAGGAGGCCAAGATTGACACCAAGTTGGACCTTAGGGGAGCTTACCATTTGATCAGACTTCGAGAAGGAGATGAATGGAAAACGGCATTTCGGGCAAAGTATGGGCTGTTCGAGTATCAAGTGATGCCATATGGACTATGCAACGCCCTGGCCGCTTTCCAACACTTCATAAATGACGTTCTCAGTGATTTTAATGACAAATGTGCCATAGTCTATATAGACGATATTCTAATCTATTCGGCCACTGAAGAAGAACATCAAAAACAAGTAAAAGCGTACTACAACTACTGAGAGAAAACGCTTTATACGTGAAGTTGGAAAAATGCGTTTTCAACACAACCTCAGTAGAGTTACTTGGGTTTGTTCTCTCTCCTTCTGGAATGACCATGGAAGAACAAAAGGTTAAGGCGGTCAATGAGTGGAAATCTCCAACAACAGTAAAAGAAGTCCAAAGTTTTATTGGTTTTGCCAATTTCTACAGGAGGTTCATCCATGAGTTTTCTCAGAAGATAATTCCCCTTACCCGATTATTGAAGTAAGGAGTATCTTTCCACTGGTCGGTGGAAGCTGAAGACGCCTTCAACTCCTTGAAGAAAAGTTTCACCTCAGCCCCAGTACTCCTGCATGCCTAACCATCAGAACCTTTCTATTTAGAAACAGATGCTTCAGATTTGGCCATTGGAGGGGTGCTGTCGCAACGACACAAGAAGACTGGGCAACTGCACCCAGTAGCTTATCATTCCAGAAAATTGACTCCAGCAGAAATAAATTATACCATTACTGAAAAAGAGTTGTTAGCCATTAAGGATGCCTTTAAGGAGTGGAGGCACTATCTAATGAGTGCTCGACATACGGTGACAGTTTATACCGATCACAGAAACCTGAAATTCCTAACATCTGCTAGAACCTTGACTCCGCGACAGCTTAGGTGGTCTTTATACTTCGCGGACTACGATTTTGTGATCACTTACCGAACAGGAACCAAGAATGGCAAGGCTGATGCCTTATCAAGACTGGACACAAAGATTCAAGAGAACTCAATCGAAGATCATACAGTCATTCCTTCAGAGAAGATAATAGGGGTAGTCTCCAAGAAACCTTTGAGGAACAAATTGTCAGATCTCTAGACTCCCAGGAAATAAAAAAAGGGTTGAGTTAGATCAAAAAGGGAAATCAAAGACCAATTACCATATCATAATGGAGCCCTGTACCTGCCAACTAAGGAATTGCAAGCCAAAGCATTATTTGAATGCCATGACAGTCCTTTAGCTGGTCACAAAGGAATTCACAAAACAGAAGAACTAATTAAACGAAAATTTTGGTGGCCACAAATGAACCAGGACATTCAGCAGTATGATACGGCTGCGAGATCTGTGCTTGAGGAAAATCTGAAAGACAGGCACAAAAAGGGTTACTACTGCCCTTACCCACTCCACCTTACCCTTGGCACACAGTATCACTAGACCTCATAGTAGATCTACCTTCTAAACAAGGTTACAATACAATTCTAGTTTGTGTGGACACATTCTCAAAGATGGCACATTTTGCCCCTTTAAAGAATACCCCCAGAGCCAAACAACTAACTCAACACTTTAATGAACATATCATTCGACTTCACGGCAGACCCAAAAGTATCATCACAGACAGAGGCTGTCAATTTGTATCTAAGTTCTGGAGGGCATACACCAGTGGCCTTCATATCAAAAGTAGATATTCTACTAGTTTCCACCCAGAAACTGATGGCCAAACTGAAAGGACTAACCAGGAGCTTGAACAATATCTTAGATTATTCTTGTTAGATGAATAAGCGGATTGGCCAGAATATTTATGGACTGCTGAGTTTGCTCACAACAATGCAAAAAATGTCTCCACTGGTCATTCCCCCTTTTTCTTAAACTATGGCCTACATCCAAACTCTTCTATAGAGTGTGGTACTATCAATATACCAGCAGTAAACAATTTAGTTCAGTATTTAGCCCAAGTATATCAATCTGCTGTGCAAAACTTGTCTTATGCAAAAGATCGCTACAAACATTTTGCTGATAAGAAAAGAAGGAAAGAACACGCCTTCCAAGTGGGAGACAAGGTCTGGCTTAATACCAAGAATCTCAAATTGAAAGGAGTTTGAAAATTCCAACCACGCTTTGTCTGCCCATATCCAATTAAGGAGATCATCAATCCTGTAACCTATCGTTTGACACTTCCAAAGACTTCAAAGATCCACCCAGTCTTTCAAGTCTCATTGTTAAAGGAAGTCAAACCAGGCTTAAGACTTTCTACCCTCCAGAGCCATTATTACTAGATAATGGGATAGAATACTGAAATAAAAAGAATTCTTGATTCTAAAAAGAAAACGCAGAACTATTTTACTTAATTGATTGGAAAGGATTTGGGCCAGATGAAAGATCATGGGAGAAGCATGCTGATGTTCATGCTCCACGCTTGGTTAAAGCTTTCCATAGACAATTCCCAACTAATCCTTCCCTGCAGGAACCCTCCTTGAAGGGGGGTACTGTCAGGGTTCAAAGGAGAATTCCTGCTAAGATTCATTCCCTGGCTAGTGTTTCCATGAGAAGAACGATTTGGAAAGAAAAGAATCCAAAGTCAGCAAAAAACTGGAGATTGTACTGGCGGCTCTGGAAATCCAAGATGGCTGCCAGCTTTACTTTTCCCCTTGCGCTCTAGTATTTATTCCCTTCCAAGCCTGTTTGGAATGTGAGGTGCGCGGAACATATCAAAGGCGCACTTCACCTGTGACAGTTGAGGAAGAAGCTTCGAATTCCGTGCCTCCCATCGAGTTAGTTAGTTTAAGGTAGGATTCGACGTGAGCGTCGTTTAGTTCCTTCGGTTAAGTCTGAAAAGAGTCTTGTTTCCGCGCAGGTCATTTGCGAGGTGAGATCAGTGTCTCTCTTGCGAGTCGAGGTAAAAGTCTCCTCATATCATTCGGGGACTCATACTCTCTTGCCAGCCTATTCTGCGGTCCCTTTTTCAGTGAGAGCAGTGTCTCCCTTTTTGGGTCGTGGTACTAGTTTCCTCACATCTCCGGGAACTCGTACTCTCTTGCCAACTCTTCCGCAACCCTTCCAGAGAGAGCAGCGTCTCCAGCATTCTTTCCCCTCTTCACAAACAGAAACTAAGAGTAAAGCGCATTAATACAGAAATACCTCCGCTTGACTCAGAGTTTGCTGGCAAGTTCCGAATTTTTGGAAAATATAAAACTCCGTAACAAACAATCATCCTGTGACTGAAGTAGGAAAGAGAATTTGTACTTGTTTGCTGACACTTGTTAATTTGTTCTCTCGAGCGAATTCGTCATCTCAAGAATTCTCTTCACTTATCTGATCAAGCTCAGATTCCTGTGAAGAAGTTCTCCAGAAACGCAAGTACAACCTAAGGAAGAAAAAATGTACAGTGTTAAGAACTTTTAATGCAAAGAAAATAATTGCTAAAAGATTAAGAACAAGAGTTATCAACTATATAGAAGAGGAGCTAGAGCCATAGTAGTTTGGGGTATGTACAGTGATAGTAGAAACATAAATAATAAAAATACTAGACAGAGAAAGAGTGTAGGATAATTGTGTATAACATTCTTTTACAGTTGTCATATTTAGAAGGAAGATACTGAACGAGAAAATAAGAAACATTTCCTTCCTGACGACCCAGCGAGTGGCAGTCTCTTCTCTTTTCTCCCCATCCCCTTTCCCCCCTGTGGACACAGCTGCACCTTGATTATCAGACTTCTGGGGCAGTGGGTTCCTCGAGGGGAATTGGGAACAGACGCCTTTCTGCTCCTGTGCAATATTGGTGGAAACAACCACTGTAACAAAGGGGGACCCCTCAGAAAAAATGTAGGTAGAGAAGCAGGGGAAAAGACCAAAATTCACAAAAGAAGAGCTCTACCTATTTCATTTTAAAATATGCTGTACGTCATATATAATATTGACCACTCTGGCTAGACCATTAGCATGAATATTAAAGGCATTCAAGATAGTGTATTCATTACTTAATTTATTATTTTTTTATCTTTTACAATACAAAATTATTAGTAAATTCATAAATAGATAACCTAGCCACAAAAAATTTTTTGTTGAAAAAAATCAGATCCCATTGCATAACTTTCACTCAGAAACACACAGTCACCTTCATACTCAAAACATACTCACGCGAAACCACAAATACATACATCACATATATGCAAAAAGGCTTAATGTGCACCAAGCCCCCTCACCATGTATATAAATGCTCAAAAAACAGATTTTTCCTACTAAACAGTGCAATAACTCATGAATTGAATTTTAACAATTAATGTGATATCATTTCAACGGAACCTTCAAAGTAAATGTGATCAACCAGAAATGTTTTCACATCAAAAGAATACTTTTCAGCATAGTTCATCAATTTTCAAAACAAATAAATCAGGTGTATTCATGGAGGGAACTAATTCAGAGCGCCGACGCGCGTTTCGTTGAAACACCCTTTCATTTGGGTATCACCTTCTTCAGGGCGCATATGGTGTATATTCAACAGCAGAGGCAATGGGACCAGTCAAGAGCAAAATATAAATTATAACATTTCTTCCTTATACATGCATAATTTTTACAGGTAAATTAATCTAGTTAATTAAATACATTCAAGGGCAATGGTCAAATGCACAGAGGGTCACAATCTAAGATAAAATGAATTTGCAAAATTAATAAGGCTAGAAAAAAACGCCTTTAAAAGAGAGAAAGAGACATATGCACATCAAAATAAGAAC
Source organism: Calotriton arnoldi (assembly GCA_963921515.1). Lineage (NCBI taxonomy): Eukaryota > Metazoa > Chordata > Amphibia > Caudata > Salamandridae > Calotriton > Calotriton arnoldi. Next base: position 4,504,487 of record CAWUFW010000202.1, on the reverse strand, counting down.
AGAATGGAGACAGGGTAAACTGAACAAAAGAGAACAAAAGAAGAATTGAATAGAAAACAGGAATAGAGACAAGAATAACAATACATCAAAGCATATTGAAATGAGCTAAACTAAATAGTTCTAAACAGAAGTCAAATCGAAATCCAAGTATCCTGCCAAGAGATGAAACTGCCATAGTGAGAGTAACAGCAATAGACCCTACGTCAAATCAATGTTCTATAGAGACTGAGTTCACTTGACAAACAGTCAATAAAGAAACTGAAGGCATAGTAATAAAGATCATAAGCACATAAATGTATCAGACTGAGCCATTTTCAAGTTTCAAAGATAATAATCATTAGTACATACCTATCCTACCAAAACAAAAGATGCTTGATAAAAATACGGTTCTCCTAGAAGCAAAGAACAGGGGCCGCTACTTGTTTTCAGCGTGTCTGGCCTATAGAAGGAGACAAGATCATAATATCATAAATTGGCCTAGTTCCAATAAATTGCTAGAAAGACCAGATGCTGCCGTCTAAAGGTATAGCACCTTACCGGAAAAATTAGAGGTTGAAATTCAACGGGTTGAAGAAAGACACGCTGGGGCGCTGGTTGAAATCAATGTATAAGTCGTTTAACGTCAAGTTGCGTTGTACGGAAGCTAGTCTTCAGCGGTATTAATACAAAAGCGTGCCTCGCCGAAGTTCTGAAATAATAATACAGCATCGTGACAAAGTATCCTAATCAGAAATAACGTTTTAACCGGGCGCGTGTGTTTGCGCGCTGCCTAAAGTGAAGAAGCAATCACTCACCTTCTTTCAGTCATGCGGTTGGTGAAAAAATGTTTGCAGTCACCGGTCAAAAGGTGTTCTCAGAACTAATGCATGAAGAAAGGAAAGATGAAAAAGGGAAAATTTACTATAGCCTGACACCTTATGGGCGAGTGGTCGCAAGGCCGTCAAACGGACTGAATTAATACTAGTACCTCGTGAGTGCAGCTTCATGGTAATGAATCCTGCTCCATAGTGTTAGTTCTGGTCAGCAGTCAAAATATTGAAAATAAAATATCGACATACACTAATATCGAAGTCACAATATCGAAGGGACAGAATATCGATGTTAAGAATATCGATGGACAGAATATCGACCCTATGGTAAGTAATATCGAAGTTAGTAATATCGAAATCAAATATATCGATGTTACTAATATCGATGTTACTAATATCGATATTTGTATTATTGTTATGTATTTTGTTATGTTTTTAATATGTATGTGTTATATGTGTTTTTGTTAAGTGTTCTACTTGTCTAAAAATATATGTATACAATTTTTATATGTTAATAATGTTTTTTTTAAGTTATTGGTTTTTTTTTGTACCGTAGCAGGTTGTGGGTTTATAGGGGAATAGGGTGGGAAGTAATTTAATTATACTAAATTAATTATTAATTTTTAGGAATTATAAATTAATTTTAATGATTTTTGCGTTTAAGTTCTGTAGCGGGTTGTGGGTTTATAGGGGAATAGGGTAGGAAGTCATTTAATTGTAATTAAGTTATAATTTATTTTAATTAATTGGTATTGCTAATTATATTATTGTTAATTAATTAATAATTGGTAATTAATTTTTATTAATTAGTTATTAATTTTTATTAATTGATTAATTGATCATTATGTAATTTAATTGTAATTAAGTTATAATTTATTTTAATTAATTGGTATTGATAATTATATTATTGTTAATTAATTAATAATTGGTTATTAATTTTTATTAATTGATTAATTGATCATTATGTTAAGTGTATTATTTTATTATTGGAGTGTGTTGTGCGTTTTAGGGAATACTTTTGGAAGTAAGTGAAATCTAATTAAGTAATTATTAAATTTATTTTTGGGTATTGATAATTAATTTATTGGACATTAATTATTAATTGGTAAAAAAATTATTAGAATTTTTGGGTTCTAAAAATTAATTTATTGTTGTTTTATCATCAATTGGTAATTAAATATTATTAAATATTATTTATTGATAAATTTAATTAATATATTAAGAAGTAATTATTAATTGATAATTAATGTTTAATTATTATTATTTTTGGTATAAAAAAGCATTTAATTGTTTAATATTAGTTAATTGGTAATTAAGTTTTAATAATGTATATGTTTTTTGTTATTAAAAATATTTTATTGTTCAATATTTATTATTTAGTCATTAATATTTATTAATTATTATTTATTGGTATTTATTATTAATTTATTGTTAATACATTTTCTATTGGTAATTATGGGGGTCATTACGATGGAGGGCGGATCGCCACCGCCCGCATGGCGGTGGCGATCCACCCTCCATTTCCCTCCGCCCGCCACCCATTTACCCCCCGCCACATTAGCATGGCTGGGGGGTCAGCGGCGGAAGGAAATACCGCCCGCCGTGTTTCCGCCTGTCGAATTGCCGACCGTGCGGAAAACGGGCTTAATATGGTGGCGGTGTCTGTGAGACACCGCCATCCATATTAGGATGTAGGCGGAGAGGTGCCTTTTCATGGCAGGCGGTATTCGCATTTGGGGGCCCGTTGCGGGCCCCCAGGATGTTGGGGGGGTGGGGGGTGCACACGGGGGGTACCTATGGTACCCCCCTGCATTTGCATGCACAAGGTGGCAGGCACCGCGCGGTGCCTGTCACGTTGTGCATGCAAAAGCACAACATGCATTTTGTACCTTGCGGCGGGTGCTGCTAGCAGCACCGCCCACCCAATGTAAACTATGCGGGATGCGCCCGCCAGTGTGGCGGGCGCATCGTAATGTGCCGGGCGGGACCGCCGCGACATCAGCCGGCTCGTAATGGGCCCCTATGTTTTTAATTATTATTTATTGGTATTGGTAAATAGTTTACAGTTATTTAATAATTCATTAATTATTTAAAAAATATATTTTATTTATAAGTATGTTATTTGTAACTTCTACGCTATCCAACACTTTCCCTACTGTTGCACTCTCTGGAGTTGGAATAGTACTTTCTACCCCTACGCTATCCAACACTTTCCCTACTGTTGCACTCTCTGGAGTTGGAATAGTAATTTTACCCCTACGCTATCCAACACTTTCCCTACTGTTGCACTCACTGGAGTGGGAATATTCATTTTACCCTCCCGCTATCCAACGCTTTACCTACTGTTGCACTCCCTGGAGTGGGAATAGTAATTTTTACCCCTACGCTATCCAACACTTTCCCTACTGTTGCACTCACTGGAGTGGGAATAGTAATTTTTACCCTTACGCTATCCAACGCTTTCCCTACGGTTGTACTCACTGGAATGGGAATATTAATTTTCACCCTCTCGCTATCCAACGTTTTCTCTACTGTTGCGCTACCTGGAGTGGGAATAGTAATTTTTACCCCTACGCTATCCAATACGTTCTCTACTGTTGCACTCTCTAGAGTGGGAATAGTAATTTTAACCTCTACGCTATCCAACATTTTTCTTACTGTTGTTTTTTTGGGAGTTGAAATAGTAGTTTTATTCCCTCCGCTATTTAATATTTTTTCTATTATTTTAGTTAATGTAGTATATAATTAATTTTAAAAATATTAAAAGTAAATTAATTTTTAATTTGTTATACATAATTATTTAGGGGCCCATTACGATACCCGGCGTAAATAAATCCGCCAGGCATGGAAGCGGCAAAAATCCGCCCGCACACACCGCCTGAACACCGACCACGCCATTACGATTTCACAAACCGAAAACCGCCATCGGCGGAAAAAGCACACAAAATACCGCCCGCCAACGTCCGAGTCGGAGTCAAACCGCCCGCCACGGACGGAAACACGCACGACAACACAAAACCGCCCGCCCTCACGGCCGACACACCGCACGTGAAATTACGATCGCACCGACATGAGCGCGGAAAAACCACAAATATACCGCCCGCCAGCGCAAACAACGCCGATGAGAATCGACATGGCAGAAGCCATGGCGCCAACGTACCTGCACAGAAACCATCCGCACACAAAACCAATAGCACACAACATGGCCAACAAGTCCACACAGCAAGGCACGCACAAATACACAAGCACAGTACACATCCCGAAAACACCCCCGGACAAACAAAAAATACAAAGGCCAGAACCCCAGACACAACACACCTGAAAACAACAGACCATGAGGACACACCCACATAGGTGAGTACAAAAGCAGCACTCCCACAGACCATAACCCCTTGCTACATTGCAAACCAGAGAGGAGAGGACACAGTGACACAGCAAGGACAGCAGCACACCACAGAAACGCACACATCACAACCACCACCACCACCACCACCACCACCAAACACCGGCACCACAAACCCCCTGCACATTACACAACACACACCGCACCAGCACCACAAACACCATGGCACCACAAAGAATGCCCAAGTTCACGCCCATGGAGCTGACGGTCATGGTCGACGAGATCATCAAGGTGTACCCACAAATCTATGGGAACATGGTCCAGCACACACCACTAGCCACCAGAAACAGAATGTGGAACCGGATCGTAGACCAGGTCAATGCAGTCGGGACCCTGCCCAGGAACAGAGTCGAAATTAACAAACGTTGGAATGACGTAAAGAGCCTGGTCAAGAAGAAGGAGGGCAAAAACAGAGAGCTGGCTGCCGTCACTGGCGGAGGGAATCCCGCGCTCTTTAAGACCTTCAAAGCGTGGGAGGAGAAGGTGCGAGTCGTAATACATCCGGAGATCCTCGCCGGATTAGCAGGAGGAGTGGAGGCTGGTAAGTACAAACTAATGTATACCAGCACACCGCTATGTACTCACATGCGCAACTACCATGCCACAGCTCCCAGGGACAAACACCCCCATGTCCAGCACACAATACACAACACATCACACACACATGCAACAGACACCACCACACACAGCCCAAACCGAACAACTGTAAGATGCGTGGGGACATGTGTACACTCAGCCAGCCACGTAACCACCAACAGGTCCCCAAATATGCCAGAAGCGCCACAACGAGCACCCACCACACCCATGTGTCCGCCACAGCTGCACTAACCGACAAGTAACAGGTAAGTGGCAGGAACACAAAGTGCAGTGGGTGGGAGGGTGGACAGCCAAGTACAACACACACCAGGCCCCAGTCCCACAGCACAGCAAGGAGGAGCATCCCCCACACCCCACAGCCACGTGTCAGCCACCGCAGTGCACAACGACAGCCGAAAGGCAGACATCACGGTCCACAGCAATCGGTGTCAGTGGGTGTCCAGCCACCCCCACGACCCACAACACCCCCCACCCCCACAGACCTGCAACATGGAGCACCCCCGCTTAGAGCCATGTGGCATCCAGTACAGTGCACGCACGAACAACTTGCAGGTGGGAAACTGGACAGGGCTGGATTACTGGAGGCATGAGGACCATAACACGACCAACACATGGGACATGTCACGTAGCAGACGAACACGCAGCACCGCCCACCGTCACGAACAAGTGAACAATGTGCACACGGACATGAACAACAGACTCACACCCCACATGACCCATCACAGACATAGCAACACCCAAGGAGCCACGTCTGCATGCACAAGCCACACTGAATATAGTCCCACACGGCAGCCACTGTGCAACTCATCACACACAACCGAAACACCATTGAAGTCCTGTCCATGTAGCCCCTACTGCCTGTCAACCACACACCCCACAACTACGCCTATGTAAGACAAACAACACTAGACGCAACAGAGCGGAACAACATAAATGCACACGAACACCACTGAACCCATCAAACTCACAGACACACCATGCACATACAACATCCATCCATCCCATCCGTCAGCCCCAGTCTCATGAAAGGCATGTCATCCGCACAGCTGCCACACATACAGCAGTCACGCTAAGATACATGCCCATGACCAACCATGTGCCAGAAGTCAATTAAGCGCATGACACACTGTGAGCAACAACACACAACATGGGCCACACCCCCCGAGCACTGCAGTGATGCACATGGCACAGGGCAGCACGCACACCAAGGAGATGGGACAACTGCAATACGTTGGCTGGCACACAACTATCACTCACTCATAACGATGCGTCCAATGCCATGTCCAGTAATCACAACAGACAGCAAATATGCAGGCCATGTCAAGCATGCACACACCTCAAACCATGCACTGTCATGCTGCCACAACACATGTCACGTTCGGCACCCATGGCTCACAGCATGTACCCCAAAAGCATATCCCCTCCCAAATGCGAATCTGGGGCATGGCCCCCATGTTGCCATATGCGTTCCTAAGCGTTCCATTTGAACCCCAAAAGCATATCCCCTCCCAAATGCGAATCTGGGGCATGGCCCCCATGTTACCATATGCGTTCCTAAGCGTTCCATTTGAACCCCAAAAGCATATCCCCTCCCAAATGCAAATCTGGGGCATGGCCCCCATGTTGCCATATGCGTTCCTAAGCGTTCCATTTGAACCCCAAAAGCATATCCCCTCCCAAATGCGAATCTGGGGCATGGCCCCCATGTTGCCATATGCGTTCCTAAGCGTTCCATTTGAACCCCAAAAGCATATCCCCTCCCAAATGCGAATCTGGGGCATGGCCCCCATGTTGCCATATGCGTTCCTAAGCGTCCCATCTGAACACCAAAAGCAAAGTACAAACCAGACCCAGGATGGGCCAGGAGCCCGCATACACCAGAGTCACAATAAGTAGGGGCACAGCAACACACCCATCGGCATGGCCAATCCGTCCCATGCCACATGTGCACAGCACACAGTCCCATTGCCAAGCACACACAACTACAGATGCTACAGCCACACACACGCCTCCGGGAAACCCATGTACGAGATTGCACGAACTGTCAATGTCAGACGACAAATACATACTTCGCCAGGTGCAACACAATAACAAATCTCATTCTCTCCACAGGTGACGAACTGCTGGATGCTGGGGATGGAGCCAGCAGCCAGCACAGCCAGCCTACAAGCCCCCAACGAGGACACACGGATCTGGAGGATCTGTCCTCCTCTTCGGACACGGACCACCAAGCAGGCCCATCTGGTGTGGCAGGGCCCAGCCGCTCCCCAGGACCCCTCCTACCCACCAACCCATCATCCAGGGCTGCTGAACATTCCCAGCCCCTTGCTGCCACTGTCGTTGCGGCCACACCCACGGTCATTGTGGCCACTACCACTGCCGCAACCGCCACCGTCGCCGCACCGACCACCACCGCCGCCACCACCGCCACGTCTTCGCTGGCACCAGCCCCAGCGCAGGTGGTGGCCCGGCCGACTGGATCCACCCTGGGAGCCACAGCGAGGACCGTGGTGAGCAATGTGGCTAGTGGGCAGGCCGGTGGCAGCAGGACTGGTAGGAGGAGCAGGGTCAGGGAAACGCCAGCCTCCCCTGGGAGCCATGCCCTGCCTCACATGGCCAGAGTCCTTGGGGCCTATGAAGAGGCCCAAGGACAATGGGTCCGGTCTGCTTCAGACACGCGTGAGGTGCTGGGGGTGCTGAGGTCCATGGACGCCCGTATGGGCCAAATCGTGGACCTCATGGGACAGCTGGTGGTGGCGGTGAGGTCACAGCCAGGGACAGCAGCTCCCCTCCGCCACCACCTGCCGGGGCGCAGGGTGGAGCAGCAGTGTCCAGTTCCCCTGCGTCCACAGCCAGTGAGCACACCTTAACCACCAGCATGTCGCAAGCAGGCACCCCCTCGCAAACGTGGAAGGGGCCGTCCGAAGTGGAAACAGATCTCCCGGGAGGACTTCGCACGCTCCAAACGCAAGTGAGGCAGCCAGCCAGCCTTCCGCCAGCCTTTCTTGACCAGCCACTGCATTGACTTGGACTACGATCCCACTCCACACAGCCATCTGGATGGCATGTGTGTGTTGGACTATGGACATAGAACCAGTGGGTACACCCTGATCATCACGCAGCCATGACCGACAGCTCATTGTCACTGCACGCACCACTTTTGTCATCACCTTACACACAATCACATGTCACAGTTTGTAATAAATGCACCTTTTTCACTAACTGCTGTTTGTGCCCTGTGTTTTATTTGTACGGAATACAACGGCCACCTTGGGCGGAAAGGCACCTGATGCGTGGCATGGCAATTGAATCCGGAGGGCCTGTAGGGACCTAGGGGTGGGAGACAGAACAGGAGCACATTCAATGAGTGTGTCACACACCCATCACACAGTACATGTCAACAACTACAAGCAATGTACACACATCGCACAGAGCAATAGGGCACAATGCCACAGCCACCAACAGTGGCATACTACCCTGGCCATGGAGCGTTGACACACAGCACGCAGTGAACAAACGGCCACCCTGACACAGCACACACACACCTGCACAGATACAGCCACATCAGCCGTCGTACATGGACACTCACCGTCAAGTGAAGTAGCGGGTGATGAGCTGCTGCCGCACATTACCAGCTTCCTCCTCTCCGCTGTCCTCCTCACTCGAGCTGTCCTGGTCTGCGGGCTGGGGCCCTGGTTGATCTCCGTCATCCACGATGAGGGGGATCTGCTTCCGAATGGCCAGATTGTGCAGCATGCAGCACGCCACCACTATCCGGCACACCTTCTGTGGGGAGTACGCCAGCGCACCCCCGGTGCGGTCCAGGCACCTGAACCTGGACTTGAGGAGGCCAAAGGTACGCTCGACCACACGTCTGGTCCTCCCATGTGCCTCATTGTAGCGATCGTCTGCTGGGGTGCGAGGATTCCTCAATGGACTGAGCAGCCATGCCCCATTCGGATACGCAGAGTCACCTGGGTGTGAGGGACACAGAGAACCGTTGCTAATCCAACTGGACAGGGGACAGCATCGCACAGCCAGCACGCTACACCACTCCACATACTCACCGACAATACAGGCACGATCCTGTTGCATTTTGGACATCAGTCGTGGCAAGATGCTGTTGCGCATTATGTGTGCGTCATGGGCCGAGCCTGGGAACTTTGCACACACGTGGGTGATCACCATGTCCGCAAGGCACACCACTTGCACATTCAGGGAGTGCGTGTGCTTCCTGTTGCGGTACAGGTGCTCAGTGGCCTGTGGTGGAACAAGGCCGACATGTGTGCAGTCAATGGCTCCAACGACGTGTGGGATTCTGCCAAGGGCATAGAATGCACCCTTCACTGCCGCCAATTCACGAGCCCTGGGAAGCGGATGTACCTGTTCCGGTACAGCATCATGGCTGCCAGTACATCCCTCAGCACCTTGCTGAACATGGGCTGGGACATCCCTCCTCCAATGCCCACTGTGTGCTGGAATGACCCAGTGGCGAAGAAATGCATGGCGGCCATCACCTTAGCCGTGGGGGTGACAGCAGTCGGATACACCCTGCGGGGACGGAGATGGGGTTCTAACATGGCACACAGTCGATGCAGGGTTGGCCTGTCCAGCCGAAACTTCCTAATAACCTCTGTATCGTCCATGTCCGCCAGCAATTGGTATGGGCGGTCAATGTTCGGTCTCCGCCTAGGGACAATGGCAGAGGACACATGTCAATGCAACACGACACATAGCAATTTCGCATACACATCACTGACATGACTGAGCAAGCACATGAGCCACAGCCCAGCTGTCAAGCTGGGACGGCACGGCCACAATACACTTACACAGGTCTCCCAACAATGGCAATGGCTAGTGATACAAACCACTGCCATGTGCATGCACATGGGGATCTAGGCCCCAATGACTTGCGGGGCGTGCTGATGGGGACTGACTGCATATCCGTCAAGCGGCAACGCCACGGCAACATGAATGTCTGCTGAGCATGGAACTGCTTCCGCGGCTGGATGAGTATGTCACACGACGACAACGATGTGGGCACAGGCTGAGCGGCCAAAACAAGTGGGACCTGTGGCACGAGGGGATATGAGACAGTAGTAGGTGTCAGCACTGCACCCTATGTACAGCACTGTACGGATCACACCTCCCGAAACATTGACAGGTGTCCACATTGACAGCCCCATGCCAAGACGGCTGTGTGCTTGCAGTCACACGTCACAGGTGAGAGGTTACATTGCACGTGCCAGGTGGCAGACGTACATAGTGGGAGCTGAGCATGTGTGTGCATGTGTCTCCTGTTCAGGTTCCACCAGATGGGCGCTGACTCTGTACTGACCATTGGACACAGCATGTTCCGTGGAAGGCTTGTGTGTGTGGGATGGTGGCACTGGATGTGCCTCCGTTGGGTGGAGGGCCATGCACAGGGCGGGTACGTCGATGATTGCGCATTGTTGGTCACGGTGGGTGCACCAACTAAGATGTGTTGCCCTGTGTTCAATTCCTATGTCCGCATGATGATGGACTGTAGATGTGGGCAGACTACACATTGGTCGATGTGCTGTCTATATGCATGTGCCTTCACACCAGGCACAGCTGCCCCTGCACATGTGACCCCTGCTGGACTCGCTGCTGGGTCTGTGGAGCTGATGCACCTTCTGCGCGTGGGGCGGACAGCTCTCCTCACTTCCCTCATTGCGCATGTCATGACTTTGCCGCAGGTGACATGGATCATGGAGGGCCCACATGTACGCGTGGGTAGGCTACACATGATTGTACACTGGTCGCCACCCCCAGTCAGTGTTTCGAATGGGAAGGTTGTCATGCTGGTGGTATGTTCGATGTGGCGGATGGGCGGGCCTAGGTGCGGGCTTACATTCCGGACATGGGGGGTAGTTGGATTGGCGACTAGTTGCAGTACACACGGGACACGTCTCTTCCTTTCCACATCTGGGTCATCCCTTGTACTGACTGACAGTGATACAGTCATCTTCGCCCCAGCCCTCATGTCCTCCCTCGCTCCCCCAATATGCATGCTCACCTGCGAGGCTAGCGCTTGCACAGGCAGCCCCAAGCTCGCACCAGAGAGGGCAAGGAGTGTATGTGTGGGTCCAGTTGCACGAGTGGGCTGTCTCAGGGTATGATGTGTTGCGGGACGCCCGTCCACCTGCGTGGTGCCCCAAATGGAGACCCGGCCTGCATGGACTATGCATCACAGTCTTCGCCTTCCGGATCTGCCACCTGCGACACCCAGTGGCTGTGGCTGCCCTTGCGGCCAGGCCACGTCCGTCTGTGACTGATGGCCCACACATTCACTCTTTGGCCTCTCTGGGGAGGGCTCGGGGGTGGTGGCGCACGCGCTTGCACTTAGTCGCAATGGCATGTGGCGTGGTTGGTATGATGGGCAATGGATGGGATGGTGCGAGCCACCTCCCGTGACGTCAGTGCTGCTCGTGCTGTGGTGCGTCCCCCCTACACTTCCATGTGACTTGTGCCATGCTAGACGTTGACGTACTATTGCCTGCGTGATATGACCAGGAGGAGCGCGAGGAGACCTCTCACACACCATGCTCCACTGCCATCCCGTGCCCTGTATCGCCTGTGCGGATTGACTATGTTGGGGTTACACCTGGTCGACTGGGGCTGTGTGTGCCTTGTCAAGGGGCATGGCGGGCGCACAACAGGATCCAGCTTGTCCACAGAGGGTGGGCTGAGGTGCGCCTGGTACCGCTTTGTACGTGTGCCCGGCTGCTGTGCACACACGTGTTCACTCCCCCGACAGGTGTCCTCTCACAATGCCCAGGGAAGCGGTGGTGTACTGTTCATGACCCCTCCCAACACGGCGTGCTCCAACTTGGCATGTGCGCATCTACCCGTCGCACCCACCCACCTGAGCACTGCGTCCATACGACTTCACACGACACATGTGTGTCTTCCACAGTAGTGCTACTCATTTGCGTTGACATCCAATACCAGTGGACTACATGGTCATGTCACGACTGCCGTGTACTTCACATACTCTCATCCTCTCTCATTCGTACTTGTGAAATGAGTCAGCGGAGACAGTTTTGGTTTCAAACATTATATTGAGTCTTCTGTCCTCTGTGATGCAGTATAGTGGACACTACTGGCAGCGGAATACATGTTGAGGATATACTGAGCATGATTGCAAATGGGATAGGGTGTGGGGTTACATGTGATTGGCTGTTGCATGTGGGATGTGGGCTTCAGAGTGACATCTGCTTGGCCAAGGCTGTGCTAATGTACATTTACGTATAGCTGTGGAGCTGCGGACTTTGACACAGACGGTATACATGTAGCCTACCAGACCGCTTGGCATCATGGGCACAGTCCATCTCAGTTCCATGTGACAGGTTTGCTGCGGTTGTTCCTCATGCACGCGTGCATGTTAGATGACATCAGGGCATGTGCTTGCGTGCATGCAGCGGCGTGCCACTTGTTGTTGCACTGTGGTGGTTACTGGACATGTCACAGTCACTGGGGTCGTGTTGTTGTTGTATGCACTTGTCGTCCATGCAAAGGTCCTGGTATGGGATTCCCGGGGCGGGGGTGGGAGGGGTGCAGCACCCACAGACTCCAGGCGACCTATTCATGTCCACTGAGCGGTGTGTGTGTCCATGTGCGCTGGATCCATGTCGTGTTCTGGTTGTTCGTGCAGTTCCGTCCATGTGGGTGCGATACACAGAGCCCATGCCACTGCCTCCCACGATGCATGCGGTGTTCCTGGATGTGATGGGGAACAGTGTGCATGTCCCGGTCATATCCGATGTCATGGCGATGTCGTTGATGGTGTGGTTACAGTTGCCGGTCGTTTGGTATGGCTGTTGTGGTGGTGACTGGCCAGTCCGTGCGGAAGCTAAGCATGGGTGCGGGGTTGGACATCATAGGTCACTCAGGGAACCTGCGTTGTGGTCCGGCGAATTTACAGGTTGTCAGGTATGCGATGCCGTCCAGCAGGGCTTCCATGTCATTGGTGGTGTACATGTTTGCCAGCCAATGTAGCGGATGGTGGCTGTCAAGGTGTTGTTCGTAAGTTGTCCCTTGGAGGTCCATGATGGGGCATGCTGGGTGACATTCGATGTAGCTGTTCTCGATGATCCGTCGTGTGGAGGCACAGTGGTCCCATTTCAGTGCGGGTGCGATGTTGGCCACATACGCCATGCCCCCATAGGCAGAGCAGGCCCTGTCGTGTGCGTCCAGAGGGAGGAGTAGTGGTAGCAGGTCCGCCTTCAGACATGCCGGGTTGGAGAGGCATATCTCGACGGGATGCTGGTAGGGACACCTCCGACAGTAGAAGACGGGCATGACGCAGCTGAACAATGTGATGCGGTAAGTCAGTCGGTAACTTACGTTCAGCAGGGACAGGAGATCGCATCCCAATGTATGGAACAGGTTGGTTTTGTACAGCTTGAGCTGTTCGGCGTAGTTGGGTAGGTGTGTTGCGGTTGCCATTTCGCAGCGGTTCGTTGAGGTGGCGTGCTCCGGCTGTGTGTGCAGTCTGCAATGTGCACGCTCCGAGGTTGCTGTGAGCTCTGTGTAGTCATAGGGAGACAGGACTTGTGTTCTGTTGGCTTGTTTGGAGGACACGGGCCCTCTTCCCACATGCTTCTCAGACAGTTCAAGGTCAGTGATGTGTGACTCCTTCCAATTAACTTGCATGTGGCCGACATGGGGGAGTGTTTTCTTCTTTCTTCCCCGTCCGTTGTGTGCTTCTGTGATATGCGCTATCTGCCCTGTGGTCGGTCTCCTCGGCATGCCTGTGTTGGTCTATTCTTGGACAATGGCTGTATTCACCGGCTTCTGTCGTAGGGCTGTGGTTTCGGAGTTTGAATGGAAGGTCATTCAGTGCTGTCTGCTCTCCCTTGTGTGGGCGGCAGGCTGCCTTTCCGCTCTGCGTTGGGCCTTGTGTGTGAATGTTATTCTTGGGCCACCTGTTGTCGGTCCCCGGGCTCTTTGGTGTTCCGTTTTATATGTCTTGTTCATATGTGCAGGGTGGTATGGGTGTTTCTGTGTGGTACTGGCGTTCCTCTTCCCGAAGGGGCCCTGCTTCTCCTAGTTGGTGTTGCCGCCGCTGTGTGCTACGCCATGTTTGTTACACTGGGGTGTGTCCTGCTGTTGCGTGTCTTCACTGACATGTGTGCGTCGGTTGTGTGGCGTTGGGTGTTGTCCGTGAATTGGGCGTTGGGGACATGTCTGTGGCCGGCCTGTCACGTGTCATGTGCGTTCGGGGTGGGGCTGATGTGTGTGCTGCTTGGTTGTGTCCCTGTGTCTGTGTGCGACGCATGCATGGCGCTGCGGTTGGCCTCTGCGTTGTGCGCATGTGTGGCGGCGTCATCGGCGCTTTGGGGCCGTGACGGGGTGGTTGGTTCCTAGTCCCAGGTGGTGTGTACACATGTGTTCTGCGATGTTATGATTTGGCCTGTGTGTCATATGTGGATGCGATGGTGGATGTGTAGTGTACACGCGCTGGTGGGGGTTGTCCGCTTTTTCCGCCCTTGCACTGTGTGCGCTGTTTGCGTGCACTTGTTCTGTGTGTGCCTACCTGCGTCTCCGCGGTACGTTGCGTCCTTGGTGGTGCATCAGCAGAAGCATGGGGAGAGCCTGCAGTGCTGGATTCATGCTCGGGGAGCCGCTTCTTCGTTGTCCGTGCTCGGCATCCGTGTTACCGCTTCGGTTTGTCGTACGGTATCTCTTGGCCATGGGAGCCGTTTGTTTGCGGCATCGTAATTTATGCGCCGGGCGGGACGTGTTTCGTCGGACGGTGTGTGTCAGTTGGGCTGCGCCGCTACGTGTGCGGGCGCACTTTGATGGCGGACGGTGTTGCTGGCTTGCCGGCGGTGTTTGGCCTACTTTTCGCATCGTAATTGGACGGGCGTGTGGACTGCTGCGTGCCGGCGGTAACTGGTGGTTTTTGCATCCGCCAGCACGGCGGTGGTGCTTCCGCCCGCCATCGTAATGTGCCCCTTAATTTTTATTTATGTTATTGTTTTATGTGTATAGATGTATTTGTAATTTATAATATTTTTTATTAATTAATAATTTATTAAAATAATTATTAAAACTGATTATTAAGTAAGTATATATATTATATATTATATGTATATGTTTAATTAATGTTTTATTAAATTATATATATTACATATTAATTTTAAACATTATAAAATATTTTTAACTATGTTTATTTTATTTATAAGTATTATTTAGTTTATTTTACATATTTTTTTTAACAAAAAAAAAACGATATTTTTGATAACGATATTTTGGACATCAATATTTTTTCCGATATTTTTGTACTTACCATGTTGTAGATAGGATATCGATATTGTTGACATCAATATTCTTGCTCCGATATTTTTGTAGGTCGATTTTTTGACCTTCGATATTTTGTCAGTGATCCGTTAGTTCTTATGGCATGGCCAGGCAAAATTCCCTGACCTGTGTAAACAATTTACAAAGAAAGAAACAAGATCGTTTGCGACCACTCGCCCATAAGGTGTCAGGCCCCCGGTTGAAACGTTATTTCCGATTAGGATACTTTGTCACAATGCTGTTTTATTATTTCAGAACTTCGGCGAGACACGCTTTTGTATTAATACCGCTGAAGACTAGTTTCGGTACACCGCAACTTGACGTTAAACGACTTATACATTGATTTCAACTAGCGCCCCAGCGTGTCTTTCTTCAACCCGTTGAATTTCAACCTCTAATTTTTCTGGTAAGGTGCTATACCTGTAGACGGCAGCATCTGGTCTCTCTAGCAATTTATTGGAACTAGGCCAATTTATGATATTACGATCTTGTCTCCATCTATTGGCCAGACACGTTGAAAACAAGTAGCAGCCCCTGTTCTTTGCTTCTAGGAAAACCGTATTTTTATCAAGCATCTTTTGTTTTGGTAGGATAGGTATGTACTAATGATTATTATCTTTGAAACTTGAAAATGGCTCAGTCTGATACATTTATGTGCTTATGATCTTTATTACTATGCCTTCAGTTTCTTTATTGACTGTTTGTCAAGTGAACTCAGTCTCTATAGAACATTGATTTGACATAGGGTCTATTGCTGTTATTCTCACTATGGCAGTTTCATCTCTTGGCAGGATACTTGTGATTTCGATTTGACTTCTGTTTAGAACTATTTAGTTTAGCTCATTTCAATATGCTTTGATGTATTGTTATTCTTGTCTCTATTCCTGTTTTCTATTCACTTCTTCTTTTGTTCTCTTTTGTTCAGTTTACCCTGTCTCCATTCTGTTCTTATTTTGATGTGCATATGTCTCTTTCTCTCTTTTTTAAGGCGTTTTAAAGTTTTTTTCTAGCCTTATTAATTTTGCAAATTCATTTTATCTTAGATTGTGACCCTCTGTGCGCTTGACCATTGCCCTTGAATGTATTTAATTAACTAGATTAATTTACCTGTAAAAATTATGCATGTATAAGGAAGAAATGTTATAATTTATATTTTGCTCTCGACAGGTCCCATTGCCTCTGCTGTTGAATATACACCATATGCGCCCTGAAGAAGGTGATACCCAAATGAAAGGGTGTTTCACCGAAACGCGCGTCGGTGCTCTGAATTAGTTCCCTCCATGAATACACCTGATTTATTTGTTTTGAAAATTGATGAACTATTCTGAAAAGTCTTCTTTTGATGTGAAAACATTTCTGGTTAATCACATTTACTTTGAAGGTTCCATTGAAATGATATCACATTAATTGTTAAAATTCAATTCATGAGTTATTGCACTGTTTAGTAGGAAAAATCTGTTTTTGAGCATTTATATACATGGTGAGGGGGCTTGGTGCATATTAAGCCTTTTTGCATATATGTGATGTATGTATTTGTGGTTTCGCGTGAGTCTGTTTTGAGTATGAAGGTGACTGTGTGTTTCTGAGTGAAAGTTATGCAATGGGATCTGATTTTTTTCATATATTTTTTTTGTAGCTAGGTTATCTATTTATGAATTCACTAATAATTTTGTATTGTAAAAGATAAAAAATAATAAATTAAGTAATGAATACACTATCTTGAATGCCTTTAATATTCATGCTAATGGTCTAGCCAGAGTGGTCAATATTATATATGACGTACAGCATATTTTAAAATGAAATAGGTAGAGCTCTTCTTTTGTGAATTTTGCAATCTTGGTGGAAACCTGACACACTTGCATGTTACATCTAATCCTGCTACAGTGTTGCAAGATATGTGCTTTCGTCTTTTGCTGTGTTTGGCCTACATAAATGTAAATCCAGTACTTGCATAGCGCACGAATCACCCCCGAAGGGGTATCTCGGCGCTGGGGGCCGTTGGGAAGATTAAGCGAGCTATTGCCCAGAGTCGCATGGTGCTGGGCAGACCCCTGCCGCCGGAGCCAGGGATCGAACCGTGATCCCCAACGTCCAGCGTCAGTCGCCCTGGCTGCGGCGCCACACCTCTCCCCTACAGAAGCTCATATGGGCACTTGATCACATTGATTACGTCAGTACTCTTGCAGTTGGTGTGTTCTTTCAATGTGTATGTCTGACCGTTATGATCAAAGATCTGGGTCTCTAATGCCATTTCACATGCCTTACACCCCTTACACTTAAAGTGACCCTTGAGTGGTGTAAGGTTCCACAGTGTTTGTGTGGTGTGTTTGGGTGTATCCCCTAGGAGAGAGCTGACCACATAGGGGCAGATTCCGATTCGGGCCGGAAATCTCTCCGACCGAGCCGGACCCGGAGAGATTTCCGACCGAATCGGACTTTAGCAGTCCGACCGAACGAGTACGATGCGCACGTATGCTATCGGACTCGATTCGGTCGGACTCCCATTGAAGTCAATGGGAGCCAGTCGTACGACGCGTACACGGGCTTCCATTGACTCAATGGGCACAACGCGAACAAGGGCGCCCCCTACAGCGTGTGCGCATCGATGCGGGTCGCGCCGTACATGCACGTGTAGGGGGGACCCATGTGTCCCCCCCTGTGTGCGACTCGCGTGGCTACGCGTACAGGGGGGTCCGACACGGACCCCCAAAGTCCGGCTCTGACTGCTCTTTCGAGCCGGAGTGCGCGGCTTGGTCGGACTGCTCGCGGTGCGCATCGTACTTACCCGGCCGGGGAACGTCTCCATTGCGCGGTGCGAGTCGAGTCCGAGCGAGTCGGTCGGTGCGGTTAGACCCGGGAACGAGTCAGTCGGAGCAGTCGGGATGCCCGGACGAGTCGGTCGGCAATTTCGCATCGTACTCGCTCGCCCGGACGCGCGTACGAATCGGTCGGGAAATAGGGCTCCGAATCGGATCCGGTTAAGCCGAATCCGATTCGGAGCCCTACCGGCCGAGATCGGAATCGGCCCCATAGTCTTTGATGTTCTTCCCCCTCTTAAGGGAATGGATGGGTGGTTGTGTCATCTTGATCTTGTCTGATATTAGAGACCAGTAGTGATTGATGATTTTACGTGTCTCGTAACTCCATGTTTTAAATGTCGTAACACAAGTCATCCTGTCATGGGTCAAGTCATTTTGCTGCTTGGGTTCAAGCAAGGTATCACTAAAACAGAACCATGCCCTTTTAAGTGCCTTCTTCACAAGGTTCCTGGGGTAACCTCTCTTAATCCGGCAATCTAAAAGGTCCTCAGACTCCCTGAAGTAATTCTGCTTATATGTGCAGTTCCTTCTGATACAGAGTAACTGCCCATATGGCAAGTTATCCCTAAGGTTTCTCGGATGGTGGCTAGATTATTTAAGGAGAATGTTCATTTCACTTTTCTTTCTAAAGAGTGTGGTGTACAACTGGTTATTGTCCACCTTAATCATAATTTCAAGGAAATCAATCACCTCAGTATTATAGTTTAGGGTGAACTTAATATCCTCAGATCTCTCATTCAACCATCTATAGAAATCCAATAGTAGTGCCCCACTTCCTGTCCATATCATTAGCACGTCGTCAATTTAGTGCCGCCAAAGTGTTGTATGCTCACTATATGGTCCGTCAGCTTTAAAAATGTATTGGTCCTCAAAGTTATCCATATAGAGGATTGCTAGATCTGGAGCAAAAGTTGCTCCCATTGCGACGTATTTAGTTTGTAGGAAAAAATCACCATGGAAGTAAAAAACGTTCTTAGTCATGGCTATATCCAGTAAGTCAATTATAAAGTCAGTGGGGACCTGTACTGGCTGTGGCCTCTCGTCTAAAACTGTCCTGATGACCTCTGAGGGATGCTGGTGTAAAGAGATGCAATGTCTATAGTCACGAGAATTTGTTCATTGGGGTTAAAAGCCATGTTATCCACCAATTTTATTGTTTCCATTGTATAACTGAGATATGCTCTTGTCGTTTCTACACTGGGCTTAAGAAATAGATCCACATATTTACAAAAAAGTTCCGGAATCGATCCACATCGGAGACAATAGGTCTAACTGGTGGTTTTTCTAAACCCTTGTGGATCTTAGGGAGTGTAAAGATCATTGGGGGGGGTGGTTGCTTCTTACTCAAGGAATCATATTCTTGTTCACTCAAATAGCCTTCATCTAGCCCCACGTTGGTGACCCTTTTATTGTGGTCGGTTATATCTTTAGTGGGATCTTTGTAAAGCTTCTTATAATTAACCCCATCCAGTAGTTGGGATACAATCTCAGATTTGTAATCAGTCGCATTCTGGACCACTATAGCCCCCCCTCCTTATCAGCTGATTCTATCATTATGGCCTTATTTTGTTTAAAGGTCTTCAAGGCTTCACGTTCAGTGTTAGTAACATTATAGTTCACATATTCGGGTTTTGAGATGGGGTTCATGGTATCTCTCAGAGCCACCTGCTCAAAAGCAAAATCTTGTGTGTCATCCGGTGAGCTGGAGGTGTGAAATTAGATGGTGGTCTCAATCCGGTTTTGGAGAAAACTGGCTGGGAGAGGGTTTTGTTAATATAGTACCTAAGGCACACCTTCTCAAAAAATGGTGTAGTTCCATCTTCAAGGTAAATGAATTGGGAACAGTGGTGGGCACAAAGGATAATCCCTTGGACAGAACCTATACTTCTGTCGGTGTCAAAATGTAATCTGAGAGATTTACTATTAGGCTAGTGGTCTGTGGGTTCACCATCTGCATGTTCACCATCTGTAGTAATGTCTGCGGATCTGTATTTTCTTGTGGTTGTCCTGCTGGAACCGTATCTGCTTCCTGCCCTTATTCCTGTCCCATGTTTGCCCCCTGGGTTTTCCCCTGTTCCAAGGTTGGCCTCCCCCACAGGGGTGGATCCATTGATCGGCCCCTACAAAAGCAGGGGAAGCCTGTACATGATAGTTAAAGTTTAGGTTATAGAAACCGGAATTTGAGCTAGTACCATATTGCTCTGTGTTGATGACGCTCCCAGTGGCACCTGAAGATTCCGAAAAGGTCTTATATTTTCTAAACCCTCCCCCCCCCCCCCAACCTCTGCTTGTGTAACGTCTCTGGGAGTCCAAGTTATAGTAGGAGTCTGTAATATAGGGATATGTTATTTTCTTGTCATACAGTCTAATATCCCTGGCCAACTTATCTAACATGTATGCTGTATATTGGTTTCAAAATCATGAGTCATTCTTTCTAAATGCTCAAAGGCTTCTTTGGCATTGACCAATGCTTTGTTATCTAAAATCTCTTTTTTTAAATCCACAATCTCCTTAATTTATTTCTCTACTTGTTCCAAAGCAGTCTCGACACCCAACACCATCAAATGGCAAGAGCAGTTACTGGCCACAAAACTAAAGTTCTCTTTAAATTTTGGATTGTCAATAAAAATGCCAGGTTAATTTCTAACTTGTAACCCCACTGGGATAGTGTTGGCCTGCAGATGTTTGGTCAGTAAGTGTCCATGTGAATGGGGTCGGACCAACTTCTTTTCAAGTCTCTCAAGGTTATTGATTTTATCATTCAGTGTTAAGTCAATGGCAGAAGAGGCAAGTCCAATGAACCCCATACCTTATTGCCCCTGTATTAGCCTGTTAATGTAGTCTTCACTACAGGTCAAAGTTTCTTTATCAGACATCTCTTATTCAGATATAATTTCAAACACGACAAACGTGGTATTATCCATGGTGTAGGGGATAATATCCAAACAAACGACACCCTTGCCGGTATGCACCTGCTCTTACACAAGTACAAACAATGGGGTGACCCAAATTTATCCTGAAGGACCTGATTAATTTATGATTAAGACAAACAATGGTCCGATTGAAGAAAGCAACCACAACAAAGAGAAATGATTGCATCACTATCTCTTAACAATACATGAAATATAGCATGTGAGGGATTGGAGCAGCAAACTCCAGTGAAATCAGGAGAAATGAGAGACACATGCACATATAATGACTTCAATAGATTTTAGTTAAAAATTCTAGAGAGCTTAACAATTTAGACACATCATACATAAACACTTTAATCAAACATATTATATTCAAAATTACAAAAGGAATTAAAGAATAAGGAAGGTGCTCAGAGAAGGTGCTTGTAATATTGCAGAAAGGAAGGGGAATCGAAGGGTTGTGACCCTTTTCTCAATCAGATTTCTACATCTAAAAGCCTGTCCAATGAATAAATATAGCATTTCCTCCATCCCACAGCTGATAAGTAACAATTGTCAAAATGCAGATTATGAATATTAATCCAGGCCTGGTTTTATGGAGCATCAAAGTTTTGACCCGACACAATGGAAGGTGCCAATGAATGCCACAAACGCGGGTCTTCATCAGGACTATAAGTGTGAGTAGTGGAAGAGCAACCTAGAATAAGGAGACATTTTTTTTAAAACTAAAATATGTCAAACTACAATATGTGTATGTCTCATGAGAATAAAACTCATGTCACTCTTACCTGGATGCAAGCATCAAACAAAATGTGAAAACAGATGAAGAAAAAGCGGAATAGAACAGGCCAACAGGCTCCGTCTTATCAAGTAATAGTAATCCACCTGCAACATAATTGCACAGCATCACTGATTGTATAAGGAAGAATCACAACAATAAGGTCCTTGTGTGTAGATCCTTGAAAGGGTTCTCACCTGGGTGCCAATATAATCCAAAAGTGTCCATCAAAAACTGAAATAAATGGCCGCCGGACTTGACCAATAGAGGGGAATAGTAATCCACCGAAAAGTTAAAAAGGCATATGAGCACTATTACATAAGTTCTACAAGTGGGGATCAAACACAAATCTAACCGTTGGTGTGGCTCACTTTATTATAGAAAACAGGCGAGTGCCGTTCACTGTGGCTCCAAACGCGTAAACTGAAAAAACAGTAAGTCAGTTACCAAACAAATGATTTCCAAATGGCCTACGAAAAAGGAGGGGTGATTGGCCATTAAAAAGACATTCAGAGTTCAATAATCAACTAATAATTAAAGAATTGGCAAAAATTCCCATTGGAGACAGTGCGCATAGCGTTACCTTGCGTAACTCCTAATGCGGCTGCCAGCAGCTGTCCAGAGTGCGAAAGTCCTGTGGGCTCACAGCATCTCAATTTTTCTAAAACAAATTTGACCCCAGGGTTGGTCCCTCTAGACCCCCCCCACCCAAGGTCCAGTGGGAAGGGTACCCCTATCCTGCTCATTTATACCTTAAAAAAAAAAAAATACGGGACACAGGGACCAAGTTCTTGTGTCCAGAAATGGCAGCCACAAAATTTTTTCTCATGTTGCGGCCCCCCAATCAGAGAGCTAATTCCAGTGGGACTCACAGAAGATACTTGCTTCCATGGGAGCAAGAAGGCCAACAGTAAAAAAAAAAGCCCTCCCAGCCAATCAATTTGCTCTATTATTTGAAGTTGAGTGCCCACGGTACTGTCACAAGCGTCCAGCGAACTCAACCTTCCAGATATACAACTATTTTGAACCTTAATTTCTCAAAAACTGCTGAACAAATTTACACCAAATCATGAAAAGCAAGCTTTCTGGATAAATGTGTTATTTCATTCAGCCGTTTTGATAGTAGCACTCTTGGCCTCCGCTTGATTAAGCACCCGAAACTTTCAAGGAAGGAGCTGTGGTGGATGAACTTTTATATTTATATCCAATATGCTACAACATCTCAGTCCATTTGCCTCAAGCCTTTTTTGAGGCTGAGCACCTACGTGGGTTCAGGAATCATGTTATAAATGTGTACTCCAGCTTTTCCTCCAGGACAATGGATGAGGTCACGTGGGTATAGTGGAATACCAAATTTTATTTTGGTATGCGAACACAACACATTTTGACTAGCTCAGAAAGTCTTTCTAATGGTGGCCGAACTCTTGTTAAGCAAAGACATATATATACATACATGATACATGATTGATAGCGAAAAAAGACTGTGAACATCAATATACCAAGTACTCTACTGCATTTCATTTTGCCATAAATATTTCAATGTGAAAAAAGTATTTCATCTGAATATGCATGATTTATTTCATATTTGATTAGAGTCATATCTTTCATCATTTCTTGTCTATCCAAATGGGCAATATTGTATTTCAGAAAACTCTGACTAGACTCATGATGAAAAAATGTATAACACAATTCATTTATATCATGTATGGTGTTCAGCAGTGTTCTTCACATTTACCGACCACCCAACACGTATGAATGAAGTGAAATACACCATGTGGGGAGCTAATCAGGCTAAAGAGGTATTGCAGTACAACACAAAGATATGAATAATCAAAAAACATCTATTACAATGAGTTTAAGCAAGAAGATGTTCCAGAAACGTAGTAAAGATAACAGTAGAAAAAGTGAATGCGCAAACCAGAGAGAATCTTTTCTTTAGCCCCAGCCAACCCTCCCATTGCACATGGCCTACGGCTGTGTACTGTGGGGTGTGGCCACCTACATGTGATTGAGCAAGAAGCCTGGCCAACTTCTCTGCTGCGCACGGCTGCAAGCTGGGTCCAATAGGAGGTTGGCCACCCAGAGGCCAGGCACTATGGACAACCCCACCTTGCCTCTAAGGTTGCGGTTAACAGTGGGCTGGACTGCTGTCGGGGTTAGGCATAGGGCAAGGCCAGACTGCAGCCTTGCGGGCTATCCCCCACTGAGCCTGGATTCCCCCTCTGCACATGGCCGAGGACCATGGAAAGTGGGGTAGGGGGGTTGGCCTCTTGTGCATTTGGGTGCAGTGCAGTTCGCCCACTGTGTACCATAGCGGGGGATATGTGCATGGTAGTGGAGCGCTGGCTGATTTTATGGGCACTGGGTATTTGGTATTGGGTGCAGTGCCTGCTAACAGGTAAGGCTATGTCACCTACCTCCAGACTGTTGATAGTGGGACTGGTGCTTAGTCAAGAGGGGGTTGAGGAGGACAATTGTTTTTTTAATAAGTCAGTACTGTGGTACTACCTTGGTACCGGGCAGTAAGCTGCCCCAGAAAAAAATAAGCAAAATGGGTATTTTGCCAGTATCACCAAAGTACTGCTGTCATGAAGTTGATGACTAATGGAGAGTCTTTGGCTGCAGAGTAGAACAGAAACTGAGGATTTCACAGTTCTTGTCTGATACAGATATGGGAGATTCCTTCTAATAGCCACATTGCTGCCCATACCAGGTAGCACCTAAGCAGAAAGTGCCTTTCAGAAAAGACCCCAAAATAAGGGGAAAAGTCCAGGGGCAAAAAACCTCAGAGATGTCTTCAGGTCACAAAACTGGATTTCAGGTCACAAAACTGGATTTCAGGTCAAAAGGCTGAAGGAATCCGGAAGAACCCCAGAGGAGAAACAGAAGCACTGGAGAAGCTAGAAGGAGAGACAAGGAATAAGGAATTAGGTGTTGAATCCCTAGAATATCCAAGAGAAATACTGGAGCATCGGAACATGACAACAGTAAACCTGGAAGCGCTGTGACACAAGTAGTAGACAGATCTCCTTCCTTTTAGATGTATAGACCTAAAACAGGAAATTATCTCAATGAGACCTTGACCCTCCACGTTGGATTGGGAAGCTCCCATAGACTCCAATGATGGGACCGCCACCCTGGATTGGGTGATATATGCTATTAGAGAGATCCTGAAGCTGTTGGATAATGGAGCTACTGTGTGCATCTCCAATTCAGGTTCCCCTGAAGAGAAGAATGAGGGCAAAGGAGGCTATACCGGTGGGCTAGCCACCTTGAGATAAGTTTGCGCGGAGAGTGTGGCAGTTCCCCAGCTCTCTCACAGCCTGGGCGATGGCTCCGTGCGAGACTCTAGTAGCAACCCCACAAACGTGATACCAAAATAAATTATAAAAATAAAAGATTTAAATGGAAATAGGACATATAATAGCAAGAATAGGGTGACACAGACAAGAACCTTTGTACAAATACTGTGTTGTGCACACTACAGGTTGAACTAGACACATTCCTTATGTTGTTTAGGAAGAACCTGTTTCCTACTGCTAAGAAATGTACTTCATCCATTCTGAAGATACCAGGCATGTCAACTTGGATGTTATTGTGTTATATAGAGGCCATGCCTTAGTCTCAGAGAAATTACCTCACTGACAGGCTTCCGGGATTTCTAATTGTTTGATAAAGTTGGTTGGACCACTGCCACTTTTGCCTTTGATGTATGTTGGAATAGACAAAGGTAGTGCGAGGAAAAGATTCATCATCTCTCCCAAGATTTCCTTCATTTGAAATGAGAAAGGTACCCCTGTAATTGTGTCCAAATCATTTTCTCCGCAGTGCACACTCATGAAATAAGAGTGCTTACAATTTGAAAGGCTTTCTACCATATGCAGTAGTTGATGCCATTCCACCCCTCTGTGGCCAATCCAAGTAACGTTCACTTTGGGAAACCATAAATCTTTGTCAATGCCGCAATTTTTGACATGTTCCCAAGCTCAAATCCAGATGTAAACCCTTATGCTGGCACCCTAGTGCAACACAGAGAAGGAGTCTGCAGCAGAATGAGAAGTGTTCTGGAAGAGTGTAATTTCAAGATAAAAAAAGTCTTTTTAGACTTGGTTCATGATTAGTTGCTCTTAGTGATGTGGAACAGTAATGAATTGTCATTGGAAAAGAGTGAATATTAAATATGGTGTTTGCAGATTTTTGTTTAAAGTCATGAGCAGAACAAGAGAACTGCCAATTGTAATAGTTACAGCCTTCTGTGAAGCACACTATGCTAGGGAACTTCTTAGCTAGAGAAAGCCCCGTTACTCGTCTTACTTTGTCGCTTAGGAAATGATGTACAGTAGTATGGGGGGATTACTCTTGGCTGAATGTGAAGTCTTCTCTTCAGCTCTTCAGTTTAATATGTGTTTTTCAATTCAAGTAGAATTGCAAGGTAAAGATGTTGTAACTACAAATTGATAATTGAAGATGGAAAATAAAATAAAGGTTGTGTATTGAATGAACAAAGGGATAAGGCTAGTGAAAATATAACAAAAGAGAAGAAAAGAGAACAAAATCAACAAAAGAGATACTTTTCTCCACATACTTGAACTGTTCTTTAGGTGCATATCACCTAGTGAGGTGCAGGGGAGCACTATATGGTGAATGTAGTATTATATTCTGTTATTTTGACAGGACACAAACAAGTTTAACAAGTGTTTTTAATAGTGCTGTATTGGTTCAATGTAGATAGGAACAGGATGGTAGGTTTCAGGAAGTTTGCCTCTGTGAAAAGTTAAGTAATGATAGAAAGCAGACTATCACGAGGTTTAAGATAGAAAACTGTACATTTTGCAAAGTGAGCAAGGTTTTGAATGGGGTATCAGAGAGTTCCAAAATATTCAACCTTGTTTACTTTCCTCTTTTACATCCTGACAAAGAAGTTGAAGCTCATTGTATGTGGACCCTGTGGGAATCAAAGTTCAGAAACAGTAAAAGGTAAGGTTAATCTAGGCCTAAAGAAGAAGGTGATTCCTCTTCAAAAACTTAGCAGAAAGCTCACTTTGCGCTATAGTTGTGTACTGATTATGACTATACTATTCAAGTGGACTCCGAAAATGTAGAAATCGCACTTCAACCCTGAGAAAACTATGTGGAATAATGTTTTGGTAACTCATAAAAACATGCAAAATGAGGTTTGAGAGTAGACCAAAAAGCTAGAGAAAATTGTTCAATGTCAAATTAGTTCTAGAGTTTTAATTTCATTTTGTGTGCATGACGACTGGAGTAGTTGAGAAAGGAAAATCCAAAGTGAAACTGAAGTATCCCACCCCACCTTCCTAAAACATCCCTTATGAAAGTTGTACTGAAACAGAGCAGAGCAGCTTAGTATTTGAGGTGGGAAAGTGCGCAATGTACAAAGTGAGCATGCTTTGTACTTGGGTGTAAGGCAGCTGCAAAATATTCAATCTATAGGCATGTTTACTTTGGTCTGTTATATTCTGACAAACATGTCACCATCATGCCCCTGCTCAAGAAACTATCCGCTGACCTAGCCACGCTTTCCAACTACAGGCCCATGTCCCTCCTTTCATAGCTGTCCAGAAGCCACGAATTCTGGATTCAGGCCCAATCACAGTACAGAAACAGCACTCATTGCCACCACAAACAACATGTGCATGATCCTTGATAGAGGAGACATGGCACCCTTATTCTCCTGGACCTCTCTGCAACATTTGACACGGTCTCACATCCCATTGTCATCTGCCGTCTGCAATAGATTGGCATCCAACGATCTGCTCTCTGCTGGACCTGCTCCTTCTTAACGGATAGAATACAAACTGTCAGCCTGGCAACTTACTCCTCGAAAGCCCGGAAACTCATCTGTGGAGACCCTTAAGGTTCATGCCACAGCCCCACCCTTTTCAATGCGTACATGATCCCTTTGATCAATTTTATCTGCACCCCCAAAATCAACACCCTCTCCTACACAGACAACACATAACTCATACTCTCCCTCTCCATCAAGACCTCCAACACAAGAAACAAGCTCACCGCCTCCATGACCAGAGTTGCTAACTGGTTGAAAGCCAACTGTCTTCAGCTCAACACAGACAAGACAGAAGTAGTGATCTTTGGACACACACTTAGAAGCCATGCCAAGAACCCTGAAATAATCATCAACAGCAAACTGTACATGGCTGCACAAGTGAATGCAGTCACTGCAACCTGTCTCCACACCCTTAAAATGCTGAGGAAGATCTTCAAATGGCTCCCAACCAACACAAGAAAAACTGCCACTCACGCCTTAGTCAACAGCAAGTTGAACTATGGGAAACCCTCTTTGCTCAGACCACTAAGAAACTCACTAGAAGACTATAGACCATCCAGAACGCGGCAGCCAGACTCATCCTCAACCTTCCACACAGAACACACATTCCATCTAACCTCAGAGAACTACACTGGCTTCCATTACACAAACACGCTCAATTCAAGCTCCTCACACACACATTTAAAGCACTCCACTACTCAGACTCCATCTACCTGAGTAGTTGCATCTCCTTTCACCAACCATCCAGACACCTCCTCTCTGCAGGACTCCTACTCACCAACATCCAACGCATATACAGAACCAGATTGGAAGGGTGAGTATTCTCTTACATCACTCCTATTGAATTCTGCAAGAAGACAAAGACCTGGCTTTTCAATTACCCAACCTACCATAATTATGGCTAGGCACATACACCTGCTCAGCTCAGGATACCCTTGCGGGTGATAGTGCTTTTTACAAATACACAAAGCATAACATAACAAAGAAATTGCACTTGAACACACATAGAAGCCCTTGAAATGCATTTCTGAAAGGGTGTAAAAAGTGGGGTTCTCCTAGAGTAAGGAAGTGGTGAGGTTTGGTTGTAGACAGTGGAGTGAAAACTCACTTTGCGCTTTCCATGTCCACTGAACATGAGTATAGTATACATGTACTACATTTGAAGAAGTAGAAACAGCATTTAACCTAAATTGCTCAAACATGTAAAATTAAGTAGGCCAAAAACTTCAGACAATTATTTAATGTCTAGTCAGTTGTAGAGCTTTAAATTCTTGTGGGCAGAAAGGAAAATGAAAAGTGAAACTGAAGTATCTCACCCCTTCTTCCTACAGCCTTCCTTTGCAAACTTATAATGAAGAATAGCAGACCAGTAGATGGTTTAAGTGGAACAGTGTGCATTCTACAAAGTGAGTGTGCTTTGGAGTTGGGTGTCAAGCAGCTGCAAAATGTTCATTCTAGAGACATGTTTCCTTTCCTCTCTTACATCCTGACATAGAAATTGTAGGGAAATGTCTGTGAAACCTCTTGGAAACATGGTTCAGAAGCTGTTCAAAAAGTAGAATGTGCATAGGTGTACTGAAGGGGTATGATTCACATTTAGAAACTGTACAGAAAACATTCTTCACACTATAGGTTTACACTGAATATGAGGGGGTATACAAGTTGGACACCTGAAGATATAGAAACAACACTTTCACCCTGAGAAACCTATGTGGAATAGCATGTTAGTTACTCTTGAAAACATGTGAGATGAAGTTTGAGAGTAGGCCAGAAAACTAATGAAAAAGATTTAATGTGTAATGAGCTCAAAAACATTAACTTCTTCTCAGGGGTGTGGCCAGCAGCATGGCGGACTAGACGCGTCTGACCGTAGCTCCAATGGCCCATAACTAATCCTGCTTGCATCCTTTGCTCAATGACGCAATCCTGACCCCTAACTACATGGGCTGAATACTGGAATACAGCGCCCATACGGGGAACGGTCTGTTTTGCGGCACCGGGCTGATATCCGAAGGGAGAGTGGTGAGAATCGGTGACCCAGCCGGAGACAAAATGGCGGCGCACTGAGGCCCGGGAGAGGAGTGCAACATCACCGAGGGGCCCCGGACGGACTTCGACCGAAGGTGGGCAGGGGCGGTGGAGAACGGATACCTGTGGGAACCTCCCGCCCCCCCTCCTCACCCCCTCCAAACCTTAAGTGAGCCAGCAGACACAGCGGTGTCGTGGCGGGCCGTGAAGCCGATCCCGGGCGGCCTGAGACACAAAGAGAGGAGCGATACCCAGGGGGCCGGAGAGGTGTGCCGGCGTCCCCCTTTCTAGAACAAGAGCCTGAACTTCGGGAGTGGGCCTTGGGTGACCTGTTACCAGACCGGGGCCCATAGGACAAGGAGCTCCACCGAGTCGGAGACGCAGGGGACATAATTATAACGTTGGCACTCTAAATCCTCCTGGCACTGGAACACAAATGGCCATCTGAGTACACGCCACCACTGGTAGACCCCTTCCTACCCACACGCAGGGTGCCACATCAGTGCCAGAAGTGACACAAGCGGCAAATGGAGGCAGGTGTCTAGGGAGGGCTGTTTCGTTTTACCCTAGTGGTCTCTGGGCAGAACCGCTGTCACGCTTTGAATATCAGGGCCAAAACACAACTGAAGTCAGGTTGCGTCGCCTGGCCCCCCCCAGGGGAGCGCAAATGGACAGACAGCATATAAAGAAGTCACCAGGTCCACTCCAGTGCAATTTGGGGACAACAATTTTGCCACATTTCACGTCGGACTGAAATCACGACAGTCTAATCCTCGCAGCTGATAGTGCAGGGTAGTAAAGTCAGATGGCAAAAGATAAAGATCCTAAAGCACAACGGCAGGGGAAAATGGACAAGTTTACCAAAGCCCTGAGTGCCCCTGGGGCGCAGACCGAGAAACAAACCGACGTGCCAGACAACAATGCCCTACTTCAGGCAATTCAATCCTCGAGAGAGGCACTGGAAGGCAAAATAGATGAAATACGAATAGACGTAAACCTGTTGCGTCAAGATCTTCGTAATGTCTCCGAAAAGGTAACACAAGCCGAGCAAAGAATATCAGAGGTAGAAGACACTTCAATTACTCTCAGAAAGGAGGTTACAGCCCTGACCGAGGCCATGAAAGAGGTGGCATGGAGAATCGATGACGCCGAAAACCGCACCTGTTGGAACAACATGCGCTTCATTGGCTTTCTGGAAGCCATAGAAGGATCAGATGCATGCGCCTTCCTGCGCAAGTGGCTGGCGGACTCAATTCCAGACGTGAGATTTTCCCCCTGTTTCGTGATCAAAAGGGCCCACAGAATTCCGGGGGCAAAGCCACCGACTGGGGCTCCGCCATGGCCTTTGATTGCGCGCTTCCTCAACTATCAGGACAGAGACCTTGTTCTCAGGGAAATAAGGAATAAGGGAGAAATACTGATGGAAAACACCAAAATAATGGTGTTCCCAGATTACTCCAGAGATGTGCAAAAACAACGTAAGACCTTTGATTCGGTAAAAGAAAGGTTGCGGGGCCTTCAGATCCAGTACATGTTGCTCTTCCCGGCTAAATTAAAAGTGATCTATCAATCCAGAACATTTTTCTTCCACACTCCAAACGAAGCCTGGCAATGGATAGAAGAACACCCTCCAAAGAAGACAATGGGAGACCCAGAGGTACCCTCCAGGAGAGGTCCCTCATTAGGCAGTAGGCCTAAATCACAGTGGCTGTAATGGAGGACTAATGCCAACCAATTGTGTGATCAGGTCAGAGCAATACCATACCGCAGCAGGAAAACTACCAAGGTGGTGTATCAGGCCTCAGACTCCGAAAGTACCCACCCACGAGACAAGCCCAGAAGAGAGACTCAGATCACTGGTACTGTGCAGCAACGCTCCACAGAGCACATGGAACGAGAAATTTCCTCGGACACGGGCAGTGACCACCCCTTGTTGCAGAACATAAACCTCCTCGAGGCGACAAATGCTGATAATCCGGTGATCCAATCAATACTTCAGACCTGACAAACCGAAAACAAAGACTGATGAGCGGCAGGGGGCCATCTGAGAGCCGAAGGGACAGTAAGGAGTTTTCTCCTCCCCCCCTCGTGCTCATTCGAGTGCATGTGTTTTCCTTTCCCCTTTTTATAATTTTTTTGTTTTGCATTATCATAGGTTTGAATCGTTGTGTTGATTAGTTTTGTGTGGTGTCTCTCTCCCCTCTCCATCAAACGTGGATCTTGGGCTGGTCCCCAAGCCGGAGATGTCAGCTCAATCGGCTCCCCATTTTGATCACGCAAATCAGACAACGAGGGAGCTAGGAGAGGAGGGACACATTTAAGGGGGTTGCGGGTGGGTGGACGACAGACCTCTCCAATCCAAACACAACACAGTTGGTCACGTTGACCTAAGGGGTAGTCAGATTGGTGGTGGGGGAGTGTGTGGGGGGGGTGGGGAGGGGCAGGAGTTGGGCTGCAGGAATTAACTCAGTTTGTATAAAGGTTAGAATAGGCAGCACTTATTTCAGGCATCCAAAAAAAGAAGCAGGGGGAGACAGGGGGAATTCACAGCATTGACACTTGTCATCTACAACCACAATATGGCAACACATAATAATGACACATACTCAGTCCTCTCTTGGAATGTGAATGGGTTGGGGAACAAAGTGAAAAGAGGCCTAGTGTCGGCATATATTAAAAGACTGAAGCCCGAGGTAATATTTCTGCAGGAAACGCATCTGAAAGGTACGCAATGTGGGTTCCTGGGAAGAGGGGCCTACAAGACACTGGCGCATGCAGGCTTTTCCACCGGGGCGAGGGGGGTCGCCATCCTAATATGGAAATCCCCTTTAGAATTGAACGCACATGGGCAG
Organism: Calotriton arnoldi; assembly: GCA_963921515.1. Classification (NCBI taxonomy): domain Eukaryota; kingdom Metazoa; phylum Chordata; class Amphibia; order Caudata; family Salamandridae; genus Calotriton; species Calotriton arnoldi. Next base: position 4,472,151 of record CAWUFW010000202.1, on the reverse strand, counting down.
ACCCAAACGGGACATATGTAGCCCTAAAAGGTATATGGAACAGGAGGGACATCACTCTTATAAGTGTCCACGCGCCCCCGAGATTACAAAAGCAGACACTGGAGAAACCTGCAGACATTCTCTTGGAGGCAGGCTCCAGTACCAACCTCATAGGAGGAGACTTCAACGATGTAATGGACCCTCTGTCCGATCGTATTACGGTCTCTACTGGGGGCCCCAGTGAGACACAACTTAAGCGATTCACAGATACACTGGCCCTTACAGATATATGGAGAAGGCACCACCTGCGTACCAGAGCATACTCCTTCTATTCGGGTGCCCACAAAGCCTTCTCTAGGATAGATTATATCCTAGCCCCAGTGGGGGAAGTGACAGAGGTTCAAGAGATAGAATATTTAGCAAGAGGCCTTTCAGACCACTCGCCCCTCTAGCTCACAGTGGGTAGGGATAGGCAGCGCCCAAACAATGGGTGGAAACTCAATACATGGGAACTCAAGGACCCCAAAGTTGCCAAAGAAATCATGGTGGACACAGAGCTTTATTTCAAAGAGAATGTGGGATCGGTAGAATCCACTACAACACTGTGGGAGGCATACAAAATGGTCCTACGAGACAGAGCCCAGAATATAATCGCCCATAAAAAAGGTAGAGAAACGGAAGAGATTGCCGAGATCAAATCTAGACTCCTCCAAATTGAAACGCAGGCCCTAACGAGTGATGATCCTTTGCTACTATGGAGAATGCGGACTCTCCGACAGGAATATTTAGCTCTGGCCAGGAAAGACGCGCAACATGCGATACAAGCCATGTACCAGCACCTTTATGACGCAGGAGACAAGGCGGGTCGACTACTTGCGTGGCTCAGTAAGAAAGAATTAGACAATAGATGGGTGAGCCAGATAGACAGAGAAGATGGTCAAACGCACGTAACGCCCACTGGGATAGCCGCTGCCTTTGCTCATTACTACGAGGCCTTCTACGCAAAGCGTCCCCTGGCAGAACCGTCACAAATAGAAAGCTACCTAGCCGCAATTGAGGTCCCTAGGTTGGGAGAGGAGGAAACTCAAATATTGGAAGTAGCAATAACACTCGAGGAAGTCAGAGAAGCCATCAGTTATCTGAAACCCGGGAAAGCTCTGGGCCCCAATGGTCTACCGCCGGAACTCTTTAAGCAAAATGCCGATCTATTGAGCCCCCATCTTTTAAATCTGTTTTCAGAAGCACAAACTGTAGGCAGCCTCCTGAAAGACCTTCGAACAGCCACAATAGTGGTACTGCATAAGAAAGATAGACCACCACAGAAATGTAGCTCCTATCGACCTATTTCGCTCCTCAACGTAGAAACGAAGATACTGGCCCGCATATTTTCAAGTAGGCTTACAACAGTAATATCCAGCCTTATCCACAGTGACCAATCTGGCTTCATGCCTAAGAGGTCCACAAGACTAAATTTACAGAGAATACATAATTGGTTAGAAGTAGCAAGCAATAGAGCAGACCCGCATTTAATAATATCAATTGACACAGAAAAAGCATTTGATACCGTTCACCGGCCCTTTCTCATGTCAACCCTAGGAAAGTTCGGATTCGGCCCCCAAATTATCCTATATGAGCAGCCTATGGCCCGGGTAAATGGAACAATCTCCAAGCGTTTCCCAATAGAGCGAAGGAAACATCAGGGATGTCCCCTGTCCCCCCTTCTCTTTGCCCTCGTGCTGGAGCCCCTGGCATGCGTCATTCCAGCACATCAGGGCATGTCCGGTTTTGGAAGAGCTGAAAATGAGATCATGGAGGAACGCATATCACTATATGCGGATGATATCCTTCTTTATGCCACAAATCCCAGGACGACGCTCCCAAGGATTCTAGATAGTTTTGAGTACTACGGCGCACACGCCGGATATAAAATTAACTGGGAGAAATCCTGTCTATACCCAGCAACACAGGGCTGGGAGCCTCATGATAGTCTGAGTCAGCTTCAAATAGAAAATGATGGAATAAAATACCTGGGCATTTATGTAACCTCTAACAAAAAGGGAGCCCTAAACCGAAACCTCTACAGAGTTCTCAGAGAATTTAACATGGACATAGAAAGGTGGAAAACGTTGCCCCTGACACTTCTAGGTAGAGCGGCACTATATAAAATGATAATACTACCACAATTCCTATACGTCCTCCAAAATACATATTACCCAGTCCCAGACGACGTCTTTGTCAAGATAGATGATGCACTACGTACATTCCTCTGGGAAGGGAAACCTCCTAGAGTGGCTCTAGCCACCCTACAACGCAATCAGTATAATGGAGGCATATCATGGAGAAGTGTGGCTCAATGGTTAGAGCGGCAGACCCTGATGCAGAGATCTGGCCCGGGACCAGGGTTCAATTCCCGCCTCGGCGGGTCTTGGGCTCAATTTCCTCGGACCTGATAATTCTCGCCTCAGTGCCTATTCTAATCATGGGTCCCACTCTGCAACTCTGGGCAATAGCTTGCTTAATCTCCACAACGGCCCCACCAGCGCTGGGATGCCTGGCTTCACCTTGGGGGTGCCCAGGAGTGGACATTTCACAGGGAAAAGACAGGAAGGGTTCCACAGCGGTATGCGTACAGCGCCAGGACACCCTAGGGTAACAGTGCGCTTTACAAGTACAAATTTCATTTCATCATTACCAAACATCAGAGCCTACTATTGGGCTACCCACTTGATAGTGGTCAACGATTGGGAACATGTGCCAGGAGACTACCCCACATATGCATTGGAACGCATGCAATTTGAAACACGCCCACACACACATTATCTTTATGGAGGGAAGGGAGTTGCACAATTATTAGTAGCCACGCCGGTGGTGATTGCCACCTGGAAAAAAGCAGAAAGACAAATAAAGTGGTATAATCGAGTTACAAGAGAAACCCCCCTCTGGGTGGGAGGGAGACAAAGAATTTACAAAATGAAGCAGGTTTAAGAAATAGGATTTGCTGGGTATTTCAAAAATCAAAGACATATTAGACCGCAAGGAACTTGCTACTTTTCCCTTCTTCCAGAAAGAGTATGATCTACACCAGAAGCAATATGATAAATATCTGCAATTGGCACACGCGTGGGTGGCGCAGCGAATAGACACGGAGGAACTCCCCGAGTATGCCCCACTAGAGGGAAGACTCCTCATGGGTGAAATTAACGAAAAAAGCAGTTTCCTGGACATATCGGACCATAATAAACAATAAGCCAGACACTCTCCTGAAACTAAGGGCAAAATGGGAAATTTAACTGGGAGTCCTAGATGACCTAGACTGGGAAACTGTGTTGATGCACCTACGGGAGGTAGCCATTTAGTCACGGCTTCGACTTATCCAATTTAAGTACCTGCATAAGACCTACTACGATAGATTACGGCTACACAAAATAGGGAGGGCAGAAACACCCAATTGCCTTAGATGCAACAAGGAACTTGGTACCTATTTCCATACGATATGGGAGTGCCAGAAAATACTGGAATACTGGGGAAACATAGTGACTGAGCTAGAAGAGGTACTAGGGGATAAGATACCCATGGACCCCAAGTTCGTGCTGTTAGGCATACATACGGAAGTAGACCTCCCTAAATGTAATCTGCTACTAATCAACCTAGGTATGGTGGTTGCCAAGAGAGACTTGGCATGTAAGGGGGGACGACACAGAAGCCCACTGTTGATGAGTGGAAGAAAGGGATGGATATGTATATGGCAGAGGAAAAGACCACGTATGTGGCCCGTGGCTGCCCCAAAAAGTTCCAGAAAATATGGAATTCGTGGATAAGGTATTATGGTCTCATGATGGAAGAGTCACAGGTGGTCACCCAAGCCACATGATAGGCTGGTGCGGGGGGAGGGACGGGACTGAGACACTGGGGAATAGGGAAGTATGTAATACTGGTTTATATATCAATGTTGCACCTGTCAATTCCTCTGAATGAAAATGTTATCGCGACCTTGCTTCAACTGCTTGAAATTATACACTGTACTTGTGCTGAATCAAGAAAAATGCCAATAAAGATATTTAAAAAAAAAAAAAAACATTAACTTTTTGGGACGTGCAGGTTGACTGGGGTAAGTGAGAAGGGAAAATACAAAATTAAACTAAAGTAACTTGTCCCTACTTTCTAAAACATTTCTTCGATATGCCATAATGAAACAAAGCAGCCCACTATAGGCTTAAAAGTGAAAATGTGAGCATTCTACCATGTGTGTATGCTTTGGAGTTGAGTGTCAGGCAGCTGCAAAACATTCTTTTTGGAGACATGGTTACTTTCTTCTCTTACTTCATTACAGCGAAACTGGAGGTGAACACTTGGAACCCCGGGAAACACAGTTCAGAAACTTTTCAAAAAATAGGCTGAATATAGGCTTACAGAAGCTATACAGAAAACTCACTTCAGACTATAGTTGATCACTAAATATGACTGTGGTAGACAAGTCTTAATCTGAAGATGGGCAACTACACTTTAATTCCCGAGAAAACTATGTGGAACTGTGTGATAGTAACTCTTGAAAACATGCAAAATCAAGTTTGAGAAGAGGTCATAAAAATACAGAAAATTATTTAATGTTCAAAGAGATCTAGAACTCGGTCTTCTTGCTGTCTCAGTGATGACTGGAGTAGGTGAGAGAGAAGACTCAAAATTGAAACTGAAGTTACTCACCCCTGCTTCCTAACGTCTAAATACTCATAATCAAACAAACGACAACCAAACAGATCAGATCTACACAGGGTTTGAGGTGGGGAAGTGTGCATTTTAAATGTGAGCATGGTTTGAAGTTGGGTATCAGACACCTCCATAATATTCCATCTACAGACATCTTTACTTTCCTCTCTTACAACCTGAGAAAGAAATTGGACATGAACTCACGTGGAACCCCTTGAAAATACCCTTCACGGAGGGTCAGAAAAGTGGGCTCCTTCTAGGCCTATTAAAGTTGTGATATTAGGCTTTAGAACGTGTACCGAAAGCTTACATTGCACCTTACTTATGCACTCAACATGACATTCGCTATACAGGTTCTACATCTGAAGAAGTTGAAACAGCAGTTTCCATGCTGGTAAATGTATGTGCAACACACTGTTACTAACCAGTGAAAACATGCAAAACAAAGCTAATGAAAATCATAGTTTGCACTCATCTGTTTTGTGATGCATTTCTGGAAAATGAAGGCAAAATGTCAGTCATGGGTGGGTAAATAGAGAATGTTAATGCTAGCTGTGTATTCGAACACTGTGGTGTGAATACCACAGTAGAATATGGGGGAGTAAACTGTTATGTGTAAATGCAGACATTATTGCACCATATAGCAAGGGTGAGTGTGTTTTTATCACTCATAGGTGTTGTACTGCATGAGCACCCTTCGAGTACAAAAAAATGATACTTTAATTCTAGTCTACTTTTTGTGTGTGTGAGTAAAGATTTGCTACACATGCAAAGCAAGGAAAATGTGGAGAGATTTAAAATGTGCACCACAATTTCACCCACTTCATGAACACATACATTTGTGGTGGAAATCCCTATCTACCAATATTTGTAGGTAACATTTGCATTAAAAGGTATGAGTGATTTATTGGGAATTCTCTTGTATGCCAACTTGATGCAAGGTAAAGCAAAATAGTGGATGCCATTACTTTCCATTACTTATGATAATTTCAAAAGCAAATCTTGATTTGAATTAGAAGATAAATCAGATCAAAGTGAAGAAGGGGGTGTAGGAGGGCGAGAATTATACCATCTTGCCTATTTAGAGTGGACACTGTAATGCCTTTGATTTTCTGCCAATGACCTTGACGAAAAAAATGGTGGTCAGTAAAAGGAAAAAAAAATCAATAAAAATGATCTCGTCCTGGCTGAAAAATCCCATTGTTTAATGGCCAAAAGTTTTGTGTTTTTCAAAACAAAAGTCACACTTTGGGAGTTTGTTTTGAAAACCAAAAGTGTTTCAAAGGTTTTACGGCCGGCAATTATGCGTTACATCATCATGATGCATCAAAGGTTTCCTACATTGATAAGAATCACTATGAAGATCATTCCTGTCAATAAAGAGAGATGGCCAAGAGTCTGGCATACATCTTTACATTTGGAGCACAGAGGTCCCATGGAACAGTGGAGGTAATGTCCTCTCCCATCCTGAGGAAGTAAACTCTGCCCATCAAACTCTAAATCGTCCCCATGCTAATACGTTTTAACATTAAGACACAATCATTACAAATAGCATAACATTATTTTCTATCCTTTAACCAATAAAGGTGGTTCTAAAAATAACTTTTCTTTTTTTAAGTTATTTGTTTTAAGAGGGGTTCAATTTAAAAAAAAAAATCAAACGGCATTTGAACTTGCTCTGCAACACAGAGAATGTTGTTGTACTTGGTGCAGTACATCGAAATATGCCAAGATGTGAGTTGGCATAGAGTCTCTCTGTTTGACACAAGGGACCTTCTGCAGAAGTAGACGCCTTTTCTTCCTCTCCTGACTTCTTTTTCCTGCGTTGTACTTGTTACTGTGTCACGCATTCATGTGTATTCTCATCTCTGATGTGCCAAAGGAATATTTTTTTCTGGTAACCTGGCTAAACTCTTTGTGGCGCAAGAGACCACTTTTGCAAGCACGTTCTTCCCTCCACCAGGTAGAGGAAGAAATTGCATGCCGATTTCTGGCATGTTCTTCTTCTGCTCCTTCTGGTCCTGATCATCTTACTGAGATGTCTCATCTCCTCCGGGTGGCACAATTTTAGTGTAACAGCCTACAAAAAGGAGCACTCCAAAAAAAGGATCGGGCAGAGAAGATAATAATTCATAAACCAAAGTGCTAGTCCTTAATGAGGGTAAAATGGGTGGTATCCTCCTCTACATAGAGCAATACAGTCATTACAACCAATCAGATGTGCTTTTACATTGTGTCACAGGTACTGCAGTACCATTTTTAGGTACCACAGTACTGCAATACCCAAATCCACAGAAACTTTAGAAGGAAAAGGAAATAAAAGTCCTAAAGGAGTGACACGACACTCCCTCATTGATTCATTGCTGGAGTACTGCTGTACCATGTAGGAGGGAAAAATAAATGAACATGAAAGCAGCCATTCAGGAGACTCTACTTAAAAATAGGTTCACACCCTTTAGAAAGATCTTCAATTGATTTTCCTAACCACCATTACTTGTTTGGTGTTTATGAGAGGCATTGTGCTGTAAAAGCAATCCCAAGCTATTATGGGCTTTGAAATATGTACACCAGGAAACACCAAAGCCATCAACACTGGGCCTATCAGAGGTTCAGCATCTGCAGATCACATCATTACTAGTGCTCCATCTACTTCTACAGCACCACACCATCCAAGGCCTGAGAAAGAATCAGTGGGGAGGCAGTTTTTCACACTTCCACCTAAATAAGTGGTCAGGAGGTCATGTGCACTTTGTGCAAGCAGGTGGTGCATAGAGGAAGCCTAAACAACATTCCATGGGAAGCAGTTGGATGTGAAAGCAGCTGAGGGTTCAGCAAGGAGCTCTTCAACATCGTGAAGGAACTCTCCAACCCCAGCTCCAACACCAACGACATCCCACCGTCGCAAGCCCTGTGCGACTCCCTCGCCACCTTCTTCCACCGCAAGATCGCCGACATCCACGACAGCTTCAACACCCAGACAGCCCCAACTGAGACCGATGCACCAGACCCGCCGCACACCATCGACCACGACCCCTTGCCAGCCTGGGACAGCGTGAACATCGATGACACCATCAAGACCATGAGCACGATACACTCCGGCTCCCCGTCAGACCCTTTCCCGCACCACATCTTCAACAAAGCCAGCAGCTCCATCGCACCCCACCTGCGCAACGTCATCAATCTCTCCTTCGAGACCGCGACCTTCCCAGAGAGCTGGAAACACGCCGAGATCAACGCCCTACTCAAAAAACCCAAGGCGGACCCGAGAGACCTCAAGAACTTCCGGCCCATCTCCCTGCTTCCGTTCCCAGCCAAGGTCATCGAGAAGATCGTCAACAGACAGCTAACCCGATACCTCGAAGAAAACAGCATCCTGGACCCATCCCAGTCAGGGTTCTGAAAAGAAGACAAGGGGTAAGGATATTATCTTCTTTATTACCCACAAGACAGGAGCAGCGATGGGCAGGACCATCCAGTGTAGATCACCAACCGTCATCTCCACCTTGTCCTTCCAGAACTCCCAAGGGTAGGAATTCCGAGAAGGCACGAGGAGCACAAAGAAGATGGTTGGCATGGATACAACCTAACACATCTTCCCCCTATACAAATGAAAATACAGGAGGAACAAAATAATTACAAGGGTTCATAACAAGAGATATACAGGAGAAATAAATAATTACAAAGGTTCAAAACAAGAGAACAATCATCATGGAACAATAAAATGCACGGAAGTGAATGCAACGAACTAGTGGAAAGGAACTCTAATACATAATATAGTCATGAAACTTACTGGGTGGCTTAGTAGATCTGGTAGAAGGTACATGGATGTATGGACCATGACAGGTGCTACTTTGGTTAGGACGGATTAGATGGGGATGTTTAGAAACAGAGATCTTACTTTTATTCCACCATCTCCCGTCTTCCAATTGTACTGCACTTTTGTTGACCCTTACCACAAGCTTGGGATCAGAGAATTTGGATGAGCCCTTGGACAAAATTCGGGAACATTTGACTCTGACAAAATCACCTACATTTACCTTAAGTTCTCTAATACTAGGTTGAATGTATTTCCTTTGAGCTTCAGCTCTTTTCTTGTTTACATCTTGTATTTTGGCTGTAGGTAAATCAAACGCACCCATCCATCCCCTTAACAATTTTGAAGATGGAATACGGCCTCTAAGTAAGATAAATGGGGAAACCTCTGTGTCAGAGTTGGGGGTAGTGCGTACAGCCCACAACAGGTTTTTAAGTTCATTTTTGCAGTTTAAGTTACTAGCTTTGGATAGTTGTATGTTGTCCTTGATCACCCTATTGAATCTCTCAACGAGACCATTACTCCTAGGGTGATAAAGAGAGGTTTTAGTGTGCTTAATGTCCATAAAAATTAAAAAGTTCTCGAACTCTGAGGAAGTAAATTGACAACCGTTGTCTGAGATAATTTCCTCAGGGATGCCATCCCTAGCAAAAAGAAACTCCAGGAATTCTATGATACAAGAAGTTGTGGGAACTTTAACAAATTTTAACTCCGGCCAGCGGCTGTAGTAATCTATAAGGACAATACCATATTCTGAAACACCACCGTCTGATAATGCAAGGGGGCCAATGATGTCGATGGCTAATTTAGACCAGGGTTTGGAGGGAACACTAACGGCTTGAACTGGGCTGGGAACTGTTACTTGAGACTTGTCGCTTACAGCACAGTGGAAACAATCTCTAACAAAATGTTCTACTTGTTTATCCAGACCAGGCCACCAGAACTGTTCCCTAACTCTTCTCTTCATTGCATGCATGCCTATGTGGCCTTCATGAGCTAGAGTAAGTACTTTATCTCTCAAGCTTGCAGGAACCACAAGTGAAGCAGAACGATATAAAAGATCATTGATTATAGAAAGCTCGTCAAAAACATGCTTGAACTTTCCAATGGGTTCATCAAGGGAACAACCTCTAGTCCACCCTGTGTGGATCATACTCATAAGCTTCATGATATCCGGATCTGTGGAATAAGCATCTCTCCACTCACTCTCTAAGATGGCTCCACTGGATTCGGATATGGCGTAACAAAACACATCATCACATTTTATATCCTCACAATCATCTGTGTTATAGACGCTTGGTACTCTGGATAAACAATCTGCCAAAACGTTCCGTATGCCAGGAACATACTCAACAACAAAATTATGTTCCAACAACCTATATTGCCATTTGGCAATACGGGGAGTAGCCTTGTCCCCCTTTTGTGGTGAAAAGCTGGACTAAAGGTTTATGATCTACTCTTACAGTGAATTTAGAGCCCCATAGGTAGTGTTTAAAATGAACGATGCCCCACCAACAAGCTAAGGCTTCGCGTTCTAATACGGAATATGTGGCTTCGGCACCCTTGAGACCCCTGGACGCAAACGCCACTACCTCATCTCTCCCATTCCTATGCTGCATTAGTACAGCACCTAGACCTTTCTGACTGGCGTCAGTCATGATTATAGTGTGATCGTTGATGTCAAAAGGTTTAAGGGGAAGGCATGAGCAATTTCATTCTTGATGAGTTGGAATTCCTTGGTGCATTCCTTACACCAGTTGAAAATGACATTTTTCTTAAGGAGATTTCTCATGTGAAATGTTTTGGATGAGCAATTGGGTACAAACCTGGCATAGAACTCAATGAGTCCCATAAAAGATCTCAACTGTTCTTTGTCATTAGGAACACAAAAATTTTCTATGGCTTCAATTAGGCTGGCTTTAGGTTCAACACCTTCAGCAGATATTTTGTACCCCAAGTAATCTACGGAAGTTACGTTTATCTTACACTTTTCAGGACTCAAAGTAACACCTTTTTCTTTTAAGATAGAGAAAACAGTACGTAATGTTGCATCATGTTGAATTTGGTCTGAGCCATAAACTAGGACATCATCTTGAAATGCCATCACCCCAGGAATGTTCTTGAACATGCTTTCCACGATCCTCTGAAAAACTGCAGAGGCGGAAGCAAGACCAAACGGCATACGCTTGTATTGGAATAAACCTTCTGGAGTGATGAATGCAGTGTAATGTCGCGAATCGGGGTACAAATCGATTTGATGGTAAGCCGATGTCATATCAAGTAAACTAAACTTTTACCATTCTTAAGGGTGGTGGTCATCTCAGTGATGTTGGGTAATGGGTGTTGATCAATCCAGATGTGGCGATTTAAATCGCGAAGATCAACACACATGCGCAGGTTTCCGTTGGCTTTTCGAGCTAGAACGATGGGAGAAACCCAATTGGATGATTCGATGGGTTCTATGACATCACTGGCACAAAGTTTTTCTAATTCTTTTTTAAGTCCATCACGTAAAGCCACAGGTACTCTGCGGACCTTGTGTACCACAGGTTGGGCACCATCAAGTAATTTAATTTTGTGCTTGAAACCTTTAAATAAACCTAATTTGTTATTAAAGATCTCAGGATAGGCAGATTCCCACGTTTCGTCTCTAAGGGTTTGCACATAGACTAAATATTTTTTTAGTATGACTTGATGGGGATCATTGGGATCTAAAATGATTCCCAAATTACCTTGATCGTGCCAACCCAAAAGACAGGAATCATCTTTGGCAACATAAACAATACCCTGAGCATTATTGCCTTTAAAACATAAATTTGCACGAAATTCACCTAGGACATCAATATTTTTACCACCATAAGCAATAGGACAAATCAGTGAATGATTTAAAAGGAGACCTTGGGATTGAAACAAATCTTCCCATATTTTGTCACTTATGAGAGTAAATGGGGACCCTGAGTCGGCCAACATCTTGATGTCTCTTCCATTGACAGACAAAGTACATAAAGGTCGTTTAGATTCTTGAAGAACCGTGGAAACGACGTCAGCACAGTGAGGTTCTGACAATATGCAAATTTGATCTTCTTCACTTGAAGATGATACATCCGAAGGTTGTTCAAGGTTGAGGATTTTCCTGGTGGAGGAGACGCCAGGATTGGCGGATGACTTGCCACTGGATCTACAAACTTTGGAAAAATGGCCTCTTTTAAAGCATTTGCTACAAGTTTTGTTAAGAGCAGGACAGAATCTAGCATTACCGAGGTGAGAATTGCTACCACAACGGTCACACTCCCAACGTCTATTAGAGGGTCTGGAATTGGTGTTAGGTTTGAAATATCCCTCTGTTCTACCTTGGCGTGGATTGTCTTTCGAAGTTTTGAATTTACCCTTAACAGCTGAAACACTTTGCGCTGGAGGAGCGGAACTGGAAATTGACATTTGTTCCAAGTAGGATGTAGTGCTTTCGATCTTGGTAGCAGTTTCAAGTGCTTTTTGTAGAGATAAATCAGGCTTGGATAGAAGAGCCTCTTGGACTTTTTGTTATTAGTCTTTTCTACAAGCTGGTCCCTAATCATTTCTTCTTCAAACGTTTTATAATCGCAGGAAACTGCTAGGATACGTAAAGCGCCAACAAAAGAGGAGGCGGACTCCCGGGCAACTGCGCTCTTTGCGGAATTTATGTCTTTCCAACGTGGTATTTTTACAAGCTTTGAATCTAGTGTCAAGGGACTTAATTGCAGTAGCATATTCATCTTCAACGCCGTCGCCTTCACCTTCAATAAATAAAACTAATACTTTGGGAGTGTGCTTAAGAATGGTACGACCCTCTGAACCAAGACAGTGTCTTAGAATTGCAAACTTCTTTTTGTGTGTAAATGAGTCGCCTTCAAGGGCATCCAGGTATGCTTGAAACTTTCTTTCCATTTCTCCCAATCTAATTCAGGAGAAGCGGGATTGGGTGAGAATGCCGGAGGAGCTGATAGAGATTGTTGCATAGTGAAGAAAATAAACAATGCAGAGTATCAATGCCGTCGACTGAAAAATTGAGTGATACACTAAGAAGAGTGGGTGTATCACCGCAGAGTTGGCATGAAAACGCTTATAATATATTGACACACTTGGGAAAGGTGTGTGTGTCACCGCAGAGTTGATTAGGAAAACTGGGGAGAATGGAGTTTAACTTGACGTGCGTGTCGTCGAGTGAGACATGAACAGCACGCAACACACTGTTGTTGGTAGAGTACAAGTTAATTGGGAGCGTGGAGACTATTCATTTTTGAATAGTGTGCTCAAAGTGCGCATTGAAAGAGTTGCAGAGCAAATTTTTTTTTTTTTTTTTAATAGTGGTGTGCAGATCACCGTGAAACTTGTAGATATAATTGGCCTAAGTGCGCATAGGGCAATGCTTGAAAGATCTGCAGAGCGATTTTTAATAGTGGTGTGCAGATCACCGTAGGACTAGATGATATAATTAACTTGGTGTGCAAATCACCGTAGGAGTGAGCTGCACGTGAACCGATGTAGAAATGTAAGTAGTGCTGAAAATGGCAGTGCGCCGCGTGAAATGGTTGGCAGAAGACGTGGTTGGCAGATTGAGGTTGAGAGAGTCGTTGCTATGCAGCAGTAACAATAGGCTGTGCACTACGTGGGCATTGATTGGCAACGCTTGGTTGGCAACAGGGAGAACACTGGAGGCACGTGGAGTTTGCGAGGCAAAGAAAGACGGCAACGGTAGGGGGAGCGCGAGCACGTCGGAAAACGTGCGGGCGGTAAAATGAAGGAAATGGACAGTACCTTGTTTCACAGGGAAGGAACAAGCAATGTCCGCCAGCAATGTCCGCCAGAGGAAATCCAGGAAAGAAGGGCTGAACCAGGATCGCTGCTCCGGATCGTCAGCTGGACGCAGGAACGAAGAAGACAGGCACACTGCTCCGGATCGTCAGCTGGACGCAGGAAACGAAGGAGGCAGGCCAGGCACGCGTGGTGGTCTTGAGGGCGGTCGTCGCCAGTGAAAAGAAGACAAGGGGTAAGGATATTATCTTCTTTATTACCCACAAGACAGGAGCAGCGATGCGCAGGACCATCCAGTGTAGATCACCAACCGTCATCTCCACCTTGTCCTTCCAGAACTCCCAAGGGTAGGAATTCCGAGAAGGCACGAGGAGCACAAAGAAGATGGTTGGCATGGATACAACCTAACAGGTTCCGCAGCAACCACAGCACTGAGACTGCCCTCATCGCCGCCTCCGACGACATCAGGACCCTGCTGGACAACGGTGAGACCGCAGCCCTCATCCTGCTGGACCTCTCCGCCGCCTTCGACACTGTCTGCCACCGCACTCTACGCGCACGCCTCCACAACGCAGGGATCCAAGACAAGGCCCTGGAATGGACCACCTCCTTCCTCGCCGGCAGAACCCAGAGAGTCCGCCTCCCACCATTCCGATCCGAAGCCTCCGAGATCATCTGCGGCGTACCCCAAGGATCATCCCTCAGCCCGATAATGTTCAACATCTACATGGCCCCGCTCGCACGCATCGCCAGACAGCACGACCTCAACATAATCTCCTACGCCGACGACACTCAACTGATCCTCTCCCTCACCAAGGACCCCCTCACCGCCAAATCCAACCTCCACGAAGGAATGAAGGCTGTCGCCGATTGGATGAAGAACAGCCGACTAAAGCTGAACACGGACAAGACGGAGGTCCTCATCCTCGGCTCCAACCCCTCAGCCTGGGACGACTCCTGGTGGGCAACGACACTGGGGGCAGCCCCGACACCCACCGACCACGCACGCAACCTGGGAGTCATCCTCGACTCAACGCTCTCCATGGCCAAACAAGTCAACGCGGTCTCCTCCTCCTGCTTCAGCACCCTCCGCATGCTTCGCAAGATCTACAGGTGGATCCTGACAGATACAAGAAGAACAGTCACCCAGGCCCTCGTCAGTAGCAGACTCGACTATGGGAACGCCCTCTACGCGGGAGCCCCGGCCAAGCTCATCAAGCGACTGCAACGCATACAAAACGCCTCCGCACGCCTGATCCTCGACGTACCGCGCCACAGCCACATCACCCCCCACCTGAGGAACCTGCACTGGCTCCCCGTCGACAGGAGAATCTCCTTTAAACTCCTCATCCACGCACACAAGGCACTCCACAAGACCGGACCAGCCTACCTCAACAGACGACTCTTCTTCTACGTCCCCAACCGCCAGCTCCGCTCCGCCGACCTCTCCCTCGCCACCGTCCCTCGCATTCGAAGAACAACCAACGGCGGCAGATCCTTCTCCCACCTCGCCGCCAAGACCTGGATCACCCTTCCACTCAACCTATGACAGACCCAAGACCTGCTGACCTTCAGGAGGCTACTCAAGACCTGGCTGTTCGACCAGTAGCGGCACCCCCCCCCTTTTTTTCCCTAGCGCCTTGAGACCCTCGCGGGTAAGTAGTGCGCTCTACAAATTCTGTGATTGATTGATTGATTGATCACGACAGCATAACTCGTGCAGAGATGCTGTAGAGGCAAGCAGATGAAGGTCAACTGATTGCTCTACAGGAAGTGCTGCATTAAGAACTGGAAGAAACTGATAAGAAGATGCAGCATTTTGGAATATACTGTAGGCACTGCCACAAAGTAGTGGCCTGTGGTGAAGGCAAAAGAATATTTTCAAGGGCCATGAAATACCATTTCCACTCGGAACATAAAGATGCGTGCAAAAAAACAAAAGATATCTTATAATATATAAAAAAATAACATTTAAAAACATATAAAAAAATGTTAAAAAAACAATAGTTCTAAACTGTAAAACAAAATCTAAAAATATGTGAAAAACAACACAAAAATCACACACAAAAAACAAAATAATACATTGCATGGCTAAACAGCCTTAAGCAGCCTTATCTCTGTACTTCCTTTAGAGGACCTAAAAAGTGATATAAATATTGACACTGATGATCACATTAAAAATTAAGAGTTTACTTGGCCATGGTATCTGGGCCATCCCTGGAGTGATTCTGGAAGTAGTCAGACGTGCTTTAATAAGGCCAGGCGTCAAAATGGGGATAAGGCACTTTACAGGGAAATCTAATGCCCAGTATGCTCATGAAACTTGTATAACAGTGTGCAGCCAGCTTTCAAGTGCTCTTAATTTAGGTAAATAAAGGAATGGAGATTTATCAAGGCTTTTTGCCACTGCAAGACTTGCAAAGTAATACAAGGAGTTGTGAAGTATTCACAAGGTATTTACTTTACGGGGCAACATTTTTTTTTCTTCGGGAAAGTTGCCTTTTAAGCAATGCAAAGAGAGATTTGAGCTGCTTTCCTCATGTATTCAATCAAGGGGGCATTCAAAGTCAGATCTACAAAGATTGTCAGACCTGGCTTTACAAAAAAAAAAAAATGCTACCTTGAGACAGGCGTTAAGCAGGGCTACCATTGGTGCAGCAAGTGTAGTGGCACTGGGGCCAACAGCTATAAAAGGCCAAATGAACCCTGATCACTGATGTATTTTACTACACCAACAGCAGTGCAAGGGGCCATTTTCCTTGCCTACAACAGGCACCATTGCATCCACTATGCTACTGGGATAAATGTATTTATTTCTGCTAACATTTCACTCACTGCAAGTGTACTGCACTGTATTGCACGCTTCCAGTGTGTGAAAGGTTTTAAAGTTTGTCTAAGCATAGCTTTTCTTTACTACAAGGCTACCCTTCCTGTTAAAAACCTGTGATAGACACTATGCATAAACCTTTGCACTGAGGTACACAAGTGTGCACTTGGTGATAGGCAGTTTGATTGTCTGCCAGTCCTGGGTAAGAGAGCAGCAGCAGGTCATTTTTAGTAAACATGGCCATGTGCTGCTTTCTTCCCCTAGCTCTATGATGTGGTGAGTTGCACTATTTTTTAGTAAGTCTACCCTGAATTATGTATGGAGATTGGTAAACACAAAGATCCAGATGGAGTGCAAGGTAAGAAGAAAGCTGTACATTGGAGATCTAATACCCAACTGGCCAGTAGGCAATTTTGAAGCCTGGGTTTTCCGCCTCGTGGTAACCCCGGGATCACAAGACCCTAGGATACAAAGTGGAACTCTGCACTCCAATTGTGACTATTTCACCACCTAACTGGCGACATGGAGGCCCATTTTCCTAGATTGCATTAGGGCCCATGGCACTCATGCGTTGCCCTTATCGACTGTCAGATATGCATAGAATGAAAGTAAAGGAATGTGCAATTTAGAAAGTTGTGAAAACCAGGATATCTCTTTATATGGATATAGATCATGCTTGAGTGTAAGGAAATGGGCGCATTAATTACCAACAATCTTAATTACTCCAATTCTTCCTTACTCGTTCCATTACTTACGATTGAGTAAACTTGCCCATTCACTACATCTTACTCACTACTACCCAAGCTGTATTCCCTTTTTGTCCAAAGGATAGAACCTGCTCATAAAGCACCTTACTCTCTCTAGTACTTCCTGTACTCTATCAAGCTTACAAGCAAGGGATGATGAAGGAAAACAGGGATAGAGTGTGGGTTGAAAGTTGTGGGACAACTAAGGAAGAATCTGAGCAATGAAGATTACCAGTAAGTAACCCGGCCATTACCTCCTCATCTCCTTCCTTGTTCCATTCCTTATGTTTGAGGTCTACCCAAGCAAACATACTCCTTCATCAGCTGACACAACACAAGGAAGCTTTGATAGGGGTAGGGAAGATATCTGTTCTCAATCTTCTCACACCCTTTACACCCCTTTTTATAAACACAGATATCTTTTAGAGAAAAGTTTCAAGGTACCAAAACAAAAAGAAAAAAGAAAACAGTACCTTAACCTAACATGGAACCCAAATTAACTTGAGAACCAAATGCTAATTCAGAACCCTGAGCAACATGCAATCTACAATGTGTAATGAAGACAAAGAAGCCCAGGTGGTAGCTCTAAATATATCCACAATAGAGACTCCCACCCACTATGCCCAGGAGACTGCAATGCTTCTAGTGGAGTGTGCTTTAAATGTACCAGGAATTTCTCTGCCACAATTTTAATAAGCAAAGTATATGATTGACTTTATCCATCTTGCTAACATGGAAGAGGAGGGATTTTCACCCTTTTTCACAGGCTCGAATGTGACAAAAAGGAAATCTGAAACTATATTCAGCCGATCTATTCAAATAGCTCCTTACAGCTCTTACATCATCCAAAAGATGGATTAAAGGATCCAAGTTATCACTGTCCACTCCTGTGGAAGTTTGAATCGATCTTCAGCAGGAACCATGGATCTAGAGAGAGGACTGTATGGTCCTCAAATATCTTGACAAACAAGAGCCCCTAACTCACCCAGGTGCCTAACCATGGTGATGGCTACCAGAAAAAAAGTCTTAAAGGTGAGGAACTTGTCAGATATTGTCTCTTTAAAGGCCCAAAAAGGGCCCTCTGTAGGAAAGCCAAAACTAAAGGCAAATCCCAAGAAGGGAAAAACATGCACACCTTGGGCCTCAAGAGTTGAAAACCCCTGAATAGCTTTGTACCAAGTACTAAATAGGAGAAAGGTCAATCCCAGTATACCTAAATGCTCGATGTACAGCCCACTGTAATTTAAAGGTGACTACAGACAACCCCTTATTGAATCCCTCCTCCAGAAATTGTAGAATATCAGCTGTTGCAGTAGTGACCTCAGTTTTAAATGGACTGGATTCTCTAGGCTGTGCAGTCTCAGCACTCGTGGCAGAGACTCTGCACATAAAAAGATAGGCATTCCTAAAGGTACTACTTGTAAAATTCTATTGTGAATTGTAAAAAATGTTAAACTTGCGCAAAAGTCTAAGTTTACCTTTGTGAATCAGGACCAAAATTGGTATCCTTCTCTTAAATCAGAATTAAATAGAACCTATACAGTAGAAAAATTAAAATATTACCATGTTCTCCTGAACTCGAAGTCACTCTCTGGCCAGAGCCTCTTCTTTCATCACTAGACTCTGTAAAAAGCTCCAGAGCTTGCTCTTCCTGGATTCTGGGAGCAGCACCAGTCCCTGAACTGCATTGAAAGTGCCTCCTATGTAATTCAGCTGGTGAGATGGCTGTATATTTAAATTTTGCCAGTTGATCAGAAATCCAAACTTTAGAAGTGTTTGGGTGGTCAGAGTTGTAACCGACAACGACTTGCAGAGAGTGGTAAACGTAATAAGAAGGTCATCCAGATATGGACCATGAAGAAGACCGATAAATGCAGCCAGGACTTTCCGACCCTCTCTTGTGGGGAAACAGGTAGCATCACCAAGAAGAGAGACACTGTTCTGCAAAGCATTCCTACTGGTCTCTTCCTCTGGTCAGGAAGTTTGTATGAAATGAGGCTCTGGGAAACTCTAGAAGAAGCTCTATAAGGTAACTTTGAGAAACGACTTGCTTCACACATTTGACCGAAATTAGGTCTCTCTGGACTGAAAAAGTAGTAGGCAGCCTCTCATTGGGCCAGTGGGAATAAAAAAAATAGACTAGAACTCTACCTATTGTTATTCCTCCCTGCTGGTTTAGAAATAGCTCCACACATAACCCCCTTATGTTGGAAACAGTATCTATTGTCCTAGAAATCATTTCCCTTCTTCTTATAATCATATCTCTTTTTACCCCCTTTCCAGGCCTTCTGCTTCTGGAAAACTTTTGTGAGTGGTTCTAGTTTTTAAATGACTTTCTCAACATCTCATCCAGCTCATCGCCAAACAGTTTGCTACCAGAGAAGGACATTCTAAGGAGGCAGATTTTCTGAGTTGCTTCAACCTTCCATTTTCTGAGATGAGCGGAGGCTATAGCCATGGCACTTAAATTAACAAATATTCTGCATGATAAAAAAGGAGCCTGAATCTACATTAATTCTAGCAATTGTGAGAAATCCTCACCCTCCTGAATGGACAGAGAATGAACTTTGAAATCCTTTCCTGTTAGTTGGGAGGCATGCACATCATAAATTTACAATATTAAAGCAAGGCTAAAAGCAATGTGAGATCTCTTGAGGGCACCCTCTGCCTTCTTATCGACTGGATCTGACAAAACAATGTCCTTGGTAAGTAGGGAAGGTGTGCCTACTAAACTAGCTCATAACAAGTCTACAACCAAGGACTGTGGAATCTCAGTCTCTCCTTTAGCCACAGGGTAAACTCTCCCCATAAATCTGGGAACAGAAACTCTAATGAGGTCCTCCACTCCCACTTGAGCAGGTTTTGAGTTGCAGGGATTATAGGCACTTTAGGGAGGGAAGGTTTCTGAACTGGCAAAACCATTCCCCACTTGTGTTATCCTCCTCCATAGGTGGTTGGAGATTGATGCAAAGATATGATATCACTGGTTTTGGATTCTCCTTTAAAAAGTATTTCCCTCTAGAAGCCTCTGAATCCCCAACGAGACCCGCTTCTTCTTCATCACACTCCGGTAAAGCCCAAGAAAAGGCAGAAGGGGGGGTGGCCTAGCGGGGAATGGAGTAAGATGTGTCTTGTCTGTCCCCTGGGCCACGTTGGACCTCTAAAGGCATCCACTACACCGGGACGCTGATATTGCAGCTCTAACTGCATCAGTGCATCAGTGATCCCCCTCTGCACCTGGAGGAGAAACTATTTTGCCCCTTGACTGCAGTTCTGCTGATAGCCTTGCAGCCTGGTGGTCTAGAAAGGTCAGAGCCACTATCTTGAAAAGCTGTCCCCTGCATCCTGCAGCACTGATGGTGGAGAAGAGAGACTGGCTGGTCCTGAGACTACTAGGGCAGTCCACCCGAGCCTGAGCACTGTCAGTGAGGGGACCCCGGGTAAATTTGTCCTGACCTGTCTCTGGTGCCTTGCAGGTGCCCAGTGACGTGGCTTGTGATCACAAAGCCACCATCTTGCGGAGCATAGTGCCCTAGCTCATAGGGACAGAGCAAGCGGTGCAGTGAGCCTTATTTGGCGGGGGAGCCTGGTGACAGAGGCATGTGGCAGCTGCTTAAGCCAGAGGCATGATGAATGGCCCGGGGCCCTGTGAAATGATGGCACAGGAAGGTCGATGAGAGTTGGTGGCCCCCCATGCCTGGTCCCATTTCGTGAGCTTCACGGACCAGCTGTGCCAGCCCTGATCGTGCCCCCTTGGTAAAACTCTGGGTCCCACTGGGCTACCTGCCATCTTCTACCAGCTGTTTTTGTCTAACCTACAGGACCATCTGCTTCATCTGTTTAACTCTTTTACGGAGGACACGGGCTTTACACCCACTATGGCGGCGGCAGAGATTTCCCTTACGCCCAAACCAGGGAAAGACCCTAGCCAGTGCTCTTCCTACCATCCCATAGCACTCCTTAACACAGATGCGAAGAGCTTTACCAAAATTCTGGCTACCAGGATCAAGCGCTATCTGCCAGATCTTACTGACCCCAACCAAGTGGGCCTTATTTGCCCTGAAGTTACACCTGCACTGCTGCCTCAGTCCTTTCCCAGTTAGGGGGAGGGGGAGTGTTGGATGCTGCACGATCTCTTTGTAGGACTCTCCATCAAGACCTTTGAGCAATGCAAAACTGATTTCCTTCTTCCGGAAATGACGAGGCTGCAGTACTGTCAGATGTGACATTGGGCGCTACATCCCTCCAACTATCCGGGGCAACTAGAACCTACACTCCCTTTGAAAAACTGGTACGAGAGTATGCTTGCTCAAGTGGTCTGATATCTAATACCTATCGCACATTACAGCACTCTACAGCACCTGGCAGGCTACCACTACCAAGAGTTTCTCGCCTAAGCAATGGGATACCCTTTGCCTGGATATACCCAAAACGTATTGACGTTTATCCCTTAGAGAGACGGCGTACAAGCTCATGTACTAATGGTATTATACACCGATTTACCTCTAAACTATATACCACTGCAAGTCTTCCCTTTGCTGGCGCTGCGGCTTAGCAGTAGGGGACTTTTGTCACATATGGTGGTCATGTAGCCTCATCACTACTTAATGGAAAGAAATCCTGGGACACATTAACACCACTACAGGATAACTAATCCCTGCTTCCTACCTCAGGGTTGTCCTTGGAGTGTGGCCCATCACACTAGCAGCGATGACCCATGATGACTGGACGTTCATTAGCCACATGCTCAACGCTGCACAGCAGCTTGTCACACTAGCGTGGAAAAAGACATCTGCCCCTTTCATTGCCCAGAGGTTCACTCGCCTATGGCATGTCCTGGTGATGGAGCAACTCTCTCACAATCTGACACACACCTAGGTAAAATTTCAGTGTGTCTGGTGCCCACTGATCCAATACTTAACTCGTTTGAACCATGCATGTTTTAACCCTCCGAAGCTGCGAGCCTTACAGCTCTTTGACTGACCCCCTTCGAAGCTTACACTGGGTGCTTGAACTACCTCCTCCCCTCACTAATAATAACTTCGACCTATGCCCTATTGCGGGGCAATATTCCAACCCTCAAACTCACTCAAACAACCTCGGCCACGAGTTATAATGTTTTGTTGTCTTCCTGTTGCTCTTTCTCATTTTTGTGTTTTTGTTTTGAGACATGCCAAGCCATGGATGACCTCTAAGTGCACTGGTTCATCCATTGTGTGACTGTTTATTTTGTTGCAATATTACACTGGTGCCTGACTTTGTACTAATTGGTCTTATGTCATATCATGTTGGTCTCTAGCAGTCGTACTTTGTTGTACTTAATTGAAAATGTTGAATAAAAAAGATTATGAGCAAAAAAAGAGGGAGTAGATACAGAAAAATCTGTCTGAAGGAGGAGAATCCTGAGGAGGAGGACTCGTCCTACAATGATGATTATATGCTTTAGAAAAAGACTGAACAACATCCTGTAAATACCTCTCTACAAAAGTAGGTGATCTATTTCTAATGCAGTGAAGATACTGCTCTGAGGAGGGAGAAGTATGGTGAGGCTTTCTCTGATGCTTCCCTATTCTTGAAGTCACCACTAGCTAGTGCGTAAATCACACTGACTTAAAGAGAAAAGTCCCATAATATACTGCTGAGATCCTTAACTGAGCTGACCCAGGATTGCCTGTGTAAATTAATGACAAAGTTCAGAAGGGAGAAATTCTCATTAACTGCTATGAAGTTATCTCCATACACTGCTTTTAAGAGATCTTTTAAAACATGCAATTACCGTTATAAACAGGCACTACGATGAAACCACCATATTACCCATGTCCTTTCCCCATGCACTGGCACAGGTTTCGGCAGCCTAGCACCAACGCAGGCACCCTTGCACCATGGTGCAAGGGTGCCTGCATTGTTGGCAGGATTGTTTTTGTGAAGGAAGGGGCACCTTTCTGCACAGAAACAATCCTAAGTATTTTCCTCTTTCAATGTGTGCTGCAGAATGCAACACACATAGAAAGAGGAAAAAACAAGGAGAAATACCTTTATTTCTACTTGTTACGGCTCACCTCGGGAGATGTAAGGTTTTGGCACTTCCAAAGGTTTACATGCTCTTGTGAATCTGGGGAAGTGTAAAAATCCATGGGTGTTGCGTGGGAAAACCAATCCAATGCCCATGGAATGCCTCCCAAGTGCAGAGTAAGAGTAAGGCAATGCAACAATTTGCTCTGCCTTACCTTACTCCATGTCTATGAAGCCAGTCAAAGCCACGTAGAGTGACGCTCCGGTGGCGCAAGGGGTTCGTAAATATGCCCCCTAGATTTCTAAGCACAGACTTCCAGTGATCCTACAAATTTACCTCTCCCTGTACTAAGGGTCTGGGTTTTGAGCGTGTTTTTACTTTCATTGCAAATTAATGCATCCACTTCTCAAGAGGACATAGGGCCTCATGTCGAGTGCAGTGTGGCCTGGTGTTTCCGGAATGGGGACCATCGAGTCCACAGGTACTTGTCTGTTATTCCTGGAACCAGAAACGCTTAGACCACTTTCACAGGATGCAGATTCGTACAAAATGACGAAGGATGGGAGCTGCTGGCATGAACACATCAGGGTTCCAGTCCCAACCACCTTTTCAGCACCATAGAGGGAGCAGAAAATCCAGTGAACTATGGCCGCCCATGGCGGCCCCTGCATTTGTTGCCATGTGTAAGAGCGGGGGGTGCTGGCCATTTCTGCAACTGCCACAGAGCAATGTAAGAGCAGGGGGCACCGCCCCCAAAACTCATGCCGCCCGGTGCACACCGCTCCCCCCCCCCCCCCAGCTATGTCACTGAGAAAATGCTTCCACTCAGTGAGGCAATGGCCTCCCCACTCTACAGCTGACAGCCCCTCCCCAGGTCCGCTGGCCTCTCAGAGCAGGAGATGAATATTAGTAGAATAGTCCACTGAATTGAGGAAAACAATGTCCTCATAGATATTCCCCCAAATATTCCATATCCCAGAGACCAAAACTATAACTGTCCTATTTAGTGGAAGAGAAACGGAACCACAAACTGTTCCAAAGGGCATGCAGTCTGTGTTCCTTTCTCATAAAGTAAGAATATAAAATAACTTTTTATCTTCCAGGGCATGAAACCCAAGCACTGGACTGCGATTTAAAAGCACAATCCAATAGGAGTTAGCAAAAGTACGAGTAAAATATTATGAATCTTTGCAGACAAACAAGTGTGCACTTTCCGCACACCACACTCAGAGGTGCTATGAGAGTGATATCTTTTCCAATTTTGGGAAATTCAAGCGGCACTAACCCATCTCTCGGCTTCTCTTGGCTCTTTCACAAGTAATTGACAAGGTAGTCAGTTCATTTGGGTTTTTTTGTTCTCTTCTCTGACACGTCCCTCTCCTGCCCTTCACTTCCCCCACTGGGAACACATCTGACTGAGGTCAAAAGTGAGATGAGATCTTCTGTATCAATCGTATTAACACTCCCCGGACTAGCTCAAAAGCTCCATAAAAGTTGGCACACTTCATGCATGACAAGAGCATTCTTCCAGGTTAGGAAATGAATGCAAAATATATGTGATGACATTTTCAAGCTGTATTGCACACTAAAATTCAACTACATTGCAAGAATTAAACTAACAGATGGTACTACGACTGACTAAGCACTTAGTAAAAACGCAGCAGGGGCCACCCTTGAGTTTATAAATCTGCCAGTCACAAAAATTGGAATTACGGATTCACATGAAGGTGATGTGAATGAATAAGAATGAATGACACTGTGTCTCATTCATAAGATATCTTAGTTGCGCAATGCCCTGGCTGTTAAGATCTGCATTCAAACCGCCGCTGGCAGGTCTTGTCTGCTATGATTTCCTTTTCATTCCCTATGGATCAATCAATTAACGCTATTGATTCGGGAGATTGTAAAGGTCCATTATTCAAATTGCAATAAGACCATACTACTACAACAAGTAACATGAAATCAGTATCATTAATATTCACTTCCATGCTGGTTTTAAAGAACTGGGATTTTTTTCTGCAGCAATTATCTCGAAAGCAAACATTTGATTTGAACACTAAGGGGCAGATCTACAAGAAAGTGCCGCAGCGTGGCGCTGCAAGCCCTTTGGCTGCGCCACGCTGCGGCACTTTCAGAGCACAGGAATGCGACATATTTACAAGAATATGTCGCATTCCTGTGCTTCTCCCTGCGCTGGCGCACAAACAGCTGCCAAGCGCCGGCGCAGGCACCCTTGCACCATGGTGCAAGGATGCCTGCGCCATGGGGAGATTGTTTCTGTGCAGGAAGGGGCACCTTTCTGCACAAAAACAATCAGTACAGGCTTTTCCTCTTCAATGCGTGCTGCAGAATGCAGCACGCATTGAAAGAGGAAAACGAGGAGAAATGAAAACATTTCTCCTCGGTGCGTCCTCGCTACGCCACCTCTAGGGTGGCGTAGCTTTCAGACGCATCTCCAGAGTTACGATTTCTCGTAATTCTGGAGATGTGTCTTGTTCCATGGGTGTTGCGTGGGAACACCCACAGCAACACTCATGGAACGCCCCTTCACCGCAAAGTGCTGCGTGTGAAGGGACGGTATTTACAAGGAGAGGAAAAGTCACGCATGGTGGCTTTTCCTCTCCTTGTAAATATCGAGGAGCCCCCTGCGCCACCAGTACGTCACGAAAAGTGACGTACTGGTGGCGCAGGGGGCTTGTAAATCTGCCCCTATATTTGTCCGTAGTCAGCAGAGGTAGAGCGGACTATGATCAAAAAATTATTGTTTTATATATTTTTTAAACAATGATTAATTATATAAGTGCTAGACGGCGCATAGAGCGCAAAATTCATTGATTCATTTTTTCATGTTCCACTTTAGTCAATCCCACCCTTGCCCCACTCTCTCGGGTGCTCCTGGACACTCAAAGCAGAGGATGTAAAGCCTTGGGTCACTTTTACCATTGATTTCTCTCTAATGCACCAACACGTTGTGTGTTTCTGTGTTTTGGGGCACAAAGGGTGTCTAAAGATCCTTGTGGCCTGATACCTGAGGTACTAGTTTTCGGTACTCTGCCTAGAGAGCAGGGCACTTGGTTAGCTGGAGAAACCAATTATTAACACGTGGCCAACCCTGTCCAGCACAGATCAATACTGCACTTTGCCAGAAAAAAGAAAGAAAATGGAAGCAGGTCTTGTCACTCCCTTTAGTCGCGCACGGGTGGCACTGCAACTGGTAGAATTGAGTCTCTTGGTTCCAGCAAATTAACCATACTCTCCGCATCACAGTCCACCTCCTCTCATAACACCCACATCCTAGGACTGATGCTGGCGAAGCGCATCAGGTCTGCTGCCTCTGATCTATACCTAATACGCTGCCCGAGAGCATCCTGCACAGGCCTTCTGGGATATAATGAACTTGATGAAGATATGTAGAGTGAAGAGGTTTGTTTATAATCAAATGGTGCAAGTTTAGTCTGCACGCACATAAATAAGTTACCAATTTCTACAATATTTAGTCTGTGCGAAAGCCTATGAAATCCCGACTTGAACGAAAACAGGAGCCTCAGAATATTCACACAGTGCAGTATCAGGGAGTATGTCACATTCACACCCAGCTTGTTTGTCAACCATGCTGCAACAATAGATTTCTTACACCACACACACCAGCCCCTTTGTTCTATTCCCGTTTGCATGGAATACGAGTGTGAATGATGACCTAAGAAAGTATTGTGAGAGGTAGCCTACAGTTCCCACAAGACACCTCTTCTGTAGATCCAGGTCACCATTTATGGGGGGGAGCTTAAAGTATTTAATCCACTCATTCGGAGTGGGCCGGTGCTTGTCAATCGACACCGGACGAGTCATGCCGGTTTGGTTCCTTTCCTGTTCTCTGATTCTATGCCTGCGCGGGAGAGGTGTTATGGGATTCCTGGTTGCACGCCCTTCCGCCTTCTCTTCGTGTGCTGAATACTTTTCTGACAGATGAGCGGCACATTGTGCGGTGCGCGCTCTCGGGGAGCCGCTGCTCCCATTTCCCTTTGAATATATAGCCGGATTCCCGCGGGAATTGCGGCTGTCCGAGGCCCCCGCAGGGGGCCACTAAAGAGGGCAGCCCTCTAGTGCCAGCTGGGCACCCCACACCCCCGTAGGGGCAGGGACTCAGGGAGGAGTCCCCCAAGCCTGGTCGCAGCGCGATAGGCGAGAATCACGTCCGGGGCGCGAGGACAGGGGGAGGGGTATATAGGCCTCCCCCCACCATCTTGTCGTCCTCTTTCGCGCGCCCGGACACGCCGTCCACACCTCGTTCTGGTCCTTGCGTCCAGGACCTAGGATCGCCATACGTTGTGCTGCTGCTCCGATTGTCGTGGGAATCAGGTTAGTGCAGGTGCCCCCCCCCGCCTCCCCAGGGTCCTGTTGTGGTCCTTGTGCGGACATTTGGGGAGTTACCTCACCCTTACCGGCCCGGAACATGTGCGGCCCGCTCCCCGCGGTTGTCCCCGTGCCCGGGGTTAGGGAGCGGGCCAGGGCAGTATGTGGGAGGGCGGCGCGGGCAGCAGCGGAGATTTAGGATTAAATTACCGGGTGGTTTAGAAAAAACCCTTGCTACCGTTGCAGGCCGTGCCCCCGGTGCCCGCGTGGGGGGCAGGCCGGGTGCTCACCCTGGGTCTGGCCGGATTGGCCCGTTCGTGTCTGGGCGCGCGGGGGGGGCGGGAGGGGCAGCGACCTCGCAGCACCCCCTCCACCACCGGGTGCAGCACCTGCTCCCGGCGCCGGGATCGTTGCGTATCAGTGATTTCTCGCGGTGAGTCCGGGGCCCACTGGGTCATTTTCAATATCCTAAGTTGGCTCATTAATTTATACCGTGAGCATTGGTGCACAGCGAGGTGAAGGTTTAAGACCCTATATTTCGGGGCGGCGCCATTTATGCCAATTTATACTGCCCCAGGCGTTTTGGGGCACGCCTGGTCTAGCGGTATGTGGGGGAACAATATGAGCAGCTGCAGGGCAAGGTTTATACATTTTAAACAGCTGTACAGTTTAACATCACTTTCACAGTGACACTGTAATTAGCTTTAAGAAAGGGCTCACTCAGAGCGTGGCTCCAGGGCAGTGTTGGTACACTAGAGGTGTGGGCGACTGGTCATCGCACCGCTTGACTTTGGGAGGGCAGCTTCGTGCCTCGGCAATGGAATTCATGGGGATTTGCATTCACCTATGTCGGCGGAATCGGGGAGGTGCGCCTCGCAACATTAAAAGAAATTGGGAATTCCGCAATGACACAGGAGTTGTGTCCCGTTGCGCATTTCGGCCGCCCCAGTCGAGTCCGTCCCGGGAGAAGAAAGTTGGTTTTGGAGGCTAACAGTCTAGCGCTGCCGACCTTGGAACTGGGGACCCAGGTTCGAATCCCAGCCTCGACTCAACAGCCTGTGATTCTGGGCAGATCACTTTATCGTTCCATGCCTACAAAAATGTGTAACTTTTGCTGTGGGTAGCGCTGGCCCCCAGACTAACCGCAGACCGTGTTACAGTGCGGGTTCCCTCGGCGGTCGCCGTGCTTGCCCTCTATCCGCAACCCCTTTCACCTACCTTGTGGGTATTCTGGGCCGCTCGTAGACCCGGCATTCTCTCGGGGGCCATGGGCGTGAGGCCGTGAAAGTGCGGGGGGCTGCCGGTTCACACAGAGTTTGGCTGCGCCCGGGGCCATTAAAGTCCGCAGTGCCAGGGATGACCTGGGTTTGAGGCCTGCAGTTACGCTGGACAGCCTGTGATTCTGGGCAAATCATTTAAATGTTGCCGTTGGTCTCCCGGCATTTCCTGGAAGGACCGGCTGCCCCTGTCTTACCGGGCGAGATTGGGCGTGCGAGCGAATTGAGCGGCACGTTATCGCATAATAATGACTGGGCTCGCGGAGTGGCGCTGGGGGCATAAACCCGCTTTCCGGGTTTGCATCGTGCCCGCATGTGCCGAGGTAGCTACTGCAACTCCCCGGCCTTGCGCGAATGCCTCGGGGCCTTGCCCTTCCCTGCCTGAGCAGCGCGGGGGAGCTGATGGCTTTGACTGGGTAGAGGGAGCAGCCCTTGGCCTCAGGGGCTTCCTAGCGCTGTGTTTTCAGTCGCTGGGCTGGGGTTCGCTAGGGGTTGGGCATCAAGGACTTGAAGCGCTAGGGCGGAGGTCGCCACGGTGCTGACCGCAAGGTGAGACACGATAGGTTTGCAGGGCCGCCCCGGTGGGGGTGCGGGTGCTCTCGTGGCCTGGTCTCCGCTTTACCGCGGGTGACTGGGTCCGCCCTGCAGGGCCAGTGTCATGTTTTCCCCGGCCCTGCGGGGGCCATCTGGGGGTGCGGGCGGGCCACGGGCCTCGCTCGCGGGACCCAGTGATGGATGTGCTCACTCCTCCAGCCATCAGTCCTACGTGCGGCATCTCCGGCCTAGGGCCTTTAATTATCATTTGAGTCACTGCACGTGGCACACGGGCTGGTCCTACGGGGCAGCTCCGTTCTGGGCTCCGCACGGCATGGTGACGAAACATGCGAGGGGGGGGCCTATGTGTCAGTACCTTCTGTTTCTGCTGGCTGGCTTTAGGTGTGATGTTACTTTTTTATCATTACCTGGATGCGTCATCTATCGGGTCACACCGCCCCTTGGACGCATCGCATCCTTGCACCTGCAGGCCCTGCTGAAGCAATGGGAAGTGGCTGGGTGAATCCGATAACCTGCCAGTGCTGCACAGAAACAAAGCGCGGTTATTTGCATTCAATGGGTCCTAATTATTCAGAGATCGGAATGTGCGTGTTGGTGCAAGTTCTTGGTGTTCTCTACTATTGTGTTGAGGGCCCAGTTAAGTTCGAGGCAATGTGTCCTAATTAATCAGGTCTATGAATGTCCATTCAAAGGTGAAGGGTTCAAAAATTGGTATTTTCAAGGACTTGTTTAGCCAGTGCTGCACAGAAACAAAGTGCGGTTAATTGCATTTAATGTGTCCTAATTATTCAGATATCGGAATGTTAATTATGAGTCACTGGCCTACTGGTTAAGGCCTCTGACTCCTACGCTGATTGTCAGGTGTGCAAATCCTGGTGCTTTAATCGTTGTCATTCTGAAATATAATTATCAGATTTTCCGGCGGATGTTGTCCTGTGTGGGTATAGCAATTGGGCGGGGCCCCTACGTCCGTTTTAGGTGGCCGCCATTGGCAGTTTGCACACTTGGGGGAGGGGCGCTCTCTGCGATGCCCGGTCTTTCAGCTGTGTGTGCAATTTGAATGTAGGTTGTCATTGGTGGGGCTTTAAAACCCTAGGAGCTCATATGTGATACAGCTTGTGTGCGGCTAGGTGGGTGGGTCGCCGGTGAGCTCTCGCACAACTTCTAGCCATCAGCCAGGCGGATGGTCACTGTCGTCCTGAGCTGCCTCAGTTTCCTCCACAGGCTAACTCTGCGAGGAGGCTGAAAGGAGCAGAATAGATCAAGGTTAGCGGCAGTTATTATTATAAAGACTCCAGCTGGTGCTCAGCTTGCTTTCCACTCCTTTCAGGTCCCCATGGCTTATAATGTGCAGGTGCCCAGCTCACACCACAGAGGACAAAGGCAAGGCCCTGGCCCTGATGGACTATGTTTAATTTCCCTGTGTGGTATTGGGGCTGGCAATCTCCCACTATGGTAGTCCGAAACGGTGATGGTAAAGGAATTTGGTAAATATATAGGGCTCACTGTTCATAGCCATTTGTTGTCACAGGATTATACCACTGTGTTTGGGCATAAGATTTAATTTTAATAGCACACAGGTGAGGTGTTTGAGGTCACCGCGGACCGGCAGCTGTAAACTCCGGGTATCGCTCCAGGCCTACCAGTGTTCGTTCTTTATGTAATAACAGTGTATGGGCGACGGGCAGTCTTTTCAGCCTACATTATTCACAGGGTGCACTCAAGGTTCATGTAGGGGCCATTAAGGTGGTGCCTTTGTGAGTGACCTGCGCAGCGTGTTGGTTGTGGTGCCTTTCCTTGGAGTGGGGATGCTCGGTACAAACTTTGGCTTGTCTCGTTGGCGCCTGGGGGGTGCTGTGGGGGCCGTGCGCTGGTGCAATTGGTTTCGTTTTATTGCATTGAGTGAAGACTTCGCTGCATGGGCGACAAGGTCCTTGTGCCACTAAGGCTTATGTAACATGTGTACATCGCTCAAGGCGCCTCTAAGCCCGGTAATGCGCACCAATGCAAGCCTTAAACCTTGGTGGTCTTAGAGTTTCTCGTTGGTCTAATGGGGGTTATTACAGCTGCAGAGGGGTGAGAGCAGGCAGCAGATCAGAGGTGTGTGCAGGCAGTGGCCAGCAGACATGCCTCTTGGTGGCAGGCCAATCGTTGTCGTTGCCGTGAAGCACTACTGGTACCGGAAATGGTGGTATCTAGTCCCACACTACCAACAGAGTAATGGGATGATGTACTGCTGGGCACTGTTGGACACAGTGTCCAATACATGCATCAAATGTAGTTGTACACGTGGGCACACACTCATACTTGCAGAGTTGTCCAGGAGGCCAACAATTTGTCAGGTTGGAGGGGAAAGGCCCTCTAACGTTTTTTGGACATACACGGTTAACATTGTGACTGGTATTCAGGGATGAGCCTGTTCGCCAGCACTCCCTGCTTTTGCAGGTGAGGAAGTTGATATCCTCACCGATTAACTTTTCTGCCCAAGATCATGTGGGAGGCCGGATTTAGAAACCAGTGCCTTCTGGTGAGGACGATGGGAGCTGGCCGCTTCTCTGCTGTCGGCGAGCTGTGAATTTTCGGCGCTCACATGCTCAGTCGAGATGTCGTGTTTGATCATGGTGGGGCCAGCCCAAGGGAGGATTTTGCATGGAGTGGGAGTTGACAGTGGTGGTTCGTATGCACTGTTTGTTTTTGGATGTCACATTTCAGCTGTCCTGTGTGGCACTTTGTGGCTGCTCGTGGGCCGGCCAGGGAGCGTCCACTCTGGAGACCCTGTTCCCTCCCTCCCAAGAAACTCGAACACCCTCCACCGGAAGCAGAGCAGCCTCTTACCTGCTATGACGTGTGCGCATTAGTACAACACAAAATGCTTACACTGGTACAAACACGTTAATCTTTGTGGCACTAGAACGAGGTCAGACCTTCCACAGTCCTGGTATTTTCGAGTACACATCATTGTAAACCTGGCACGTTCACCAAATTGCTGCAATTGTGCTAGGATCACTACTACAAGAATTTGGCGGGGGCGGATAAGGGTGGGATTTCATGGGCCCGCCCATGATCAGCATCAGCGTGCTTGCTCCTCAAACCGGGTTAGCAAGATGTTTGTCCCTGATGGAAGCATTGTTAACTGTGCCCACTGCACTATCCCTCTCCCAGTTTGCGAGCAGGGGGTTAATTTAAAAAGCAGTAAGCTGCACAAGAGTAATTCATACTCGGGTGTCTAGTCTGCTCTTCTAGGTATGTACACCAACTAGGTTGCAATCAACAAGCATTTCATCCTTCTGAGGTCGATAAAACAAGTACCATGGAGCTGAGTAACAAACATGTTATGCAGCGCCAAGATACCATGGGGTGTACGTGTTACCAAGTACAGTCAGAAGCGGAAATCGTTAATGAATCTGGTGAATACAGTGGGCTCACTCAGCAGGGTAGTAAGCGAGAGCCCAGAACAATTTCCTTGGGGCGGAAGGGTGGCACAGGCAGCAAAGTTGACAGCCAAATTGACAACGTTTCATTAGTCTTGCGGGCTGCTCTGAGCAGAGCATTTGCAGGCGTAAGTAACAGTTTCCGCCACCAGTTCAAAGGTGCATCTTTCACTAAGTTACTCAGATCACTGGGACAGGAAGTAAGGTGGGCTGGATATCTCTTGCTTCTACCTGCATTGGCACATCTTGTCAGGAGTGATTGTCAAAGGGATTGCACTTCAGCCAGGTATTGTTAGCACCCATCCACACCAAGCCGAGTGTTAAGGTCACACTGGGCCCCATTTACACAGCCCAGTATCAGGCCCTTGTGGGTCAGTGCCATGAATTACTGAAGTGAACTGAACAGGAGGCGTGACCGTGGGTTACGCTAGCAGAAGTTTGGGGAAGAGCTAAACTCCACCCATGGTCATGGTGTAGTCTTCAGTAAGTTTGGAGTTGTCACTCTTATTTGACCAGGGGTTCGATGCTACACGAGGGCATCGCTGCGCTGCGGCCAGAGCACTGTCTTTGTGTTTCCCAGAGGGGCAGCTAGTGAAGGCAAGGCTCTTCCCAAACCTGGCACCAGAACACAAGGTAGTCAGGGCCAACTTGTCTGTTGGGTGACTTGGGTAGGCACCGTGTAGTTGTCACTCCACGAAGGGGTGAATTGTCTCCAATAGTGGGCACAATACATATGCGTGTCTGTTTGTGGTATCTCCTAGCGGACCCACTGACGGTGTACTGCAGCTAAACAGGGAACTGGGAAGCTTGGGTTTCCGTCACTGTGGCAGGTTTAAAGCATCCAGGGTCGGAGAGGCACAGTAGGTACTGTGCATCTGTGATCCGATGGCAGTTAGGCAAGCGGGGTGAGCTGCGTAAGTTGTAATTACATGAAAGGGTGAGGTGTCTCCAGTAGTGGGCGCAAGACATACATTGTTTCAAACCAGCTTCGATACCATTAAGGTGTTCACCAGGGTAGCAAGCAAAGGGGTTTGTGCATAAGTCTGGGCAAAGGGGCGAAATAAGTGCACCCCAGAACCAAGGGCAGTTGACTATGATCCTGCAGTTAGGCGCAAATGCCCGCCCGATCATTAATAGATGCCACGCTGGGTGGTGACGCTGTCAGCCAACAGTGGGCTGCCGTCCCAAGTAATGGGGACACAAGGTGTCAAGCACTAGGCTACTATGTAAAAGAACATTTGGCATGTCCAATGATCAACAAAAAGCTAAATTTAACTGAGCAGGTAATTTTCCACCGCTGGGGTTGCCCTGGGGTGGGCAGTGTGAACACCCCTGCCCCCTATCCGGGGGCTCTCGCAGGGAGGGTTCTAGCCTGTCGACTTTTCCTGCAGTTAAGGTCAAATGCCCTGCCCGGTTAGCTATATTAGCCTCACTGGGCAGGGGTGCTGTCAGCTAACACATTGTGCTGCGTCCCCAAGAAAGGGGGGAACAAGGTGCCAAGCACAAAAGGCAAGGCGAGCAGTGTGAACCCCCCCCCCCTCCTATTCGGGAATATTCTGGGAGGAAGGGCAAAGTAGGACTTAGCCAATCCTTAAAGTTAGGCACCATATGGCAGCCAGTGCGCACTGCATTAATCACACGGATTCTCTAGCTGGTATCCCTAGGGGGGTTCACCACGAAGGGAGCTGAGCTGGCGAAATTCCCATAAGAAATAAGGGATGCACGGCAAGGGCAGGAGGGCACCCTGGCTCATCGTCACACACGTCTAGTTATGGACATTCCTGTGCGTCATGAGTTAGAAAGCAAATGGACGGTGCAAAGGTTAAAGTATAATCCTTCTCGCCCGAATAGCCAGAAGTAGGCAGGTGGGTGTGGGAGCGGTCTCCCAACAAGCGGGCAGCTGTCCCTTAAGTGGGGACACAGGTGCGCTAGACACACCGTCCTAGTAGGATGGCAGCTAGGTGAGCTCAGCAAATACATGGGGCAATGTGAGCCAGGGAATCTGATCTGCCCCGCCCAGAGTTGGCACGGGGCTGAGTTATGTATGTGAAGTAGTGGAACTTTCCTACAGGAGGGTGGATAGTTTTTGGCACAAATTCACAGGGCAGAAGAGCCTTTGTGTTGCATTAGACACTAGCTGATCCAGGCTATCGGCAAGGGCTATTGTGATACAGATGGGGTTCATCTATCACCAGTGGGAGGGATCTCTTCCCTAGCTTTGCAGGAGGCCTGGAAATGAGAGGTTGCAGGTAAGAAAGGAGCTTTTGGTGGGGGGCTCTGGCGGCGACGGTGGCCACCTCCAGAGCTGTGGCGGAGTTACAGGGCGATCTGGAAGCAGAGGGCTACAGAAGGGTACCTCTGCGCGGCACCATGGTGGGTGCCAGAGCCAAATCCTAGGAGCCTCATGGGAGGTTCCTAGAAAACCGTGTCAGCGCCCCGTTAGTCCTTCGGGCGGTTGTGGGCCTGAACAACCGGGGGGTTTGCTATGCTACGCTCCGCCCTGAAAGGGGCATGAGTAATAAGGAACCATGTGTCACGTGATTCGGGAAGAGGATCACCAGAAGTGGCAGCACAGATGGGGTTCGCCCCAGTGCTGCTTGGCTCATCAGGCGGGCAGGCGGCCCAGACGGTTGCCTGCCCTTGGATCGCCCGTAAGATAACCCACCATATTACATAACGGTGTATGTAATAAACCTGCAGCAATTTTTACCCAAACAAGAAATGTGTTGTGTGATTATTTATGAGCATGCATGTTACGTTGGAGGGGTGGGGTAGGTTGCCAATGCTGGTACTATGCGGCTGTCCGAGGCCCCAGCAGGGGGCCACTAAAGAGGGCAGCCCGCTAGTGCCAGCTGGGCACCCCACACCCCCGTAGGGGCAGGGACTCAGGGAGGAGTCCCCCAAGCCTGGTAGCAGCGCGATAGGCGAGAATCACGTCCGGGGCGCGAGGACAGGGGGAGGGGTATATAGGCCTCCCCCCACCATCTTGTCGTCCTCTTTCGCGCGCCCGGACACGCCGTCTCCCACCCTACCGCTTACCCGGAGTGGTTCGTGGCAGGCAGGAGGCAGAGAATGTTGTAATGTTGTCTTTTTCGTTGCAGGCGGAGTTACAGGGCGATCTGGAAGCAGAGGGGTACAGAAGGGTACCTCTGCGCGGCACCATGGTGGGTGCCAGAGCCAAATCCTAGGAGCCTCATGGGAGGTTCCTAGAAAACCGTGTCGGCGCCCGTTAGTCCTTCGGGCGGTTGTGGGCCTGAACAACCGGGGGGTTTGCTATGCTACGCTCCGCCCTGAAAGGGGCGTGAGTAATAAGGAACCATGTGTCACGTGATCCGGGAAGAGGATCACCAGAAGTGGCAGCACAGATGGGGTTCGCCCCAGTGCTGCTTGGCTCATCAGGCGGGCAGGCGGCCCAGACGGTTGCCTGCCCTTGGATCGCCCGTAAGATAACCCACCATATTACATAACGGTGTATGTAATAAACCTGCAGCAATTTTTACCCAAACAAGAAATGTGTTGTGTGATTATTTATGAGCATGCATGTCACGTTGGAGGGGTGGGGTAGGTTGCCAATGCTGGTACTATGACAGTGGAGGTAAGCACGGAAAGCTGCATGTGAGCTGACGTTGTCGTTGGAGGTTAGGACGGAAGACAGACGTTCTTCAGGTGATCCGTTCTTCCACCCTGAGTGTTCTGGAAGGGAGCGCTTGCCTTTGCTTTGGATTCTACGCTTGCAAGCACAGAAAGCTGCCTGCGAGCCGACATTGATTGTTTTCTTTATTTTGTGTTTCTACCTGCACGAAGTGTGTGAGTCTGCAACCCTGACTTGGATTCATGTTGACACGCACGGAGAGCTGCGTAGTTAACCTTACCTTCCCACTAATTGGGGGAGGCTGTGTACCTTCCAAGACGATCAGGGCACGTACAGTCTCCCGTCTCTGTGAGTAACAAGAGGCATGGGAGAGTAACACTGCGGAAACATTTGTGTCCCTATTAGGTGTTTTAGCTGTTTTCTTTAGTTACATTTGTGACTGTCTCCAGGAGTTGGCACTCTTTATCCTGGGATGGTCCCTTGAGTTATTCCAGAAGAGTAACATTTCATTTGATATCCAATCCCTTCAAGGACAGAGGTAGTGGAATATATGTGAGTGGTGTATATGGGCAAATACATATTCTGTACATTATCTGCGCATGGGGTAGTTTTGCATGTTCAACACACTTTCTTTTTCTCCCTCTCACAGGATCTCCTGCTGCCAGGTGTACCTTGTAGCGGGAAGTGCTTCCCACGAGAGTTCATTTTATCCCTTTCCCTTTTCCCCTGTGGGCAGTCTTGCAGGGAAGTTATAATCTCATCCCTCTGGGAGCTTGTGCAGGAGGGAGTGGGAAACCTAGCATCGCCCCTGCTGGTTTGTTCCGGAAGGTTAGTGGCTTGTGGTATCTGCTAACCTGACAGATTGACAAGCCCACGTAGCATACCCAGCCCGGGAGATGGATATAAATACGGTCCTTCCCTCCCTATTGGAGACAATGACCAAGCTACATTTGGAAGTCAATGCCTTCCGAGTAGAAAACCAAGGAGTCAGAAATGAAATGGGTTCCTTAAGGAGAGAGGTAGCTGGGCTATCCAGAAAAGGTGGTCAGACTAGTAGGGGTGGATCTTACATCAAGGACTAGACATTATCACCTCCAACACAGTCAGCGGGAGGGGGGAGTACCAGAAGCAGGGTTTTTTACGGCCTCCTCTCATCAATCCCTGTCGGACACGAGTGTAGCACCCATCCAGGTCATACAGTCCCCGCAGATCCCCTTAGCGGCACCCAAATGCTTTCTAGGTGACTCTAAAAAGTTCAGGATATTCCTCAGTCAATGTAGGTTGCATTTCCTATGCAAACCCAGTCTTTCACAACGACCAATCCAAAACAGCCTTTGTCATGTCCTAACTGGGTGGGATTGCAGCTAGTTGGTCGATACCGTTGATTGAGAAGGATGATTCTATCCTGTATGACTTCTCTGGTTTCTGCATGGAGATGCACAAGCTGTTCGATAGGAAGTCACATCTACTTACCTCGGATCGTGAACTCATCACTCTCAGGCAAGGGTCACAGGATCACCTGACCTATATTACTACATTCAACCGTCTTCTTGTAGAAACAGATTGGCCTCAAACTAAAAGAACAACCCTGTTCTATCAAGGTCTAATTGGGTGAATTAAAAGACTTTATTGCCCAGGTGGTTCACCTTCCACAATCATGTGAGGAACTAATTGAACTTACCGTACAACTGGATCACCGCTTATAGGAATGCAAGAGTGACAGGAGTCGAAACGACCCAAGGTTTTATGTTCCACGTCCCAAACCATCCACAGAAGATACAGTGAGACATGTAGAATGTGTAGAACCCATGCAAGTAAATGGGATTCGTGGTCCCCTTTCGGCCGAGGAACGAGACAAAAGGCATAAGCAACGGTTGTGCCTATACTGCGGAAAGGGAAGGCATCTCGTAAAGGAGTGCAGAACGCGGACTAGGCCATCAGAGAGACTATCTGCTACAAAGTTGCAAGCGGTACTAGAGAAGCATTAAACCAGAAGCGAGGAGACAGAAAACTAGCAACCCCGAGTCAGTTGGAGATCCCTTACTCGAGGGTGAAAGAAGCAGAGATCTCCTCCATCATAGCGAATACCTTACAGTCCTCAGTTCCACACAATAACGTCTATGTTACACTATGGTTAGAAGACGGAATCAAGTCCCAAGTTGCTGGGACAACCGGTAATTTTAAAGACAGAACAAATGCAAAAGACATGGGCATACTGTGCCAGAAAAAAGACACACCTGAACCAGTGAAGGCGGTGGATTGGACAGCCCTAACATCAGGGCCGGTACTTTTTCATACTCTCCCCATCATAATGCAGTTTGGTAAGGAACATTATGAAACAATACAATTCGACTTAATAGACGCTACACATTTTCACCTGTTTCTAGGCAAGTCTTGGCTAACCTACCACGATCCCACTGTACGATGGGCTACTCGTTCTGTTGTAATGGACTCCTTGTTTTGTCTCGAACACTGTACCAAGGAAACAACGTTTCACCGATGCACCGCAGAGTCACCGGCACACCTTTTATCTCATGGATGCTGTTGTTGCGTCACCTCTGTACCTCCGGAGTATGACCAGTTTGTCTGTGTTCAGTAAGCAAGAAGTCAGCCATCTCCCTCTGCATCGGGAGTACGACTGCCGGATCGAGTTAATACCTGGAGCAGCCATTCCCTGTAGCCGGATATATACCTTAACTGAGCCGGAGACACAACACTTACACCAGTATTTGGATGAAAATCTTGCATCTGGATTCATACGTCCATCCTCCTCTCCTTCCAGTTCTCCTCTTTTTTATCCCAAAGAAAGAGGGTGACTTGAGGACTTGCATAGATTATACAGCGATCAACTGAGTAACCATTAAGAACCGGTACCCCTTACCGCTCATACCAGTGTTGTTAGACCAGTTGAAGGGAGCCAACATCTTCACGAAGCTGGATCTAGGAGGCGCTTATCTTATGAGAGTCCAACAGGGGGATGAGTGGAAGAGGGCCTTTTGCACCAAGTATGGCTTATTTGAATATAAGGTGATGCCGTTTGGCCTATGTAACGCCCCAGCAGCATTCCAATACTTTATGGACGAGGTGCTCCGTAGATTCCTGGATGTCTTCTGCATCGTGTACATAGACCATATACTCATCTATTTCTCCTCATACTCAGACCATGTCGGGTATGTAAGAGCGGTGCTTAAGAGACTTCAAGAACATTCTTTATACGCAAAATTGGAGAAATGTTTGTTCCACGCCTTTAAAATCGAGTTCCTGGGCTATGTAATCAACG
Source organism: Calotriton arnoldi (assembly GCA_963921515.1). NCBI lineage: Eukaryota > Metazoa > Chordata > Amphibia > Caudata > Salamandridae > Calotriton > Calotriton arnoldi. Next base: position 4,432,792 of record CAWUFW010000202.1, on the reverse strand, counting down.
CAAGAGGAATAGAGATGGATGCAAGAAAAGTCAGGGCCATTATCCAATGGAAATCCCCTACAACGGTCAAGACACTCCAAAGCTTTCTCGGCTTTGCCAATTTTTATTGGCGCTTCATCAGAGACTTCTCCAAGATCACTCAGCCGATAACCCGTCTACTGCGCAAAGGGGTACCTTATGCATGGAATGAACAAGCTGATGCCATCTTCCAAGAGCTAAAGACACAGTTCACTCAGGCTCCTGTGTTGCAGCATCCTGATTCTGACCTGCCATTTGTGATGGAAACCGATGCCTCGCATCATGCCCTTGGAGGAGTGTTGTCCCGACGACACCCAGAGGCTGGCCAACTACATCCCGGAGCCTTCTACTCTAAGAAGCTCGCTCCATGTGAAATGAACTGTAACATAACAGATAAGGAGCTATTAGCCATGAAGAGAGGATGTGAAGAATGGAGGCACTATCTCTTAGGAGCAAAACATACTGTTGAGATCTACACAGATCATCGCAACTTGTTGTTCTTGAAGACAGCAAGAGCTCTCACACCCAGACAATGGCGTTGGTCTCTTTTCTATTCCGATTACGATTTTATCATAAAATACAGGCCGGGGCTTCAAAATGACAAGGCCCGATGTACTGTCCAGACAAGATCCCCTAGAACCAACCAGAGGAAATCCAAAGACAGAGCCACCACCTATCCTACATAAGGCCTCCTTCCAGGAAAAAGAAATAGCTCTGGTAACATCTGAGGATTTTCTAGAAGACCTAAATGGTTGCTTGGAAACCATGGACAAACAGGCCTGGATACTCGAAGAACCAGAGAACAGAAGTGAACAGGACAACCTGTTATACCACCACTAGGTCCTGTGTGTTCCTAGCGAGATTCTACAGTCCCGGGTACTGCAGTGGGCTCATGATTCTCCACTGGTAGGGCACATGGTCATATAAAAAACCATAGCCACCATCGAAAGGTACTTCTGGTGGCCTTCATTACGGCAAACAACAAAGAACTACGTCCAGGATTGCGCAGTCTGCGCTCAAGGAAAGGCCAGCCATACTAAACCGACAGGATTACTACAACCCATCCCTGTTCCCCCTAGTCCATGGCATACGATATGGATGGACTTCATAGTAGAGCTGCCGCCCAGTAGAAGACATACTGTAATACTCGTGGTAGTGGACCACTTGACCAAGATGGGTCATTTTATTCCAATGAAGAAAATACACACGTCTCCTGAACTAGCTACCACCTTTTTACAACACATCGTAAGAGCACATGGCATACCGGCAGTGACCATCACCGATAAAGGTAGTCAATTCACCTCTAGGTTCTGGCAAGGACTATGCAAAGTTATGAAGGTAGATGCGTGTCTGTCCACTAGTTACCACCCGCAAACAGACAGAAAGACTGAACGGTTAAATCAAACCTTGGAACAGTACTTAAGGTGATTTAATATACAGCACGCAACAGAATGGAGCACCCTGTTATGGACAGCTGAGTTTGCATACAACAATACTGAACACGCTACTTTAGGATGTTCACCTTGCTATTGCTTATACGGACATCATCCAAATCGACTACCTTTTGAGTGGCTGATTGTCGCTAAACATCCCTCTATACAAGAGCATCATGCGCATCTCCGTGCAATCCTCATAGATGTAAAGAACAATTTGTCTAAGGCACAAGACACGTACAAGCGTTTTGCAGACAAGAAAAGCTCCCTAGAACCTGCATACCAAGTGGGAGATAGGGTATGGCTCGCTACTAGGAATCTACATCTAAAAGGGGTAAACTAGTTGAAACCCAGATATGTAGGGCCCTATATGATAGTCAAGGTCGTAAATCCAGTAGCCATGAAGTTGGCCCTTCCTCCTTCTAGGCATATCCACCCTGTGTTTCACGTGTCCCTCTTGCGTCCCTGTTCTCCACACACCAGAATATCTGAGATACCAACACCTCTAGATTTAGAGGGTGAGGCCGAGTATGAGGTACAAAGAATACTGGATTCCAGGTTGATAAGAGGGAGGGTTTTCTACCTAGTCGATTGGAAAGGTTGTGGTCCAGACGATCTGACATGGGAACCTGTGGGTAATCTGAATTGTCCGGTCCTTCTGCGACATTTTCATGCTGCACACCCCTTGAAGCCTCGTCAACCGCAGAGATGGTGGCCTTTAAGAAAGGTAACTGTCATGGTCCTCACTAGTAGGGGGTGCTCCTCTACACCACACACACCAGCCCCTTTGTTTTATACCCGTTTGCATGGAGTGTGAATGATGACCTAAGAAAGTATTGAGAGGTAGCCTACAGTTCCCACAAGACACCTCTTCTGTAGATCCAGGTCACCATTTAGGGGGAGGGGAAAGCTTAGAGTATTTAGTCCACTCATTCGGAGTGGGCCGGTGCTTGTCAATCAACATCGACACCGGACGAGTCACGCCGGTTTGGTTCCTTTCCTGTTCTCTGATTCTGTGCCTGCACAGGTGAGGTGTTATGGGTTCCTGGTTGCACGCCCTTCCGCCTTCTCTTCGTGTGCTGAATACTTTTCTGACAGATGAGCGGCGCAATGTTCTTTGCGCGCTCTCGGGGAGCCGCTTTTCCCATTTCCCTTTTAATATATAGCCGGATTCCCGTGGTTGCGGTAATTGACAGTGGAGGTAAGCACGGAAAGCTGCGTGTGAGCTGACGTTGTCTTTGGAGGTTAGGACGGAAGACAGACGTTCTTCAGGTGATCCGTTCTTCTACCCTGAGTGTTCTGAAAGGGAGCGCTTGCCTTTGCTTTGGATTCTACGCTTGCAAGCACAGAAAGCTGCCTGCGAGCCGACATTGATTGTTTTCTTTATTTTGTGTTTCTACCTGCACGAAGTGTGTGAGTCTGCAACCCTGACTTGGATTCATGTTGACATGCACGGAGAGCTGCGTAGTTAACCTTACCTTCCCACTAATTGGGGGAGGCTGTGTACTTTCCAAGACGCTCAGGGCACGTACCGTCTCCCGTCTCTGTGGAGTAACAAGAGGCATGGGAGAGAAACACTGCGGAAACATTTGTGTCCCTATTAGGTGTTTTAGCTGTTTTCTTTACTTATATTTGTGACTGTCTCCAGGAGTTGGCACTCTTTATCCTGGGATGGTCCCTTGAGTTATTCCAGAAGAGTAACATTTCATTTGATATCCACTCACCCCCATCGTCAGAACCTACGGACTCAACATCGTGTCATACGCAGACGACACCCAGCTCATCCTCTCCTATCCAACGAGCCCAACACCGCCAGACGCAACTTTCGAGAAGGCATGGAAGCCGTCGCCAAATGGATGAAAAACAACTGCCTACAACTAAACACCAACAAAACAGAAGTACTCATCATGGGCCCAAACCCCGATGCCTGGAGCGACACCTGGTGGCCCCCCGCCCTCGGAAACCCGCCAACCCCCACGGACCACGCACGCAACCTGGGAATCATCCTGGACTCCGAGCTCAAAATGGACAGCCAGATCAACTCTGCCTCATCTTCCTGCTTCCACACCCTCCGCCTCATTCGTAAGACCTTCAAATGGATCCCCCTCGAACACCGAAAGACCGTCACTCACGCTCTGGTCACCAGCAGACTCGACTACGGCAACGCACTCTACGCCGGAATAAACAAAAACCTCACCCGCAAGCTACAGAACATCCAGAACGCCGCCGCAAGACTGGTCCTCAACCTGCCAAAATACTGCCACATCTCCCAGCACCTGCGCACACTCCACTGGCTCCCTGTCGAGGCGAGAATCACCTTCAAGATGCTTACCCACGCACACAAGGCCCTCCACGGCACCGGACCAGCATACCTGAACAGCCGACTCAAATTCCACGCACCCCAAAGGACCCTACGATCAGCCCAGCTCTCCTACGCCGTGGTCCCCCGCACCAGAAAGACCAGATCGGGAGGCCGCTCCTTCTCCTTCCACGCGGCCAAAGCATGGAACGCCCTTCCGCTCCACCTCAGACAGACAACATCGCTCCCCATCTTCGCAAGAAACCTCAAAACCTGGCTTTTCGACAGAACCCCTCCTTGATGGATGGACCTGCACCCCCCCCCCAGCGCCTTGAGACCCTTACGGGTGAGTAGTCGCGCTTTAACAAACCCCTGATTGATTGATTGACTGATTGATTGATCCCTTCAAGGACAGAGAGATTGGAATATATGTGAGTGGTGTATATGGGCAAATACATATTCTGTTCATTGTCTGTGCATAGGGTAGTTTTGCATGTTCAACACACTCTCTCTTTTTCTCTCTCTCAGGATCTCCTGCTGCCAGGTGTACCTTGTAGCAGAAAGTGCGAACAGGAGAGGCCTTCTCGTGCATCCCACGAGAGTTTGTTATTTTATCACTTTTCCTTTTCCCCTGTGGGCAGCCTTGCAGGGGAGTTATAATCTCATCTCTCTGGGAGCCTGCACATGGGGGAGTGGGAAGCCTAGCATTGACCCTACTGGTTTGTTCCGGAAGGTTCATGGCTTGTGGTATCTGCTGACCTGAGATACCGATACTCTCCTGTGCATTCCACTCTCACACCAGCCAGTAGAACCCGAGCTCTCTTAATCTGTAAATCAGGCTGGACATTTGCCTCAGTGAACCAATGCCATGTAAAGGGCCATGAAGCAACAAAGTAATACACCCTGAAATTCAGCTACCCAAAAACCATTCATGTCATAATTCTTGACTAGAGTGTCCCAGACTCCCCTCGGCTGATCCTCCACCCAAATCAGTCTGCAACAAATGCCTTTTATTTAGTGGAAGAATGTGTTCAGTAATGTTATAAATATTACCATGAACAAATAGAGAAAACTAGATAAAGCAAAGATATCCTGCTTCTGCCGAAGGATAGAAGTTCTCATGTTGTCCAATTTGCCATTAACCCATATAGTTTCAGAAATGCAGCAACCTCTACCACTGGAATCACCCCAGGTTATCTAACAAACCAAAGAATATCCTTGGTGTACATGCAAAGCAGTGTTAGGATGCCCTTGAAATATATCCCCATGAATATGTATGTGTATGTAACCGAATGTATGTGCATGATTACCAGCATCTCTGCCTGGTTCCCACTTAAGGGTGAATAACTCTAAGATACCTACATTTGTTTGTACTCTTGCCATTTGGTCAGTTAATAGTACTGTTATCAAGAAGACAAGAAACATCTGGCCCCACCCTATTCTTCTACATTATTCCTTGAGAAATTAAATTTAACAGAGTCGAAGGTCATCTCCGCATCAAGGGTGGACAACACTGCTTTTAGCTCTGATGCCTCTTAACGCTAAGTGTCATGATTGCACGAGGACAGACTGGGAGCAACGAACTACAATGATGGCCGCCGGCCTAGAACATGCATGCGCGGGGACAGGGCAGGCAAGTTAAAGCCCGGCCTCCCTCAAGCAGCAGCGCTTCGCGTTCTAGTGTTTTGTGGAAGTCTAGTTCCTTCTTACCTGCTTGCTTCCGGGTCGTCGTGCTCCTCGCGTTAGACTCGGCATGGGTGCGGCGTTTCTCCTGTCGGGTCGTCTTTTCTTGGCGTGCCTTAGGACTTCGTGCCTGTTTCCTGCAAAGATAAGAAAAATAACAGACAAGACAAAGCAGCATTATTGTTTTTTAGGGTAACAGCGCTCTTGCGCTGACATGTTATTTCAAGATTAATTGTTTATATCGCTTACCTGATCCTGTGCTCTCGGCGCTGTGGGGATCCGCTCCGTCTTTTGGGATCTAATGGAAAAGTGAGGACAGTTATTTACCTGAGCATAAGGTTTATTTAATTTATGACATACAAGCTGTTCAAGACCGTTACTTGGGGATTGTTTCCACGAGCTATACTTGGTGCATAGGTAGGCACATACACAGACTCTTACCTATTGTGTCATCTCATTCCCAAAGGGTCCTTTCACTTGCATCACTTCATTGTTTCTTCTAGCACCAGACACAAGCTCTAACCTCCGTTATTATCTCACTACCAGTTTACTGAAGAAGGGATACCATAAGGTAGGGAAAAAAGAAATAACAAATACAGAAGAGCTAGTATATGTTTCTGTTTTCTAACTTGTGTACTGACTCTCTCCTACCTACAGCCTCTTGCCTTATCCTGACGGATCCTGTGGTTATCTGAGTTACGAAGCGGAGTTTCTTCCCCTTTTTTCCTTGTTTTGTTTCCCTTCTTCCCCGAGTTACCATTGTCACCTTGATTGTGTCGGGTGCAATAGGTGACTTGGAGAAGTTGTGGACCTTACTTCAAATCCGTGACGTTCCTGCGGAAACATAGGTGAGATTCTTACACTCAGTCGCAAGTGCTAATCTAAGGTTATTTGTTGCACATCTGCCAGCGATGAATCCCACCAGGTCACACAGCCCCAGTAGTGCAATCAGTGGGAGCATATAGGGCCAGATGTACGACTAGTTTTTGCGTGCGCAAACGGGTTAGCGACCTGTTTGCGCACGCAAAAACCTACATGGCCATGTATCAACACTATTTTGCGAGTCTCAAAAAATTGCGACTCGCAAAATAGTGTTTTGCGACTCGCTATTAGGAAGGGGCAGTCCCTTCCTAATAGCGACTCTCTAGCCATGTATGAATGATTTGCGACTGCAGTCGCAAAACACTCGCAATTTACTGCCCTCTTCAAGAGGGTGGTAACGGAGTCGCAAATGGGAAGGGGTCCCCAGGGGACCGCTTCCCCTTTGTGATTGGCTCTAAAAATATTTTTTAAGGGCAGGCAGTGACCCCAGGGACCACTACCTGCCCTTGAAAAATTAAACAAAAACGTTTCATTCTTTTTTTTTTTTTTTTTTAAATGCATCCCATTTTCCTTTAAGGAAAACGGGCTGCATTTAAAAAAAACAAAAAAAAACTGCTTTATTGACAAGCAGTCCCAGACATGGATGTCTGCTGAGCCCAGCAGGCCACCATCCCTGGGTGGGCCAGCCATTCCCAATAGGGTCGCAAATTGCGAGTGGCTCATTCATATTCATGAGCCTCGCATTTTGCGACCCCATTGGGAATCGCAATCAGTGTCTCTGACACTGTTGTACATTCCAAAGTGCGACTCGCAATTTGCGACTCGCAACTGAGCGCAAATTGCGAGTCGCAATTTGGAATGGTCGTACATCTGGCCCATAGTTTTCAATGTAGCATGAATCGTACAATCTGAATTAATGAGTTAAAGGCCTGTAGTATCAAAGAGATCAGACACACAATAATGAATGCCTCTTTTGTTTCCACAGGTAATCTGCCCTCCACTTGTGCTTTCTCATATGAATGATAGTTGCAGAACAATTATTTTCTTGTAAGCCTCATTCTAACAGAACCATAGTTTTGTGAGCAGAGTATTCAGTGACACAGTCATGTTAAGGCATTGGAGAAGTGTGCAACTGTCCAGGAACCCCCCCTTCCAAGGGCCCAGCTTATGAAGTGATTGGGAATACAAATGTCCTGCCATAATAATGGCGACATAAAAACAGATTCTTGTTTTACTTTGCAGCTGGGCTGGACATGAGTGCTCACAGCTTTAGGCATATACCCAGCCTGCCAAGGCCTAACCCTCGCAATCTAAAATAATTAGTGGCAAATACAAAAAACCTTTCTGTATCATGTGTCTCATTTTACTATATTTCACCTCTTCTAGACCTCTTCCCTCTTTACCTATCCCTCCATAGTTATGTACCTATCCCCTCTCTCTGTTCTCAGTTTGCTGTGCCTCACCTATATTAACTTCATCTGCCTCTCAGCACACCTCTCCTTGTTTAACTTTACACTGCTCGCTCATGAATTTACCCCTGTGCCTACTTCTACATCTCTACCTCGTAACTACCTCTCCCTACCTAAATACTCTCTAGCTCAGTCCCTTTCTGCACCTCACTGCTTTGTTTCCATCTCACCTCCCTATATCTCTCCTCCATCTTCTTCATCTCTCTCTCTCTCATCCTCATCACTCTCTTTAGTTTGCATCTTGACCTCATTTCTGTCTCTACCACATATTAGGTTCACTATGTTAGCTCTCTGCCAACCTCTCTATCTTTCTCTCTATACCCAACCTCTCAATTTGTCTTCACCATATGTTTTTATCTCGTGCCCCCACGCCCCCTCTCTCCTCTTACCTCTGTTCCCTCTAGCTCACCCTCCTAACCACCATATTACCCCTATATCACTAAGGCTTTTTTTCTATCTCTTTCTCCCTATTACCTTCCCTCTCTAGCTTATTTTTTTCCTCACCTCCTCCTCTATTTCAGCTCACTCTCACTACCTCAAATCTTTCTATGCCTCTTTCTCCTTATGGATTTCTCTTCCCCATCTCTGTCTACCTCTCTCTCTGTTGGAAATGGGGTAGCGTGGTGCAGAGCGGGCAGGCCAAACTCTAGAGGAATTGTGTAAAGCATCCGCGCAGCACACACAGGCGACACACCAGGCACACTACAAACGGAGACCACACCAGTTTAGGTGAAAAACAGCATATGTATTATGCCGAACTCAGCACCAATAATCACAGTGGTGTACACGGCGCCAACTGGCACCAGACAGTCATGTACAAGGGGACTATTTACAGGGCAGTAACGAGCATAAACAACAGCCTATTCAGGCACATTCAGTTAATCAGAAAGCAGATGCAGGTAGGCACAAAACACTAGAGGTAAAGAGGAACCTGTGTCAGCCTAGGCGTAACCACATCCCGCACAGTGGGTGCCCTAGTGCAAGTAGCATTCAACATAGGTACATTTAACTCAGAGCAAGTACTTCAGTGAGGCTCAATGTAGGTAGGTACATTCAATCCTGTAGTGACCTATAAAGCAAGTAGGCCTTCAACCCTGTAGATAATGCAGGGGAGGTTACCACTGAGGCTCAATACATTTAGGCCGATTCAATTCAGTATAGACCTGGCTACCGGAAAGCAAGGAGCAGGGGAAACATTTCCTCATTAGATTAGCCTAAACCCCCTGAACAGTGGCCTAATCATCCGTGTAAGGGCCTCATTAGGAGCCTAAACAACACATCCTGCATAGCGTTGGACTTAAACCTGTGCATGAGGCAAGAACTGAAAAATCAGGAGCAGGGTGCTCATCATGCGTAACCATAGGCAGAAAACAGATTATGCCACCCAATCAGCAAGGTCCCCTGGTGCAGGTGAGTTCTAGACACCACGGCGTCGAGAGAGCCCCTCTCTGGGACTCTAGATCAAAAATTAGGTGGCCCACACAGTTCTGGCCAGTGGGGGTCCCCTCCTGGGACCCGAGGCTAGAAAAATGCCTCAACGTTGCAGCGACCCGCAACTGCGGCGTCGCTGTGTAGCCCCCGGGGCACTGTGGCCCTGTCCGTGGTGGAGCCCCACGGGGCTTCCAAATTACTCAGGCTGCACGTTGCAGCTGCCCACTGCCAGGCGGGGAAGCTGGAAGAACGCAATCGGCACCGTACGGGGGCCGGGCACCGTCAGTATGCCCCGATACCTCCCCCACCAAGGCCAGGCGGAGCCCCCACTCACCGGGCTCACTGGAGGACTCCTTCTAGCAGGGGACAGGCACCGGTCTGTACCTCGGCAGTCCCCTGCTCTCCTCACCGGTGCTGCACACGAGGCGGCTTCCCCTCTTCACCCGGGCCCCCTCCTGGGACCCGGGACTTCTCTGCGCGGCTCGCGGGGCTCCGGACGGCTTCCGGCTGAACGCGGGGCTCTCCCCAGCTCCCGGGGAGCCCCGCCTCCACGGAGCGACATCTCCGTCGACGATCGCGCTGTCCAGCGCGGGGTAGGCTCCCGCCTGGCTGCTTCCAGTGCCGGCATCCTCACACGAGGCGGGGTAGGCTCCCGCCTCGTCCCACTCTTCTCCTGCCTTCACCCGGGCCCCCTCCTGGGGCTCGGAACTTCGATAGGGAGCCCACGAGGCTCCGGCTGGCCTCCTAAGGCCCCGCCCACAGTCAGGCAGAGGTGCCTGGCTTCCGCGTCGGCTCTGGGCCCGCGGCGGTGATCTTGGGCGATTTCCCAGTGCGGCAACGAGGGGTAGGCTCCCTCCCACGTCAACGCACTACGCGGGGTGGGCACCCGCTCTCCAACAAAGCAAACGTGGGGTGGGCACCCGCGGAAGAGTGTACACGCGCGGGGTGGGCACCCGCTCTTCTCCTGCACACAGGGGGGATCCCCACGCCCGGGGTCCCCTCGGGGGTCACGCAGCCCCGCGCTGCAGGGTCAGATACGCTCCTCTCCTCCTGGGCAAATATAGCGCCTTAGCAGCCCAGCGCTGCAGGCACCAGCTCCTCTTCATGCAGGCAGGCAACCGACAGTTAAAGTCTAGCGCTCCCACCTTCAGGGTCCCGCAGGATAAGCAGCGCTCTGGCAGTCCCAATATGGCGCTCACAAGGCGCTAGAGTCCTTTCACATTCAGGGTCCCACAGAAGAAGGTAGGCCCATGCTCCTCACCTCCTGGAAGGGCAGTCCAGCACAATATAGCGCTTTCGCACCCCAGCGCTGCGGATGTCGGCTCCTCTTCTCCTGGGCGGACCCCGGGCTCCAGGGGCTGGGTTTAGGGCGGTAGGAGAGCAGGCCAGCGTTACTGGGTCAGATCAACGGGCAGTGGGTACTCATCGGAACAGGACCGCAGCTCCTAGAAGCAGTCATCCCCCATAACGTGGTACTCCTCCTGTCATGGCAGTCTACACTCCAGTAAGGGGCTCTCACTGGCCCTGTGGACGGTGGAGGGGTGCAGATGGGCACAGGGGCCAGCACACAGGCCCAATGTGGCGGTTCCTCCTGGCAGGGTGTCCCCTCTCAATCAGTCCACCCTCCGCACTGTCTGCCTCTCACTGTCTCTGACTCTTCACTGAGCACATGGCAGCCCAGCCCTCCTATATGTATCCCCCTCACCCCACCTACCAGACAGGGCTGGAAGCTTCCAGAAGGTTCCCTGGGAAACCGGTCTAAACTGGTTTAGGGGGAGGAGTAGAGCACCCTGGGTGCGAAGTTTCCCTCCAACAGCAGGGGTGCTGGGAAACAAACAACTAGCCTGCCACCCCACCTCAGTCAGGCGTCACATGGGCCGGCATGGCGTCCATTTTAACAGTGACATTTTATCCAAGTGCACTTCTAATATGGTGGAGCTAACAGTGTGTACAACATTGCACAGCATTTATTATTTTCTGTTCAGACACACCATGTTTTATTGTTACACAAGCGAAAAAATTCAGGGCAAAAGGGCCAAGTCCAACACTCTCTAATTTATAACTCTACCTCACTCTCACTCTAATACTGCATCAGCCTCCCCTCTCTCTCTCTCTTACCCTCTCTTTCTTTACATCAGTGTGAACCTCACCTCTTTTTACTCTTCACCCCCTCTCATTCTCTCTATCTTTAGCACTGCCTCACTACACTTTTTATCCGACCTTGCTTTCTCTGTTTTCTCAAGTTGCCCCTCTTACTATCTCACTGCTTTCTCTGCCTTGCATATTTCTATACCTTTCTCAATACCCCACCTCTCTGCCTATCTCTACCTCTTTTTAACTCTCTAACCTACCTTTCTTTCTACCTTATCTCTTTCTCTACCACATCCCTGGGTGTACCAGACCCCTCTTCCTCTCTCTACATCTCTGACTCATTATTTCATGGACAAGGCATGGGAAGAGAATTGAGGGATTATAAAATTTCACCTGATGTAATGTAAAAATCTTAGAAGCAGTGATGTGATTTTCACTATTGTGAAAATAGTAGCAGAGAAGTGTAATTAATTGTGAATACAAATATCTGGCAACTACAACATTGGTCAGAATGTGCACGTCTTAGCCAAATATTATTCTCTTGTCCATCAAACATCCACCAAGTCACTATTTCTACAATGGGAAGAATAGGCTGGCGATACTAAATTCCTCATACACTTTGACGCTACCAAAAATAAAAATCTAGATCCAAGAACTAAAAAAAGGCTTTATCGATACTTGTTCAAGTTTTTGTTGCATACACCTTGTCTGTCGAACGCAGAGTAACTTGAGCTTTTGCTGTTTTTGTATGCTCCTGTTTCGAAAAGGTTTACGTGCAACTGAACGTTGTTTCAAATCATGAGGCTCCATTATGCTAAATATGGGTAATAAACTCAAAATTATTTCTGAATCGGGGATCAGAAAATGTATCATGCCCAATACCCTACAAATCCTTAATATGGCACTGCTCCACAATTGTCTTTCCAGTCTCCTCCAGAAACATGTGAGTGCACAACTGCTCTATAATCTTCTCCTCAGTTCGCTGGAGGACACCCTGTTTGAGGTATTGTGAGGAGTACCTCGAATGGAGCTTTTTTCTGCTCAGTCTAATGGGTCTGTAGTAGCTTACTCCCTGGCAACCATTCTTCTGAATTCGTTCTGCTGTCCCTACCTCCACTGCCTTCAGTAAATAAACCAGTGACCTGCCAGAGTATTCACTTAAACTATAATAAAGGACAGTAGTCCTACAGTCAAGCAAATTGACTTCCTTCTTGACTGTAACAGTACATTTATCTAACCCTTCTTGAGCTCTGAAAAACACAATAATCTTCTGTATTATCATATTTGTGGTGTCGTATGAGTTTGTAATGATAGAACCATTGTGGCTCCTGATGGACTCTGTAGAACTGTGATGTAAGCATTAGAGCATAGGGAAGTGAATGCAGATTTAGAATGCTGAGTTCATGGTAACACGCAGAAGAATAAAGATGTGTTATACTAAGCTCCATATGTGGCGTAGACATTTGCGTGTATCCGAGCTGGGGAGGACGCTGCAACTGGTGATGAGATAGGGGATAATTAACCCGAAGATCGACAGTGCTCCCCCAGAAGATTTGCTGTGGTCCAGCAAATTGCTCGTGCATGCCACATGTGCCTCCGTCGACGTGCAGAATCAACACTTGGCGTATGTGGAGTCACAGAGCAACCCTGGTTCCATGAATAGCATTTGACGCTAATTAAAGCATGACTGAAAAGTTCACACATCAGTGGCCGAGAACCTCCTGGAAGGCCACACAAAGAGTTACTGTGCTATTATGCTACTCTAAGCCATACATTCATAAGGAGTGAGAAAGCTATGAGCAGATGCAACCAGGTTTTGAAAGGGCTTCCAAAAGCAAAATAACACTACGAACAGGAGTGCTGCAAGACCGAGATCAACCAGGGTCAGAAAGCCCAAAGACACGCTGAAGGGCAAACTGATACAAGAAACGGTAATCTCCTTACTAGTACTGAGTAAAGAGAGTCATCATGCTACAGTGCTGGAGGGAGTGACCCCCGAGAAAGCACCCAGGGTTGTTCTTGCAGAGCTGTCCATATCTGAAGCAGGACCCCATATAAGCCGGAGAGTGGGGCTCAGAGCAACTCCAAATGTTTGCTTCTCCAATGGAGACCAAGAAAAGGGTCGCGTTTCCTATTGTTATCAAAGATGATCCAGAGGCCAGCACCTCACAAGGCCTCAGAAATGGTTTGCATAGACAAGATCACCAGGCAGCGTTGTAGAGAACTCAACTCTCCACGTCGTTAAGTTCCACCAATGGTTACAATGCTGCCGCTTTCTTGTAACCTTCACCGCTATTTGATACCGCCAAAAAGTTGAATATTGGCGACAGATGGACTACGTGGATAGAGACATTTGATGATTTCATTGATGTGCCTAAAGAAGCAGATAACAAGAAGATTGTCAAGTACCTTAAAAATCTTGGTGGTGAAGGTGTAAATGTCATAAAGAAAATTCCTCAAGCTGATGAAATTACATACATTTAAATTAAAGCATCCTTAAATCTCAAATTTAATCCAATGTCAAATGTAGATTACGAAAGGTATGTCTTCAGTCAAGAATAACAAAAAGCTGATGAGACCATCAACAAATTTGTCAAGACTGGATATGCTCATCAAACCTTGTAAGTTCAAAGACATTAATAATGAGGAAGCTAAATGACTCAGAGTGATTGACAGATGTTTGTCAGATTCGTTCAGAAGATGAATGCTGAGAGAAACTCTGAGTCAAGAGCAAGTTCTCATGGCTGCCAGAGCTGAAGAGCATACTGATCCACAAGCTGCTGGCATGGAGGCCGTAGGTGGTCAGAGTGAGTCAGTCATGAATGTGAAAAATAAGCCAAAGCACAAGGCCGAGAGACACAGAGTGAATTCTCCACAAAAAATGATGTTGTGCTGTAGGTGTGGATTTTCGGTTCCATACAAAGGCAAATGTACCGACATTGGGCAGATCTGCAATAGCTGTGGAAAAGAGAAGCATTATGTGACGTATGCAAGGTGAATAAAATAGTATGTGCATCAAGGCTTGAAAAAAAAATGGCGCCTGAACTTTAAAGAAGCAACGTTTGATGCACGCACATAAGGCCAGGAGACCCCCTCAGCTGAGGCAGATCGACACCAAATGAAGTTGATCGACATCTAAATCTTCGTCAAACAGTTCTTCCATATCAATATCAAGTGAAAGTGAAGATGGTTGTGCCATGTTGATGTGTACCTCAGAGAAGCGAGCGCATATTGGACTAACTGCCTGTGAGGAAAAACACAGGTCCATGAGAAATCGACATGACAAAGCACCAAAGTCATTCAAAATTGTCTGAAGATCATACTAAAAGTCAATGGTTGCTCAATACCTTTCATTATCGATAGCAGTGCGCCAATAAATATTATGCCTGATGAAAAATATAATGAACTGTCTCCATTGCCCTGACTCACGTCATCAAATTCTAAAGTGTATATGTGGGCTGCACCGACATGCCTAAAGAGTCAAGGTTCATTAATGGCAATGATGAAGCATAAGAATACAAAAGTGCAAACACCCATTCATGTACTGCCAGGTACAGCACCAAGCGCCTGTTTACTCAGCTTCAGCACAACTGTTGATATTGAACGATATCCATAAATATCACATGAATGCTCATCATGAAATAGTAAGTCAATTCCCTTTGTTGTTTCATGGGTTGGGAAACTTGAGACTATGAAAGTCCAATTACACATTAATGAGGACATCCATCCTATTGCTCAAAGACACAGACGAATTGCCTTTCGCCTTCAAGAATATGTTGAAAAAGAACTTGAATCCATACTCAAACACGATATCATTAAGCATTCACTGATCCAACTCATGGGTTTCTACCATAGTTGTAGTAGCCAAAAAGGACAGTGAAGGAACTGTATGCATCTGTGTAGATATGCATTAAGCGAACAAGGCAAATGAAAGAGAACATCCAGGTCCTCACAGTGATGACATGATGACATAATTGAATGGTACGAAGGTATTCTCTCACCTGGATTTGATTAAAGGATAGTATCAGTTGGAATTGAGGATAATTGCAGGTACATTACAACCTTTTCTACACATGTTGGTCTGCTCCGCTACAGAAGACTAAGTTTTGGTGTGTCAACAGCTTCAGAGCTATTCCAAGATGTAATATGACATATCATATAGCCTGTCATGTATGCTTTGAATTCCAGTGATGAAAATTGTTTTTCTGAGCTACACAGAAGGAGCACGACAAAGCTATCATGCAAGTGTGTCAACTGCTCGCTGATGCAGGTTTAACTTTGAATGCTGAGAAATATGAGTTCCATAAGCCAAAGTTAAAAATCTTTGGCCGTATCTTTTCTGATGGGGGCATGACACCCGATTCAGCTAAAGTGCAACCGCGGTGAACTGCCAGTCCCCTACAAGATATTTCCATATTATGTTCATTCCTTGACATGGCCAACTGTAGCTCTAGATAGATAACAGACTTTGCCACTGTTAGTGTACCATTAGGAAAATTGATGAAAAAGAAGGTTTCTTTTCTTTTGTCACCTGAATGTGAGCAAAGCTTCCAGAAAACCAAACAAGCTAATGAGAACGCTACTGAAATAGCATATTTTGATCCAAAGCTTCACATTGAGGTTGATGTTGATGCTAGTCCTTTCAGGTTGGTCACCATCCCTCTACAACACAGTGGACACCAAAGTGCTTAAAGTCGTATTGTGGTGTATGCAAGCCGAAGTTTGTTCCAAACTGAGAAAGAAAACTTAGCAGTGAATTGGGTTTGTGAACATTTCATGTATTCTTATATAGGAAGTTCTTCATGCTTGTGACCGATCATCAAGCATTGTTGAGTATATTAGCAATCCAAAAGGAAAAATGCCTTCTCGCATTGAATGTTGGGTTCTGAGATTACAACAGTACAATTATACCATTGTGCATTGTCCAGGGAAAGATCAAAACCCTGCTGACTACTTCTCATGAGTGCCTCTACAATGCCCTGGCACCCCTTCTAAGACGGCAGAAGCTTACATAAATTTCATAGTGAAATCAAGCACCCCAGCTGCCATTTTGTTGGAACAAATAGTCACTGTCACAAGTCATGATAATGACATGCTGAAACTGAAAGACATTATTACACATCAGTCTTGGTACCAGCGCCCTCGGCCTTAATCCAGTGACAGTGAATATCAAAAGTTTAAGAATGTCAAAGAAGAACTGTCCATTACTCAGAAAGTTATTATTCTAAGAGGTTCGAGAATTGTCATTCTGGAGAGTCAGAGACCACAGAAAATTGAAGTGGCCCATGAAGGACATAGTGGAATTTTTACCACCAAACAAGCTCTCCAAGACCAATTCTAGTTTCCACATCTCGATGAGGGAGTTGAAAGAGAATTAACAACCTGTTATCTATGCAACTTCCTTACATTGAAAATAATTCTGCACCCATTAAACATGTCAGAGTTGCCAAAGCATGCTGGGTGAAGAATTGCAGTGGAATTCTTTGGTTCTCTTGACAAGGGACATCAGCTGAAGGTGATAGTTGATGAATATTCCCATTTTCTATTGATCGAAGATCTCTCATCTATCACTTGAGAACGTGCCATTGAGAGATTAGACAGCATCTTCACAACATGGGGTGTTGCTGCAATCTTAAAGTCTAACAATGGCCCACCTTTCAAAAGTCGAGAATTTAGAGACTTTCTAAATCATCTTAATGTGAAGCATCAGAAGAGAACCCCAATTTGCCCACAGGCCAATGACCTTGTTGAACTGTTCATGAGTACTCTAAATGAAGCCCTCCAGCGTGCTGCCCTAGAAAACCTGACCCAACACTTGTCTTAAATACCACTCTTTGAGCTTACCACTTGACCACTCACTCAACTACAGAGGAAAGCCCTGCAACCCTGGGATTCAGGAGAGCCATGACAACAAAGCTATCTCAAGGGACCAAAAGAAGAGCAAATATTGTGGAAGAGACACGCATGAAAGACTTGGATCATGATAGGAAAATGAAGGCCTATGCAGACAAGCATCGACATGCAAAAGTATCACTTTCAGTAGCAAAGATCGAGTGTTTGTTCGTCAGCAGAGAAAACAAAAGTCTGTTGCTCATTTCGATGCTAAAGCATTTCATGTTGTGACCAGCAAAGGACACATGTGACTCTCCAATGTCCTGGGAAATCCAATATGTGAGACTCCTCACACTTCTGACATGTTGCTAGTTGCTCATTAGGCACTGATGTCATTGTAGAGACTGGGTTTGAAAAGACAAGTGAAGAACCCCTGACTGGTGCTGTTTCTCCATCACCAATGCCAGTCATGGACATTTTTACTGTCTTTCCCCATTTTCTAAAGACACGGTCGGAACGTTTGATACAAACGCCATGGAGGCTCATTGATGAGCTCTAATTTGAGCTCTAGTTTGTATATATTTGTAAATATTTTTTATTTTGTATTTAACAGAGGGGGAGATGTAATGTTGTGTGAGTTTATAATAGCGGAACCATTGTGGCTCCTGATGGACTCCATGGAACTGTGATGTAAGCATTAGAGCATAGTGAAGTGCATGCAAATTTAGAATGATGAGTTTGTGGTTACATGCAGAAGAAGAAAGACGTGTTATACTAAGCTCCGTGTGTTGAGTAGTCATTGGAGAGTACCCGGGCTGGGGGAGATGCTACAACATTCAGCTTTCAGAGTCTTTTATTTAGCTTCCTGACCATGTAACTGAATCTGCAAAGCATGAACGTCATATTGGGGGTAGCGATGGGTTGCAGCTGTGACCTATAGCTTGCTTCCTCCTACTCCTGGCACTTCCTTTGTGACCCGTGGCTTCAGAGGAGGCAAATGTGTTGCCCCCTCTGAGGCCAGGGGTTGCAAAGGAAGTGCCAGCAGTAGCAGGGAGCAAGCTACAGGTCACAGCTGCGACCCCTGACTACCCCCAAATGACCTCCATGCTGCAACACTTTGAGTTCTCAATTAATGAGACTTGTATCCCGAATATACGTTCGCCAGTGTACCGTTACCTGACACCTAAGCATGCTCATATCATTTTAAACTGTATTTGCTTACTGATAAATCCATGCAATACCAGTTCTAATAGAGCTTTTAAATCTTGAGTGTTAAATAGACTAGGCCTGAAGAAAGATTTGACAATGTTCTGGGTAAAAGGACAGAATGCACATGGTTAATTATGCAAATGAAGAACTCAGGTAATTGCTGTACCGAGGAACAACAGCTCATATTGGACTCATTTTCTGTTTAGTCGTAAATTATTGACATAATTTTTACCAATAGAAATTGAATGTAGCATATTATCAAGCACTAAACCCTAAAGATTTTGTCACAAGATTTATTCACAATGAAGTTGCAAATTATAGTGCTCAGTGCTCAGGTGGTCACGCAGTGATAAAATGAAAAGGCTGCAAAGATGCATTCATATACAAAGTATGCAGACAGCTATCAAACAACTATAAAAATGCTGATGCAATTTTGGGATTTTTTAACAAGTTATTTCTGTATGGATCGATAGTTCCTAGCTTGAGTGCACTGGTGTTGATAGTGTTCAGACCTTATGTCATGGTTTATTAGGTCATCTTCAGGCCAAGTTATGTTTAGAGCTCTATCAGACTCGACAGGGACAATTTTCTTGCCCTGCCCCTGTTGCATTCTCTACCAAGATTTCTATAGCAGTGTTTTAGAACTGTAAGATTGTTTCCTGTGCTATTGTGCTCACTAGGCAGGTCCTTTTTTCTTGCAACTTTCTAGGTTAAATTTGACACCTTACAAACTCTCAGACAGTGCTCTAAACACAATTAGTCCAGAAGAAGACTTTATAAACTTTACTCTTGATGCTGCTGCACTGGGTGTTGGACTGAAAATGCGTCTGGCTGTCTCTCTTCTAGCATTTGGCGAGTTAAGTTAGCATTTGCGGCACCATTTTGTATTCAGCCGCCATTTTGTATCATGATCGAAATGAAGCCTCTGTCTCATACTGTCTGCCTCAGCAGAAAGCAGCCTTGATTGTTTCTTTCAAATGTTCAAGGTTGTGCTTCGCTGCACTAATGAATAGATTGTTCTGTTTTGCATGCCTTTCCCATAGGTAGGCCTGCTCCCACTCTCAGAGAGATGGGCATGGGCAGAGTAACCTTGAAACTAAGATAGCATGTACCGGATCTCAGGATAGTAGCTCATCTTTCTGTACCACCTTTGTTCGTTAGCTCTGAGACTGGAAAATTCCAGTCTGGGCGGGTCTCTAGGGATGCTGGAAATGTATATCTGGTATTGCTATGTGGACGGGGGTCAGTCCCTCGGCAGCTATCTAAGGAGGCTGGTCAGACCGGACTCCGCTCGAGCGCATACTAATAAATAACTTTGGTTTGTATTCTCTACTGTCTGACCGACTCTTCATTTGTATGGAAGGCTGAGAGGTGGTTGCGAGTGACCCAGGTGGCCCTAAACGGGTCACTTCCTTCATGGGGATAAATTTACACATATACATCTTAATATGTTTGTTACGTTAAAGTGTATCTACTGAGTAAGTAAGTACGTACGTAAGTAATATTTTTCTAAAGCGCATGAATGCTAAGGCATCTTAGCGCTAATGAGTGCTATCACTAATCAAGAGATCGAGAGACATACTTTAGACACTAGAAACAAAGAGCCAAGTCTTCAAGGATTTTCCTAAGACTAGCCTGCTTGTTAGAGACCTCAGTGAGAATGGCATGGTGTTCCGCTTACAGGCCAAGTGGAAGAAACTTCTGCCCCCCCCCAATTTGCCTTCTTGACCTTGGGGATAACTACCAATCGGGTGGTGTACGATCTTAAGTGACGTCGAGGGACATGTCACCTAAGTGACTTCTGAAAGATGGAAGGGCCTGAACCACGGAGGGCCTTGTCTATGATACATCCGGCCTTAATTTTTACCCTAGCCTGGACAGGCAGCCAGTGCAGATCCCTAATGCTCTTTGATATGGGACTACATTTTGGAATTTCTTGTATTTAGCGGACTGCCTCATTCTGCACAGACTGAAGCTTCCACTGCAAACACTTCTCTGCTCCAAAATAGAGAGCATTACAGTATTCTATCTTCGATAGAACCAAGGCAACTATTACCATTTTTTGTAAGTCTAATGGGATGAATAGAAAGATCTTTTGTAAAATCTTCAAGATATAAAAACATGAAGATGTAATATGATTGATCTGTTCTGAGAAACACAATTGATCATCAAACATAACTACCACATTTTTTACTTTTCGAACTGGGGATGGGCACGGCCCTGAGATGACCGCCCACCACAAATTGTTCCAGAAAGAGGTGTTGTTCCAAAGAGTAAAACCTTTAATTTCTCAGTATTCAGCTTGAGACAATTTTCCTGCATCCATCTGGTGATGTGTGCCATACAGTTGTTAACTTCTTTGGCCACACAGTCTGACTCAGATGAAAATGATACCACTATCTGTGTATCATTAGCATAAGAAATTGCAGAGAAATAGTGAGATTGAATCTGTTGTGCCAGTCGGGTGACATAGATGTTGAATAGTGTTGGGGATAATGATGATCCTTGAGGCACACCACAGGGAAGAGCAAAAGAGTTTGTTACATGCCCTCCCAACACCACAGTCTGCCCTCTGTTTGACAGAAAAGAACTGAGTAGGCTCAGCGCCAATCCATTGATCCCCAGATTCTGTAGTCGGTTGACAAGTACTTGATGGTTAACCGTGTCAAGCGCGGCTGATAGGTCCAACAGAATAAGTGCCGCCTTCCCCGTCTACCTGCATTCGAATCTCTCCATAGGTGCAATTAATGCTGATTCTGTGCAATGCTGTGGCCTAAAAATGTGTTGAGATGGATCCAACTGATCATTTGCCTCGAAGAAGGCCATCATGTCTTCATTTCAAGCTTTTTCTGAGATCTTAGAGGGGAGCAGTAGGCAGGAAATAGGCTAATAGTTTTTGACCTCTGTAGGATCTTGTGAAGGTTTTTTCAAGATTGGGCGAACCAGAGATTTTTTCCAGACTATTGGAAAGTGCCCTGAACTAAGTACTTTAATTAGAAGTGAGACAAGGTGGGTCCTAATCGTGTAGGGAACCAATTGTAATACATAAGGCGGACACAGTTCTGTAGGGGATCCTGATTTAGTGGTTTCCAGAAGTCTTGTCGCTCTTACCAATGTTAAAGGAGGAACATTGTCAAAACCATCCTGTGTGTTCTTAAAGTTATCATCCAGCTTTACATGAGTGGAGCAAGCAGACTCGGCCAAGTGTTTTACATTCTGATTAGCAGAGAACTCCTCGTAGACAACATTTACTTTCCTGTTGAAAAATTCAGCAAGTTTGTTGAAAAAATCTTGATCTGGGGTAAACAGTTTACTCTGATCAAAGTTCGAAAGCGCGGTGGTGGCTTGGACGCCGCAACGAGATGGCGGACGGCGTTTGATCTCCGCTAGGACACGGAGCTTCCTTGAATCTATTCGCCTTAATTAACGGAGTTTACGGGCGTGGATGGTATCCCCGTACTCCTAAATCACAGGTGCGTGCAGTGGCCGCTTTCTTTTTTCCGGCAATATGTAGCACGAAACCTGAGGCTGCGGCGGTGATATCTCCCTCACGGAGACCCGGGCGTCCGCCATTTTAAGACGCGGCACTCGCGTTTCGTTTTTTTTTTTTTTCCTGTCAACGAATGCTGCCTTAAATAATCTCGAGTGGTGACAAGCTAACACACGCTTGTTTAGTACTCGTTTAAAAAAGCACAAGCCGGATGTTTTTCTATTGCTAAAAATAAAAACAGACGACCTGTAAAAGTGAGCAGATGTACTTAGAAAATGAATTTATGGTCTTCTAAGTTTTAACAAGCTGCTAAGAGGGGCCCTCAGGCTGAAGTATCAAAAATAAAAATATCGCCATCACACTACATTCCCAAGGGCATCTGGAAGGCATTTATTGAGGTGTGGAAGTCCATATTTTATGTTCCACCTGACTGCCTGCTGCTGAATGAAGGGAAGATTCAGTGGAACACTGAGGGTGAAGCAGCACATTCTCTTTCTTGTTCATTGGTGTGACGGAGGAAATCCTGCGCTCTACTGGGAACTGCCCCATCAAAACAAGGAAAAGGAAAAACGGCCCACTTCTGAGCTCCAAGGAATGGCATGAAGAGGGGACAACAAATAAGAAAATAGAGAAGGCTTTTTCCAGTTTTTATGTTTTCTTCATGTAGCTGCATGCTATGGAGGCAGCCTATAAATAGCAGCTTACTTTTACCAATTTGCGGCAGTTTTTGTGAAACAAGTATGAGGAAGAACTCTTTGCGGTTACTGTTTTGCGCTGAATGCGTATCTTCCATTTTTTTGATTTCTAAAAGGTGCATCCTTCATGTTTTTACATAGTATGCATCGTATTTTTTGTGGTGACGACATTTCTTCATCCTGAGGTTATATTGGTTTTTACTCCTTTTTTTCCTCATTGACTACAGTAATATACTATTTTGCTTCTATTAAATCCAACACTTTTACTTATCCTTGGATGGTCACTATTTCTACCTTCCTCTCCTGTGGTGTATGGGTCGTATTCGTCCACTTTTAATTACTACCCATCGATCTCTTCTACAATCCAAGATGGCGAATGACCCTCACACATTATCTAGATCATCCTCCTCAGGCGCTAAACCAAAGAGACATAAGAATGACCCACCCTCCCCCATTCAAACCTCACAAAATCCTGTTCTGGACTCTATTTTAGAGGAGGTGCGTGGTCCTCAGCCCTTTATGATTACTACTAACGAAAAGTTGAAACAAATTGAAGACCGCTAGATAATCATGGAGGGCAAGGTTATGGAGCTTGAACAACGTGTTGGGGATCTTCAAGATGTCTCTACTAAAATCCCTTTGTTAGAGCAAGAAATTCATAAACTTAAACTTCATACCGAAGACTTGGAAAATCGCAATCGAAGGAACAATCTTTGCCTTTATGGCCTGCCGGAAAATATTGAGGGTCCAGATATGTTATCCTTTCTGAAAAAGTTCCTGCCGGAACTCTTAGATCTTCAATCTTCATCACCTCTCAACATACAACGGGCGCATCGTTTGGGTCGTCTTCAGCCTAACTCTAACAAACCATGTGGTATCATCATGCTTTTCTTAGAATTTACTGAATTGATGCATGTCTTGAAAGCAGTTAAATCTAAACGACGCCTCATATGGTCAGGCCATAACATTTATATCTCACAAGATGTTTCTAATGCAACGAATGCACGACGTAAGGAATTTTTGGCTTTCCGTCCCCAGATGAGACACTTGAACAATCAATATGGTATTCTTCATCCGTGTCTTTGCAAAATTACTCATGAAGGAAGGTCACGTTCTTTCGATGATCCTGCTAAACTGAAACTCTTTCTCAATAATATCTCTCCTCGAAATATGGAAAATTAGTGTTCTTATCTTTTCACTGTTTTACTAGTTAATTGG
Source organism: Calotriton arnoldi (assembly GCA_963921515.1). Lineage (NCBI taxonomy): Eukaryota > Metazoa > Chordata > Amphibia > Caudata > Salamandridae > Calotriton > Calotriton arnoldi. The sequence goes on along the minus strand of CAWUFW010000202.1, from coordinate 4,409,102 downwards.
TTGTTGTTATTCCTATAAGTATTCTTTTACATTCTTTCTCTTACTTACTCTTCCTTTAAACTATTTTTTCTATTTCCTCAAAGGAAAGAAGGAAAAAAGATGGGAAAAAAATAAATCTTTTTTTTCTTTTTCTATTCACTCTTTATTTCTTGTTACTGTTGCTGATTTGACTTATTTCTAAGGCTTTACATTATTTCTTTACTCGTGCCGCTGTCCGTGTTTGTGTCGTCACCTTGCCCCCTTCGTCTTGTTGCTTGTTTATCGGCAGATCTACATTCTTTTCCTTGATCTGCTTACTTTCCTTATTTTTCTGTTTTTCTCTCTTTACTCTCTTTCTCTCTTTTCCTATTATCCTATTAGCTTTCTACTTTTTCTCTACGGTGCAATTTCACTATCAATTTTTTGTTTGTATGAATGTCTTTCATTATATTTTTTCAAGTGCTTACCTTTCTTCAATATGTTGCTTGATGCTTATACCTATTAGTGTTATTTGCTGTTGTACATTTTGTTTTTTGTATTCATCTAATAAATGGTGTTTTTTTGCTTCCAGTTATTCTCCTGAAGTGTATCATCTCCATTCATGTTTTACCCTCCCTTCCCCCCATTATGTGTAATGTTGTCACGTGGAATGTTCGTAGTCTTGGAATCCCCGTCAAAAGACAAAAGGTACTCTCTCATTTGTCTAAATTGAATTCTCATATTTCATTTATTCAAGAAATGCATTGTAATGATGTAGAATCACTTAAATTGAAAAGACAATGGGTGGGTCAAGTTGTTTATTCTCCAGCCTCTAATCGGAAAGGTGGTGTAGCTATATTGTTTCATAAATCGATTCATGTACAAATTTTATCTACACAATGTGATAGTGATGGACGATGGGTAATGACTAAGGTTGTTATACAAAACAGAGAACTTGTTTTATTGAATATTTATGGCCCTGTTAAACCAGACCCGGACTTTTGGAATAGTATTAAGATCTTATTATCCTCTATTGATGGCCCAAATATTATTGTTGCTGGAGACTTTAATCAATAGTTAGACCCATTTTCGGACAGACAATCCAAATGTAAATTTAATCCTGACAAAACTCATAAATCATTTCAATCTGCCATTGCCTCTCGTTCATTATACGATGTTTGGAAGACCTGTAATCCTGATACCCTTGAGTTTACTTTTTTTTCTAATGTTCACCATACTCGCTCTAGAATTGATTATATTTTGGTTAGCAAACCCTTACTCCCATCTATTCAATCCTCTGAGATTGGTTCTATTTTTATTTCTGATCATGCCCCCGTTTTTTCTGTTATTGATCTTTCTCTGAGTCCTCCAAAATTTGGTCGTTGGAAACTTAATAATTTTTTGTTGTCAGACACTGCTTTTGTAACTGAAGCTACTACCTTTATTAACAAATCTTTTACTATCAACAACCCTTTAGACACCACCATTACTAATAACTGGGATGCCTTTAAGGCTTCCTTCCGTGCTTTTGCTATTGCATACTCAGCAAAAAAGAAGAAAACAGCTAAAGCCAAGTATGCAACTTTATTACAACAACTGAAACTGTTGGAACATAACTATTTTACTTCTAAATCTTCCTCTGTTCTTCATGAATTGATTAAGGCCAAATCTGTTCTTAACAAGCTTGCCACAATTGATGCATGTAATGTTCTTCTTAAAATTAAATCTAAATATCACGTGGGTCAAAATAAAGCTGGCAAGATGTTGGCCAATTATTTGAAAATTAAATCTGAACGTAAAAATATAGGTCCTATTTTAAATGACTTGACTAATAATTTGGCATCCTCTGATGAAGATATTGCTACTGCATTTCATGATTATTATCAATCCTTATACTCTGATTATACGAATCCCTCTGCTCAAAATTTGCACACCTTTTTTTCGGGCCTACCTAATCCACCTTTGCTTCCTGATAAATTTGAATTACTGGAAGGAGAGGTTACTCTTGGGGAGATAATGGAAGCAATTAAATCCTTAAAAAAATCGAAAGCACCAGGTCCCGATGGTCTTTCTGTTGAATTGTTTTCCACTTTTTCCTCTATTTTTGCTCCCAAACTTCTGGCCCTTTTTAATTCATTCATTAGTGACTCCAAAGCATCTGGCTCTTTTATGGCGGCTTTAATTGTCCTTATTCCCAAACCTGACAAGGATCATTCCCTTTGTCAAAATTATCGCCCCATTTCCTTAATCAATTATGACTGTAAGATATTTGCTAAAATCCTCGCCACTCGCCTTGAGAGTATTATTCCACTATTGGTTAAAACAGATCAAACTGGTTTTGTTAAGGGCAGACTGGCCTCGGATAATGCTCGCATGTTTGCTAATGTTATCTCCTTCGGGAGAAAGTACAAATCCCCACTTGCAGCATTGTCCTTAGATGCCGAAAAAGCTTTTGATCGCATTAACTGGCAATTCATGTTTACTACACTCAAATGGGTTGGTTTTGGTCCAAATTTTGTTTCTTATGTTAAATTGCTAGTTCTTTTCCTTGCGCCAGTATTTTTGTTAATAACCATTTTTCTAAATCTTTTCCATTATATCGAGGCACGCGCCAAGGCTGTCCCCTTTCGCCCTTGTTATTTGTTTTATGTCTCGAACCTTTCCTTGAACGTATTCGAATTAATTCATGTATTTTTGGCTTTTCACACCATTCTATAGAAACCAAATTGTCAGCATATGCTGATGATATTCTGGTATATATGTCTGATCCTAATACCTCCCTCCCTCCCTTTTTGGATGAAGTTCGGTTATATTCTAGCATCTCTGGATATAAGTTGAACTTTTCTAAGACAGAATTCTTACCCTTGAACTCTCTTTGCTATCAATATATGTTTAATAATACTACTTTTACCTGGTGTCCCACAAAAATTAAATACCTCGGTATTTGGTTTTCCTCTACCTTATCTACTACCATTAGTTATATGTTTAATGTCCTAATTACCAAAATACAATCACTACTTCTTTCTTGGTCTCCCCTTCATTTGTCTTGGTGGGGTAGACTAGATACTATTAAAATGATGATTGTACCCCATGTCCTTTACACATTATCCATGTTACCTTTCCGGATTCCTGCTTCATATTTTTCACAGATTAATTCTATTTGTACAAAGTTTTTATGGAATAACAAACACCCCCGCATTGCTCTTATGAAACTTAAGCATCCCAAAACAGAAGGAGGTGTACGTTTTGCTGATTTTAAAGCTTATCACTCTGCATTTTTAATTCGTCAATTTTTTGCTTTAATTCATGATTTTGCTGATATCCCTATCCCTCGTTGGATTGTTTTTGAGCGTTCCCTATTAAACGATTTTTCCTTTCGAGATATAATATATATGTCTAACTGCACCTTCATATCAGATAATCCTATTCTAAAATACTCCCGACAATTATTATATAATATTTTTTCTGATGGTCTAGATTCATTTCAATGTTTTTGTCTTCCACTATTTGGTATAACAAATTCATCAAATATAAACGTAAATCATTTTATTACAAACATTGGAAGGAGAAGGGAATTATTTTTATTCATCAACTAATCCAACATAATTCTGTTATTCCCTTCCATGAGTTACAATTACAATATAGTTTACCTGACTCATTTTTTTAATGAGTATCTTTTAATATCAACAGCTTTGCAGTCTTACCTATCTTCTACTAATTTCCCTTTAACTTCTTTCTTACTCACTTCACCCTCACCGTTATACAGTGTTTCTCAGGAGCATAAGCCTAAGGCTGCCTTTATTTATAAGACTTTGTTATCCCCTGTTACTGAACGTCCTAGATCCCATGTCGAATTACTCTGGGAAGCAGACTTATCTTTATCACTCCCTATCCCTGCTTGGGGTGAATTATGGCTCAAGTTATTTAAAACTTCTTGTGCCGCACGTATTACTCAATCCCTTTACTTTATTTATAGTAGAGCTGTTATTACCCCTGTTTCTATATCCAAGTTTTCCCCTACTTCTTCCTCCATATGTTGGTCTTGTTCTGACTCTACTGGGACTTTAGTTCATCAACTTTATGAGTGTTCGAATGTATTAAAGTTTTGGCAATCTATTTGGTCTAAATGTATGACAATATTTCAATGTAATATTCCATTAACAATACAAAATGTTTTTCTAGGTGCCTCCTCACCTGGTTTTGATGTTCCTAATCATATTACTTTGTTGTTTGATTTATTTATTGCTATAGCATTTAAAGTGATTTTGTCCTGTTGGAAAGATAACTCTAAATTATCATTATTAACTTGGTGGAACTATATTTGTGACGCACACAGAATTGCTTCTGTTTCGTCTCTCTCTCTTTCTCAGAAAAATAAATCTGACCTTCTCTGGCTACCTTTTACTTCTTATCTTTCTTCACATGCACCTGCATCTTAATTTCTTATTTTCTCCTAATTTCTAACTCCCCCTTTTTTTTTCCTCTTTCCTATCCCTTCCTTTCTTTTCTTCTTCTCCTCTATATCTTTCTTTCCTTTTCTTTCCTTTTCTTTTCTTTTCTTTTTTTCTTTTCTTCACCTCTTTTTAGCTTTTCTTCTATTGAATTACTTACCTATATTTATATTTTCCTCTTATGAATTACGTACTCATATCTTCTTTTATATTAATTGCTATATTTTATTCATAATGTGTTCATTTTATTACTGTATGTTCTCTTTTTCCGAAAACTTAATAAAAAATTATAAAAAAAAAAAAAGTTTGAAAGCGCAATAACAGTTTTGAGGAGTTCTCTGGTTGAGTTCCAGGCTAAACCAATTTTCTCAGTAAAGAATTTCAGACCAGATTCACTTTACACGACTTTCGGTATTCACAAAGGGCATTTTGGAGTAGTAAAGTTAGGATTTTGTCTCAGTTAAACTTAAGTTTTGGTCTTAAGTTAAACTTAAGACCAAAACTTAAGTTTAACTGAGACAAAATACTAACTTAACTACTCCTAAATGCCCTTTGTGAATACCAAAAGTCGTAAAGTTAAGATTTTTTCTCAGATTACTTTTGTGAATTGGGGCCTTCGTTTTTACTGAAACAAGAGCTACTTTATACTCTTCAATAACTATTTTATAACTATTCTTCTCTTCCAAACAATAGTTTTTCCTCCATCTTCGCTCTTGTGCCATACATTTAATTATGAGATTTTTTAGCTAACACGTGTACCACGGAGCTGATGGTTTAATCTATGTTTTTCTGGGGCAAGTTGGGTGACAGCAGAATCAATCCAGCTTGTGAAGTTTTGGGCTGCAGAATCAATATCTGTATCTAAATGTGGAATATGACTCTGTAACACCAGGTCTAGCTCGAATTTATTGACCTTCCGCCAAGGGCGAGTTTTAATGGAATTTATTGAGTTAGCTGCATATGGTGCCTCCGCTGAAACGGCTAGCGTAATGAAAACTGCGCTATAGTCCATCCAAGACAGAGGTAGGATTTTATTAAAACTAATTTCTGAGTTATTAGTAAAAACCCCATCAAGGGTATGGCTCGCCATATGAGTCGGCTCAGTAACGATCTGTCTTAGATCAAAACATCCAAGACAATCAACCAGGTGCACAGTTTCTTTGCTTTTCTTTGAATCTAAGTGAAAATTAAAATCACCCAATAGGGTGAAATGAGAGAACTCCATGCAAGACTCAATAAAAAGTCTGCTCAGACCTTATGAAGCTATTCCTAGAACCAGGTGGTCGATAGGTTAAGACACCATTAAATGCCACATTGTTATTAAATTTGAAAAGAAACATCAGAGCTTCTCCCTGTAAATGAGGGATAGTGGTAAATGCAGCTTTAATATGGTTGTGAGAAATAATCGTGATCTCTCCTCCCCGTTGCCCAGCTCTGTCTACTTGAAACATCACATTACCTTCTGGGATATCGATTTTCAGATCGGGATCTGATGAACTGTCAGTCCAAGTTTTGGTAAGAAATATCAGATCCGAGTTATACTGCACCATAAAGTCTACACATTTGTATTTATGTTTAGCGAGGGACCTGGTATTTTGCAGCATGCAGATAAGTGCCTGATCTACTTGTCCTGGTTTATGGGAAGGTTGAATGACTGTAGAGATAGGCCTATGACTAGGAGACTCAATTTGATTGGTGTTACAGGCAAATTTACATGTGGGACAGCAAGTTTGGTTAGCAATCACATTAAAATCAAGAGGTGCTTACTTGTGTAACCAATACCCAGTATCTCATCTTTCATATACACATGGGTAGGGAAATAGGCAGGGGTCCTGGCGCATGGTTATATCCCAGAGCTGCTTATTACTAGGGGTGGGCGGAGTTGGCAGAGTGCCACTACGCGGAATTCCACGGAGTTGCTTAAAAACTCTGTGGAATTCCGCTCCACCTTAACTATGCATGCAGGCAGCAGACCTGGAGGTTCCTGATCCCCAGACTGTCACCTGCTTTACGGAGCACCTGGATCTGGCGTTCTCCGTGCCGGGCTATCCTTCTCCTGTCTCCTCGTCGGTGCAAAACCCCTACGCTGTACGACTTGGAAGGACTGCGCATGCGCGCACATGCGCAGTCCTCCCAAGTCATACAGCGTAGGGGTTTTGCACTGCCGTGGAGTGGGCGAGGAGAAAGGCCAGAGGACGACAGCCCGGGCACAGACAACACCAGATCCAGGTAAGACTCCTTAATTTTTCTTTCTAGGGGTGGCCGGCAGGGGCAAACTCCGCCACGCCATGGAATCCGAGTTTTTGCCAAGCTCTGCATTCCCAGCAGAGCGCAAAGTTGGCAAAACTCTGCAAACTCTGCTGGCGAATTACAGTTCACCACCTAGCCTTACTTATTACATCTTCCCCACATTGATGATGTTTCTCAAGATCTGCCACCTACACATTTTTTACATGAGTTTATGACCCCCCTAAACCTAAAAGAAAGCTTTATATCAGATCAGTCTCCAGAATGCTTGTAAATAGACCTCAAAGAGCCTATTTCTGCCTGATCTATCCAAAACTGCCATGATATGTACCATTAACATTGAGCCTTGATGTTTGACACTGAAACTTTAATAGGTATAAATGCCATAGACATAGACTAGATTTAATTATAATAAAATTATAATTGACCTGCTACTAGATTTAATTAAAATAAAATTATAATTGACCTGCTGATTTTCACTTGGGGGCATATTTATTAACAAATCACGTAGTTCAACAAGACACCTTGCTGCGCTGCGTGATAGGGAAAGGGCAGGAATGCGCCGTACTTAACATTGTGTGGCACATTCCTGTCTTTCCCTGCACTGGCTCAAAATGTGCTGCCTAGGGCCAATGCAGGCACCCTTGCATTATTGTGCAAGGCATTTTCCTCTTTCTAATGCTGCACACGTAGAAAGAGGAAACAACAAGAAGAAATAAAGACATTTCTCTTCATTGCTTCTCTGGTGAGGGGTTGTACAAGTGTGAAGCATTCCAAGATCTACCACTCTTGGTAAATCTGCAAATTCATCAGAATACATGGGTGGATGTGTGGGAATACCCACGCTCCCCCCATGTAATGCCCTCACCCCGCAGTGTAATGCAAAGCAGCGACTTAGACTGCGTTGCTTACACTAGATTTACCAAGTGAAGCAGGGCATCCCGCATGGCTTGTTAAATCAAATTGTAGGTTTTGCGCCGCCCTGCATCGCCTTGCATGGTGCAGGGTGACACGAAACCTGTAATACACATATGCTCCTAAGTACATATTACCCTGAACCATACCCTATGCTTTTTTCTTCTAGTCTCAAATAGTAACAAAGCTTTTAAAAATCCCTTGCCCAAAAAATTGCTTTCTCAAATTACCTTACCCAAAATTGCAAATTATCCTGCTCTTTCTCTGCCAATATTCTTTTCATCCAATTTATCTAGAAATCTGGAAATTTTGCAAATTATGCGGCAAATTATGTTTAACATGCAGTAAATCCATAGTTATGTGTAAAACGCAACATCCAGAGAGTTGCATATTCCTCTGGCCCTCAGCATTGTCCATTGTTTGCTGAACAATGTATTCATGAAAGGTAAAGCTAAATATTCTAATTGCAATCAGTGCATGTTGTTAGCTGCAATTTTAACAACCGCGTTTTCAAGATAACTCATAAAAATATTAGCAAATTAAAGAATTTTTACCCTACCCTGTAACATTGCCTCCTCTGTTAGATCTACTTGAAATCTGAGATTATCATGCTGATTCGTTAGGTAGCACCAAAGTTATTATCCATGAATACTTCTTTGACTGACACTATTTAACTCTGCCCTTCCTTGTTGGATTTCCATGAAGCTCAATATATCAATGGTAAGCAAAACATAAGTAAGCCTGGGCGAAATTTGAATTTCACCAGCATAATTTGCTTAATTTGGGGGAGTTTCATGTTATTCTTGTTACACAAAATTCCCGAAATGACAGCATTATGACACTTTGCGTAATTACATGCCATTCATAGTAAACATTTACCACAAAATTAATCTTACTGCAAGCACATTTGAACAACAGAACACGAGCATCTGTTGTTTGTGGTGCTTTTGTTAAATGCATCAGCGAACAACAAATTGACACAAGGACACATTTCGCACTAAAACATATCATGAAATGATGGATTTTCATTTTTCATAAATATCCTTAATTTCAAATAATTTTGAAGAAAGTCCAGTAATTGTGTATTTTAAAAGTTATGTGGTGCACAGCTTGCAAATCACTAAACTTTGGGGCAGAAGAGGTATAACATGGTAAACAAACCTGATGTTGGTTGCAGAGATATGTTTGAAAGTAGGATGTGGCCTGCATCCAATCCCTGTTCTAAAAATCTGCAGTTAACAATACATTAACCCTCAGTGACTATCGAGGCATATGTCTATATTTATAATACTGTGATGTAGACGCATTCTATAAGCTGTGCATGTGTACTTCCAGCATTGTACTGAAGATTTTGAGGAATTGCAAAATATTGAATAATGTACAGATAGCTGTGTTTAACTTAGAGGTAGTTTAACTCATACTGGCGTTTTAAGCATGGCTCTACGGTTGCATTCCATTCTGCCTATCTCAGTAGTATGTGTAGTGTGTTTTACTAAACTATACAGCGTTGTCCAAAGGGCCTGTCAAAAGGTGTCTTCACAGTGGCAAATGCATAGCTGCCAACTTCTTAACTTAAAATTGCAGGTTCTGGGAAGTCTTTTTAGGGACAATCCCATTAAGATGAATAAAAAATTGGCCACACTTGTAACGTGTTGAATTATTTCATGTCGACAAATATTTTTGTGTTGTGACAATAATTTTATGATGTCATTTGAGATGTCATCAGCAATGTCATTTAACATGTCATTGTCGTGTAGTTCCTATAAAACCTATAGGATCTGCACGTTTAGACAACATACACTGCAGGATTGGTATCAGACTGATTCTAGACACCCCCACCGGGTATGTTGGCCTGTATACCAGCTGGCTCACAGTGCCACTAGAAACTCATCTTACCAAGGAGACAATAGTTCTTGGCAACTATCAAACATGACAACCCTGATCCCTCAGGATCATGGAAACAGTGCACTACTTTTCGCTCAGTCACTCGTGCTCACTCTGTCTCAAAGAAATACACAGAATAAACTGTATGGACGTTTTTCAATAAGCATTTATTGAACAGTCGTTATTCTAGTGTAAAATAGATGTGCTGTAACAACCATTAGACAGTAACAGATATAAATGATTAAAAGCACTAAGAAAGTAAAAGGATGGTAGATTTCTACCATTTTGCTATAACCATGAATACAGGCAAGTATATAAAACACATGACAATAAAATGCGTACTCCTACGATGCAATCCTAACTAGATGTACCTAAGTGTACCTAGCATGTGTGTATGTGTTAAGCCAAGAATCCCTCGAGGATAAAGTCAACCCCATTACCTGAAGGGAGAGACTGTGGGACCCCGTCTTGGTCTCGAGTTGGACACCCCTCATCATGGAATGTTAGACCACTGCGAGCTGGAGTATCTGCATGCAGGAGCCTCAGCGTCTCGCGTCAGTGTGTCGGCAGGGAAGTCCTGATCTCCTCTGACTATCTCAGCAAGATGTGGTGTTTAAATACCCAAAGGTATCCCCAGGGGTTCTACCTTGCTGTGCCATTGTCGGACTTAGGATGACGTTGGGAATGAACCTCATACATAGTTATAATGCAGGAGATGGTAGTCCTGCTCAGTTTCCAAGAATCCTCATGCATAATGTATGAGGCTTTTGTTCAGAGAAAACCCCACGTTCTGTAAGCAGTACCGTAACTAGGTAAAGGGTCAGTCCTAGCAGCCCGTTATGCATGTAATGTAGGGTCGAATATAGGTGCAAGATTGGGATGTTACCTGCGCCTATATTGGAGTACCTATATAGAATATAACATCATGAGTGATGTGATATGTTAGGTTACATGGTGCATAGTGAGGGTGAAAGTTATACTTAGCTCAGGAAACTATAACTTGTACATTTCAGAGGCCCCTTCTGGTTTTTTGTTTTTCAGTACCTAACTATAATGCAACTTTAACCTTTGGACTTTGGGTTTGGTAAATATATCAGGGATCACCCTCAAACCTTCCAGGAAGAAGACGGGGTGTTTTTTTTTTTTTATAGAGTTTTTGGAGGATTTGTTAAATGGCACCCAAGTTGCTCTCTGATACAGAAAAAATGGCTGAAGAGATTAATCCAAATTTGGCAAAAAGTTAGAAATTTACTCAGAAAGCATACTTTTCTTTATTTGGTGTAAATCTGTTCAGCCATTTTCAAGAAATTTTTATTTAAAGAGATGCTTGGGTTGGGCTTGGAGGGGTTAAAAAGTTAAGAATATCTTGACAATTGTACGCACAGCAGAACTGAAAATTAAAAAACAGGCATGGAGCTTTTTCTCCCATTGAGCAGTATAAAACTATATCAATGGCTGGCTGCAACCAACAGAAAAATGTTGCATCCACCATTGTAGGACTTGCTCCTCATGTCCTGAAGTTAGACAAAAAACAAATAAAAGGGCAGCGTAGGGACACTCTGACCCCATGGCACCTGTTGGGGACCAAGAAGGATCCCCCCCCCTCAAGGGGCCAAATTAGACAAAAATGCCACTCATTCCACAGTACTCCCATGTGATCCAGTGCAGCCCCTCCATGATGTACCACTGTATTGCACCAGAAATTGGAAACACATGTTTCACACCCTCATTCTGCAGTAACGTGCAAGCTTCATGGGGCGAAGCTTGCATAATGGTCATTGAGGTGCTAGGCTCAGGACCTTGCTGGAGCCCAGGCCTTGCAGCTAATCCCTCATGCATGGCTGAAGAGTGTGCACAGGGGTTGGCTGCCCCTGGTGTGTGGTGGTTTTTGGGAGATTGGGCTCTGGGCCTGGCCAAAGATTGGGTTGAGGGACTGTTGCTCATGCCTGAAGGACATGCAAAGGGGTGGGGTTTAGTTTCAGCACCCTGCTGTACATGGCATTGTGTGGGCTTGGGTAAGACAGAATACCTTGCACAACAGGGATTTGGACACCTGCATGGCTGTTGCCCACAGGGCAGCAGACTACTGGCTGTTTGCTGGAGAGTTGGGCTGGGGGATTGGGTGCTGGGCCTATTCACAGTCTAAGCACTGTCCACAAACCCCTTACTGTCGTTTGCTGGGGTTGGTTCTTAAGTTTGAGTGAGAATGGGGGTTGGGTTAATATTTTGTTTTGGGAGGAGAGTGGGTCCAATTATACTCCAGCGTTAATTAGACTGGAGCTACCCCTGATAATATATTCAAAATGGGTATTTTGCTGGTACTGCAGGAGTACCGCAGAACCAAAGTATTAAAAAAAAATCTATTTAAAGAGAAATAACATTTAAAATAGTGAGACTGTGGTAGCTCCAACAAGAGCCTTTGTGTTAAATACATACAGTACGGAGAATATTCCTTTATGTTGTTTAGTGTGATCATTTTCTCTTTTGCTGTTAAATGAACTCCATCTCTTCTCAAGATACCAAGTATGTCAAAGCAGAAATTCTTCGAGTAGATGGACCCCATGCCAAGGTTTTGCTGAAATGCTGAAATTACCTTATTGACATGCTTCTAGGATTTCTCAATCTTTGGACAGAATTGGTTGGATGACTGACACTTTTGGCTTTGACATATGTTGGAATAGACAAATGCAGAGCAGGGGAAGACATTCATCAACTCTGCCAAGGTTTCCTTTATTTGAATTGATAGAGCTACCCCAGTGATTGTGCCTAGTCATTTCCTCCACAGTGCAGAATTTTGACGTCATGGTGCTCGCAATTCCAAATGCTTTCCACCATATCTAGTAGTCAGTGCCACTTAATCCCTCTGTGGGCAATCCAAGTAATGTTCACTTTGAGAAACCCTAGATCTTTGTCAATGTCACAAGCCCAAAAAGAGAAGTATCCTACAAGTCGGGTGCAAACCATGATGCTGGTACACTAGTGCAACGCAGAGAAGGAGACTGTAGAAGAATGAGAACTGTTATGAAAGAATATGTAATTTAAAGAGGAAATACGTGTTTTAGAGTTCAAGCTTTGTGATTGGTTGCTGCTAGTGAGGTAGAACAATAAGTTAGGTAGCAACTAACTGGCACTTTTTTTCCAAATTTTGATCGGAATAGAGTGAATGCTAAGTATGGAGTTTGCTACTATTGGTTTAAACTCATAGCAGAACAAGAGGACTGCCAATCATAATGCTTGGATATTTCTGTGGAGCTCTCTGTGTTTGAAGACCTGTGAACTGGAGACAAGCTTGTAACATGGTCCTTTTTGGTTGCATAGATAACTAGTGTACACTAATGAAGCAGGGTTCAGTGTTTGTTGAACGTAAAATATTCAGTACAGTTTAACAAGTACTTTTCTATTTCAAGTACAACTGCAATGTAAACCTTTCTTTAACTACATACTGATAATTACATTTGGAAAAGAACATGAAGGTCCTTGAAAGAGTGAAAAAACTAGGATGAAGTTACTGGAAATATTTCAAATACAAGCAAAGACAAGACAATCAAGGGAAAGGATTAATTTGTACAGCTACCTGGCATGTTTGCCAATTATATCTCACCATGTGAGCTCCAGAAGTCCACCTGATTGTGAATGTGCTATTATATCTTTTTATGCTGATGTGGTAGAAAAATCCTCTCTGGTTCCTAACATATCTGCTTGACAAACTTCACTTAAACAGTGCACACCAGCAAATGTGTTAAAGTGGAAAAGTGTGCATTCTAGAAACTGAGCATACTTTGGATTCAGGTGTTAGGCACCTGCAGAATTCCAGATCTTGAGAGGTCTTGACTTTCTTCTCTTGCATCCTGAAAAAGAAGTTGGAGGTCAACCACATGGATCCCTTTGGAAATATCCTTGAGAAAGTGTCCAGAAAGAGGGTTGTGTTAGGTGTACTGAAGTTTTGAGATTTCCATTTACAAAGTGGACTCAATGCTGACTTTGTGACCTTAGTCATCCAACGAACATGACTGGAAAATACAAGTACTACATCTAAAGTAGTTTATCTTGGGGAAAAGAATCTGAAATACTTTGCTAGTAGCGTATGAAATCATGCAAAATAAAGTTTGAAATGGGCCTAAGAAGTATTTTAAATCATTTAATCTGTAAAGAGCTAAAGAATATTAATTGGTGTGCGTGATGATTGGAGTAGATTATGATCTGAAATTTAAGGTCAAACTGAGCCTGCCTGTGCATGTATAAAAAAATACAAGTACAAATTTTACTTTAACACATCACAAGTCATCATGTTGGAAAGTGGGTTGTTGCTAGGCACAACAAAGGGATTAGACTCACCATCAGAAAGTGGACTACAAAGGCTATTTGCTTTGTAGTTGCCCACTGAACATGATTGAGATATTTAAGTACTACATCTGAACAAGTACTATATCTCAAAATGTAGAAACCGTAGATTAACCCTGGAAAAACAATATGGAATACAGTTAGGTTAGGTGTTCTAAAGCCCTCGAATACCAAACAGGCATCTTGGTGCTGGCTGAGATAGCACGAAAAACATAGAAACCCTTTCAATAACAGTTAGCAAGAGGAGAAAAGACATGTCTTCAAGGATTTCCTAAAAGCCAAAAGATTAGGCATTGCTTTGATATAGATGGGAAGGGCGTACCAGGCTTTCGATGCTCCAAGCACAAAGCCTCTGCTATATGGGAACTGCCACCAGTTTGGCCCGGGATGAGCGTAGTGACCTACCTGGTGTATACCAGGAAAAACTCTTACTCAGAAAATCAGGTCCTTGCTCGTGCAGTGCTTTGTACGAAATACACAGTGCTTTGAAAGGGACCATCTGTCTAACAGGGAGCCAATGGAATTTCTTGACAGACATAGTGACCGATTGATACCTGGGAATCTTGCAAAGCACGAGGGCTGCAGCATTCTGCAGGGTCTGCAGTTTATTAAGAACATGCTGATGAGCGATCAAGTACAGCCCATTGCAGTAATCGAACTTCGACAGAACCAGCGAAGTGACCACCGTTTTCTGCAGCTGAGCCGGAATAAAAGGAAGGATCTTTTTAATCATCTTAAAAGTAAAAAAAAGTGGCAGATGTTACTGCATGGACCTGATCAACGTAGGACAATTCATCATTTAGGAGTACTCCCAGATTCTTTGAAGACTTGACAGAAAAAGGAAGTGAAACTAGTTCAGACGGCCACCATTCATGGTACCAAAAGAAAGGCTAGGCCCCTAACAGCAAAACCTCCGCTTTACCAGAGTTGAGTTTGAGGCAATTCATAGCCATCCACAAACTAACTGCCTTCATGCAGCCACACAATCTAGCAGCAACACCCTTGTCCTCCGTAGCCAATAGGACGTAAATGTGTGTGTCATCGGCGTAAGACGTCAAGGCAAAGCCAAGCAATCATATCTGTTCCACCAAGTGGGTGACATATATGTTAAAAAGTGTCAGGCTAAGCGAGGACCCCTGGGGGACCCTGCAAGTAAGAGAGTAAGAGGGAGAGATAACGTCACCAAGCCCTACCGATTGCTCACGACAGGAGAGAAAAAAGTTGAGCAGCTCCCAAGCTGTTCCGGTCACTCCGATCCTGCCCAAACACTCCATTAGCAACCTATGATTCACAGTATTAAAGGCTGCTGACAGATCGAGCAGGATCAGGGCAGCTCTTCCCCCCCTGATCAAGTTACATCCTGATCTCCTCAGTAGCTTTAATAAGAGCAGTCTCCATACTGTGTCCGGCACGAAAAACGAATTGGGTGACATCCAGGAGATTGTTGTTATGGATATACTCAACCAATTATTTGTTCAGGACCTTTTCAATGGGTTTTGGCAGGCAGTGGAGGACAAGAGATGGGGCGAAAGCTGCTTGGATCTTGTGGATTGAGCGAAGGTTTTTTAATTAAAGCTAAAACTGAAGCTTTCTTCCAGGCTGACAGAAATAATACAGAGTGGCACTTCAGTTGGAAGATATCTGCCACTTTAGGCCCAAGAATGTTTGCTGCGGGTATGGCAACCCTAGGAGGGCAAGGGTTGCACAGTGAACCCGATTTGGAGGTGTTAATCAATTTAGTAACCTCAGCCCTGGATGGTTGGATAAAATAGCTAAGCGAGGAGTCCATATCAAGTTTATGGAAGATTGCATGACTGAGGAAGATACAGATCTAAGAGAAGAAATGTTTTTGGAAACCTCTTCAACTTTGACACAGAGAACCTCTGCCACAGTATTACAAAAAGATTGACTGCACTCTGTTGGCATGGATGAAATGTTGGTGGTAAGTTTTTTTGTTTTTTTACTATAGCGAGCAATTCTTTTGAAGAATTTGCCGCTGCCTCAATCTTGATGGTAAAGTAAGTCAATTTTTCCTCACATATTAGTGCCTTATATTTAATTAAGCAGATCTTATGTTAGGCCTTTTCTGAATCACAATACCGGCTCTCCATTTTTTCTCCTGCCGCCTCCAGGCCTGTTTAAGGGCCACTAGGTCAATATGGAACCATGGAGCACATATTTGATCTCTCTTAATCTTGGTCCTTTTCACAAATGTCAAAGCAGAGTCTAACCAGTCTGTATACTTCAAGACTGCTGTCTCAATAATCTGTTAGCAAACATGCAAAATGAAGTCTGAATGTAGGCCTTACAATTCATTAATATAATTTATTCTTTAAACATCTGTAGACTTTTAACTTCTTGGGGGCCACATGATGACTGAACCAGGTGAGAAAGAGAAATCCAGCCAGAAACTCCAGTAACATAAAAGAGGCAAAAACATCCAAGATATTCTAGTTCACACCAGATCAAACCCATACAAACCTGGACAACTTACAACAACTCTATGGATGGCATTCTAGAAAGCAAACATGCTTTGTAGTCAAGTATGAGGCAGCTTCTTCCAAATTTGAGATGTTGAGAGTTCTTTACTTTCTGCTCTTGCATCCTGAGAAAGATATTAGAGCTCACCCCACAATGGAACCCTTTGGATCGACCCTTCAGGAAATGCCTGAAAAGTGGATTCCTGCTAGACACACTGAAGGGGTGAGATTATCCTTGAGAAAGTGGACTGACTTTGCAGCTTATTCATCAACTGAACATGACTAAGATATACAAGTTCAATATCTCAAGAAGTGGAAAGAACAATTTAACACATGGAAACGTATGTGGAGTACTCCACTAGTAACTGTGATAATACCTAAAATTTCCAAAACTGGGGCTAAATAAACCCTGAAAATCATCTAATCTGTAAACAGCTTTGGAGACCTAACTTCGTGTGGTGTGTTTGATGACTGAAATAGGTGACAAAGGAAATTGCAAACTCAAACTGAAGTATCTTGCCCCTGATTTCTAACACATCTGTCTAAAAACTCATAAGCAAAAAAAGCTGAAGGGAGGATACTAGGCTTTCTAAAAGTGAGCCTCTTTTGGAGTCAGGTCTGAGGCAGCTGCAATATTTCACATCTACTACGGTTCAATAGAGCTGAAATGTTACTCATATTTGTAAGCACAATGTGTAAACTACGGAGATGAAGGGTTAAGACCAGAAAAATGTTGCGGAAAGGCAGTGTAGTTTCACTCCTTGTCCAGGATATACCTGAAGCAAGTTATTATGACATGTCAGAAGACCTGAAAACACACCATAGTCAAAGGAAAAACAGCCATGTAAGGACAGATTAACCATTTATCAAGTATAATGAAAAAAAACGATTATATTTTGGCACCAGTTGTGTTTTCTAAAAATAGTAAAACTGTTTCTTTCAGAAAGTTACTTTAGAACTACTGTTCAAACCCTTGTAATGTTGTATTTATATGGTAGTAATGCCCTAAAGCATGGCCTCTGACACTCCACACTGTCACCCCTTAAGGGCATCATACACACTGCAGCATAACTAAGTCAGTGTAATATAATTTTTTTTTAAGTTTCTGGGTACTACTGCAGTTCTGCTAAAGGGGCCACCCTAGAAAAAGTTTGGTGAAATGGATTTCACCTTCATACCATAGTGGTACTGAAGTACCAGGAAACTTCACCCAAAAATACAAATTAAAATTAAAAAATGGAACTGAGAAAATAACATGACAATTCTATATACCAGTAAAGAAATAATATTGTGAAATGAAGGATTATAATGTATTACTTTATCTATCTAATTTAAATAAAATCGCATTGTGTGATTTTAATATATTCTGTTAAAAAGTAATTTGTATAACATTGTATTAAAATACGTAGCTAGAGTCTGATGTACAATGCATTTAAAATGTGTATTTTCAGCTGCAACATACAGAACTAGACTGTGCCATGGCATCCATAGCAGCCATGCTATAGTAGAGAGGGCTGTGCTATTTCTGGAACAGTGAATTGCGGTTACAGTAAGTTCAGTCAATTGTTGATGTCCCAGTATATATATATTTTTTTAAAGCTTTACTCTTATTGGGTACAGTGTCCTAAGCCTCAGTATAGATAAATGCCTTATATAACCCTTGCAAGCTGAGTTTGTCTCTTGCATGCATGGAGGTGAATGAGCTGAACTCTCTTGCTAGTTCTGACCCTCAGAGCTGACATTTTATTTTAGATGTGCTACACAACCTTTTATTACATTTATTTCTATCCACACCTTCTACTAAAGGTAACAGAAGCTGTACCAACAGTGAAGATGGTATGTGTACTGTGAAGAGATAATTAACCCTTCATTGGTATACAATATATTATAAAATGATGTATTTGTTGTGTGTGGCCTGGGAGGCCATGATGGTGGACGCACCGCTCTGAGTACCCAGCCGATCAGCTTCTACTGCAATCCTATGTGCTGATGCAGCTTCCTCCTCGGAACAGAGCCCCCATGCGCACTGAAACATTGGAGGCACACCAGAGGAAGGGGAGATTTTGCACTCTAATGTGGTTTTCTGGCCCACCTGAATTGATGGAGCCTGCAGCAGAGATGCTGGAAAGTGTGAATCAGGCCCAAGGGAAGGGCTTCTCTTTGGTGCCACGGTCCTCGCCTGAAACCAAGAGTTGGCCCAGCCTTCCCCTGCCGCCTCTGAAGACAGACTAGGAGGTCACCGGAAATGCTGCCGGATGAGCTTTCTCATGCAGGTCGTGATACTCTGCCTCCTGCCAAGAGGTTCCTTGTGGATGGGGCCTCTGCCCCAGCATAGAGCCCCTATGGCCCACTTGGCGCCCAGGTGGTGCCCTGGAGGAGAGCTTACCTGGTGTGACAGGGCAGCTACAGTGGCCCTGCTACCGGGGGTGCGACTGTGGGGTCTAGGCCCTACTGGAGGCTCCCATGGCCCTCGCCTAACACTGAGTGGGTCCATGATACTCTGCCTCCACCTAGGAACCTCCCTGCGAATGGGGCCTTCATTCTAGCATGGATCCAGGAGGAGCAGTTCCCTGCTTTTGCAGCAACATGTGGCCCACATGAATTCTTGTGGCATGCTGCAGCAGCCCTGGGACCGAGGATGCAGTGGTGAGTAATGGGCCCTACTGTGGGCTCCCCTGGCCTTTGGCTGATGCCGAGGAGCAACCCGACCTCCAAGAACAGACCTGCCAGGCTGGTATTGGTGATCAGTGGGGGGGGTCATTCCCTGCTAACCATGGGGGAACAACTAGGAGCCAAATGGGGGAGCTTCCAGGCAAACAGGGGCCCCATGCAGTGATTTATGATACACCCCCTCAGACCTCAGCCTAGGATGGGAGAATTTAGGGAGATGGGCCTTAGATCCTTGCCAAGGCTGGTGGTAAGCTGGGGGCTCCCCCTTCCCCTGACTGGAATCTTCTGCAGACCCCCCTCTATTGTCTAGGGGCTTCCTGTTCGGCCCATCAAACATCCTTACCGGCAGCCCCCATAAGCTGGGCAGCCCGCAGAGAGTCAGAACTCCAAACTTGAGGATATGGTAAAAGAACTTAAAGTAAAGGTCTCCCACCTCTCTCACACATCAAAAACACTGGCAGACCATATAGAAGATGCTGAGGGCAGGGCACACAGGTGTAGTCTCCGCTTTGTTAACTTCCCAGAGGGAGCGGAAGGGCCTAAACTAGAAAAATTCCAGGATTCCGGGATCACCAACTGGATACCTGAATCCCAGTTCTCCACTTTCTTTTGGATGGAACTGGGAACTGCTGCTTGGCACAGAAACCTACCCCATGGACTCCACCCCATCCTATGATTGCAAAACATCTGAATTTTAGAGACCGAGATGCCATCTTAAGAGACGCATGTAGGGAAGAGATCTCCACTTCCAGGCAAATCGCATTATGATCTTCCCGGACTACATGCATTTGGTCCAACAACAATGATGGTCCTATGGAAAGGTTAAGCAACAACTCAGAGCCATGGGAGTCCAATATATGCTTCTGATCCCAGAAAAATGTGAAGTGCCCCATGAGTCCAAATCCCTTTTTTTCACACACCAGAAAGTGCCTGGGCTTGGGCAATCGAACATACACCCTTCAGCTGCAGCCAACACCCCCATGGGGGGCGACTGCCCAATGATAGGAAAACATCCAAGGATGACCATTGCGTGGCCATAAACATTCTAGGAGGAGAAAGCGACTGGGCCATCAGGAGCTGGCCCCTTCAGACTCAGAGGATGATTACCTTAGTGGTTCCCAACTACCAATTCAGGATTCCAAGCCACAGACATCACTCCTTCCCACCAGAGGAGCCGAAAGGGGCACAGGTCAAGTGGTCATTGACTGATCACGCTGACCATCTGTGTACATTCTCCTTTGTCAGCGCCACTATATATTTTCTTTAAAAAAAATGGTTGAGGGGAAACCTGCTGAGATGCACTCAGTGAACTTACATCTAGTTTGAAGTTTGGTTGTGGGGGCGACAGATGCTTCTGGGGTGGAAGTGTGAGGTGGGAGGATGTTGTTGTTGCTCACACTAGAGGTTTATTATAGGTTTTCTGTGTTCAGTTTACTACTTAGTTTGTTGTACACACAGCATGTTCTCCAATCCACTTGCCTTACACCACACTGCACTTTCTACAGAACGGGGCTTTCACAATGTCTGCCTACAACCCACCTGGGCTCAGCCAGGTAACCCTTCTCCTGCCCCCATTTCTTGACCTATGGCGGTTATGTATGCCTTTACCCTTATGATGTGGAATGTTAATGGTCTGAATGACCACATACAATGGGGGGGGCAGTGCTACAATTTACCAAGCACCACTTGTCGACCGTACTTCTTTTGCAAGAGATGCACTTAATGGGAGCCAAATGCCCATTTCTAGCCTGCTATGTTTATGTAAGGGTCTACCATTCTGGCTACACCCAAGGCGTTAGAGTAGTGGCAATACTCCTACATAAATCCTTTCCCATCATGGTCTCATCGTTCGCCCTGACTCCCTAGGGAGATATGTAGCGGTAGAGGGGTCCCTTGAGGACTTCCATTGTGATTTCCTTACTGTCTTTGTCCCCCGTACTCTTCAAGGCTACTGTGCTTACCTATGGGAGTCATAGTCGTTGTAGGCAACTTTGATGGCATCCTGACACCTGAACTGGATTCCTCTGGCCCCAAGGGGGAGGGTGGTAGACAACCGGGTGGTTTGCATCACTGGGTAGATTCCCCTTGCTGTAAGTGACGTACCTCTCTCGCCTATACTCACTTGTCGACAGTCCATAACACACTGTCATGCATTGACTTTTATCTCCTTCTTGCGAATGAACATACCCTCACAATTAGATCTCATATCCTACCCCGGTGCTATATAACGGACCACTCTCCAGTGATGCTCAGATTCAGAATGGGGGATTCATGTCGCCTCTACCCTCTTTGAAACCGCAATGCATGGTACCTATAAGACAAACAATTTACACAGCATCTGGCCAATGAGGTGAGGTCCAATTTTGACTTTAAAGGGGGCACTCTGTAGATGACAGGGAGTGCTAAAATCTGGGGCATCGTCACGTACTATCTAAAGTGCAAGTAATATGAGAAATATCGTCAAATAATTGAATTAGAAACTCAGGTCCTTTCCTTGGAACAGGAATAAATTAAGCACCAGATGGAATCACTGCGCTGCAAGTTGGACGTCATTAGGGCCTCTTTTCAACAGCTCTCTCTAGATGACACTCGTCAGTGCTGGGTTGGCCTCTTCAAGGTGGGTATATGAAGAATGGGGGGACAAATCAACAAAACTGCTATATTAGCTGGCTCTCTGGACACTGCTTCCCGAGTGGTACCAGGCCTCATGACAGAGGATGGTAGGACATTCACATCAACAAAAGATATTGCTAATGCATTTGCAAACTATTCTGAGTCCTTACACTCACCTAGGGAGTGGTCCAACAGAGAGACCTCTGCTTAACTTATTTTAGATCTCCCCATGACAGGTCTCCATTTGGGGGATAGGCTGAGCCTCTAACTGGACATTGCCAGGGAGGAGAATGGAGAGGCTTTAACAATTATGAATTCGGTCCAGATGGCTATGTATGGAGTACTATTGGCACTTCCAGTCATTTCCCATTCCTCTGCTCCTGTGCATATACCAGGACATGATCGAATACATCCCCTCCCCCAGAATTGGACCTGGCCACTATTGTTGTCATTCACAAGCAAGCGACTCAATGTGCTTCTTACAGACTAATATCCCTTATTAAACTCGCACTAAAGATTTAGACAAAAGTCCTTCCGAATAGACAGCTCTCACTGATGCAGCCCCTGGTGCACCTGGACCATTGCGGATTCATTCCACAGCATAGCACCAGTCAGTGTATTCCGATGGTCCATAAGGCACAAACCCATATCGGGTGGTTATCAGGTCCAAGCAGCCTTATACTGATTTACTGTGAGATGGTCTTTGACTCAGTGAAGAGGTCCTTCCTCGATGATGCCCTACAAAGAATGAGTTTTGGGCCGAAATTTCAGAAATATGTCCGCCTGTTGTACACTTATCCCTGTGCACAGGTTTGGGTAAATGGGGTGCTTTCTCCCAATTCCAGATAGACAGGGCCATGAGGATGGGTTGTCCATTGCTTCCCCTCTTTTTCACCCTTGCCATTGAACCGCTGGCAGTGTGAGTCCGATGTGATGCAGAAATCTGGGGTTTTAACTGGTGGATGGCCACACAGGACCGAATCACCCTCTATGGGGATGACATCTTACTATTCATTTCACAGCCAACTATCATGGTCCACCAGCTGATCCAGATGCTCACCCTTTATGAGGGGCCACTGGACTGATGGCCAATTGGCCTAAATCTTTCATGATTCCCTTCCAGAATGATAGGGACACGACCAATTGGCAGTCACTAATGCTGATCCATCACCTCATCTTCCAGTACTTAAAACTATCCACATCGCTCTAGACCCTCACCTGCCCTGGGCCCTGAACCTCCAATCCCTAATGCTTAAAACATCAGTCGACTTCAATAGATGGGCAAACTTCCCCTTAATGTCCTGGGCAGAATAGCCCTCTTCAGGATGATGACACTACCCCGGCTCCTCTATATCCTTCCAAATTATCCCCTTTTATTTCCCCTGAAATAGTTCATTGATCGACCGGGGAAGAACTGAACCTTTCTCTGGGGGCTATGGCCCACCTTAATAGCATTCAGCAAGTGTGTACAGTCCTTTTCTGACAGTCTTCGGCATGACAGACATTCGTCTCTATTATTGGGCTTCTCAGATCCTGGTGGAGAATGACTGAATGAATAGGGGGGTGGAAGGATCTGGCTTTTCATCTGGAGGTGGCCCACCTAGGCGACCCTGTTTGCATGATGTTCTGCATTATGATGGATGGGTTGGTGTAGGAGACAAGGGAAACCCCTTTATGACATGGCAACTGGCTGGGGCACACAGTGTCCTTGCAGGGGTTTAGGTCTTGGGAGAGCCAGCCTATGATGCACTATTTGACCTAGTAGTAGAGTTGCAAAATTTGAGGGTGTCTGTATCATATTGGAAGATGCAGACCTTGCCATCGAGTTCCACCTTCAGTTGCACTGGATTTAGCATATAATACCTCACGTTGAGTCCATGCACCTTACTCCACACATCTGTGAATTTGCAGCTGGCGACTTGGACTGCAGCAGTAAAGTCCAGGAAGATCAAAACTGTAGATCCTTGATGGAGAAGTGGTCCTTTCTCACAAGCCAGTCACAGAGCAGTATCTTAGTCATGAAAGTAGTGAAATCAGGTATGATTGGCTGGGGTGCTCCTCCCGGAGTGGCATGGGGGCCACGCGACTTATGTGCCCATTCCTCAAGAAATACCTCATAGAAATCTTGTTGAATGACAGAGATGTAAGCAGGGATTCCACATAGGCCGCCATTGGATGTATTAATAGATTCAGTAATGCCCATAATGCTCACTTATTAAGCCTAGAGTGCACCTCCAGATTTTTCATTCATCATTCCAATATTCAGAACCAGCTTCTCTAGCTTGGAGTCTTTGGGTCCAATTCACAAAGGTAAACTTAGTCTTTATGTCTAAGTTTACCTCTGTGAATTGGGCCCTTAGACTTCAAGTTTAAGCTTAGACTACAGGTCTAAGGTTACCTTTGTGAATCAGGCCCCTTGGCTCTAACATCACCAGTGTCATTCTCAAGGTCTGAAATTCTCCGCTCTGCTCCATTGATTTAGGTCACTTGTCTGTCCGTGCGCTTCATCAGATGATCGAGGCGTGTGGCCATTGAATCTATTTTGGCTAACCCTGGGCAAAGCACTACGCTACGCTCGTGTAGTTTGCGAAGTTTGCGCTACTTCGCACAACGCGAATTGCACGTAGCACAGTGCAAACACGCGTAGCGTAGCGTAGCGTAGTGCAGCGGTCATTTTTTGCTTGCTCGCGGTCCTCAACGTCAAGTTGGCGACCGCGAGCAAGCAAAATGACATCCCGGCGAGACTTTTTCTCGTTCGCGATCAGCAACATCAAGTTGCCGATCGCGAGCGTGGAAAATAAACCTCCCGGCGAGATTCTCAACGCGGGAGGTCAGGTTTCTCATTGCGAGTGGTCGCGTATGCTCGCGACCGCTCGCGATGAGAAACTACCAGTCCGCGTTAGAAAGCTGCCGCTCGAGTAAAAATCTACTCGAGCGGCAGTAAAAGACAGCTCGCACTGTGCAAGATGCCGTTTTCAATGATTGCACAGTGCGGACAAGCATCCGGCACTGTGCAATCATCGCGAACAGCGCACTACGCAGTTCGCGTAGTGCGAACTGCACTTTGCGTAGCTTCGCGTAGCGCTACTTCGCGAACTACGCCCAGGGTTAATTTTGGCATTGATGGACTGTAAGCTGGTTTTGAGTTCCAGCAGGGTGATCGCTGTGGAGTCCGAATGTATCTCATGCCCAACGCCTAATAGATGATCAGTGGTGTAATGTGGGAATTAATTCTTATATCCTTAGTTATCCAATGATTACACAAATTAATCACTGGGGCTATCTACACAATTTCTGCAAATGTATTTTAACATTTTAGTTAAGCTTATAATCGTTCACTCCTGGAGTATGTACCTGGGTTCTACAATGTTGCAAAGTACATTAAACATATACAAATAAACCAAATAAGAAAACATGTATAAGGGACAATCAACGCACTGTGTTGCACATACATAAAACATATATCAAAAACTCAACAGCAAATGCGCCAACTAGGAAGTTATTTTCTTCGGTCTTCCAGTTGTTTTTAACAGCTATGGCTGTGTTCTTTGCTTTTCACAGAGTCCATAATGGAGATAGTCTGTGGATTATACACATGTAAGGAGCAATTTTGCCCTCTATATTCTTGAATGTGTATCAAAATGTCTTTGAACATTGATTGAAAATTATAGAGACTCCTCCGTTAGAAGTGTTGATGTGTTTCAGCCTAGAAACTGCAGGTCTCTACAGGACAGAAGAAAGATGAAGGGGGATATAAGGGGGATATGAATACATATATACATTCAGCCGGGTGCATAAAAAAATTAGCATTTGTGCACCGGCAGGTGATGCCCGAGGAGCGTAATTAAAAAAACGTGACCGCCAGATATGGGGAAACAAGGAAAAGGTTTGTATTATTCTCCTTAAGTCATTGCAACGATAGGGTTAGTGGTGCATGCTGCCCTGTGCTGTGTAGGTCATGTGTGTCCTATCAAGGGGCAGTGGGTGCTACTTAGATGCATGCATGGGCGCTTAATAATCATGCATCGGGGTGGGTGTCTGAAAATCCTGCCAGAGGCTAGTGGAAAGTGGGTCATGCGATGAAATGATGGGCTGTGGGTCTGGAGTGGGACTTACTGTTAGTCCAAACTGTGGATGGGGTTCTGTACTCCTCTGGGGAAGAATAGTATCCTGGAGTCAAATAGGTGGCAGGCATTCCATCAAAAGTAGGAGGATCGAGGGAGGTGAAGGAACCAAATCCCTCGGGTGGATCCGATGGATTACCTAAACATAAATGGCCATGCCCTATATAAGGGGGGAGAAAAAATAGCATGAGTAATTCTTACCAGGAAGTTTAGGGACATGCATGCCACCAACATCCCTACTTGCACCCAGGCCTCTCAAATAATTGGAGTCGGCCAGTGGGGTGAAGAGAAAAACCTATAATTAAGGATCGGATGTTTAGCGGGGTGGGACCTGGTGCTGCCAAGCTCCTATGGCGAGGTACTGATGGCCTGGCCCATAGTACGTATGGTTGGCAGAACTTTCCCTTGCTTTGCGCAAGAATGAGCAGTAGCTGAGGGCCTCAAGGAAAGATAAGCTGCCTTCATGGTAATACTATCATGGAAGATCAATACACCAGGATTGCAGGATGAAGCCTAGCGAGGAGAGCCTGCAGGAGCTGTTAAGCGCTACATGGAGTACTCACGTTTTGATGAAATCAGCATAGTGCGGCATATGGGCCATATGACGTAATGGCTCCAGATACCCGATAATGGCCCTAAACTCTTAAAATGAAATGAATAGGGTCATTAGCGATCGAAAAGGGGAGAAAAGGGCAGGCGTCAAAGCCTGGGGAGCAGGCCTTGGAGACATTACTTGAGGTACATGGTCGCAGAGCAGCGGGGGCTCATGGTTGGACTCGGGGAGTGTGGGTCCAAAAATAGACATGCCATGACTGTACCGTGGCCAGTGGCAAAATGTGGCGCCCATCTTGCAGGGTGTAAGCGGGACCTATGTGCGGGCCTTATCAAAATTGGCATGCTGGATGCAAGAACTGTGGTGGTAGTAACCCGCTGCGATTTAAGAGCCGTAGAATTAAAACCACGTTGCATAACTACTAAGGCGTGGAAACAATTTAATAAAAAGAATTACATATCTACAGATATACAAAGTTCCATATATACAGTGGTGAAAGCAAACTGCCACAATGTACATGAATAAAACTGCATAGTACTTAAACCTTGTTCTTAGTAGAAGTAATACATTCTATCAGTTACAGTCTGTAAAAGCAAGAGAGAAATACTTTATTTGTTGATTAATAAAAATCATTACAAACAAAAAACACTTTGGGTTGTGACAGAAACTTGAATATACCAATTAGATCTAACTGGAATCACATCTTTATCCGACAAAGCACATATACTACATTGTGTTGTGGATAATATCAAGGTACATTGTAAAGTGCTTTTGTGCAGTGTCTTGCATCTAGCAGCGATAATGAAAGAGCACTTAGTTATTCCAATTCGATCGGTCTAATATCGCCACTTTAAAAAACAAAAACCCATATAATACATTTTTTTGCAAATAATATCAAGGAACATTTTAAAATGAATTCTTATTTCGCACAAATCACAACAGCCATTACTCCAAAATGGATGATAAAAACGTTCTAAAAAGAACAACTAATCAACCCCCAAGTTTAAAATACATACACAAAAGTGCCAAAATTAAGGTGCAAGAGATAAAGTTTACCTGTGCAGAATCTTACAACTAACAGCAGTAGTTAAGAAGCACTTGTGCAAGACTTACATTTAGCAGCAATAGTTAAAGTGCGATTGTGCAGTGTCTACATCTAACAACATTGTAAAAGCAAACAACCACTACAGGAAAGGACAATGTACTTAATGTGAACAAGCAGCCTATCTGGTATAGTCTACCGGTATGCTCCAGTCCAAGAGAATGCATTATGTGGGGAATATGTATTACACATATAAGTGCAACATGGGGAACCTAGTGGAGGAGGGGGTAGGGTTGTACGTCAAATGTAAATACTGCTGGTTATATCCGAAAGCATTATTATGCTGCAGACATAATCCTATTAGATAGGTGCCCACATTTCATCCAGGTCGTTAAGGCCTCTCCTAGCTGTCGCATATTTCTCAATCATTTTCACTTCCTCCTTGTTGTTTTTGTACCCCATAAAGCACTGACCAACGCACATTATTCTCAGTGTGGTTCAATATCTTTTAGTGTTCCACTAAGGGGGCACCTGCTACTTCAAATCTTATTCTTGACCTGTGCTGAAAAATTATTGCTTTCACCATCTGAGTGGTTTGTCCAATGTATGCCTAATCACACATATAGTGTATGCAGTACACTACATTTTTGATGTTACAGTTGGAGAATTACACCTGGTTGTGTGTTTTGCCGTTGAGTGTAATTGTTTTGGTATCGTTGGTGAAATCGCATGCAGTGCAGTTCTTGGACCTGTAGTGGCTGCTAACTGGCTGCCTTTCTGGCATAATGAGATATGTTGTTAGCTTTTTTTAAAGAAAATATTGGTTTTGGTATTCCTAAAGGGTTCAGGAATTTCCAGTTTCTTTGGATGATGTTTTTAACCTTATTGGATTTTGGATTGTATGCAATGACATGTAAGGGGGTTAGTGTCTTGACGCATTTTGGGAGTGAGAAGTGTTTCTCTGGGCTTGAAACATGGAATGCAGCTTTGACCAATTTTTTCAGGTAACCTTGGTTTCTTAATTTGTCAACCAACATGTAGGCATTCTGAAAGTAGTAATTTTTGTTAGAGCAATTTCTCTGAATTCTGAGAAATTGGCCATAAGGTAGATTTTCTTTTAGAGTGCATGGATGCCTGCTGGAAAAGTGTAATAGAGTGTCACGGTCAGTTGGTTTAGTGTAAAGACTTACTTCAATATTCCCTGTGTTGTTGTGTATCCAAAGATCAAGGAAGTCAATTTTTCTGTTGTCGCTAGACATGGTGAATTTGAGGTCAGGTTTCTTCAATTGAGCCATCCATGGAATGATTCTAGAGTGGATTTATCTCCTTCCCATAGAATCAGTACATCATCAATGTAACGGAACAACTGTATGATATGTATGTTATATGGGTTTTCATTGGTGTATACCCATTTTTTCTCAAAGTATGACATGACCAAATTTGCTATTTCTGGGGTGAAGCTACAGCCCTTTGCTACTCCTTTGATCTGTAAATATAGATTCTCTTTAAATGCAAAAAAAGTTATTCTTGAGACATAGAGAAGCCAGTGATTCCAAAAATGTGGTCAGAATATCATGGGGTATGGGTCTGGTGTCTAGAATGTCCCTGATTACTTCAAATGACTCTCTTACGGGATATTAGTGTAAAGGGCTTCAATGTCAAAAGTCCCTAACTGCTGTTTATTTTCATCAAAAGGCAGGCCCTCCCCCTTATTGATGATATCCACTGTGTCGCATACATATGCCGGCGTGTTTCCAGCAAATGGCTTTATTACGCTCACCTGGGCGTTACCTGCTGGTGCACCAATGCTAATATTTTGATACACCAGGCTGAATGTATATGTGTATTTATATCCCCCCTATAGGTACTTCATCTTTCTTCTGAAAATTTTGATACACATCCAATAATATAGAGGGCAAAATTGTTCCTCACATGTGTACAATCCACAGACTATCTCCATTATGGACTGTGTAAAAAGCAAAGAACACAGCCATATCTGTTAAAAACAACTGGAAGACCGAAGAAAATAACTTCCTAGTTGGCACATTTGTTGTTGAGTTTTTGATATATGTTTTATGTATGTGCAACTCAGTGTGTTGATTGTCCCTTATACATGTTTTCTTTTTTGGTTTATTTGTGTATGTTTAATGTGCTTTGCAACATTGTAGAACCCAGGTACCTACTCCAGGAGTGAATGATTATAAGCTTAACTAAAATGTTAAAATACATTTGCAGAAATTGTGTAGATAGCCCCAGTGATTAATTTGTGTAATCATTGGATAACTAACGATATGAGAATTTGTTCCCGCATTGCACCACTTTTCATTTACACATGTTCTAGCCCAGGTTATGTGGGGGGATTAGGACTAACCCTTATATTTTGTTGTAAGAGATGTTCAGTGGTACATGTGGACAATTCACCACGGCATGGCATTTTCTTTAGTATCAAAGGGGAGCTTCCCTGATTTGGGTGCCCTTTTCAATCGCAAACCACATAGCAGAGTGATGCAGGAAAGTTGGGAGCAGCAGAGAAACCCCGGATCGTTGATTCTCAGGAATGTCCTCATCGAACAGAGCTCCGCAATAGGCCACCATCTTTGTAGCCTGTATGACTAGGCTCTACAGGCACTTATATCCTTAAAAACAAGTTTCTTTACCTTCTGTAGCTATACATAATTTGGGAAAATAGCAAGGCTATGCCCATGTCTGAGCCACAACAGCTAGCACCATGTGAGACTATAGGTTCTGGTGTATTCCCCGTGGGATGAAATATCCCTATCTGTAAAAATGTCAACTGAATTTTGCAAGATAATGTATCTCTATTAACTAACCACATGCAATGTAAATTTGAGAAATTGAAGCACCTTCTTCTTTCATTGTGGAGAAAGGTCCAAAACCAAGTTGACGGTCGCCCCAGGTTCAATTATGTGTTCAGGATGTTGCTACTCCTTATCCCCTGGTCCATGGTTAGGTCTATCGATGCCCAGATGAAAACCTATGTACGGGGGATGCTGGCGGACACTCACAATGCCCAAGCTTTTTGCAGATACATCCTCAAGGGGTCTGCAACTTCCTAAGAATGAACAATATTATGTGGCCCACCAACTTGAGCAACTCACTATTTCCAGCCTGATCTGGAAACCTCAGATTGGCTCACCATTGAAAGTCGCATTCAACACAATGCTGCTGGCACCAATATTCTATACAGAACAACTGAGATGTACAGTGACCCCCACAATCTGATACTGCTCAATTCTAATTTGGAACTCTTTCCACTGTTTACTTAAGCAGACAGCTTTCTGTATCTAAATGCCCCACTTTGGCACAATGCAGAGCTATACATCGATACCTCACCCTTCTTTTAGAACGAATGGGCCATGAAAGGTATCCAGACTATAAGCTAGGTATTGGCATATGGGTCGATGAAAATCCTTTTGACCCTGTGTGAGAAATACACCATCAGTGAAAATCAAAACAGGAGATAGATACAACTGAAGAGACTCTATGAATTAAAAATTAGGCAAAACTATGCAAGATTTGATTCCCTCGTCCATCCATGGTTAGCTAGTTAAATGGGGGGGGGGGGGTATACAAGAAACTAATCTTTGGGTTCCATAGACTACTGATCGAGGAAATGTACTGAAAACCTACAACAGTCAATGGAGAATCACTAAACATACAATGCCCACAACAGGAGCCACAAAGAGGCCGGGCTAAAATTCACCTATTTCAAGGGCATACAACATTGGCATTGGACTCCGAATAGATTGCACAAAACAGGCGTACTTCCATTCACAAACTGCTGGAGGTACGGCCACCCTGGAAGGGAGCTGATGCAAATTCTATGGACATACAAGGAAGTTTTATCATACTGGGATCAGATTTGGACAAAACTCAGAAACCCTGGCATCAGCACCATGCACCCTTCTTTGGAACTAGCAATGTTCCACGATACGGAGGACAACCCAGAGATAAATGTTGTTAGACCTGACATCCTTGTGTGGTATTCCCCCAGACCGTCACTCCCTTATTCTTGCTGTACTACTTTTTGTTGGCTTTAGGTCTATGTGCACTTTATCCCCTTTTGTAACCAGTGCTAAAGTGCTTGCGCTCTCTCCCCTAAACACATTACAATTGGTATACTCCTAATTGTCACATTTAATTTACTTATAAGTCCCTAGTACATAGTCCTACAAATAATCAGGGCCGTTAAACTAAATGCTACCAGTGGGCTGCAGCACTCATTGTGCCACCCATTTGAGCAGCTCTTAAAACCTGTCTCTGGTCTGCACGACCATTGTGCAGTTTTAAACTGTCATTTCAACCTGGAAAAATTGACCTTTTGCAAGGCCTAATCCTTCTTTGTTAGTACTTACTAGTCACCCTAAGGTAGGCTCTACAGACTGAAAGGGCAGGGTGAACGGAATTTAAAAAATAGGACTGTGTATTAAAGTTTTGAGTGTCCTGACAATGAAAAACCACTGAAGTTGTTTTTTACTATTGTCGTGTAGTTCCCATATTACCCATACAGGACCTGTGCGTTCAGATAACATAAACTGTGGGTTTGGTGGGAGACGGATTCTGAGCACCCCCACCGAGAATGTTAGCCTGTTTGCATAAGCTAGTTCACAGTGCCACTAGTGTCTCCTCTTATCGGGGAGAGAATAGTTTCTGGCAACCTCAAAACATGACAACCCTGATCCCTCGTGGAAACCATGTACTACTTTTCGCTCAGTCACTCGTGCTCACTTATCTCGTCTCAGAGATACACAGAATAAACAGCCTGGGCGTTTCAATAAGGGTTTATTGAACAGTCGTTATTCTTGTGTAGAATATATGAGCTGCAATAACCATTAGACAGTAGCAGAGATATATGATTAGCAGTACAATGAATATAAATGGATAGTACAGTTCTACCATCTTGCAATACGCATGAATAAATACATGAATATAAAATGCATTGATAAAAAGCGCGTACTCCTACGATGCCTATCTAGATGTACCTAAGTGTACCTAGCATGTGAGTAGGTGTGAAGCCAAGAATCCCTCTAGGATTTAGTCGAACCCCAATACCTGAAGTATGAGAACGTAAGAGCTCTTCTTGGTCTCGAGTTGGACACCCCGCGAGGGATGTTCAGACCACTGTCAGCTGGAGCGTCTGCATGCAGGAGCCTCAGCGTCTCTGGTCAGTGTGTCAGCCTGGAAGTCTCGGTTCCCTCTCCCTAACACTAGCAAGATGTGCTGTATTTATACAGAAAGTATCTAGGGTTCCTTTGTCCCTTGTTGCTTGTATTAGCCATTGTTGGATGTGAGGATGTCGTATGGGATGACCCGTGTACGTAGATATGGGGAGGAAGGTGGTGTAGCCCCAGCCTGGTTTCTAAGAACCCTTATGAATATTCATTCATACTGTGCGAGTCTATTGATGGAGTTATAGGACTCTATTGTTAGGAGAAAACCCTCCTTCTGCACCCAGGACTAGAACTAGGTAAAGGTTCAATCCTAAAAGGCCCGTTAGTGTAGTGTAGGGGAGGTAATGTAGGTGGAGGGGTATGATGTTACCCGGGCCTATATTAGGGTACCTATATGGAACATAACACTATATGAAGGCTATCCCTCCCATAGACTAACTCTGGGTTACCTTATTGCACTTGATCATTGATAACTTCAGTTTTGGAGCAGATAGATAAATTGTTCTTCCACTCATTTGAATTATAACTTAAAATCCTCGTTAATGGTGAGGTCGGATTTCAAGTTACAACCCTGAAAATTAACTTTTAGAAAGTTACATACCAAGGGATTGGGTCGATTTAATCAGAAAGGCTAGACCTCTTTAAAACCTCATAAACAATATATCTTGTCTGAAATTATTTAACTAACACAAATTTTGTATTCTTTTGTGATCAAGAAATGTGATTAACACGACCACATTCTCTATTCATAGTATATTTCAACCATTTTTTGGCACATAAACATTGGAAAACATAACCAACAGACAATATCATATGAGCCTATTTACTCCCCAACGTATTCCTGGATTTTGCAAACAAAACGTTAATTATGAATTTTTTAAACAAAATTCTTTTTAGAACCACTTTTTACAGTTTGTGACACATATGAAATGTACTAGCAATAAGAGTTATATATTTATCTCAATTTCCTAAACTCCTTAAGTCAAGCATATTCAGGGGTTGTGACAACTCATTAGTTGAGCCGAACCAAGGCACCTACTTTCACACAAGGGTTGCCTATATAGTTGAAAAGTCCAACAACTCCCTAATGCGTGGTAGTTGATGCGTTTCAAACCCCATTGGTTTGGGTCTCCTCGGGACTAAGAACTGGGTACAACTGTTAAAACTGTTTTTACAAATTAAAAACATTTTTTTTAATTGCCATGTAAAATTCTCAAACATTTTTGTGGACTTTTTTAATTTCACTTGGACCCCTCATTGTCATTTTTTTCAGGCAAGGTATATTGTTATGAACTTTTAGAAAGTTGACATTTTTTTGCCTAAACCAAACTGCCCTTTTTGCCATTGTCCAGGGTCACAAGAGTGTGAATGTCTCTCCTTTGGTGTGTTGTGTATTCTTTCCAGAGAAGGGGAAAAAGGACCTTGGGTGTGGGGCAGGGTGTTCCTCTTCACGGCAATAACCCATCTGTCCAGCACTAAATAGACCAGCCTGAGTCCTATTACTGTCCTCTGCTATAGTGAGTCCTGATCTCCAAAAGGTGCTCCACAGGTCCTGGCCATTGGCTGGCATCAGAGTGTATTCCTCCTGCTTCAAAACAAAACCAAACCTTAGGTGAAAATCTAGCCATTGCCAATGCGAAGCTCCAGCTTAAGCTTCTTGTGTGGACTTGAACTCAGAGAACATAAACTCTTGACCAGGACATACCTGGACCCTGTATCCAACCCCCGCTCCTTCCCGGTCAGCCTGAACTTATGACTATGACCTAGTATAGCGCAACAAGATACCTAGGAGTAGTGCTATGTGCTTTTAGGTGTTATTTTCACCTAAAATCTTTGATACTTATAACTTAAATTTCTCTTTTTGTCATTTTAGTATTTTTTACTTATAAAAATTTACCCGATTTTTATAAATTGGTTTGGGATTTTCTTGTGGTGGATTTTCACTTTATTACTGATTAAGTGCTGAATAAATACTTTACACATTGCCTTTAAGTTAAGCCTGACTGCTGTTGTGCCAAGCTACCAGAAGGTTAAGCACAGGTTTATTTAGTTATGTTTGTGTTTCACCCTGACAAGGATTGTTTTATTACTTGAGTGGGGCTCTCACCCTCCTTATCCAATAACCCAATTTTTAACAAATACTCACTGTAAAAGGTGGCTGGGCTCTGCTTTGTGTACGGTCAAAATCTGAATAATGCAGAAATTGAAATCCCCTTTTTTCCTCTGATGATACTGGGATGGTCAGAATCAATAGCCTCCTTTGAAAGATCGATCTACAGGATAAATTACCAACTGTCCAAATATGAACAAATATGGACCCTATTCCCCGAGAGCCTTTCATGAAATACTCTATCTACAGGGCCAACATAATCCCCCAGACTACGGTGGCCTCACTAAGGCCCCTCTCAAAGATGGCCACACTATCCAGTGAGAGATCTCTCTTACTAGTACTTTCAATAGAAACTAATCCATAATGTTAAGTTATTTTTGTAAATTAGGCTGTTGGTTGCCTAGGGTGTGAGCCCTGGTCAAGCAACAGCCACAATGCCTTTCAGGGTAAACCACAAAAGTCACTAAATTAACCTGTGATTAACCCTGGGTAGCTTTGCATAAAAAGCAGTCAGGCTTAACTTAGGGGCAATATGTAAAGTATTTATACAGCACACAAACAGTAATAAAGTAAAAGCATAACACAAGAAAAATCCCAAACCAATTAAAAAAACTAGAGTACATTTTAATACATTATTTGACACCAAAATGTCAAAAATCCAATCAGTAGAACCGGAGATATGAATTTTTAATGTCTTAGCGCAAACTAGCGCCTAAAAGATCAAAGCACCCACCAAGGACATTAAGGGGCCGATTCTGATGCGGGTTGGAAAAGCTTCCCGACCGAATCGGTTGGGAAATGGTGTCCGACCCACTCGGATCGGGAAAGTCCGACCGGCGGAGTAGGATGCATCCGGATGCTTCCAGATACGATTTGGTTGAACTCCCATTGACTTCAATGGGAACATTTGTTCCTAACCGCATCAGAATTGGGCCCTCGGTCGGGAAGACACGTTCCCGATCCGATTTGGAAGGAGCAAATGCCGTTAGGAGGCCTTCCTAACCGCATCAGAATCAGGCCCTCGGTCAGGAAGCTTTTCCAACCCGCATCAGAATCGGGCCCATAGTCGTTTGAGACCGGGTGAAAGTTGAAAAAGTTGGCCGACCATGATGGAGCACAGTTCAGATACAAGAAGTGGATTGGGCCTGGTCAGCGCTTACCTTCGGACTTAGAAATATTTCTGAGAAAAATTATCTGAGAAGTTAAAGTTTAGCTGGGCAAGGCAGCAGGAGATGTCCGAGAAGGGAGCGTTGTTGGATAGCCTTGTCTCAAAGCCATGGTGAATATTTCTACTTTCTGACTTAGAAATGGAAGTCAAAAATCGGCAATGGGACAAGGCAGGGGGGCTGTAGTCGGAGACAGGTCCACAAAGCCAGATACAACTTTGGAGAAGTACCACTGAAAAGGATTTGCTGCTCAGTCTCCTCCTGGGTCGCAAAGCAGTTTTTAGCCAAAAAGTTTCCAAGTCCCCACTTTTGGATTTTGTTTATCTGGGCACCTTTAGCACCACTTCCAAATCAAGACTGGAGGGGCATCACTTGGAGGGTCAGGTCTCACTCAGGCTGGGTGCAGGTGAGTGTTCAATATGGAGGAAGCCTTTTGGGTCCCTGTGACTCTGAACAAGAGGCTAGCAATCTAGCCCTTGTGAGTCACTCTGGAGGTCCTGGGACAGTTGAAGATCTAGTCCTTGTACCCAGGCAGAAGGTGGCAGAGCAGCAGGACAAAAAGGCATCAATCCAGCAGGGCAGCAGTCCTTCAGAGCAAGAGTCCATCGGAGTGGAAGTCCTTCCAGCAGCACAGTAGTCCTTCCTCCTGGCAGAGTATCAACGGGGCCAGAAGTGTACTGAAGAGTTGATGTATGAGGTCTTACTTTTATACCCTATTGCCCTGGTTCTGGGAGTTGTATGAAGCTGCTAGACAGTGGCTTTGAAGTGCATGCAATTTCCTGCCTCCCTGGCCCTGGCTCCCAGCCGGCTACAATGACAATGTGGATTTGCTAGGCTCTTTGTGTAAAGGCAGAGCACAGGCTATTTAGCTGCAAGTGGGGCTGTGCTCATCTCTACCCCCTCATCCTGCCAGCAGATGGCCCATTCAGACAAACTTAATCTCTCTAGTGTGTAACTGTCTGGGAGGAATTCACAAAGTCTAATTGTCAGTTACACTCAGTCATGTGACCTAAGATGGGCTACAGGCACAAAAGGGCAGGAAAATGCTAACTTTCTAAAAGTGCCAATACTGATCCCAATTCACCATCTCACATCATGATCACACAAAGCACTTGATATGACCTTATATTTTATTTATACATTTGTTATTTCAAATCATTTTTTCAAAATCACCAAAGGTGCATTATTCATTGATTAGAACAACATTTTGTCACAAACCATTACACCACATAGAGACACAAAAACATTATTACATTGAATGACATTGATTACAACATCACAAACAAAATATTTGACAATTTATTAACATAAACATAAAAAACTAGTAAAAAAGTGGTACAAAAATCTTGGTAGCTCCAGTTCTGTAATTTCTAAAGACAATAATTTTTTTTTGTCATAAAACAAAAAACATGCCCTTTAGGCTGATGTTTCAAGACCTGACTTATATATTCCTTTAACAAGGGCAATACCAAACAGTGTGCCAATTGGACTCAATATACACCTATCTCAGTAATAATTCAGACACTGGAGAAGGAAGATTGAATACTAATCGACAAGGAAGAAATCAACAACAACAATCTGCTCCTTTTTTAGGCAGAGGCCAGCAACGGCCACGAGGCAGAAACATAAACCAGCCACGGGAGATGACAACAAGACAACAGTATTACAAAACGTAGTCGTGTCCCCCATTTTCAATTTATCAGATCGACCATTGTCTGAAACAGAAGTGAGCATTTTAGAAAAAGGACTTTCTTTTGTGCCAACGAAAACCACAGATTTTGTGAAAATGAAATCAGAGGTGATAGAATTCTGTTGCAAAATTCGTCTAAAGGCGTTTCTTTTGGCTAATACTTTTCTGTCTACTACAGAAGCCTCAGGTTTGAGGAATAAATCTACATTTTGCACTCCACCGAACAAAATTCCCAAAGAGATTGTAATATTTAAACACACAGTGTTATCCGCAATCAGTGACATGGAAAAGAAGAGCACTTTTGTCAAGCATAACATTTCGAAAATACAAACAGAAGCATTGATAACCCTTAAGAATGATTCCTCAATAACTATTAAACCAGCTGATAAAGGTGGTGCCATCGTGGTCTGCGGCACTACCAAGTATCAAGAAGAAGTATTGAAACAAATAAGTGATACTGAATGCTGTAGGAAAGTTCAAAGTGACCCAACTCATGAAATTCAAGGTGAATTATCGTCCATTTTGAAGCAAGGGTTTGACCATGGTTCTTAGGTCCAAAAGAATTTGAATATCTGATGAAGAAATATCCAAGGATCCCACTGATATATATGCTGCCAAAGGTTCATAAAAGTGAAGTTGAACCACCAGGCCGTCCAATTGTATCTGGATACGAATCAGTCTTAGAACCAATTTCAAAATATGTAGACTTTGTTCTAAAGCCACTTTTTGGAGAGGTCCCCTCGTATTTAAGAGACACTATGGACTTCATAACTAAAATTGAAACAATTGTGTTCTCGACTGAAAATCTGATATTGGTCACTTTGGATGTAGTGTCATTATACATTCAAATACCACAAGAAGATGGATTAGAAGCCATTGAAATGTTCTTGAAATGAGATCCAAACCAGAGCGAGTTCCTATGCAGTTCATCATGAGTCTGGCCAGCTTTGCCCTCAAAAAGAACTACTTTAAATTTGGAGATGATTTTTATTTCCAAGTAAAGGGGACTGCTATGGGTTGTCCATTTGCGCCGGAGCTAGCAGTACTATACATGGTGAAATTTGAAGAAAGATACATTTACAACAATAATCCTTTTCAGCATCACATCTCACATTGGGTGAGATATTTCGATGATATATTCTTCATATGGACAGGTCAAATTGACACACTGAAGCAATTCCTTAGTTGGTTAAATGACAGGACGACAGACATCAAATACAGTGTACTTCATAAATCTTGGAAAATTACATTTTTGGATGTTGAAGTCTATGCCTCAGAGGGACTTTTAATGACAACACTTCATACAAAACCAACAGATAGGAACAAAGCCCTAGATTATACCAGTCATTATCCTCGTGGTCTTAGAGACAACTTAACATTCGGGCAATTTTTGAGGATAAGAAGGAATTGTTCACATTAAACAGATTACAACTTTCACGCAACAAATCTGGTGGACAAATTAAAAGCACGAGGCTATCCTAAAAGACTCCTTAAACATTCCATAAAGAGAGTGTGGTGGACACCTGGAGAAGAACTGTTACATAAAAGAGAAAAACAGAAAGTAGATCATCTTGAATGCGTCACCACATTTTGCTCAAAGACTAACCAACTGAAGAAGGTAATTAGTTGTAATTGGCATTTGCTTGTAGGTCTTGATGCGTCTTTCACAAAACCACTGTTTGAGCTCAAAAAAGAGAAAAGTATTGTAAATCAATTAGTTCAGGCATCCCTACCTAAGACATCAGTTAAAAACACACTACGTAAACAGTTACAACTACCACCGATTGTGGGCCACCCCAGGTGTGACACATGCACCTGTTGCAATCAAACTATTGAAGGTTCATTGTTTTCATACAAAAATATCAACTGGAAACACATCTCTTTTTCTAACTGCAAAACAAAAAATGTAGTTTATGGAGTATTGTGTCCATGCCAAAGCTGTACATTGGTAAAACTAATCGGGAAGTATGGCAACAAATTACCCAACATAAATCCAGGATTCGAGAAAAGGTCCTTTCTGCACAATTGGTGAGTCATTGGGTCAATCAGAACCATGTAGAGAGTGATTTACAGTGAACTGTAATATCGGTGATTGAACCAGATATTCAGGGAGGAGACCTGGAGAGACGACTGATTCAGAGAGAGGCACTGCTAATAGTAAAATGTAACTCTGCGGTTGATGGACTAAACGAAATGCCAGAGCTGCAAAATGTATAAATTTACAAAGATTTTCCAAGGCCTCGCTTAAGAACCTGAAGAATCATATGACTCTGTACTCAATCACAACCCTTATTGAAGAATGGTTCATACTTTTGAACTACAATTCCCATGACTCCCTGAGTTAACTCATACACAGGAAGTACAAATAGAAGTGTTCAAATGTGACTATATACAGCACTTTTGGTCTACACGTTTCTGCGTTTAAGATACTGGGATGAAATTTTCATCTCAGCTGAGACCGTCCGTTTAAATAAACAGAAAGATTCCACTATCTTAGTGGGTGACGCGGTAGTGCAGACCCGGAAGTGATTGACGTATCCAACTGGCCAAATACCTTCATCGAATGCTCTGCAAGGAACAGATAGCGCGGAGAATAGTAGCCCCGTACGATGTTCCCTTAAACTAAAGGTACGTGAATATTGGTCCGATAGGCTTGGGTGTATAGTACGCTGCATGTCGATCGCATTGTGGGGCAGCTAGCAAACTGCGGATTGTTCCTGTCTTGAATTGCGGTTCTCTTTTCTTGCATTGCAGTGAATACAACACATTACCAGGAAGCTTTTGTTGGCTCCCTTGGTCGGGAAGGATGTTCCCATTAAAAGTAAGCATTTACATACTCAGTCAAGAAGTTGTTTGTAACAATAGACATGGAAAAAAGATTGGCTCTCTTTGTCTGTCTCAGTGTCTAAGTATGTTGTGAAGCTGGGGCTGCTTCCAAAGTGCTAAGGAAAATTAAGCAGGAGAGATCTATTGTGGATAAAAGAGGTAAACATGATGTGGATGGTGCATGTGAGGTATGTTGTTACCAAGTATGAGGACGTTTGGTAATATAAATGTTTTTTTATAATTTTTTCAGCTCATTGGATGTTCTGAGTCCTGAGGAGAACCCAGTAAGACATATAATAGGGTTTGAAATGCATCGACTGTTGTTTGTCCAAAGGTGTTCTATGCAAGCATCTACCATGGAGGCTCATAATGTGAGTTATTATTGAGATGGTGTATATTATGCCCAATTGGCACACAGTTTCGTATTGCCCTTGTTAAAGGAATATATGTCAGGTCTTGAAACATCAGCCTAAAGGGCATGTTTTTTGCCCCAAAAATGTATTGTCTTTAGAAATTACAGAACTGGAGCTACCAAGATTTTTGTACCAGTTTTGTACTAGTTTTTTATGTTTATGTTAATGAATTGTCAAATGTTTTATTTGTGATGTTGTAATTAATGTCATTAAATGTAATAATGTTTTTGTGTCTCTATGTGGTGTAATGGTTTGTGACAAAATGTTGTTCTAATCAATGAATAATGCATCTTCGATAATTTTGAAAAATTATTTGAAATAACAAATGTATAAATAAAATATAAGGTCATATCAAGTGCTTTGTGTGATCATGATGTGAGATGGTGAATTGGGATCAGTATTGGCACGTGTGTAGTTTTATTGATTGTTGAAGTAGGCCTAGCCTTACTGATTATGGGCCCAACCCTTTCTAGTTGATAAACTTTTTAAAAGTGGCATTTTCAAAATTGTAATGAAAATCCTGACTTTACCATTAAAGAGGTCTTATTATTACAATTTCATATGCACCAAACATGACATAGCTAACTGCTCCCAATTGGAAATTACAGCCTATTAAATGCAATAAGGAACTCCAATATTATCCTATGGGAGGGGTAGGCCTCACTGTGGTGAAAAATTAATTTGGGGCTTTTTCCCTACGAAGACATGTAAAACTTTAAAGTACATGTCCAACATTTTAATTACACAGCACTGTGGCGTATGGTCTACCCAGGGCCTACCTTACTTACATGTAATAAAAGGAGAGTTTTAGGCTTGGCAAGGGGGTTTTAATGCCAAGTCAACATGACAGTTTAAAACTGCATTCAGGCTTCAGTAGCAGGCCTGGGACATGATTTATGGTGCTACTTAAGTGGGTCGCACAGTAAGTGCTGCAGGCCCACTGGTAGCATTCAATTTACGGGTCCTGGGTATATGGTATACCACTCTACAAGGGACTTATAAGTAAATAAAATTTGCCAATTGGGTATAAGCCAATTAAATCATGTTTAGGGGGAGAGCAGAAGCACTTTAGCACTGGTTAGCAGTGGTAAAGTGCAAGTCCCAAGGCCAACAAAACAAATTCAGCAAAAAGTGGAGTGAAAAAAAGAAAATGCTGGAGGGTGAACCTGCAGATAGGGCCAGGTCCAACAGGTACATCATACTTTATCAAATGAGATTTATTGCTCGAACTATGGGATACTGCGGAAAGACTTTTAACAGACACTCGCCCCTGATCGTCCACAATTGCTTAATGCTCCTTGAGTTTGCACAGCAATCCTGCTGATTACACAGAGAATGATATATGTAAATGCTAGCTATACTGGAGACAAGACTGACTACAGTGAATACTTTATGGCCCTGGATCCATTACCCATCCTGTGAGGACAGATATATTTCAGTTTTTTAATATGTATCCATTGGGGAATGTGAGCCTTGTGCAATGGCAATATGTGTGTAATTGGTTATAAAAATCCTTAAGAAAAATATTCAAACCTAAAACTTACTTTGCAGCTTACACATCAAATCAACAACAGTGTGGCATACAAGAACTACACCTCTGGAACTAGAAATACCAGTTTAACCTGGGAAAAGGAGTGTGGAATACTCAGTTGGTAACCCATGAAATTATGGAAAATTAAGTTTGAAACTAGACTTGAAAAGTACTTAAAATTCTTTACTCTGTAAAGAGCTGTGAAGTCTTAATTTCTTTTGGTCTGAGTAATGACTGGAGTAGGTGACAAATAAAAATCCAAACACAAACTGAAGTAATGCTCTTCTCCTAGCATTTGCATCTGAAAATTCATACTCAAACAGAGCACACCAGCATAGGCCTTAAGGTGGCAAGCTGTCCTCTCTAGAAAGTCAACATGCTTTAGATTTTGCTGTAAGCCAGCTCCAAGATGCAAATCTACAAACATCTTTACTATCCTAGCTTACTCACTGAGAAAGAACTCAAAGTCTCTAAAAAGTGGACTAGTTCTAGGCATACCAAAGTGGTGAGAATCACCTTCAAAAAGTGGACTGAAAACTTTCCACCTTGCTCATGCACTGAACATGACTGTGGTATATAAGCACTACACCTCAAGAAGTATAAACAGCATTGCAACCTGGTAAAAAGTAGACAGAATGCTGCATGGGTAGTCACCCAAAACGTACAAAATGAAGTATTAAGGTAGGCCTGAAAAGTGCTTAAAATACTTTTTAAACAGCTGTAGAGTCCTTAACATCTTCTGGTGTATGTGATGACTGGAATAGGTCAGAAAGGAAAATGCAAACTTAAACTGGAGCATCTTATTCCTGCTTCTAATTAAAGAGTGTAAAGACATCTCTAGATGACAAATTTTGCAAGTACTTCACACTCAACTTCAAACCACGCTCACATTCTAGAATACATAATATTGGGCCAGATGTACGACCAGTGTAAATTGCGAGTCGCAATTTGCGCTCAATTGCGAGTCGCAATTTACAATGTACAACAGTGTCAGAAACACTGATTGCGATTCCCAATGAGGTCGCAAAATACGAGTCTCATGAATATTAATGAGGCACTAGCAATTTGCGACCCCATTGGGAATGGCTGACCCTCCCAGGGATGGGTGGCCTGCTGGGCTCAGCAGACCTCCATGTCTGGGACTGCTTTTCAATAAAGCAGTATTTTTTTTAAATGCAGCCCGTTTTCCTTAAAGGAAAACGGAATGCATTTAAAAAAAAAAAATGAAACGTTTTCATTTCATTTTTTAAGGGCAGGTCCCTGGGACCGCTGCCTGCCCCTAAAAATATTTTCCCCTGCATTTGCAAAGGGGAAGGGGTCCCCTGGGGACCCCTTCGCATTTGCAA
Organism: Calotriton arnoldi; assembly: GCA_963921515.1. Taxonomy (NCBI): domain Eukaryota; kingdom Metazoa; phylum Chordata; class Amphibia; order Caudata; family Salamandridae; genus Calotriton; species Calotriton arnoldi. Next base: position 4,365,550 of record CAWUFW010000202.1, on the reverse strand, counting down.
CTGCATTACCACCCTCTTGAAGAGGGCGGTAAATTGCGAGAGTTTTGCGACTGAAATTGCGGTCGCAAAACATTCGTACATGGCTTGTGATTCGCTATTAGGAAAGGAACGCCCCTTCCTAATAGCGAGTCGCAAAACACTATTTTGTGAGTCGCAAATTATTTGTGAGTCGCAAAATAGTGTTAGTACATGGCCCAGAGGAAAATTGCATGCGCAAACGGGTCGCAAACCCATTTGCGCATGCAATTTTCCGTCGCACATCTGGCCCATTGTCCCTTACGTCATATATTGGTGTTCTCTGATTATGATTTTTCAAATGCATGTGTTAGGAAGCAGGAGCATGTTACTCTAGTCTGAGCTTACATTTTCTTTTCTGACCTATTGTGACACAGTCATCACATAAACCAGAAGTTAAGGCTTCAACAGCTGTTTACAGATTACATTTTTTTAAGTAATCTTTTTACTTTTTTTTATTGTGTATTGACAAAACAAACAGCAATAACAAATCCCCCCAAAACCGAAGGCATGCAGACTGGTTTTCATGCAACAGAATATATTACTCCTTAAAGTAACCAGACTGTACTCCTGTTTTGCTGCCATAGCCCCCAAATCTCTCCAGTCAGTGAATTCCACCCCCTTGATCCTCTGAGTATTTTAAGTAATCTTCCATGATAGTTTGAAACTTCATTTTGTACATTGTCACAGGTTACTAATGCACTATTCTATGTATTTTCTCCTGTTAAACTGCTCTTTCATCTTCTTGAGATGTAGTAATTATATTCCATAGTCATGTTCAGTGTACAAGGAAGGCCAAAAACGACTTTTCAGTCCACTTTCTAAAGGAGATTCATACCCCTTCGGTATGCCTAAAAGCAGCCCACTTTTCATGCACTTTGAGAAGATTGTCGTCCAGAGGTTGCACGTGGATTGAGCTCCAATTATTTCTCGGTATATAAGTGATAAAAGTGAAAATGTCTCTAGATGGAAAATTTTGAAACTCTCACACCAAGCTCTAAAGCATGCTGATTTTCTAGAATATGCACTTTTACACCTTAAAGCCTATGCTGGTGCGCTTTAATTGATTATGAGTTTTCAGACACGTGTTAGGAAACGGGCGAGTTACTTCAGTGTGAGTTTGGGTTTTACTTTGTCACCTACTCCAGTCATCAAGAAGAGTAGAAGAAGTTAAGGCTTTTTGAATAATTATCAGGTCTTGTTTCAGACTTCATGTTTACATGGGCTTCTAACGTAGTATTCCATGTACTTCTACCTGGGTGAAACCACTCCTTGTACTTGTTGAACTATAGCAATATTTACTTCAGACATGTTTTTGGATGAGTGACCTGCAAAGTTACTTTTCTGTCTACTTTCTAAAGGCAAATCTCACCCCTTTAGTGCACCTAGCGGCAACACACTGAACACAGTTAAACTTCATCTATCCTTAACTTCCAAATGTCGTACATTTGAAAATCCATAAAATATCCATTGTTGAACTGAATTTCACCAAAATTACTAGATTAAACAGATTGAAAGATGTAACAACAACATAAATATTTCATTTTTTATTTAGAACCAGTAGAGGGTTTTTAAAAAAGAACCTGGTGGATATTTCGGGGCAGATTTACAAGAAACTGACGCATCTGTACAGATGGGTCATTTTCCCTGCACCTCCATGCAAAACCCTTGCGCCACCATGGATGCGCCATATTTACAATACGGCGCACCATGGCGCAAGGATTGTCAGATGCGTCAGGAATTCTGACGCATCTGTTGGTGCAAAAGTCATGCATTGCTGGAGTTGTGTTGCCAGCACGATGCAACTCCAGCAATGCACGGGGAGGCCTATTCCCAAAACACAGCGTCACTCTTAATGCCTGCTCCAAGCAGGCGTAGGGTTTTTACGCAGTGGCATCCTAGAAATGGCGCATTGAAATCTTGTAGATTTCACTGCGTCACTTCTAGGACGCTTTCCTGCGTGGGAACGCCCACCCTGCATACATTATACCTGACACAGGTATGATGTGGCGCAGGGCTTTACAAGGTGACGCATCTGCCGAAAATGCGTGACGTTGTAAATGGGCGGCAATATGGCACATTGTTTATGCCGCCGCTGCGCCACAATAAGTGACGCAATGGCGGCGCAAAAGTGTTGCAAGGGGCTTGTAAATATGCCCCTTCTTTTTAATGTTTTAGCTTTTTCTATAGTAGTTTTAAATTCTTCTGGAAAAGTGTAAACAGGAATAAATCAAGAGCTCAGAACTATCATGCGCACCCCTGAAATGCAGTGTTGTCATCAATGTCGTAATTTTAGATGTTGCAGTGCTGCTATCAATGATGTCATAGAACATGTCATGAGTGAAGTAATATGTGAGGTAATTAGCAGTACATGGTGAGGGAGCGAGTTAGTTACTTGAGAAAACTATAACTGGTGAATTTCAGTGGTTTTGTTAGCTTAAAACAGTATGTCTTAACTGACATTTTCACTTAAATATAACATCCCTCTAACCTTAGTTTTTTAATGAATTTCTATGTTTTCTTAAATGTGAAGTAAGATGTCCATTGCCGGGCATGTGTTGCGATTGAGCACCCAAACCACTGCCGTGCATGGCCTTCGGCCAGGCCCTGCATCCAACCCCCTGCATGCTCCTACCCCCACAGTGCAGTGTTTGGCCGTGTGCGGCGTTGGGTTGGGTCAGGTCCTAGGCACAGTCCAATCCACCTGCTACACCCAATTCTCACTGCACATGACCATGTGATGTAGCAATATAAAGTGTCTCATTTTAAGTAATACAGACCTACAGAGTTTGTCAAAGTGTCAGAACACCAAAGTATTTAAAAAGCGGGCCTATTGGTTTATCAAGGGGTCAGCATATCAACATATATAGAGCAGACCTATTGTCTTTGTAAAAAAATCACCAATGATTATAGTCAAACGTATATTTTAGAAATGCATAGATTGCAATGATTCATAAAAGAGATTATGATAAAATATTATCAATAAAGCCTAACTTAAAAACAAAAACAGTAACACAGCTTTGAGTCTTTTTTTAAAATTAGTCAAGCTACAAAATGCAACCCTAGAACCCACCATAAGGTGTTGCTGCAATCCAGCTGAAGAGGATCCATGCTTGCAGTTCTTTAAACAAATATGGTAAGTCATCACTTCAATGACTCAGGAGACTTACTGTGTCTATTTTTAATGTTGCTGGGGACTGCTCCTCTCTTTGCAGCACCCCACAACAATAAACAAATGATTGGTGGGTCCCTTGCCTTTTCTACGGGCACCACCAGATGACATAATAACATTTTAATAGGCCCTATAGCATTATGGGACATTCCTTCCCAGAGCAGTGAATGATAAATGAGGGACTCATGTCACTCATTTATTATTCTTTATTTGGCCTTTCTTTGTTAATATTTTGGGTGCCCAGGTGCCCACCCGGGACACCAACACTCTTTAATAAGTTGAGGTAAGCAGGGGGAGCCCCAAGGTTCTTGCCAACTCCCCAACCAGCACCTATTTCAGGTGCCGGTAGGAGCCAGCATTTATTTTTTAAATTGGGTGCCCTGATGGCCGCCCAGGGCACCCATAACTGGCAAATCATTGGGGGCAGCGGGGGATCCTCAACCTCTATTGCTTTGCTCCTGACCAGGCAGGTGCAACTTATTTCTCTGCTCCCCCTGGGTAGGAGCAAAGTTGTGTTCCCTGCCCAGCAGACTGCGGGCAGGGCCTGAAATTTGTATTCCCAGTCCACACTCTCCAGGGCATGGAATAGCAGTGTCCAGGGGGATGAGGTTCCCAGGACACTACTCTGATTGGGCCCCAAGGGATTCGGTCACCGGGGCCAGTCTACAGTTTGGGGTTGTGGGCTTGATGCCCCTCTTCTCATGAATAAACTAGCTCAGGGGTGGGGTCGCCGGGTCCTCTCAGAGGCTCACAGAGGGGGCTGCAAATGTCACAAGCCACTCACCTGAACTCCAGGGGGTTCCGATGGGGCGACACTGGACCTTAACTCCCTCTTGGGACTAACCTTGTTAGCATCAGATGAACGCCACACTGGTGATGGTTCCCAAAGGAAAGGGGGTTGGGAGTGAGAGAAGAGAAGAGAAGACAAAAACGTAGTGTGGACTGGTCAGGTCTTCTGATCACCTGAGTTTGCTGGGAGCTGGGTTTTTTAATAGGATTTCAGGTTCACAGCACAGCGATTATATCTGTTGAGGACTGGTACAATTAGTACAAGCATCAAATATTAAATTTCTATACAATATTAGTTTGATTTGCATTTACTCTGTGTTACATACCATAACTCACTCTAGAACATATGCTATATAGAACACAACGATTCAGGTAACAGGGTACTTTCACGTCAGGGTATCATTAGCGCTAGTCCAGGAGATGGGTAGTTTCACCTTCAAATTCCGGGGAAACTACAATGTGCTAGTGTCCATTATAAATCAAGGTTCCACATGAACTCAACAAGTACATCACAAATATGCAAAAAGAGTCTTTCACTGTTCCAGCAGTTCCAATGTCCCTATAGTATGCAACTGTGCAAATAACCACTGCTTAAGCTTCCTCTGTTCATCAAACTGTCATGCCCATGATCCAAAGTACAATAAGTGCGACAGCGCTGTCAAACCTCCCGTGTGCAATAGCGCTTTTCAAATATACAGTGCACTATAGCGCTATGCAAAGTACAATGCGCGATAGTGCTGTGAAAATTACTGTGCGCAATTGAGCAGTACAAATTACAGTGCGCGATAGCACTACAAAAAGTACAGTGCACAATATTGCTGGCCAATGTACCTTAGATTTCAAGTTGAGCCTTCCGGTGCGCAGTGCTGAAAATACCTGCTCAATCTTTCTCTTTGTCTTTTCTTCTTTACAGGCCTGGGAGTGTTCCACAACAGAAGTGGAGCAGAAGAACCAAGAGGGTCCAGAGAGGCAGACACAGCAGTGGTCCAAGATTGCAGGAGCACAGGTGAGTCTTGCTTTCCGATGAGACCAAACATGCGGCAGAGAGAGGGTGCTGTTTATGTGGCAGCGCCCTCTCAAGATGGCCACCAATGCATGTGGAGGGCCGTGGGTAGTCTTCCCCATGATCTGATCCACATGCTTCCCTGTGGGCAGTCCAGAGCAGTTGTTTGAGCCACGTTTGGAACAAATGCAGTGTTGCATAGTTGCTACCACTGCCACCAGGGAATAAAGCAGCTTTGAGAGTTTGTGCACCAATCACATAACATAGAAAGTATCCGCAAATATGAAACATGCAATCCAATGTACATTAAGCACTCAGTCAGGTTCTCTACTACCACCAGGGAAAAATTGAAGTGCATACACAACACACCTTAAAACAGGGGAGGGGAGCCACCTACTCGGTTACCTCTGACTTATAAGCACACCATGGGGGTGCATGAGATTTATTGGTGTGTTGTGGCCCGTGAGGATGCGGAGATCATGACAGCATGCCCGCTCCCTATAATTATTGAATTAGCCCCATTGTTTTTTGCCCCATAGATGGCCCCTCTGGGAACCCCCCACAAGGCTTAGGGGTGACAGGCAGGGTCCCTGAGTTCTACAATGACTGCCACCACATCTTTATTGATGTGGTGGCAGGCAATCAGATCCTATGTTAAGATTTGTCGGCTCTGCGGATCCTTAGCAACTTGAAATATACAACAATTTTTAACCTTAATTTCTACAAAAAACTGCTTAATGCATTTACACCAAATCACAAACAGCATACTGTAGGGACAAAGATCTAACTTTGTGCCAAATTTGGAATAATTCCATTAAGCCATATTTGAGGTATCACTGTTGAGATTTCCTAGAGAAAATGACATGGGGAAAATCTGGTTTGGGATCCCCTCCCCTTTTTCTCAGCCCCTGCTTGATGGATCATCCTGAAAGTTTCAAGGAAAGCACTGAGGTGGATGAACTTTCTTTGGAAGGTTTTATGAAGATTTAATAAATGGCAGCAAAGTTATAAGGAAAACAAAAAATGCTTTTCCTATAAAAACATGGTCCTAAATATCACTAACAGGTGGTGACTCTGGGGAAAAAAGTAAATGCAAATAGTTCCAACTGCACCATCCGCAATCAAGAGCTGACAGGAGCCACTCTGGGCAGTACTCATTGGTAAAATCAGGATGTGGACATCTCCAATTTATGTATCAGAAACAGATTGCCCAGGTGGTGCGCTGGAGGAATCGTACAGTTCCAAAAGATGAAGAGGTGAAAACTGATCCTGCAGATGTCTTGCATAAGGAAAAAGTAGAGAAAGACAAAGATTTGCAGTATTTTCCAACATACTGCAAAAAATGCCACCAAGTTATCAGTTCAGACGAGACAAACAAACAAGTTTGTACAAAAGTGCTGAAGTGTTACTTGGAAGAGAATCGCAAAGATTTGTATAAAAGAATGTAAAATAATTTTTAAAACCATAAAAACGTTTCAAACCGGTATTACTAAACTGTAATAAAAAACAAAAAATACAAAGAAAATGCAACAAAAGTGTGGAAAAAACAGCACACAGACCTGCCCCCCCAAAAAAAAGTATGCTTTTAATCTCTTTTACTCATATCTATAGGTTTTGTGCTGAGCGACCCTTGACCTTGCCAGGTAGGTCGCTCCCCCACCACACAGCTCCGCCTGTGCTGTCTGCCCGCTGCTCCTGTAGGTAAGATCGCCCTCCGCTTGTGGCCCCGGTGCCAGTTTTGTCTGCTTGTCTCCCCTTTCCTTTCTGTGCCCCTCGCTGCCCCACTGTTGTTGTGCCCGTGATTTGCCTGCTTTCCCCCCGTTTTTCCTTCTGTGCCCCTCGCTGCCCCACTGTTGTTGTGCCCGTGATTTGCCTGCTTTCCCCCCGTTTTTCCTTCTGTGCCCCTCGCTGCCCCACTGTTGTTGTGCCCGTGATTTGCCTGCTTTCCCCCCCGTTTTTCCTTCTGTGCCCCCGCTGCCCCACTGTTGTTGTGCCCGTGATTTGCCTGCTTTCCCCCCGTTTTTCCTTCTGTGCCCCTCGCTGCCCCACTGTTGTTGTGCCCGTGATTTGCCTGCTTTCCCCCCGTTTTTCCTTCTGTGCCCCTCGCTGCCCCACTGTTGTTGTGCCCGTGATTTGCCTGCTTTCCCCCCCGTTTTTCCTTCTGTGCCCCTCGCTGCCCCACTGTTGTTGTGCCCGTGATTTGCCTGCTTTCCCCCGTTTTTCCTTCTGTGCCCCTCGCTGCCCCACTGTTGTTGTGCCCGTGATTTGCCTGCTTTCCCCCCGTTTTTCCTTCTGTGCCCCCGCTGCCCCACTGTTGTTGTGCCCGTGATTTGCCTGCTTTCCCCCCGTTTTTCCTTCTGTGCCCCTCGCTGCCCCACTGTTGTTGTGCCCGTGATTTGCCTGCTTTCCCCCCGTTTTTCCTTCTGTGCCCCTCGCTGCCCCACTGTTGTTGTGCCCGTGATTTGCCTGCTTTCCCCCCGTTTTTCCTTCTGTGCCCCTCGCTGCCCCACTGTTGTTGTGCCCGTGATTTGCCTGCTTTCCCCCCGTTTTTCCTTCTGTGCCCCTCGCTGCCCCACTGTTGTTGTGCCCGTGATTTGCCTGCTTTCCCCCCCGTTTTTCCTTCTGTGCCCCCGCTGCCCCACTGTTGTTGTGCCCGTGATTTGCCTGCTTTCCCCCCCGTTTTTCCTTCTGTGCCCCTCGCTGCCCCACTGTTGTTGTGCCCGTGATTTGCCTGCTTTCCCCCCGTTTTTCCTTCTGTGCCCCTCGCTGCCCCACTGTTGTTGTGCCCGTGATTTGCCTGCTTTCCCCCCGTTTTTCCTTCTGTGCCCCTCGCTGCCCCACTGTTGTTGTGCCCGTGATTTGCCTGCTTTCCCCCCGTTTTTCCTTCTGTGCCCTCGCTGCCCCACTGTTGTTGTGCCCGTGATTTGCCTGCTTTCCCCCCGTTTTTCCTTCTGTGCCCCTCGCTGCCCCACTGTTGTTGTGCCCGTGATTTGCCTGCTTTCCCCCCGTTTTTCCTTCTGTGCCCCTCGCTGCCCCACTGTTGTTGTGCCCGTGATTTGCCTGCTTTCCCCCCCGTTTTTCCTTCTGTGCCCCTCGCTGCCCCACTGTTGTTGTGCCCGTGATTTACCTGCTCTCCCCCCCGTTTTTCCTTCTGTGCCCCTCGCTGCCTATCGCCATTCCCGCCGCTGCGTCCCCTGCGGCCCCGCCCCCCTGACTGCCCATTCGCTGCTCCTCCCTCCCACCTCCCCATAAATGGCGGCCGCTGCACGGCCGCGCAGTGGACGTGCGCAGCGGGCGCGCCGCTGGCGCGCCGAAGGCGCGCCTAAGGCAAGCCCGTCTGCGCCCGTCCGCGACTGGACCGCGCCCAGCGCCAGAACCCCTGGATCCCACCGATGCAACACCACTCGACGGACCTACGACGCCGCCACACTCACCGCACTCAATGCCGGCCGGAACCCTGCCTGCTACCGAGCCTCACCGAGACGCACCCACGGACCCTTCACCTGCCAAACCTGCCGATTCACCTGCCCCCTGACGTGCACCACCTCCGCCAAGTCGAGCAACAGCAGCAACCACCTGAAATGCATCCTGCTGAACACCCGCTCCGTCCACAGGCACGCCGTGGAACTCTGGGACCTGCTCGACGCAACAGCACCGGACATCGCCTTCCTCACCGAAACCTGGATGAACGCCTCCTCAGCGCCTGACATCGCCATAGCCATCCCGGATGGATACAAGATCACCCGGAAGGACCGCGTCAACCAGACGGGAGGAGGCATCGCCATCGTACACAAGAACACCATCCGCATCTCGACTAACTCCGACGAGACCTTCACCGCCGCCGAACACCTACACTTCCAGATACACACGGACCCCAAGACCACCCTCCGAGGCACCCTCATCTACAGACCCCGGGACCACGCACACTATTCAGCGAAGACATCGCAGACTTCATCAGCCCGCACGCCATGCCCTCCGCCGACTACATCCTCCTAGGGGACCTCAACTTCCACCTGGAGAACAACAACGACAGAAACACCACCGCCCTGCTGGACAACCTCGCCAACCTCGGACTCAAGCAACTGGTGAACACGCCCACCCACTACGCCGGCCACACGCTTGACCCCGTCTTCTCGTCCAGCAAGCACATCTCCTTCAGCCACGCCACCGGACTCCACTGGACCGACCACAGCTGCGTCCACTTCAGCTTCAGAAAGACTGCGACCCACCACCACCCGCAACAGGCTCCCCGCCGGAGCTGGAGCAAGATCACCGCCGAGCAGCTCACCGCCTCCCTCAGCCAGAACACACCCACCGACACAACGGACCCAAACGAAGCAGCCAGCAACCTCGCCAAGTGGCTGACCGCCTGCGCCGACGACCTCGCACCACTAAAAACCCTCCCAGCAGACCCGGAAGCAAGAAAACCCTTGGTTCACCAACGAACTCAAGGAATCCAAGAAGAACTGCCGCACTCTCGAGAAAACCTGGCGACTCGACCAGACCACAGACAACAGGACCGCCCTCAAGCACGCCACCCGCAAACACCACCAGCTGATCCGTGCCACCAAGAAGTCGGCACTCAAAGAACGACTGGACAACAACGCCCATGACAGCAAGGAACTTTTCAGCATCGTCAAAGAGTTCTCCAACCCCAGCGCCGGAAACAACGACATCACCCCTCGCAAGACCTCTGCAACTCACTCTCCGCGTTCTTCCACCGCAAGATCACCGACATACACAACAGCTTCAACGCACAAACAACGCACCCTACCGCCGAACCAATGCCCGCCACCACCACCCTCTGCAACTGGACCCCGAACAACACCGAAGACACCACCCGCACGATGAACTCCATCCACTCCGGATCACCAACCGACCCCTGCCCACACCACGTCTTCAACAAAGCCGACGCCACCATCGCACCCCATCTCCGGGACATCATCAACTCCTCCTTCCGCACCGCCACCTTCCCGGAGAGCTGGAAGCACGCCGAGCTTACCGCCCTCCTGAAGAAACCAACGGCGGACCCCACCGACCTCAAGAACTACCGCCCCATCTCGCTCCTTCCGTTTCCGGCCAAAGTCATCGAGAAGACCGTCAACAGACAGCTTGCCGCCTTCCTCGAGACGAATGGATCCCTCGACCCCTCGCAGTCCGGGTTTCGGGCCAACCACAGCACCGAGACCGCCCTTATCGCAGCCACCGACGACATCAGAACCCTAACCGACAACGGGGAAACAGCTGCCCTCATCCTCCTGGACCTCTCCGCGGCGTTCGACACCGTCTGCCACCGCACCCTAGTGAAGCGCCTCAGCAACATCGGAATCCGAGAGAAAGCACTGGAATGGATCATCTCGTTCCTCGCCGGAAGAACCCAGAGAGTCCGCCTCCCCGTTCAGATCCGAAGCCACCGAAGTCATCTGCGGCGCTTCCACAAGGATCCTCACTCAGCCCGACCCTCTTCAACGTCTACATGAGCCCCCTCGCAGCCATCGCACGCCGACACAACCTCAACATCATCTCCTACGCCGACGACACCCAGCTGATCCTCTCCCTCACCAACGACCCCACTACCGCCAGAGCCAACCTGCACGACGGGATGAGAGACGTCGCCGACTGGATGAGGAACAGCCGCCTTAAACTGAACTCAGACAAGACGGAAGTCCTCATCCTGGGCTCATCACCCTCCGCCTGGGACGACTCCTGGTGGCCCCCGGCCCTGGGCACCGCACCCAAGCCAACGGACCACGCACGCAACCTGGGCTTCATCCTGGACTCCTCCCTATCAATGACCAAACAAGTCAACGCCGTCTCATCTTCATGCTTCAACACCCTGCGCATGCTCCGCAAGATCTTCAGATGGATCCCCACTGAAACCAGGAAGACCGTCACCCAGGCACTCGTCACCAGCCGACTGGACTATGGGAACACCCTCTACGCCGGAACCACAGCCAAACTTCAAAAGAGACTCCAGCGCATCCAGAACGCCTCCGCACGACTCATCCTGGACATCCCCCGACACAGCCACATCACCGTACACCTGAAAGACCTGCACTGGCTCCCCGTCAGCAAGAGAATCACGTTCAGACTCCTCACCCACGCACACAAGGCCCTCCACGACCTGGGCCCAAAGTACCTCAACGACCGCATGTCCTTCTACACGCCCACACGCCAGCTACGATCAACCAGCCACGCCCTCGCCACCGTACCACGCATCCGCAGAACCACCGCCGGAGGAAGATCCTTCTCCTACCTGGCGGCCAAGACCTGGAACTCCCTCCCCACTCACCTTCGGCGAACCCAGGACCATCTCGCCTTCAGGAAGCAGCTCAAGACCTGGCTGTTCGAGCAGTAACTTACCCCCTCCCCCAGCGCCTTGAGACCCTCCCGGGTGAGTAGCGCGCTCTATAAATGCCGTGATTGATTGATTGATTGATGTCATCAGATTGGATAATTTCACACTCTCTGGTAAGGGATCAGGTGTTGTGACCAGTACTGCTTGTAACTGTGCACCATTTGCAGAGATTCTGACTACCTATGAATAGGCATTGTGAATGTAGAATATGATTCAAAAACACTAGAAATTCAGAGACAAAAACAAAGTTAAAGTGACATTATGGTTAGGTATGGAAAAAAGACCTTAACTTACATAGCAAACACTCAATTTTACTTGACAAACCAGAAGTTGAAGTGAGGCTAATGTTAGGTGACAGTCATATAAAATGTCATGTTTAAAAACTGAAATACTTTTGACTTTTTCCAGTTATAGTTCAGTTGGTTAACTATAACCTGCAGACCCTACAACGCGCTGCTTGTGACCTCACATATTACATTGCTTGTAACATGTTAAATGACGTCATTGATGACATCATTGATGACATCAACATTGGGAGGTATTCAGCAAGCTACACCTAGATTTAATTTCCTATAATTTATCAAGTTATAATGTGGGCAAACTTTCGCAGCATGCAGGAAATGAAACATATCTGTGAAATCCGCTACATTCAGCAAATATATTGCTCTTTTTGCTGGTATTCAGGTGTGTAAGAAACAGAATGGCTCTTTAGACATTAATTGGATAAGCAACGTGAATACAGTCCAAATAAATGTTTGCTCATTATTCACCTTAATGAGATGTGTCTGTTAAGTACCTCATCTGACATAGAATGTTACGTTAAAAGTTTCATTTCTATGCATTAGCCACTGATAAGGCATGCTCAACCAAGCCATATAGACAAATCTTTTTTTTTCTTTTTTATTAAAATCCCCAAAAACACATTTTTTAATACAAGCTTTTTTCCATCCTTTTTTCTTTAAACCCCTCCCCTCCAACCCCCACCCCCTCCCTTCCCCCACAGTGAAGTTACATACCTATGAAAAACGAAGACACAGGTTCCAATAAAAAACACAATCTATGGCCCAATTATATACAAAGCGCTAAAAGAAGTAGATATCTGTGAATTTCATACAATGTATCGAATTCAGTGCATTCTTTAAAGTGCATGTGCATGTGCAAGTCGGAAGAAATTAATCAGAAATCAGCTTCATGATCAAGTAAGCAACATGACATAGACGAAGAAGATAATACATCCCCGATTATATACTTATTATGTGCGATCGATCCTGTTGCGATTATCCCTTGTTTTATCAACCCAATTGGACAGCTGCTCCCATATTTTAAGGCCCTTTTTCCGTGCCCTAGCCCCTTTCCGGGCATAAATGGATTTTTCCAGATTATAAATGGACAGCAGTCGGGCCAACCACTGCTGAAAAACAGGAGGATCTGGGTCCAGCCAGGCAGTGGAGACACAAAGTCTAAAAATAGCCATCGAGATACATAATAATTCTCTTTCCTCATTAATACTCCCTCCCTCTTGGATACCCAATAGAATTAGGGTTGGTGTCATTACTACATTCAGTCGTAGTTTATCTCTAAAAAATTCCCCCATCTGGTTGATAATCGTTGAGAGAGACACATAAGTTGCGAACATATGAACTATGTCCGCTTTGTAGAGGGCACAGCGTGGACAATGAGTTCCTTTTCCTTTACCCCACTTTGAAATGCGATATGGAGTGTAATATAAGAAAAAACAAGTTTTGTAAAATTCGACCTGTAGTTTAGCCGACATCAATGTTAACTGTGAGATGGTAAAAGCTTGGTGAAACAAGATGCCTGTAATTCCAAGTTTAGCTTGCCACCTTTCAGAATATTTCTCTATGTCATCCTTCATCAACTCATTTGATAAACAGTATAAAGTCCCGATGCGAGGGGGGGGGTCCATTTCTTAACTTCTCCACCAATTCATTTTTTACCATTTTGCCTGTCCCACCCCTTTCTTCTGTAAAAAGTCCCTTATCTGGAGGAATTTAAAAAACTCTGTATGTGTGAGATTAAACCTTGTCTTAAGTTCGTCGTATGTGACAAAGCCTAAAACCGAATAAAAACACCCTATTTTGTTGATACCCGATCTCAACCATCTGCCCATGTATGTATCTGAGAATATCTCTGGCAGTTGTGGGCTATTCTGGAGGGGAGCATAATAATTGAGCCTACATAATCCCAGAAGTCGACGAATAGGAACCCATATTTTGTAGGCTTTCATGAGGGTCTTAAATCTTACACTTTTATAGTACCCCATTTCTAACGGACGCCATAAGCATCCCCAGGCTTCAGTACCAATCAACAATTGATACGTTGAGGGATGCTGTGGTGGAACATCACTGGGGGAATCTCTCAAAAGGATCGTAAAATATACTAATGTCGTGGCCCAATAATATAACTTTAAATTAGGTAAAGCCAACCCACCACGTTCTGTGGGGAGTGTCAACCATTTGGCCAATCTTCTGGGTCTCGAATAGGCCCATATAAATTGAGAAAATATATTTTCCAATTTTTTAAACCAATGGTTAGGGAATAAAAGGGGAATGGCTTTCATCAGATACAGCAGTTTGGGGAAATAAACCATTTCAATTCAGTTACATCTACCTACCAGCGTTAAGTGAAGGTTATCCAACTTCCTCAAATTAAGCTTAGTTTTTTCTGCGACAGGTGTCAGAATCACGTCTACAATAGTGTCCAAGTCCGCCTTAATTATAACTCCCAGATAGTTAGCACTCTCGACCACCCTACTGTCCGTTGTTATAACATGTTTGTTGATAACTATCTGCGTTTTCCCCCTGTTCAGGGAATACCCTGACAGTTCCCCAAAGACTGCTGCTTCTTCCTCTATGCTTTTTATGGTTAGATCGAGATCCGGGTTGACCACCGCCACGTCATCAGCGTATGCCAGAACAGAGGTACTATGACCTTGTGTTACGACGGGGGTATATTTGGATTACCTTCCAGTTTTTGCAAGAAGGGGTCAATATATAATGCGAAGAGCAATGGAGAGCAGGCGCAGCCCTGCCTCGTCCCTCTTGTAATGCTCAGAAGTCCCGACGATTCCCAGTTTATACTAACTCTAACCACGGGGTTGGTATACAAGGACCTGACTGCCCTAATGAAGTTTGGGCCAATCCCCTTCCTCTGCCCTGTCCTACATCAAATAAGGATATTATCCTTCTGATATGATCAATGGTCCCCCTTCCGGGAATAAATCCATGTTGGTAATTAACCACTATTTTATCAATTACTCTAGACAGACGGGATGCCAGTACCTTTGAATAAGCTTTTTCATCGCAATTAATTAAAGTAATAGGGCGATAGGAACCTAGCTCTTGTATAGGTTTATTCTTTTTGGGAAAAACAACACTTTTAGCTTCTGCCCATGACTGTGGTGGAATAGCCCCATTAAAAGTTTGAGTAAAAAGGTCCATCAGTACATCTTTTAACTGGTCTGCAAAAACCTTATAAAATTCAGAGGGTATTAGGTCTGGCCCCGCTGCTTTCCCATCTGATAAGCTCGAGAGTGCCAAAACTATCTCATCCATCCTCGGAGATGCTTCTAAGTCCTCTTTATCTTCCTCCATCAGTATAGTCGTGGATATTAGATTTAAGTAATTACTGATTGAGTCAAGTCGCTGATGGGCCAGCTTCTCGGGTTCTTCGGTATAAAGATTCTGGTAATATTTCTGGAAGGCTGCTTGGAACACTTTGGGGCCAGTGACAATGCCCACGTCAGGATCCCTGATATTAGTGACCTCCCTACGTAGGTACTCCTGTCGGGTTCGTACCGCCAATTGGTGCCCTATCTTCTTACTATTTTCATAAACCCTTTATTGGTGGAGTGTGGCCCTATCGACTATTTTTTTCATGAGGACATCACTAATTGCTGCTTTCGCTATAGCAACCTCCATTTGAATCTCGCCAACCCCCTCCCCTGTCTGTACGGCAGGTACGAGTTTTAATTCTGCCTGAACAAGTCTTAGGCGAAGTTCCTGTAGCTTTTGTTTATCGTCTTTCCCTTTATTTAAGGAAAATTGGATGGTCTCCCCACGAATGCCGGCCCAAACATTGACTAGCGAGGCTGTACCTGTATTTATACTCAAGAATCCCGGAATCCAATCCCTCATATGCTTCTTGTAGTTTTCGTCAAGAAGTAATGCTCTCTCAAAAGTCCATATTGGGGAACTTGAGCCTACCCCAATCCCTGTCAGCTCCAATACAAGCAGATTATGGTCAGATAGGAGTCTGGGGTGTCTATCTATTTTGCACTTTGTCTGGATCATAGAAGAGATGAAAAAATAGTCAAATCGTGCATGTTTGTGATGGGAAGCAGAAAAAAAGGTAAACCCATCTTCTAGTGGCCTCCCCGTTGCTCAGACATTCCGCAAGCCATGTGTACTACATAAAAGCAAAAATAACAATTGATGGACAGAATGCAGAATGCATTTGTCACCCTCATCAGCCAGGATAGCTTGACTCCAGTGGCTTGGAGAGCACGGGACCCACATCTGGGCATACCCGTCCCACTCGGGGTGACAAATGCAAAAAGAACAATTGATGGAAAGAATGCAGAACAATGTCATACATTCACCCCAGTACAGACATCTGGGCCTAAATCCATCGTTTTTATGCTCACCATGCCATTCCAGTTTGAACCCAGCCATATGCAAATCAGTTTTGACCCTGCGCCCAATGGGAACAGTCCAGCCCGAACTGCCAGGCCAGGTCCTCCCTGGACTGGAAACAAGCATCCTAGGACCGGTTTCGGGGTTTCACCCCTCATCAGCCAGGATAGCTTGACTCCAGTGGCATGGAGAGCACGGGACCCACGTCTAGGCATACCCGTCCCACTCAGGGTGACAAATGCAAAAAGAACAATTGATGGACAGAATACAGAACAATGTCATACATTCACCCCAGTACAGAGATCTGGGCCTAAATCCATCATTTTTTTGCTCACCATGCCATTCCAGCTTGAACCCAGCCATTTGCAAATCAGTCTTGACCCTGCCCCCAATGGGAACAGTCCAGCCCGAACTGCCAGGCCAGGTCCTCCCTGGACTGGAAACAAGCATCCTAGGACCGGTTTCGGGGTTTCACCGTGTGGTGAGCAAAAGAATGATGGATTTAAACCAGATCCTTGTGTCTGGGGGTGAATGTTTGCATTGTCCAGCATTCCGTCCATCAATTGTTTCTTTTGCATATGTCGCCTTAAGTGGGAAGGGTATGCCAGACGTGGGTCCCATGCTCACTATACCACTGGATTCAAGCTAGCCTGGCTGATGAAGGGTGATGCTCTGAAACCGGTCCTAGGATGCTTGTTTCCGGTCCAGGGAGGACCTGGCTTGGCAGTTCGGGCTGGACTGTTCCCACAAGGAACAGGGTCAAGACTGATTTGCATATGGCTGGGTCCAAACTGGGGTGGTGTGGTGAGCAAAAGAATGATGGATTTAACCCAGATCCTTGTGACTTGGGGTGAATGTTTGCATTGTCCAGCATTCCGTCCATCAATTGTTTCTTTTGCATATGTCGCCTTAAGTGGGAAGGGTATGCCAGACGTGGGTCCCGTGCTCACTATACCACTGGATTCAAGCTAGCCTGGCTGATGAAGGGTGATGCTCTGAAACCGGTCCTAGGATGCTTGTTTCTGTTTCAGGGAGGACTTGGCTTGGCAGTTCGGGCTGGACTGTTCCCACAAGGAACAGGGTCAAGACTGATTTGCATATGGCTGGGTCCAAACTGGGGTGGTGTGGTGAGCAAAAGAACGATGGATTTAACCCAGATCCTTGTGACTGAGGGTGAATGTTTGCATTGTCCAGCATTCCGTCCATCAATTGTTTCTTTTGCATATATTGCCCTAAGTGGGAAGGGTATGCCCAGACATGGGTCCCGTGCTCACTACACCACTGGATTCAAGCAAGCCTGGCTGATGAAGGGTGATGCCCTGAAACCGGTCCCAGGATGCTTGTTTCCGGTCCAGGGAGGACCTGGCTTGGCAGTTCGGGCTGGACTGTTCCCACAAGGAACAGAGTCAAGACTGATTTGCATATGGCTTGGTCCAAACTGGGGTGGTGTGGTGAGCAAAAGAATGATGGATTTAACCCAGATTCTTGTGACTGGGGGTGAATGTTTGCATTGTCCAACATTCCGTCCATCAATTGTTTCTTTTGCATAAAAACAAGAGCGCTTGGAACACTCTGGGTTTTCTCCCTACATACTTAATGGCAGACTTCCAGTTATTTGGTAGATTGACATTAAAATCTCCACAGAGGATGATGGGCAGAGGCCAATGTGCTAGCTCGTTTGTTAACCAAATAAGGACCCCAGGAACATCCATTATGGACCCATGAACAGAGAGTAAAAGTGTCCATTCCCGCTGAGTTGCACTTGGTGATCACCCATCTCCCCATTGAGTCCACCCGTGTTTGTGAAAACTGCATTCTATTATGTCTAGCAAGAATGGCAGCACCCCGGGTACATGATCCTTGAGTGGTCCCTCCTATCAGCTTATAACCCAAATTTTTTAACAGGCCCACCCATGACTCTTCTATGTGAGTTTCCTGCAAGCGGACAACGTCTGCATGCAGTGATTGCAACCCTAGATACACCCTCTGTCTTTTCTTGACATTGTTTAGCCCACATATATTAAGTGTGGCTAAACGAAGCTTCCCAGCACCCATCATTCGTTCCGCCATGGTGTACTATGCAATCCTCGTTCGCGCTTATGTCTAGAACTGCAAAAGTGTCCGGTCTCAAAAATCAAACACCCAATTCAAACAAGTTGTGTGGTTCTGTTTACCCATGTACCCACCCACCCCCCTCCCCCCTCACCACACCCCTGCCCCCTCCCTGAAAACTGAGCAATCAGGCATAGCCTGAGCGATGTGTCCCCAACCCTTTGCCCCCGCCACCCCTCTCTCCGCAGAATATGTAAGGAGTAAAGAAAAAGAAAGAGAAATAAATGAATGAAAGGCAAAACGGCCAATAAAGAGAAGAACAAAATTCCTTCCCCCAATTAGTCCTCTACTACTACTTCCCCCAAGCAATGACTTTGCAGTTTCCTCCTAAATGTCATTGATGTTATTTGACGTTAGCATTACTGTTCCCCGGACTCAGTTCTGTCAAATATTCTTGGGTCTGTATTTCCGATGTAAAACTACGAGTGTGCCCCCTGAAGATGACTTTTACCCTGGCCGGGTTTAAGAGGTAGACTTCGGCTCTGATCCTTTGGAAGGGGTTTATTAGCTGCCGGAGGCGCCATCTTCTTTCCACAGTGGCATGTGCGAAGTCCGGTTTGGAAAAAAATGACACCCCTTCGAAAGATTTTTTTGCATTTGGGCGCGCCTTATCATAGATGTATTGCCTCAGTGAAAAGTTGCCAAAATAGACAAGCATAGCCCTGGGCCTTTCAGATTCATTCAGAGGGTATTTCCTTGCCGTTAGGGGAAAGCGATGTTCCCGTTGGATCTCCGCATTCCAGTCCCACTTTACTTGACCCGGGAAGGCTCCTTTTAGTAGACTAACCACGAAGTCCCTTGGGTTATCGCCCTCCACCCCTTCAGGGATCCCGAGCAGATATAAGTTATTCCGCCGCTGGTGGTTTTCCTGATCTTCTAATTTAAGTATTACAGCAGCCAGAGCCGCGCCCTGTGATGTGTTCTGGACCTTCAGGGATTCTACTTCAGTCTCCAGGGACTGTGTGCGTCCTTCGACGGTGGTCAGTCGGTCCGCAAATTCTCCACAGACTTTACTTAGCTTTCGCATCCCAACCTGTAGTTTCTTAGAGGCGACTCGTGCCCGTCGACTTTCACTATGGTTCTCTTCCTGCATCTGTTTAAGGGACAGAAAAATGGTGGTAAGAGATGGTTCTTGTCCCCCAGCGGTGGGTTCTGCCCCCGCATAGTCTTTGTCACTTATCCCAGGATCTTGGAATGAGAGCTGGGCATTGGAGCAGTCCCATTTCAACTTCTGCTTGCAGTTCCTTAGCAGACCCTCCTTCCCCACCCTCCTGTATTTCTACTTTGAGGATTTTCTTCTTCTTTGCGTGTTTTGAGGATCGTCCAGGGAAGCACTACTGCCAGAGACCAGAGAAACTTCACTTTCAAGAGATGAACATTCCTGTTTGGAAGAGTCCAAACTATCCATTAGAGAAAAAAACTTCTTGCTCCCAGGCCATTCGGGGGATAGTGTTCCCATCTGTTTGTAATTTATATTCCCGGGACCAGGCATGGTAGTATCCTTTCGTTTAATTACTCTGGGGGTCACCTCTTCCTCCTCTCCTTGATCTACCTCTTGCTTGACGGAGCTCGTTTCCAACCCCAAATTCAGAATGGGATTACCACTTTGTGCGGTACTGGGGGTAATCGTAGGAGGATTAATATTGCTCCCGTACAACTCCGCATTCGGATCTGCAACAGTCCCAGACACTACAGGGATTATAGGTTGGGGATGCTCCTCTCCTGATATAGAGGCAACACAGCTTAAGTTGGTATTACTCGCCTCATGAGAAAGTTCAACAGTTTTCCCATACAACAAGGGGGGGCAAGCCAGGAGGCAATAGTTGGTTGCAGAGTCCCACCCTCCTGCAGCCCGTTACCTGAGAGTGCCTTTCCCGCTTGCTTTTTCGTACCTCCGAGGTCCCATCTAGTCCTGGTGGAGCTCTCTTTCTGTCTGGCGTCCTTTGCTGTCTCCAGTCCCGCTCCTACACTTCCGCCACCTGTTGTGATTGCTCTGGTGGTCCGCGGCTTAGTGGACTTCACTCTGCGCCCCGTCATGGTGAAAGGTGCGGCCATGGCTTTGATCTCATTCAGCCACCTCCCAGCCCAGGAAATAATTTGCAGAGCTGCGGTTCAGACACTGAGCAGCCAGCGGCCTCCACTTTGGTGAAACGGCAGCTATGCGTTGCTGTTTCGTACGTTCCCCAGCCTACAGCTGCAGTCAATTGTCTGGCCGGTCATCGGGCGGTAAGAGGAGTGGTGTGGGCGGGCAGTGGGTCTAGGCGATCACCATCTTTGCTCCGACCCATATAGACAAATCTCTGTAATTGGTGAAAATACACTACACATTATTTCTGAAAAGAGCAGAATGGCATACTCCAATAGAACAACACTTACAATCATATTGCAACTTAAACTGTCAGTGAGTCACCCATACATTATACATTCTGCAACAATATATAATGTCTCAAGTCGACATTACGATCTCTTGGTTAATTAATAGGTGAAACTATCTTCAGAACAGTATGTTTTGGGCAAAGATGCCTGAACCCGCTTTTTAAATGCACTCCATAGAATCACATGCAGATTAAAAAAGAGCCAAACCAGGATGATTCATAGGAATCACAGCAAAGGGAAAAAAAGTTTAAAACGACAACCTGTATGGGTCAAAGTTTTTTCTAGCTAAAATGTAAGGATATACATATAAAGATATAAACTCACACTTACCTTACTCCTGTGAAGTAAGAAAAATCAAATTATAAAATGTTAACCATCACTTAGCTCCTGGCGCCACCTCAGTGCCGAGCAGACACTGCTCTCGGTCCATCCCATCAGCCCAGCAGTGCACAACTTTTTGCTCAGTCTGTATAATGCCAATACAGTAGGGGAGTGTACTGCATGCCGAGTCATACCAATGACAGCTGTGTGCACCCCTAGGGTGTAGACCTTCCCTGGCCTACCTCCAACATGAGTGGGAGGTGCTGTGGCACATAATTCCATTCAAGTCTTTATTATGAGATTGGCGGTCCGACCGGTCCAGAACTGCGTCCACGTTGTTCATGCCACCGCTGCACCCGCGATCTACCGCGTGCCATATTATGAGTTGTGCTGTCTGAAACACTGACCGCAGCCACGGCGGACCACCTGGGGGTACCGGGGTGGTCTGAAATGTCGGCAGTGCGTCCAACACTGCTGCCAGGTCCGTGGTCCACCTACTGGGCGTATCACGACTACACAGTCGTACTCTTGGTCTTGCAGCGGTGCTCAACAAACAGCGCCCGGTACATGCCAAAAAAAAATAACATTGACCACTGGATGGATTTAAAGATCTACGCACCTGTTGTGCTTTGGCAAGTGGACATGCCTGCAAATCACTATAAAACACACCCCATCCCTCACCAGCATCCTTTGCATCCAAACTGCAACACAGCAAGGCTGCACTTTTTAGAGAAGGCACCTCTTTTTTCTTCTCCACATTTGGAACTCTCCGCCACCTGTATTTTGTTTCACCTTTTTACCTCTATCACTTGTTTGTTCTTCATTCACATACTCAATTACATTTTGTTTTATTCTCCATGATGCAAAAAAAAAAAACTAGCTTCACTGAGCAAGAGTTGTCAGTCCTCTCCGTAGAAAAATAGAAATGTGCGACAGGATAGCCAACAGAGTGAATGCTGCTAGTAACACCCTGCGCACACAG
The DNA here is from genome assembly GCA_963921515.1 of Calotriton arnoldi. NCBI lineage: Eukaryota > Metazoa > Chordata > Amphibia > Caudata > Salamandridae > Calotriton > Calotriton arnoldi. The sequence goes on along the minus strand of CAWUFW010000202.1, from coordinate 4,343,767 downwards.
GGAGACATTAGGAAGAGGAGGAATGACCTCACGCTGAGGGTCCGCACCAAGTATAACAGCCACCACTTGGACACTCAGAGGACTTGCGGTGGCCCTCCCAGTGCACCATTACAACTCTTACCGTGGGAGGAGAAGGTCTTTGCCAGTCTGCATACTGATGGCTTGTCAGGAATAGAGGAGTAGTGTACTCTGGTAAGTTACACTTCAATAACTGCCACAATATCACAATGCCCTGTTTGCTCTCAACTCTTCTTTTCCTATTCTGTTCTCTATCGACTTTCCTAACATGCAATACTCAAAGTATTTGAGATGTTGATTTGTCTGTGGAAATGTGTATTGTTGCATATAAGACCACCTATACCCAATTCCAGGACATGCCACATGTTGAAATGCTATCTGTATCTGTATTTTAAATAAAAATGTATTTCCAGAACACATGATATGTGTGTAAATGTAAATGTATGGTTCATGCCAAATCCATATTGCCAACAGCTATAGTATACTGATCGTTTGTCAAGAGTTGCTAAAGTGACATTGAATTCACTGAAACCTGGACCAACACCACCTCGGGACCTGACATCTCCATCGCCATTCCCCAAGGATACAAGATCTCCCGGAAGGACCGCCCAACCCACCCTGGGTGGGGAATTGCCATTGTCCACAAATCCACCCTCCCACTGAGCACACTTTCCGACGAGCCCACAGACCTGATGGAACACCTACACTTCAAGATACAGGTCAGCCCTACCACCACCCTCCGGGGAACCCTCATCTACCGACCTCCCCGGACCCCGTGGACCATTCACCAACTCCATCACGGACAGCATTACCCCGCAGGCCATCGCGTCCACCAACTATACCTTCCTGGGAGACCTCAAATTCCACCTCGACAACCAACAAGACCCAAACACCACATCCCTCCTGGACAACTTCCACAACATAGGACTCTGCCAGATCGTGACTGAGCCCACGCACTCAGCAGGACACACCCTCGACCCCATCTTCACCACAGGAAACTCCATCACTTTCAGCCACACCACCAAACTCCCGTGGACAGACCATTGCTGCATCCATTTCACCTTCAGAACACCCACCATCCACAGAACCCAGCACCTGCTCCCATGCAGAAATTGGACTAAAATCACTGACGACCAGCTCACCACCTCACTCGGCAACTCCACCCCAACCATCGTGGACAACGACGACCCCAACACCGCAGCCCGAACCTTGAACAGATGGATCTCCGACTGCGCCAACACCATAGCCCCCCTCAAGAAGAACAACAACACACCTGCCAGGAAAGCCAGCTGGTTCACAACCGAACTCCGAGAATCCAGACGCACATGCCGCTGCCTCGAAATGGCCTGGAGGAACTCCAAATCTACAGAAGCCCACAACAACTTCAGAGCCTCCACCAACACCCACCACCAACTCATCAATACAAGAAAGAAAGTGATCAAAGACAGAATCTCCACGCACGCGCATAACAGCAAAGAACTCTTCAGCAACATCAACGAGTACGCCCAACCCATCAGCGAGTCTACAGACATCCTCCCTCACAAGACCTCTGCGACAAACTCAGCACCTTCTTCCACCACAAAATCAAAAACATTTACGACAATTTCGACGAAGACAGCCAACACACAGAACCCTCACCAACCACCCCCGACACCTTGAAGCCAACGATTGACAGCTGGACAGCCCTCACCACCCAAGACACACTGAAGACGATGAAGTCAATCCACTCCGGGGCCCCCACGGACCCCTGCCTCCATCACATCTTCAACAGAGCCGCCGACACCATCGCCCCCATGCTTTGCCACACCATCAACTGCTCCTTTGCGAACACCTCCTTCCCCTATTACTGGAAGCACCCTGAGATCAACCCCCTCCTGAAAAAACCCTCGGCGGACCCCACCGACCTCAAGAACTACAGACCCATCTCCCTGCTCCCGTTCCCAGTGAAAGTCATCGAGAAAGCCATCAACCGCCAACTCGCCACCTTCATCGAAGAGCACAACATCCTCGACTCCTCCCAATCCAGCTTCATAAAGAACGACAGCCCGGAAACCACCCTCCTTGCCGCAACAGACATCTGCTCCCTCCTGGACAGAGGAGAGACAGTAGCCCTCATCCTCCTCGACCTTTCAGCGGCCTTCTACACAGTCTTTCACCGTGCCCTAACACGCAGACTTCACGACGCAGGGATCCGGGACAAGGCCCTCGACTGGATCCGCTCATTCCTCTCTGGCAGAACGCAGCGGGTCAGACTCCCTCTCTTCCTCTCGGACCCCACATCGACCACCTGCGGAGTCCCCCAAGGATCCTCCCTCAGCCCCACATTGTTCAACATCTACAAGGCTCCGCTCGCCCCCATCGTCAGAACCCACCGACTCAACATTGTTTCATACGCAGACGACACCCAACTCATCCTCTCCCTATCCAACGAACCCAACGCAGACAAACACAACTTTCAAGAAGGCATGGAAGCAGTCGCCAAATGGATGAAGAGCAGCTGTCTACAACTCAACACGGACAAAACAGAAGTACTCATCATGGGCCCACACCCCAATGCCTGGAATGACAACTGGTGGTCCCCCGCCCTCGGAAGCCAGCCCACCTCCACGGACCACGCATGCAACCTCGGAATCATCCTGGACTTCGAACTCAAAATGGACCACCAGATCAACTCCGTCGCATCCTCCTGCTTCCACACCCTGTGCCTCCTATGGAAGACCTTCAAATGGATTCCTCTCAAACACAGAAAGACCGTCACACAAGCCGTCGTCACCAGCAGACTTGACTACGGCAACGCACTCTATGCCGGAATCAACAAAAACCTCACCCTCCAACTTCAAAACATCCAGAACGCTGCCGCCAGACTAATCCTCAACCTGCCACATCACTGCCACATCACCCAGCACCTGCGCACACTCCACTGCCTCCCCATCGAGGCAAGAATCACCTTCAAGATTCTCACCCACGCACACAAAGCCCTCCATGACACCGAACCAGCATACCTGAATAGCCGACTCACATTCCACGCACCCCAAAGGACCCTACGATCAGCCCAGCTCTCCCACGCCGTGGTCCTTCGCACCAGGAAGTCCAGATTGGGAGGCCGCTCCTTCTCCTTCCTCGCGGCCAGAGCTTGGAACGCCCTCCTGCTCCACCTCAGACAGACGACATCACTCCCCAACTTCACGAGGGACCTCAAAACATGGCTCTTCGATAGACCTCCTCCTTGATGGACAGGACCCTGCGCTCCCCCCCCCACAGCGCCTTGAGACCCTTACGAGTGAGTAGCTATGCTCAACAAACCCATGATTGATTGATTGAAGTGACTACAACTACCATGAGGCCTTGTCACCCCAACTCTAACCAAGATGCTAGACTCCTATTGCCCCTTCTCATTTATCTCCCATGTCACTAATGAAGTTTACTACTCATGCAGGTTACCATTACTCAAGTGTAGCTAAAGTGACATTGAAGTGACTACAACTACCATGAGGCCTTGTCACTCCAACTTTAACCAAGGTGCTACACTCCTATTGTGCCTTCTCACTTGTCTCCCATGTCACTACTGAGGTTAACTACTCATGCAGGTTACCATTACTCGAGTGATTGGTAAAGTGACATTGAAAAGCTACCACTACTGTCATGAGGCCCTGTGACTGGAACTCTTACCAAGATGCTACACTGCTTTTGCCCCTTCTCACTTGTCTCCCATGTTACAACTGATGTTGACTGTTCAAATAGGTTACTATTACTTAAGCGTTGCTAAAGTGACACTGAAGTAACTACAACTACCATGAGGCCTTCTCACTGGAACTCTAACTAAGATGCCTGACTCCTATTGCCCCCTCTCACTTGTCTCCCTTTTTGCAACTGATCTTCACTCATCATGGACTGTGCAATGTACAGACAATGTTCCACTCAGATATACGTATGCATACTTTGCTTGTATGTGTCCTGGAACCATCATCTGAAACTATTGAGGGCATGAGTGACACCATAACAATGGAATAGCCCTAATATATGTCAGCCCGGAAGGAAACTCAGCTCCTTAGCACTGCCAGGTGACTCCCTTGACTTTGCACTTCTAACATGATGAACAATGCTACATATGAAAACAGGCTGGGTGTATGCCTGAATTAGACACAACTAGGCCTTGGAATGGACAAAAACACATGGTATGACTACACTGTGTTGGTAATTGAGTTTTGGAGTTGTCATGTCTATCCCTAAAGCCATAATGCCACATAGCTTCACATCTAATGAGCTGATGAAATCTAATACTTCCATTGAATGTCTACAAATGTCTAGTAACCAACTTCAACTCCACGCTAATAGAAGACAATACTAATTTCTAACTATTTTGTTTCATTCTAGGTACCCATTAACTTTGACACAAGCAGCGTGGATGTAGATACCTCACTTCCAACTTTAACCATGTTCTTCATTTCTCGACAGGTCGATTCACCACTGTTCCGGAACAGCAGTTGGAAACTGAACAGAGTTCCTCTACTCCCCAGCAAGAATCCCTCACTGATGACAATGCTCCTGTGGAAGTTTTTTGATGGTCCTGGCCCATCTGGACTGCCTGGGCAGATGCCAACAGTGGGGTTGCTGTGCCCACAACCACACCTCCCACCACAGCTACGACAACACCGCCAACCACTGCCACCCACCTGTGAACCTAGCACAGTGACTACCATCCTGTGTACCCCAGTCCTGGTTTCTGCTCCGGCTAGCACCACCCCAGTCATGGAGGAACCATGACCCTGTGGGAGGGTGCAATCTGTGCCAATGGCACAGGGCAGAGAGGGTAGTCATTGGGGGAGGGTAAATGTGGGCCCCCAGAGTGAGCCTGCTGAGGACAGAAGCACCCAGGCTGCCATCACCCAAGTCCTGGGAGACTACCAGGACTCCCAAAGTGTGATGGGCCAAAATCCGGGAAATAATGGCACTGCGGCGTGACACATGCCAGGAGTTTGCTGACATCCACAATGAGGTTGCCAGCATCCACATAGAGGTGGCCGGCGACTGCACCGATACCCCTGTTCTATGGCCAATAGGGACATTGTCGACATCCCTAAGTTAGCATGAGCCTGCATTGTGCGTTCTCTGCTGGTTCCTGGAGTTTAGTCTGAACACTATAAGCAAGGTCGATAAACAATGCCCCTTGTTATTCTGTTCTGGTCAGTCCCTAGCACCTAGACAAAACACGCTAACACAGCTGCAGCTGCTGCTGCTGCTGGAAACTCGTGCTTTGATATTATGGGGATGCATGTTTGGTGAACACACACTTGGAGAGGGATCTTTCCAGGGAGAAGAGCCATGCGGTCCCTATGATGTAGATATACAATCTAGGCACTAAGGTATGGGGTCTGCTGACAAAGCCCAGAGATCTTCTATTATATAATAATACATCTTCTTACCAAGGGGAGGGTGGTTAGGCCTTATAGTTCTTTATCCACTGTCTTTATATGATGACATCTCCCTTTATGATATATGGCCTTGCTACAATGCTAACTATATTGATATTATGCATTTTGCTGCTGGTTGTGGCTCGTATACTGCGTTTTAGAGCACAATAGTTAAAATAAACATTTTAAATTTTATTCGTGTCTTGTTCAATTCTTATTGTGGACATATACCAGTGAGAGAGCGAAAAGGTGTGTCTTGTTACTGCGATTCCTGAGAGATCAGGGATTGTTGTGTTCTGGGGTGTCTAATTATTTGCATCTTCATGATTGTTTAGGAGAGCGAGTGAGACACTATAGCTAGTCGGTCCTGGGATTGTGGGTACTGAGGTGGTAGGAAGGCATAGCCTCTATGCATCGAGGTCCAGTATTCCTGCACATAGTTCTGTGTTTGTGCAGAATCCCTGCAACATGGTGCCACCAAAGTTTGGTCTGGTACTCATTCGCGAGACCCCTGAGTAGTGCTTGTGTGTGTCCACAATACTCTTTCACCTGTTAACGGAGACGTCCTTGGTGAGAGGGCTTAGCCTCCTATATTTAATGTTTATCTGTTTTTCAAGCTTGGATTTTAAAAGGCTCCTTTTTGATTATAGCCCGTTGTTGCGCTACCTCACTTGCGTTCTTCTAATTATGGTGGTTGCCATAGTGACTCCAAACCGCGCTCCAGTCATGGCTTATTTGACTCAATATGGAGTCCCTCAAGCTGGGGCTGCTCTTATTTTTGTTGTTGAAGCGGATGCAGCACACCGCTTTGAGGTTTTCTATTCTTGGGTCACCTTTCTGGCAGTGGATGGTAACGATAATTTGTTTCACGAGTGTACTGCCTCCGTGGTTCCAAGGGAATATAGACCTTCTAGGACTCTTGAAGTTCTGTTGACAGCTTGGCAGCACACCATATGTTTTAATGGCGCCCTTCCTCACCCTATTTCTGCGGTCCGTTTAGGCCCCTTATCAGTTGATGGGGCCACATGGCCCATTTTGGCTGGGTACACACCACATCCAAATTACCTTAACACTCCTATTGCAGAGCTACGTCAATTACACGTCTTTGACACATATACTTAGAGCTGTGATACAGTTTTTGTCGTGCAACATACAGGTGGCACAACCGGGAGTTGCTGCGCAGCCACCGGGACACGGTGGTCTGGTTATTAGTCCCCTCATGATTAATTCCGTGATGGGTAAACGTCCTGAGAATGAGGATGATCTCCCTTATTGGCTAGCAGAAACCTTTGAGCAACTCAAAGCTGTTTTTCCCAATACCACTCCTGTGGAGAAGCACAGGATCCTGACCATGAGTTAACCTAAAGTCCTCATTCCCAAATTGGCTGACTGTACCACTTGGGGAAAAGTGTTTGCAACGGTATATTCAATGTGTTTTGGCACCCCCTCCATCACCGTTCTACCGTCCATCCTTAAAAGAGTTCAGGGTGAACATGGGGCAGAGGCCACCCTTGAGTTGGGGATGCGATTGGTGAGGGTGCTCGATATTGTTTGGGATATGATCCACGCTAACGTGAAGGGAAAAGCTGTTAGCTTACAGGTGAGTCAGCGCTTAGAAGCAGTTGCAGACGAAGGCAAGCAACATGAATTGCCAAAAATTATCGCTAAGGCATATAAGAACTTAAGGCGAAATAGTCTGAGAGTTATGCCTTTTACACAAGCTCAACAAAAAGCCCAACCTGAAAAAGATGGGCGTCCAGTCTTTCCTAAAAAGAACTGGAATAAGAATCAGCTCCAGCAGCAACAGAAGCAAGGTTCGCGTGCTGGTTTGACGACACCTGAAGATTCTGAGCGTAGATATGATTTGCGTGACCGCTCCAAAATTAAGTCACCTGAGAGGTTTCAAGTTCCTGATCAGCGCTCTCCTCGTTCTTTAGTTTACAGGACACATCGGATTCTCAAATCGGTGACGGAGAGCGCCAAGATCGCAGACAAGGCGAAACCGCACAGCAGAGACGTGATCCGCCACGCCAGTTTGACGTGAAAGCCAAACTGGAGGGACTGCCTCAGTTTAGGCCCCCATATCAAAAGAAGAAAGTGGCCGCTTTAACAGCGAAGTATGCCTCAGACAGTGAGAACCCTACTCCTAGATTGGACATGGGCAGTGACACTCCTTGACCGCGCGGCAGAAGTTACCATAGTGCGGGAGGCACTCCGTCATTGTCTGGTAGTGGGAGCAACTGACACTTTCATTACAGTGGAAACAGCAGATACATGAGTTGCGCCCCCAGATAGACTTCATGAAATAGTCCTACAAATTGAAGGTGATCTACAGCGTACAATTAATGTGTTTTTTTGGGAAAACCTCACCTCCTCGTATGACATTTTGTTGGCGGAGGCAGATTGGCCTCCACCATTTGTTCTAGCCTCTTCGCGAGGGGAGGCCGTAATACTTCCGAGTTTTTCCCCTTATGTCTCTGAAGAAGCAAAACAGGCTTACGCATCGGAGTGGGCATTGGCCTTGGCTCTGGCGGTGTATCGTAATCAGGTGGTCTGGGATAGAGATTCACCGGCACATGAGATACGATCTAGCCCGCAACCTCAACCCCAATATCCGTTCACATGTGAGGCTAAAGCTTCCGTTTGTGACATTTTGTCCCAATTGGAATATCAGGGTGTGATTGAACCCTGTGTATCACCCATGAATAATCCTCTTTTTTCGATATCGAAGCCGGACGGCTCGTATTATATTGTGCTGGATTACCGCAATTTGAATAGCCATGTTCGTACCTTTGCAGTACAGAACACTCATAGCTCTGCGTTAGTGAATAATATTGTTCGTAAAAAATACAAGACTACACTGGATATATCCAATGGATTTTATAGTCACAATTTGGCTCCTGAGAGCCGTGACTTGACCGCGTTTACTGCGGTCGGCAATCAGAAAAGATTTACGCATTTGCTTATGGGGTATAAAAATAGCCCGGGGGCATTTGCTGCACGTGTTGCGTCTCTGTTACACGACATAGACTCCAATGCATTCTCGTACGTTTATCTGACAGATAACGAATTGATCCCACACCTTGTGCGTGTGGATCGCATCATACTCTCTTTTGCCGACTTGGGTTACGATTTCAATTTTGCCAAGTCACATATCGCCTGTTTGGCGGTCTTCTTTTTGGGCTATGAGCTCAATAATGAAGGTAGGGGGTTGGCCCCCCACTTTCTGGAGAAGTGTGCACAATTGCAGCCTCCGTCTACACTGAAAAAACTACAATCTGTGCTGGGATTTTTGAATTTCGGGAGGACTTACATTCCTGATTATGCCCAGCGTATCAAACTGCTTTATACCTCTATTCTTCAATCTTTGCAGTCTGATCTACTTGCGACCAACTTCTTTGTTAACACGTGATAATTCTTGGTCATAAGAATTGTGCCAGGGACGGTAGGTTTCACTAACTCAACGTTCAATGAAGGAGACACAGTACCAATAGCTTACAAATCTCATTTGTACACTTCGGCAGAAATGCGATTTTCTACTGTTGAAAAAATATTGACTGTGGTCCAGATGGCGATCCTGAAGGGGCGATTCTGATGGAGCGATATCTGGTGCAGGGGAAATGCATTCTTATGGTTTCGCCTATTCCGGCATTAGAAGCAGTGACAAAGGCGAGTGTACCAAATTCTAAAGCTTTGCATCCCCGTTGGATACAATGGATTAGTTCTTTGACATCAGCTGATGTCACGCTTATTTTTGATCCCTCATTGCAGACACAGGAGTTTTTACATTATGAACATGTTCATCCTCCTCCGTTGTCGTTGCTTCCCCTGGATCAGTACAAATGTATCATTTATACCGACGGCTTGGAACAACTGGCCATCGGGTCCAAACATGCTTATTCAGTGGCTTGCGCTATTGTGGCTGGCTCAATTGTAAATGGTGAGTTTAAGTCTTCCATAGTACACACGCAAGCACTTGGAGACTGTAAGGCACAATTGGCGGAGCGGCGCGCTCTGATTTTGGCTCTAGAATTCGCAGATCCTAAGGTGAACACTCTTGTCGTGTGCAATTCTTACAACTGTGTGCAGGCTTTCAATGATAATTTATTCTTTTGGTCTCGGAATGATTATCGAGACTCTAAAGGTAGCGCAATAAAGCATAACATGCTTTGGGTTCGAGTGGCAGAACTTAAACAACGTTTGCCGCTCACACAAGTTATACATACTCTTGGTCATCAGCGTGTGGGAACACATGCTGTTGGCAATTCTTTGGCTGATGAGGCAGCCAAATCTGCAGTAGCCACATGTTCACTTGCAGCAGTTACTAGATTCATGACTAAGATTGATAACGATATTCTGGCAGCGATAGCTGCTACGAGGGATGGAACAGTATTTCCTCAAGGTTTCCCTTCTAAGTATTCTTATCATTTGTCACCCAAGCAAGTCCCTTTTCCAACGATACCGTCCGTTGGGGATTGGCTGACTCCCAACGAGGACCGCCGACTTCCTTTGATCATAGCCGCTCATGAAGGCATGGCATCTGCACATGCCGGAGTTTCTGCGACTGTTTCTATCTTACAGCAACGTTATTGGTGGTGTGGTCTATATAGACAAACCCGTAATCATGTACTATCTTGTGACCTTTTTCAGCAAATTAAACCATCTACGGTTACACATCCATCACAAACACAGCTGTATATTTTAAATCAACCTTTTGGCTGTATTTATCTTGATCACTGTGGTCCGTTGACATTGGATACTGCATATAAACATATTTTAGTTGCAGTTGATTCGTGCACTAGATTCCTTTGGGTTTGGCCACAACACAGTGCTGACGCTCGAAATGTCATTAGAGATTTGTGTGTCTTTGCCGGGACTTTTGCCTGTGGTACCTTCCATTCTGACCAAGGTCTGGCGTTTGCCTCTAAGGCGTACAAGGACGCAATGAGGTCTCTGGGGTAGTTTTTGTATCTATACAGGCCTGAGGGCAATCCTATAGTGGAGCGAATGAACCATGACTTAAAGCAATTTTTGACAGCTAGAGTCTTAGGTACTGGCAGGGACTGGCTGACTCATTTGTATGGGGTTCAACGTGCACTTAATAATTTCCCAAGAAGATCTCTGGGTGGGCGGACCCCATACGAAATGCTCTTTGGCATTAAGATGTTTGTGCCAGAGCTTGATGGTCTAGACGTTGTGGCTGCTGCTGCGACCTTTGACATAGATAACCACTCTACTGTGTTACAGGAACTACAAAAGACCCGTGACACGCTGACAAGAGAACATTCACCATCTTCCACTGATGCTGCAGTGCTGATTCCTGTTGCCGGCTGGCTTCCTAAAGTTGGAGATCTGGTACGAGAAAAGTTGGAGAACAAAAAAGAATTTGGTCCCTCTTATCGTGCACCAATCCCAGTAATTGGATTGAAGGGTACTCGTACAGAAATGTTACCTCCTTTGCCTGGTCACAAGGAAAACAGATTTATTTCAATTGACAATGTCAAGCTACGCTATATGGCCAATACTGAATAGTGTAACTTCTGGTATTCCACTCCAAGATGTTTCGCTGAATCCGATGGCTCCAGCTTCTTTAACTAGTGCCCCCATTGTGGAGGGGGAGTTGGAAACATCTATTGACTTCTTGCCTATTGTCCCTTCAGCTTCCTCCAATACAGATGTCAAGTATGATTCCCCCCTCAAGAGATCGAAATTGACATTCCCGATGTTCCTGAAGATACTATACATCATCCGTCTGATGCTGCACAACCTCCATTGTTGCGCTTGAGAACAAGCGGTTACTACATGGATCGTACAAGGTTCTCATAAGATTCATCTTCATCGTCCTTATCTGTGTCGGCTCCACCAACACGTACAAGTCTTTTCATAGCCTTGTTCAAAAAAGACTTACCTGGTCCCACCCTGGACATACATCTGGCTGGTGTTCATACTTATCTTCCTTTTCATGCGGATTGGTTTTGTGACAGTGTTCTTTCTGCTGATTAATGGTCATTATTTGCCAGAACGCTCTGCTGTAAAGTTGGTTTTGGAATTCTGGCTCCCCATACATCGTCCCACATCATGAAACGTGATCAAGCCCTCATGAACATTTCGGCCTTTCCTATTGCTGATGGGATCATTTGGGATAAAGTTGCATTCGATGTCATTGGTCCGACGGAGGTCCTGAACATTCCATACGTGTTTCGCGTTTCACTAGGAGATGTGGTAACACAGGATATACACTCAGACAACTGGGATGTTCAGACAGTTCATTCATTGTTTTCTGATTTGAAATATTATGCTGCATTTGATGCTGAAGATTTGTATTTGAATTCGGCCAATTATGCTGATTTATTCTGTTACCAACATTATAGCCATCCTTTCTTTCATAAATCAAAAATGTTACTACCTGTTTTTAATTCCACTCAATGGGAACATTGTCCGGCTCCCTTAAAGGGTAGTTCTAAAACTCTCCGGAATAAGTTCACATACTTTTCAGATTACAATGTGTCCAATCCTGAGTCCTATTTCTATAAGTTAAAAATGCCATCTCAAGCTAAATTCATGTTAACAAACACAATTGATTTATTCGAATTCCTTTAGGACTGATTTAGCATTACATGATTACGAACACAGGAAAGATACCATTGATTTAAAATCCTTTGGGGCACTAAAAATTGGCAGGTCCAAGGTACCTAAACTCTGCGTCGTGCGTGCCTAATTCTGACTCAAATTTTGTTTTTAAATGAAACGTTGCAGCAGACTACTTCTTTTGGTTTGGCTACATCCAAAATGTTAAATCTTCAGTCCATTCCTTCATTGGCTGAGTATGATATGTGGCGTAAACACACCAATCATTCCCTCGATGTCCTGCAGGCCCTATTTATAAATGGCAGTATAAATGTCTCTGACGTGGACCCCTTAGGGTGGTTGTTGTGGCCCACCAATTCCAATGCATGTCAACTACGTTTTCTTAATGCAACAACAGGTTTCACAAAGACTAGACCTGATCCACGTTTCCCGCATTCTCATTCAGTCACCACATATTCCGTGGGGAAATTGTGTCAGCAATGGCTAGGCCACTCGACACTGTCGTCAGTAAAACAACACCTGTCCCTTTTGTCAAGTGACATTATTTGGCTGATTTTATTTTGGGTCCTAAATCACCTAGATCTAAACGATGTATCTATGAGGCATATAATGAATTATGGAAACTATCACAGATGGAGGCTGCGGTGCGTCTGCGCCAAATTGACCAAGCTAATTTGGAAAAAGTTCTTGCAGTAGTCGACAATAGCATTAATACATTGTCTTCCCGTATTTACACCTTAGATAATATTGTTTCTTCGGTTATTGATATTGTTCAAAATGATGTTTCTATGTTGTACCATGGTCAAAATCAATTGCAATCTGCAATGCAATTTGCATGGACGTTGCAGACACTCAAAATGGGAAAAGTTCCATGGGATTATTTGAATGCTTCTGCATTGTTTTTGCCGTTTAATTTGACTGATAGACAGAAGTTTATGTCTATGAAAGACGCAACTTACACGCTGTTATATATAGAACAATTAGAACAGTTAGTTTTTTCTGTAGCAGAAACTGATTCAGCAGTGTGGTTAATACATGGCGTTATTTCTCTGCCATTCTCGCTTTTTCAGTTCACATCTTGCATGAAACACTTCCCGTTTGGCCGCTTTGAGCCCCTGGGTAGTGCTTTTATTCATGAATTGTGGTCCTTGCCTTTCACCTACAGATGTCAGCGCGTGGATAAGGAGGTTTTCCTGACAGGAGAGGAGTGCGATTCCACGGAAGGACATTCCTTAGCATGCAAACAAGTTAAATTGCACGGCGCTAATAACATTTCAGCCCCTAATCTGTCTTGTTTTTTATAAGGTACGCCCGTCCCGTCAATTATTCCTGCGCTCACGTTGCTTTCAAATGGAAGTTATCTTATTTTGAATAATCACGACTGCTGTGGCTTACGGGCTGGCATCCTGTATATAGTAACGGTTTTGCAACGGGTTTCTTGTTGCAGCAATGTCCTTTTTCTGCCCCGCATGGGGTTGTAGATAGTTCGCTTTGGCCTTCCATTCCAGTTTTGAAACTTTGGAAACAGATTTCAGTAAACTAAGCAGACTCAAAGCGCTATTGTTTCAACAAGAAGTGGCTATCACATCAGCGCGAGAGACCTTTGAATTGCAGGTGGCGAGAACCGCAAATGAGATACACTCACTACTGAACGCCAATCTCCCACTTCATTTTGGAGAATTAATACACCAGCTATTTAATGCGTCTGACACTGTAGGCCTTGCTCATTTTTTTTAAACTTGTGGGATGCGGCCTTGTGTCATCTATTCAGATGAATTTTGGAGTAATGCCAGCCTTTATCCAATCTATTTTTTTCTAGAGCGTTCAGAGGTTTTCCACTGATCCTTGTGCTGGCGGGTGGAGTGCTGGTCCTTCTGCTCTTGTTACTCAATCGCTGCTCCATCTTGTGGTACTGCACAGACCCGGCCACTTGCAACTGTACTGTGACCGAATGCAACAACGTTTTGGATGCTTGCCATTGGCGACGCTTGGCGTGAGTTATGGACTTACTTTTCACCTCGCCTACTTCACTTGCGTGCCTTGGATTTACGCCTCTCCAATGCATCCGGCGCTGACCTAGACTATGATCTGTTGGTGGGTCCATGACTAGACCTGTTCTGGGGATGGCCATTTGATGCGTGCCGCTGCACTTGGAGTGTTGGTTGAGTGGAATACCTGTGAGGCTGCACAGCGCCTCTTGCAGCGGAGTTTCATCGAGTATCACGCAAGTAGCCCAGATGGGCTTTTGGAAGCATCGGGGCATGAGGAACACGTGTGTTCCTTTGATCTCCTCAACTGGATGGCATCCCTTTTTGCTTTGAACGACAGGGATGACCTGTTGGAACGAATTGCATTCTTGGGTTCACGTACTTTGATGAGTTTTCCGAACTCGCCTTAATATCATTTTAAACTAGACTTTTTATCTCATCCCGATTTGGCCTTTTTTCCACGCTTATTTTGACTCTGCTTATCTTTGCACTCTGTTTGGATTTTTTGCTATTTGCTACGATCTGGACAAGGGTAGGGTGTCGTATGGCCGATAGGGACATTGTCGACATCGCTAAGTTAGCATGAGCGCAGCTGACATGATGCAGCTTTTGCTACATGACTTTATTTTTGCAAGATTCTGTTTATGCCTTTCACATGAGAACAGTCTGCTTTGTGCATTCTCTGCTGTTTCCTGGAGTTTAGTCTGAACACTATAAGCAAGGCCGATAAACAATGCCCCTTGTTATTCTGTTCTGGTCAGTCCCTAGCACCTAGACAAAACATGCTAACACAGCTGCGGCTGCTGCTGGAAACTCATGCTTTGATATTATGGGATGCATGTTTGGTGAACACACACTTGGAGACGGATCTTTCCAGGGAGAAGAGCCATGCGGTCCCTAAGATGTAGATATACCATCTAGGCACTAAGGTATGGGGTCTGCTGACAAAGGCAAGAGATCTTCTATTATATAATAATACATCTTCTTACCAAGGGGAGGGTGGCTAGGCACTATAATCTTTTATCCACTGTCTTTATATGATGACATCCCCCTTCATGATATATGGCCTTGCTACAATGCTAACTGTATTGATATTATGCATTTTGCTGCTGGTTGATGCTCGTATACTGCGCTTTAGAGCACGATAGTTAAAATAAACATTTTAAACTTTATTCGTGTCTCGTTCAATTCTTATTGTGGACATATATGAGTGAGAGAGCGAAAAGGTGTGTCTTGTTACCGCGATTCCTGACAGATCCGGGAGTGTTGTGTTCTGGGGTGTCTAATCATTTGCATCTTCGTGATTGTTTAGGAGAGTGAGTGAGACATTATAGCTAGTCGGTCCTGGGATTGTGGGTAGTGAGGCGGTAGGAAGGCATAGCCCCTATACACCGAGGTCCAGTACTCCTGCACATAGTTCTGTGTATGTGCCGAATCCCTACAACACCCTCCTCTTTCCAACCAAGGGGACGTCCACGGAAACAGACAGGAGCTGAGGATGTCAAGACACCCACTACCACCAGTAAAAGCCCTGGCCCGTTATGTCGTTCTGTGTGTGCTACACATTCACTTTGTTGACTAATCCTGCCCAGGTTTCCATATCTGAAGGGAGGAGTAAGTTGGACTTTGGACTCCAGAACAAATGGACTCTACTACAATGGTTTCATCCACCATGACTGAAGACTTCATATTTTTGTTGTCACTACTTGAGTTATTCCTTGATTTCTTGGGCTTTTTAACTCAAATAAAAACATTGTAAGTTGCACATATAACATTGTGAATGTACTACCATGTGAACTTTGCAATGTCAAAATTAGGGGCTTCTGGAAGCATGGATATTTTGGCTGTAAAACATGGAAAAATCAGGGTCACTACTATGTCACAACAACACATACATGCAAGTGCCTAGGCTTATAACATCTTTATTCCATAGTTCAAATCATAGGCTGACATGATGTTAGACACATAGCAAATAGGACATGTTTCAGTTCTACTGAGTCAGTGATCACATAATCACTTGCAGACTCCCACAACATGGAAGGAGGGGAAACATCTGACAATATCCCACACAACAGGCAACAAAAATTAGGTCTACATCATCAGCTGGAGCCACTTTGACCACCTCACAAAAGGAATTCTACATCAAAGTAACAAAAAACGTACGCGTGTCTTGTACAGCAGTTTCTGACAAGAGGGTCTTTTCAATCCAGTGTTGCTTGCATCTGGTGGAATGTCACAAATATATGTTTGTGATGTGCTGTAAGCACTTTGTACTACAATGAGGAGACACAGCAACAGCTACATCCAGTTCATAGAGAATAAGGAATTAACCAATGTGAAGGCTGGATAGGATGATTTGGGCACAACACAACATTGTGTTGGATCACTTGATGGCACACATATTGCATTAGGACCAAAGCACCACAAGGAACAAGTCCAATGGAAACTAGGTAACTTCTATCCTATCGCTGTGCAAGCTGTCTTGGTACCGGCTTTGTACAACCAAACTCTGTGACACAGATTCCCAGGAAGAATCCCTGTCCACTTTGAACTTCTAAACGGCATCATATACCTGCTAATTTCACAACTCTTACATGTCCAAATGAAGATGACATGGTGAAGGTAACTAAAACAGACCAACACAGAGAGATTAGCTAAGAAAACATACATATGACACACATCACATTGTCAACTTCTAGAGAACACAATCCAAAACAACATTTACAGCTGAACAAAGCTACACTTGAAATACCAACACCTTTCTCCAGATCTTTCCAGAGCCATAAATGCCTAGTGAGTAGCATTAACATCCTCCTCACAATATCACTACAAGAGTTTGAAGACTAGTCAAAGTCATCAGATGTAGTTCTGGATGGGATCCTGAAGCAAGTCAGCTCTTCCTCTTCACCACTATCATCATCTTCATTTGGCATTCCAGGGTCCCCACCCGGTGGGTCTTCATGGCCTGCATCCTCTGTGATGTAAGGGATGACCTGTTGCAGGGCAATATTATGGAGTATACAGCAGGCCACGGTGATCTTACACACCTTCCTGGGTAAGTAGAGGAAGGCTCCCCCAGTCTGGTCCAGACATCTGAATCTGGGTTCCAGGAGCCCAAAAGCCCACTCCACTGGCCACTGTGTTCTTCCATGGGCATCATTGAAGCAGACTTCCCCTGGCATTGTAGGATTCCTCAGCTGTGCCAACAACCATAGCTGGTTGGGATATGCTGAGTCTCCTAGATGGAAGATAGACAGAAGGGCGACACTTTCAGATCATACTACCTGACATTTCGCACACAAAGTTAGGACAGATCACACTTACCTACAAGCCAGGCCATCTCTGGTAGCATTTGTGACATCAGCTGGGGTATGGTGCTATTCCGCAGTACTTAGGCATCATGGGCAGATCCTGGGAACCGGGCACAGACGTTGGAGATGTACTATGCAGACAACTTGCATGTTGATAGAATGGTAGTGCTTCCTGTTCCAGTCAACTTGCTCCCTGTCGTGTGGTGGTACTAAGCCAATATGTGTGCCATCGATAGATCCAATCACATGTGGGATGTCTCCAAAGCCATAGGAATCTGCCTTCACAGTATCTAAATTCTCACGTCTGGGGAACTGGATGTAGCTGCCAACGTGTCTCAACATTGCTGTAAGCACCTCTGTGAGGACCCGACTGCACATCTGTTGGCATTCCACCAAAAATAGCAACAGCGAATTGAAATGAGCCTGTGGCCAAAAAAATGCAAAACTGACATGAGTTTCACTAGTGGTGGTATTGATGTAGAATTATTTAGGTGAGGTAGGAGGTCAGGCTCCAACTGATGACATAGATCCATGACTGTTTGCCTATTTAAATTGAACTTTGCGATGATGTGTCATTCTTCCATGGTGAGTAGGTTTGGAAATGGGTGGTATACAGGTTGCTGGAGTCTCCTCCCTCTCCAATGGGTACCTAGATAAGGAGTAACACAAAAATGTATTTTGGTCAAAGTGTGCAGAGTAACAGATGTGAAGAGAAAGGCAAAATGTCATGTGTCAGAACATCAATGCTTCATCAAGCAGTACACATTTTACATTATCATTGTCAAATCTTGAATCCACATGTCATCCCCAAGGTGGTCTTCACAGGACTGTAACAGAACTGTGCACATCATCTAATTGGAAAATTTGTAAATTTCCACTAAAGTAAGGGTAGCAGAACATGTAATGTGAAAATACCAGCAACCTCGGTGTACAGCGTGCAGCGCACTTTTGGCTTATGTTCAGTTTTCCCATCCGCTAACATGACGGCTGCCTGTCCTCACTAATAGACATGTCGGCGGCGGTAATCAACCACCCGGTGGGCGGTCGCATGCACGGCAGTCACAGTTATAGGCTAACGTTGGGGATAGTGACGGTCGTGGGCCAATGACTGTGTGCGCCGATGCTGATGACCGCGTATGTGGCGTACATGTACGCGGCGGTTGGAAAATAGCTCACTTGCCTCCTGCAAGGCCTGACATTGAAATATAGGCCCACAGTGGGCCAGAGTTACTGTGGCAGGAGAACTGATGCATAGAATAATGTCCCTGTAGACCTGCAGTTCCATGGATGTTCCAAGAAAGAGTGATCTGTCCTACTAGTAGCCCTGAAAGCTGTTAAATGGAGAATATGAGGCATGATGACTGAGGTGATCCCCTGACCTGATACTTCTTTCCAATAAAACACAGTGCCAATGTGTGTCTGTCAACAATGACTGTGCCTTTACTTACACAGGTCTGTTGACCCTTTTCTAATAGTGTTGCTCCCATTATACAGGCCTGTTGCACATCTGAGACATGAAAAGTGTAGATAGTGGGCTACTTTTGAAGAGACTTAGAAATATGAATCATATACTTGGCTATAATATCCCCTATCATACAACACATTCAATGGCATGGTGGTTGTCATCATTGTTACAGTACTTAATTTGGCAAAAGGGGTGTCCTGTGATGGCAGTACACACTACACAAACTTATGTTGACTTACAATGATACTCAAATAAGTAGTCCACATGTCCACACAGCCACCAGAGAGGTAGCTCTCAGTGTCACACATGCCAGCCCTTACCTTGTGACCTTAGTCTTAGGATGTTGTGTATACTCTGCTTCTTGCCTCTAAGGACCATATGCATTGATGAAATGGGCCTGGCAGGAAAGGTGTCTGGACAGTCATGCACAGGTTGTTTTGCCTTCAGAAGATCCAAATGGTGTGTTGTGTGTCATGGTACCTAACATCACATTCCATTTAGGATGTGCCTGGCCTACATGATGTTAGTGGGGTGGCTTAGACAGTGTAGTTCATGACCAAGGTGGATGTTAGTCATCAGATGAACACAAAAGCGTGTATCATTGCTTTAGTTGTGCTTAGCATGTGACATGGACACAAGTAATACTTTGACTCTTGATGAAGGCTTGTGCTACATGTTAACGTGATGTGTATGGAGCTGACAGTTCTCCTCAAACTTCCAGTTAAAATCTGTTTCTACATCTATTGCCCCCAAACAGGTCAGCGCCCATCAGAAGAAGGCCATTTGGAAAGCCATTGCCCGGAAGGTGTGGACCCAGGGGTCTACAACTGGTGTAGTGCCCACTGCAGGAAGAGGTGGGAAGACCTGCGGTGCTGGTCCAGGAAGATCGTAGAGGTCCAGCTGGGGAAGTCCTCCCAACGTGGAAGGGGCATGCGCCGGACCCTGACCCCCTGATGGCCCGCATTCTAGCAGTGGCCTACCTGGACCTTGATGGGCAGTTGACGGCCCAACAGCAGCAACAAGGGGGTGAGTTCTGGCCAGAGTCATACATGTTACTCTGCCAACTTTGTTTGTTACTGGCAGACATGTCCAAACCAAGATTAGTGGTGGCCCATGTGCCACACACATGTTGAGTCATTATTACTGTAAGTGAGGAATTAGGTGCATGCTGATATGCTGTGGCTATTGTCGTCCTAGCCTGGAAGACAGCAGAGTCCTGTCCACATCCAATCCTCTCCTTTTGAGCAGACACCTGGCTGAGTGAAGTGAGTAATCATCTCATGTTGTCAGTCACTCGGGGACAATTGTACCACACAGGCAACTGATCTTGCTGGTGTTAGGAGAGATGTACCCTCACTACTCCTCTCATTTGATGGTGGCCATATTGCATGTGACATGACATAGAGTTCACAGTACATGCAGTGACTGTACAACAGTTCCCATCGGTAAGTACTGGTTATACAGTTAAATAAGAGTGCAACTATCACTGGTGCCATCAGCATTAGTGCCTACATGTTGGCCACTGTGCATTTGCCAGTTGATGGGTCACCTGCAATAGTGTTCCTAAACACTCATTCACTGACTGGTGACATGCATGAGTCAGTGAAATGTAGAACTGTGGGGATCCTATGCGAGTGTCCATACTGATCCTCATAAGGCAATCTGAGTATGCAATACCAAAGAGTGGTGTGATGTGCCTGCCCATTGTGACTCTAGTGATCCCAAATATTCATGTCATAGATGTTTTGGGACACCCAAAACCTTCAAAGGTGTATTGGCTTGTGGATATACATACCATGACTGGCGTCATCACCTGTACCAAGCAGGATTGGGGATTGTTCACATGGCTATATGGAGTGTTTTGCTGTGTGAATTCAGAGAATCTATCTTCCACCTGTTAGTATCTCATTGTTTTCTGGGAACTTTAATTGTTTGATGTGTTACATAGCTAAACTACATTGGTTCAAAATTTCAATTGACTTTTCAGGTAGTGGTCAAATGATCTAATTTTGAGTCCAAAATGTCATCAGCGTGCAATGAGCATTTACATGTGACATAATGTCTGCCACAACAGTAATTGAAGGTACATTCGTGTTAAACTGGACCCTCATGACATCATGATGTGTTATGAGGGATATGCAGATCTTTTGGAATTTGGGCCATGTGTGAGCATTGTGTAAATCTCAAAATTGTATCCATCCTATTTAGTTACATCTCTTTACAATGGTCTAGAACAAGTGCCAAAGTATGCAATTGGATCAACTTTCCGAGTATGGACAAAAGGATGGAGTGTAGAGAATTCCATCCATGCATTTGGGCCAGTCTTGTGTTCTGACATAAGTGGACCTAACTGTTTGCAAGTTATGTAGCATGCATGCATGTGCTCATGCTAATTTGGAAGCCTATGGAGTGAAACATGAAGCTGGTGTGATATGTGGACTTCTTCACTGTTTTCCGGTGATTTGTGATGGTCAGGTGTGGAAATGCAGTTGCAATAAACCCATCCTACATGTCATTTCAGAGACATCTAGGGCAAACAAAGGCGAAGGGGCCAACATTAGTGGGGACACAGTTGGTGGTGGTGGGTCCAGACATGACCTGTCAAACACAGAGGGACCCAGTGACCAGGAGGGTGTGAGGAGTGCTTAGGAGGACAACATCCACATCTTATCATCTGAGTAATCCTCTGGTAGACACTTCGAAGTGGTGGCAGACCCAACAAGATCAGTTCCACCTTTATCCTTGTCCACCACACCCAGTTCCATCATCACCCTCCCTGTTGTCCCCCACAAGTTGGCCGTTTCCATTCCCCTAAGAGGGGAGAACTCTCCTTCGCTGTAGGCACCTCAGCCCCTGCCCCTGTTAGCCTCGCTGCCCTGAGTGAGGACGCTATTGACCTCCTGAGGAGAATCTCCATGGGTCAGACTGCAGTGCTGAATGCCATCCAGGAGCTAAGCACCCAGATGACACAGATGGTTGCCTTCCTGGAAGGCATTCACACTGCCCTGTCTGGACTACAGAGATCTTTTCAGGCTCTGGCCTCCTCACTTGTGGCAGCCCTCCACCCATCCCAACCTTCCACCCCCCTCCTGCCCCTATGCCCCATCCACATTCCATCTTCCCAATCCTATCCCAAGCACATGAACACCTAAGCATGCACACACTTCAACAGACACAAGCACCACACACAAACCCAAAACATCCAAGAAATTCTGACATGCACTCACACTGCAGACACTCACCTCCCTCACCACCCCAGCATACCCCCAGGCACCACACCAACACACACTGACCCCTCCACAGACACAATCATACCCACAGACATTACAGCAACACACACTGACCCCTCCACAGACACAACCATACCCACAAAACTCACAGCAACAGCTGCAGACCCCTCCCCAGACACACCCATACCCACAGACATCACAGCAACACATACTGACCCCTCCACAGACAAAACCATAACCACATCCATCACAGCAACAGCCATAGACCCATCTATAACACCCAGCACATCCACAACACTCCCACCAAAAAATGCATATGCACACTGTAACCCACACAACAGCCACCATCGCAACACACAGTACAAAAACCAGACCCACAACACACTTCCACTCTCTCTTCCTCACAATCCAAACTCCATCCCAAACACCCCACCCATTTTCGCTGTGAATCTCTCTTGCTTGCCCTTTCCCTTAACACTCTGAAGCCTGACCCCCCCAAAGTCCCATACACCCTTTCCACTTCCCACTCCACCCCTGAAAAGAGCCACCCACCCCTTAAAACCAGCCATAAAGAGAACAAAAAAATAACCATCTTAAAACCATCCCAAAACGCCTCAAACCCAAAAAGCCGCCTCCCAAGGATAAATTCACCCCTCCCTAAACCTCTCCCCCTACTTCCCAAGTGCCATCTTTGAGGTGCCTGCTGTGCCCAATGGATTCCCCTTTGTGAGGAGGTTCCCTGGCAGTGTCAGTAACTGCAAATTACGTCTTGCAGCCTTGTCCTATGGCACATTTTCATGATATGGACTAGCTGTTGGCCTTTTTTTTTTTCTTGAGGGGTTGTTTGAGTTTGAACAAAACTTATCTTCTTTTGTAACACATTGGTCCTGCTATTACATTTCTATTTGATGCTATTGTATAATTAGTGATGTGTGAGTACAGATGTGTTTGTTTGATGCCTGATTGCTGATCCAGTTGAAGTGGTTAGTATGATGTGCCCTTGGAGCCAGTGCTGGAGTTAGACAAGACATGGGGAAATGTTGGATGGGTGTCTATGTGGGATGACATCCAGATAAGGAAGACATTGCATTAGGTGACACATTATGTGGTAAGTATTCCAGTATGGCCTGGCCACTGTCAACATCATTTAGGTTCTACTTCTCCCTATGATGTAAGTTGGACATGTTTTTGGTGTGTTGAAGTTGGATATCTGTGTATCCACACATGGAGGTTATCAACGTGTCATCCCTTTGAGTAGTTCTGCATGGACATGTGTCCATTTTGCTGTGTGTACCTTACAGCTACTTCATCTAGATGTGTGCCACATGCTGTTAGTGCTGTGTTTGCTTTCCTAAGTTGCACTTTCACATCGCCTACACATGCATGGCATTTGGTTCTGCTATTGGTTTTCTCTGATATACTTCAGTTCCCAGGTCCAGTGCACATGGAGTTTGTCAGGCATCTGCAAAATGTACTGTGACCCAGTGCCCCAGCCTTTGAGGGTTTCCCCTGATAGAGGCCTAGCTATCCTTCAAAGAGTGTGTCCATTGTGTCCTTGGAATGGTTCTCATACTGATTCTATGTACTCCCATTGACTGATATTGCCTTTTCATGAGGGTGATGTGTGAGAGTCAAATACAGAGATGTAGCAGAGAAGGTGTGTGTGACTTTACTGACACATCCATATAGAGGTTTCTTTAACATCAAAAAAGATCCTGTGATGTGTGCAATCATGTGAGTGTGTCGCATTCACTATAGCATCTTGGTTAGAATTACAATGACAAGGCCTCCTGGTAGTTGTAGTCAGTTCAATGTCACTGTAGCAACACTTGACAAATTATAACCTGCATTATAAGTAAACTTCAGTAGTGACATGGCTGACAAGTGAGAAGGGGCAAAAGGATTGTAGCATCTTGGTTATAGTTGGAGTGACAAGGCCTCATGGTAGTTATAGTCACTTCAATGTCACTTTAGCAACACATGAAAAAAGTTAACCTGCATGAGTAGTGAACGTCAGTAGTGACATGGGAGACAAGGGAGAAGGGTCAAAAGGAGTGTAGTATCTTTGTTATATTTGGAGTGACAAGGCCTCATGGTAGTTGAAGTCACTTCAATGTCACTTTAGCAACACTTGACAAATGGTAAGCTGTATGACTAGTGAAGATCAGTAGTACCATGGCAGACAAGTGAGAAAGGGCAAAAGTTATGTGTGACAGAGATTAATAGGTGTGATATTGTTGAGGAGGTGATGTTTTTAAATGTCAAATAATGCAGACATCACAATCACTGTATATAATTTGCAAACACATGTCCATTTGTGTACAGTGTGCCTGTACAGTATCAGTGTTTTGGTTTAGGAGGGCATCCTACAGATGTACTTTTGATGATTAATGAGAAACAATCCCAGACAGAGTGCCTGTATATGTGTAAAATACTTGAGGACCCCACCTCCCTTGCTTGGTCCATGGCGGGGCATCGGTTTGCAGAGGAGTCTATGGCAACAGGTAGTTGTATGACTTACTGCCAAGTTCGACCATGACGGACTGGGTTTTGAAGGTGGTCTAGGAGGTAGAGCAGCAGCAGGATGTGCACGATGGGCTCCATGATGGTAGAAGACGAGGTGAGTAGATGTGAGTTTCAGCCTTATATCCCTCCCTTTCCACTGTTTCAGACATGGTGGTTGGACTGCCACGGTCAAGCCAGATGTAAAGGTACTCATAATGGGGCAAACAGTTTTACTGGCAGTCCACACCTCCCACAGCCTCATAGGCCCGATCTGCGGCTGCCACACTTGGAGTGGGCTGGTGGTGTCAG
Source organism: Calotriton arnoldi (assembly GCA_963921515.1). Taxonomy (NCBI): domain Eukaryota; kingdom Metazoa; phylum Chordata; class Amphibia; order Caudata; family Salamandridae; genus Calotriton; species Calotriton arnoldi. The sequence goes on along the minus strand of CAWUFW010000202.1, from coordinate 4,318,942 downwards.
TGGTTTCGAAGCGGTCTTCATAAAACCAAATTGCACAACTCGTATTAAGGCGGTCAGACTGCTGAGTTCACTGTGCTCGGACTGCCACTGCCGATATGGCAGTCTGCAGGACCGCAAAACTTGTAATAGGCCCCTTAGTATTTATTAAAATTTTTTGGAGGGGGTCATACCCAAGCAGAACTGATGGGGTTGGAAAGTGGTGGGACATGCTGCCTACATCTGCCATGAGTAGGGGACAGGGGTCACAAAAAAAGAAGACAGGTAGGATAAAAAGAGAAAAATAAAAGTACAGTGGCAGTATCAGCAATAGAGTTATTAATTTAGAAGAGAGCACCCCTACCAACTTAATAAATCTACTCTGTTTATGTCAAAACTCAGTTCTGAGAGAAACTTTGCTCAACCTGCGGTTGCTATAGCAGAAGCAGGAGTCAATCCTCAGAGAATTGTCAGTTACATTCAAGCACTGCAAACAGTTTTAAAGCAAAATACACAACACAATAAAGCACCCAAACCAATTGAGAAATAAAGAGAATCCTTTAACGAGCAAGACATCACCAGGATAATTAAATTAGGTTCAAGGGATCCAAATATATGACTTTTTAAAGTTTTACGACAAAAAGCAACAAACAAAATTAAAGTGCCAATCGAATGACACTGTTTGCGGTTGAGTGGGGAACAGGCTTGACTCTAGGCTGACTGCAATGGAGCAGATGTCAGATTCACCATGCAGGTCATCCCAATGAATGATTTACTTTCAGACTCAGTCTGAAATTAAAGTAAAAAAATTACTTCTGGGCGAGGTATAAGAATGTGGCTGACCAGGGTCACTCGAAGTCAGATTCGTTGTCAAGCCCTGCTGAAGCCATTGGTTTTGGAAGTAAAAGTTCTGAGCAGGACGTTCCTATATTTCATAGCCACAGACCTCGCTCTTTAGGTTAGATAGATTTCCACTTTGCTGGGCAGGCTAGAACTGTAGCCAGGTGGGGATCCACAGGCTCTCAGAACAACAAAAAGCTCCAAGCAGGGCAAGCCTAGTTTTCTTGCCTGAATTGGGTGCCACCTCTCTGGGCAAGCATTAGCACTTTGCATCAGTCCTCCGAAAGTGGAAAAATGACTGAGCCTTTAATTATTGAAGTGATGGAAAAGTTTCTCCTTGTCATTACTGTATCCCCTACCTCCCCAGGGCAGGCTTCTAGGCACCATATATCTCTCTGGCCTGGTCTCCTGCAAGCTCCAGTCCTATCCGGTAAGCTGGGCCCTCATTGAGTCAGGAGTCTTTCTGCTTTCTGTGTCCTTGAAGGAGGCAAAAGGATGCCAACCACTTGACCCTTGGAAAACTGCTCCAGTCCATGGGTGCGAGCAGAATACAGGAGTCAGTGAATCCTAGAATGAGTCCCCTTCTTCCTGCGAGAGTCAGGAGACTTCTTCCAGAAAAGGCTTCTTCTTCAGGTGGAGACTTCATAGTCCAAAAATGTTCTGAGGGGGTGGTGGTTAAGGTGCCAGTGATTAAAGAAATTCTAACACCCAATTTTAACTATTTTCTCACATTTCCCCACCTCTTTTTTCAGGTCTTCCTCTTAGCCTTATGGTACAATTACTCTGCAATCCAAATTTCATTTAGCGGAATCCATCTGCCTTGAGGAAGGCTTGTTTTCAGCTTCTGACTACTTCCATACTTGAATGAGTTATCGTTCTGTCTGGCAGGGTCAAAACTGCTTATCTGCCCTACTGTCACTGAAGCCTACTTGTATGGAAGGGCCCTGGGCATTAATGGGAACAAGCACTCCCTGACTTCTTTGAGACAAAGGAGCTACGGCTATAGCTGTTCTTTGTTCTACCAACTGTTCCTGTCTGCTCTGAGATAACTATGTAGTCAGAAGTTAACACCCATCTGCTCTTTCTGGGCTCGGAGGAAGGCTATTTTCCTCTGAGTCAGGATTGTGAATTCTCTCAGCCAAGGATGTGCATTCCAGCTGTGGGTGTGTGATGTGTAGACAAAATGATGTTAAGCCCCTTCTGTGCCAGACAGCCTAAAACATGCTTTTATAAAATTCCTTTGCATTTAAATTTTACAAAAAATCGGATTTCATAATGAAATGAGATTTTGAAAATTAAGTGGAAAATAACTCTGAGGCATTTTTCTAGCATTTTTTCAGCTGAAGATAGGAAACAAAGCTTTCAATCCTATTTAAATCAGTTTAGAGCAAAGTCTAGACACAGTGACATATACTTTAAGGGACTCATTCAAGCCTAGAGAGCTCATCCAGGAGCTCACTAATTTACTTAACCTCATTCAATGGTTTACAATATTTAGTACACAAACACACGGTACAATCCCCAATGGCTGTGTAATATTTTAAGATTCTTCATCAATTAGGTGAGCAGGAAGTTGTAGCAGGAGCACAGAGGACTCTCGCCTTCATATCATGTATTTACTTACAAAACAGTTAGACAGGTGCAACCGGGTAGTAACTGACTGTACCACGAGACTCTTGGAGTTAATGAACGATGGACAGATTATTGACAGTACCCTACTTACACCAAGGAGGTGTGGTAGTTAGATGACGATGTCCTGAGGAGACCCCTCAAATACTTTGGGGTTGAAACATCAAAAAACATTTTTTTTTAAATCGATGACATCTATGATTAACAACAAGGGATTGTTAATTCATTGGAACTTCCCTATGTTCACTTGAACTTAGAATGTTACACAACCATTGGAGATTGTACAGAATCTTTGTGTACTAAATGTTGTAAATATAATCAGCATGTGAGCACTGCGTCATCTGCACTACACATTCACATTTGCACACCTTGTTTGTATATGTATGAATGCAATAATAATACATGTATGACGGAACTTCTTACTTTGTTCAGCACTGTACTTTCCTAAGTAATGTTTCCACACAATCAAGTTGCAATTGAATGAGGTTAAGTAAATTAGAGAGCCCCAATACCTACAGATGAGCTCTTTAGGCTTGAATGAGTCCCACATGACATTTTGCGTAGATTGATAGATAAACTTACCCGTTCTCATGGGCTTATAGGGTTGTCCTTGTCATAGATACACACTTTTTGAATATTAGCACCATGTCTTGTGGGTTTACAAGGCACCCTTTACGGTGATTTATTACTTTATAAAAATAGGCTTGTTTTAGATGGCAAAATGTGCTTTTCCTTGCGATGTGTCATTGCAGTGATTTTAAACTTCAGATTGGCCAGAGCACAGTTGTGCTCCTGGCAGACATATATCTCTAGACCCAGTTTTTGCTTCACGATCGGTTAACCATGAACACTTATGATTTTGTGATGTCCTGGTTTCACGTATCAGCATTCATGTGAATGATAACACACATTCTAAATGAGACATAATATTGCACGTTTTTCACACCAGTATATGTGTCGAGAGTTCACGGCATATGTAACTTTGCAATAAACAACAACTGTAGGTTGAGATGAAGCACCCAGAGCCTCTGGTTTACTGTGACCTTCTACTTCTGAGGGGTCAGGATGTCTTAGCATTCTGATTAACAGCAACTAGCCATGTGAGTGTGAAGTAACTTGAATTACATATTTTTGGTTTATGTACTCCATTTAGATTTATTTTTGTTGCTTTTTAGGAAAGTCTATCCCCTGAAGAAGGCCACAGCCCAAAATGCATCAGGATAATTGATTTATTTTACAAATCATTGGGATTATATGGGATGCCTGAATACCTATTTACCTATGGATGAAATCGAAAGCTTTATTGAAATGAAGTAAAGTCGAAAAACGAATTTCTGAATTACGAAGTGTATATTTTTCAAAAGGAATTTATTATAACTACAGAAGATATTGGATTACAATCCCGGACCAGGGATGACAGTAGTGCATGAAGGGGACGCCTCTCCCAGTCTGGGAGGGCGCAACTGGGTTTATTTCGTTAAACGCCTGCAATCAGAAGGCGATACCCTTTCGCACAGAATTAACGAGCTGGGATTACTCTCACTTTTCATTAAAAAAGCAGTGCGTTGTCAACCACTTTAGAGTTTAGACATATACCTCTGTCATAAATGTGGGTGGAACAAATACACACTGCAGTCCACAAATGGAATTTAAATTCCACACTATAGATGTGTCTCTGCTCCATCTACATTGGGAGGACAGTTACGTAAACCAATTGGGTGAAATTAATTTTGTCACTACCATTTTAGGGCCAGAGCACCCACACTGTGGCACTGCTCAGCGTTGTCAGAGGGCCCAAATCTTAATACCAATACAAATATAGACCACGAAAAGGCAAGAAATACTGGGTGACGGTGAAGAAAAGACAAATCAGCTACAGGCAGGAAAACAGGACAGAAATTGAAACTAAAGCAAAGCATAAGGTCAAGTGAACAGGAAGAGGGTCAAACAGGAGTGGGATAGGTTGGGAACTTGCGAAGCAGGCAGGCAGGAGAGGAAGGGAGTGAGAAGTGCCACATTCTCATCCAAAAAGGTTATCATGTCTGTCTCACTTAAACTATGCAACCAGACTGTAATGAGGAGCCCTGATTTCACGACTCTGTAAACTGCAAATAAATCAAAATGGGTGAGAAAACAGCACCTACTCTTTTGCCTTTGGAGTAGCATCCTACCAGCCCTCCTATCACTCCACTGGCTACCCATTGCTAGACTATCTGCCTTCCATGCATCTCTGTCATCAGCAGCGAACAACTTTCTTTCCTCCAAGTAAAACTGAAAAGACACTTGCAGAATGAACCCTTTCAGACTGGCAACTTAGCTGATTGTCACCTTTGTCAGGAAGATATGCATTGGTGTAATACCCTTCTCGTCTCTTACTTATAGCAAAATTATGGAATGCCCTGCTGGCAAAGTCAAAAACCTGGCTCGTTTTCACCTGATGATGAAAAGTCCCACAACCAGAAGAAAGAAGCATTCACCAACACATGATGGGCATGGGAGCCACACAACAGGGGGCCATCACTAATCCAGACCTGGAACACACACTGCACAAGAATGGTAGGCATAAACTGTGTGGAACAAGAGGGTCATTCGGCACTGGACTAACCGCTACATTCATTCTCCATCTGAACTCTCAACAAAGCTCCCCGACACACCACAATACCTCTGGGGAGACGATCTCTCTTTGTTCCACCACTTCCTGTCCTCTAACATGATCACACAGTCCCTGACATAAATAACTTCCTACGGGCAGGAAAACTTGGACTGACCCTTGGTCACGATGCCTGGTAGTCAAACTCTGGCCACATCACCTTGTTTAATCAGCAGAGTGCATATACACCCAGGTTTCGTACAACCCGCATACTTCTTTTGTGCCATTTCATCCTTCAGTTTTACTGATGACAAATTCATATTCAAGCTAGATTTCCCCATCCATGTACTGACCATCTTAGTAGCGGGCTCCCGTCTTTTGAAAAGGTTAAATGGAAATATCCCTAAGACATCGTTGGGGGGGGGGGGTGCGAATAGCCCAACTAAATCCTTAATTACCTTGCACCAATCCAACTCACTAGCAATGGATAACTAAACATTGTCCTTAAAGACTCCATTGCACCTTTACACAAGACAATTGCTGTGGGGATAGTACAGCAAAGTTTTGGTATGTTTCACACCCCAATGTGATAGAAATTCTTCGAATTCACCAGAAGTAAATTGAACTCCATTATCTATCACTATTACACTTGAAGCCCCTTCTCTCAAGAACTGAGACTGCAAAAATCCAATCACTTCTGATGTGTTAGATGCAGTCGCAGCCCGTCCCCTGCCAAAGAGGCGGGGCGGCTGGAGGAGGGAGCTGGGGGTTGGGGGGAGGATTCAGAGGAGAAGATAAAAAATAAATTTACCTGACCGCTACCGCCTCCGCCTTCCGCTCCATTGCGCGCTTCTTGCTTCTGGCATAGGCTCCCAGACTGAATTGCGGCCAATCATGACGCTGCAGGAAAGCAGCATCAGGATTGGCCTGAGCATTATCACTTTGCGCTCCCAGTCAGTCTGGGAGCCTGTGCTTGCTTTCTCCAACCCCTGCAACACAGCTAGTGCACTACTTCCCCTGGACCCGCCCCCAAGACTCGTCAGAGACCTGGGGACGGGTCCAGGGGGATTCAAATAAAACGACAATAAAACGGGTTAGAAACCTGTTTTATTATTGTTTTATTTGTTGGTGGTGGCCCCGCTGAATTCCACCTCTGGCCACCACGAAAAAAAAATCAATAAGTAAAATACCATATTTTCAACTCTCGCCAACTTGTCACAGACTGTGGGGAATAAGAAGCAGGTTGCACCAAGGTAACTTCCAACCTTTATTCTTCAAACTCAGATACAACGTCCGACCAAGTCAAGAGAAACTTCCAACTGCCGGTCCGTTTATCGGAAAACATTCCAAATCACAATTCCACATTTCATTCCATTATTTCCTAAAGCAAACCCAACATAAATACATTCACAGCTGTGTCTCACACCCTACTTCCCTCCACTCTGAGCAAAAGAGTAGCTACACTTTGCAGTGACAGTTTCACAGCAACATGGAACGAGGAAAATCTGCCAATCACACTCACCATATTGCCCATCCATCCGAACACATTAATGTCTTATAACTGCCATTCTCCTCACTTGTTTTCACCACACGGTTCACAAAGGCATAGCAACATATAACCCAATAAGAATACAGTTCTGGTCATCATTTACGACCCCTATACACCTTCCACGTGGGCCACTTGATGAACCAACACAATTGAAACCAAGAAGGCCCAACGGATTACCACGCAAACAATCTGCAGAGTGCTTCGACTCCTCATCAGACAGTGAAGCGCTATCTAAATCCACCTACAAGACAACACGATCTGCCAGTGACGGATGTATGAATGCACATCTGCAGATGTACACTTACTACCTAGCTGAAGATCATTTCTAAGTTTGCAAGGTGTGGAAAAATATCATAGTTTGAAGATCTTTGGCAAGTAAGTTAAAGACAGAATGCCCTCCAGATGAACTCGGTGTTTATGCTGCTGAGTCGAAGCCTGAAACAGCATTGTTTCGGTGTCTCTTTCTTCTTCACACATCATCCTGCGCTCAGGAGAATCTCTAGATAATAGCAAGCTTCCTGCAATTGCATGGCAGGCGTCCTCCTCTGCTCGTTTCTATATTTAATCATTGGAGCTCTGTGCAGGGCTTCAGTGACGCTAAGTCACCAGCTTGTGTCTGAAAATGTACTTTTCACTGACATCCTTTCTCTATTCGTGTTTTGACAAGCATTTCTTTTTCTCTTTTGCATACTGCTCTGTGCACTGAGACTATTCAATCAGGAGTGATATGTTAATCAAACGCAGGCTCAGCTTTCATCCGAAAAACTCCCAAAATCTGAATTTTCCCACGGGGCCGATCCGCATGGTTCAATCTCCAAGGGGCCACTTCTCGACGCCGGTGTTGCGTCGGAACATTCTAGACTTCCAGACGCGCGCCTCTTACAAAGACATTCTAATAAACAAAAACAACTTCACTCCAATCTGTCTTCTATTTCATTAGTCTGAACATCTGTATTGAGCTCTTAAATCAATCAATTTAAAAGAATGCGAGAAAGGTTGAAGGAAAGCAAAGTGGAAATATATTTACAGGATAATGATTTAACTACTTATCAAACAGTCCGCGCTTCTTAAATTGTTACTGCAATGCTGAATAAAATATGAGGAGTTGCGGCTGCAACACCAACTCTCTCAGTTAAAATAGAAAAAAAGAAAAAAAAAATCTGCTGAAGAAAATATCTAAATTGGCTGTGTGCTGTCTGCAGATGGATAAACAAAATAGCCGCCAGTGACAGGCTTTGCTTTTCATGTGGCTGAGCTATGTACAAACGCGAGGCATAGGAAATGTCAGGGCCTCATTTGCAAATTAAGATGTAAAGAAACTGCCTGTGACAGTACATGCAACAGTTCGTATGTGAAGTTTGGCAAAGCGAGCTGACAGTCACAGAGGCACTGCAGGCGCCTAATCCTTTTCTTTCTGCCTTTCAGCAAGTAGGAGGGCGGAATTTAATAAATTTGTGATGAGGAAAAGCAGCGAAACGCTGGCATATCTTCTCTCCCTGCAAGAAGCCATCTTCAGACATAATTAATTGGGTGACACTGTACAATGTGCCATTAAGAAGAGTATTAAAATCATTTGCCGACTTAAGTGCGATTTTAAGCCGCTTATCAGATGTTCATTTCTGAATCCATTCGCCTGTCAGGATTACATACGGGCTCTTTATTGAAGCATACACCAGGATCCGATTCTTCTAATTTTCTATACAGATTCATTTCAGAATCAATTATGCTGGTGGCAGCCTTGTCGCTGCGCAGTAAGGGGATTACCCGGCACTTGCTCAGTAAAGGCGGCCTATGAATGAGCATGTATAACCCACAGAGGACAGGCGTGTTGTGCTTTTTTTTTTTAAAAGGGCCTATAAGGAAGTTGAAACAGAACACAGCAGATGGCGGATAATCACCAGGAACAGGCTTCAATTTTGTCAGAAAACAGAAAGTAAAATGTCAACCCAATTTCTGTCAGTAATTCTTATCCGTCGAAGCTCAACGTCTTATTCACTAAGAAGGAAGGGATGGGGTACCTGAGGCAGCACCGTAAGAAAACGAACAGAAATAGAAGTACAAAAACAACTGAGTAAAACTCAGAGGGTTGCATTTATAAGAAGGACGGGCGCCGTGTAGAGATCATTCCATTTGGTATTCTTGCAGGCACTTTGTTTTACAGAAGTTTAAATGTTAGCTTTTCGCTATCTTAACCAAGTTTGGCTAACGGATGATACACAAGATGCCTCAATGGGCCAGATCTAAATAAGAACACGCGAGAAAGTCGAAGATCGGCTACCATATGGTTACTCTTACGTGCAGCTGACTTTTGAGCTTTAGGAATTGCCAAAATTAAGGAAATCGTAGATTTCCCGGAGTACTCAGTTGCACGTCATTTACATACACAGAAATACTGTCAGGAGGAAACCTCCTCACGTGGCATTTGGTGCTGTGACATTTTTTCCTTCATTTAAATTGGGAAATTACTTTTTTTCCCATGGAGAAACTCCTTCCCCATCACTCCCATTAATTTTAGGAGTATACTCTCTCAATTCAAACACTGGCATTTCATTAACACATGCCCCTAACATTTATGTTTAAATGCCCGTGTGCACTTCAATTGTATTTCGACGCGAAGAACTATACGAAGAGTTAGATGGATTGTCATCTTTTTGGTAAAGTGCTCACTCAGAAGCACCCAAAAATCTGCTCCTAACCATAAATATGTGAATGTGTGCTATTGTGTCATACAGTGGGATTCAACCGATTCTGACTCTCTGAATGGCGACGTATAAATGATCCTTAAACAGTGCTGTTTTCATGAACCTCACTGACCATATGAGTTCAAAAACCTTTTTTCACTCCACCAATGCTACTATCAATCGGGGTTTTCGAAGCACTGTTCAAATGACGGACACAGGCGTGGGATTTCTTGGTCTCCGATTATATTATTTTGCCTCTTTTCTGCTATATTTCACATGATTTATGATTTCAGAAAGACCTAAACATTGTGACAATGCTCCAATTAAGGAGCTGCCGAAATGGATTCAAATATTTCACTTTTTTCTATCTATATCCATCGATCTCTGAAGGCAGTTCATTTTAAATGTAGAGTGCCTTTAGCCAAACAACATTTGGCACCGTTTCGCAAATTGAATGTCCCAAAGGTTCATACTGAATCATCCTTACATACTGGAATTTTCATGTCATTGTATAAAGTGGGGAATGTAATCCATATGGGGTGTTTTAAGGATCTACATCAATTTCCTACAGCAGATCAATCTGTAAATTAATGTTTTGTTTTCTTTTTATCAAATTAAGAGCACTTTTCACACCATATGTGGGTCAGGCCTTTGTGGTACAGCTCATATTTTAAAAGTTCAATATATTACAAATTCAAGCATGTCAGATATCTAAATGGCCTATCTGGTTGTAGGATTATGATGCAAAAACTGAAGCTTGCTTACTTTACAAAATTGAAGGATGGAAGTGGGATAGAACTATCACAATAAGAATGGCGAAAACTTAGTTGTCTTAATTAATCAACTGTATGTGAAAAACGCTGCAGAAAAGAGTGCATTTTGTGGTATGTGGATAATATACTGTGCACTGGATTATTTACATAAAAAAACAAATATATATGTCTCAGATTCGTAGACGACTCTCCAGGTACCTAGCTTCACATGTTCTGGTCCTGTATCCATTTAAAAAATATTTTTTGTGAGCATATCTTCAACTTTCTTTATCATTTATTCTCCTGAAAAGCTGACTCTCAGAAAAATTTGCATTACTGAGACTAATTACTGATAAAAACCATGAGTGTATTCATAGCAATACTATTGGCAAGCTCTCTAATTATTGCAAAGTGGGAAGAGATTGGTGTAATACACTTTGAGGTATTTGAGAACTAGAGCATTGACCCCATGTGCATAATTGAAAAAGTACAATCAAATTTGAAAACTGTATAATTCATTTATTCAGCAAGCAAATTCGTATATACTTTCTAAAATCAGACATTTCATATATTGAAAATGAAATATGGTAAATATATAGAATTATAGGTTTGTAACAGTGACTGATTGAATCACTGAATTTCAAGGTCACAAACCTTGTGGTACCTTTACCACTGTCCACCAACCTAGACTTAACAACATCCCATCAGGTCTCTGTCTGTGCAAATGTGGAGTTTGGACAAAATAGCAAATAAAAAGTATTGCGTTACAGAAATATCGTGTGAATAATATTGAGATGTGAAAAATATAATGGAAAGGAATGTCGAAGGTAAGAATATTGTTTTAAGTGTTGTTTTTAATAATGTAAAAAAATATAATTTTATAAACTATCGTTGTACATAACATTGTTTGTAAGTGTTATTTTATAAGAATTTTATTGTAGTGTGTTTCCTTTTATGTGTTTAGTATTTTGTTTGTGTGTTTACAAAAATAATCAATAAATTTTGAATTTTTTAATAAATCTTTTTACTAAGCAGTTGTTCAGATACACAACAATTCAGTTTGACTGGAGAATAAACACAGTAGGCCACTCGCAGGAGGCTTGTATATTTCTCACTTTCACAACGACTGGCTTTGATCAAAATGCGCGCACAGTATGTAGCAAGCGACATGTGCTCACGGATACATTCGACCAGGAGCAACCCTGTTCCCTCCCTCCCGTATCTCCCAACACCTTCCTCAGGACTCCCTATCTTGCATCCATGTACCCCAGATCTTGTCAGATTTAACGGGGGTTTCCTCGACCTTTGTAGTCTTCGCGCTCCGCTACCTGGCACCAGTCAAGATCTTTTTCCCATTCCTGGACCATTGGGCTTCTGCTCGACCCCCATAGCCTGGCTAAGTTCCTCTTTGCGACCCCAGCTGCCAATGTGAACCACAGGGAGGGGTATTTGGGCCATGTCTCTTCCCGGGTAATACCCAGGATAAGCCATCTGGCCTTCATCGGGACTTTAAGTCCTGTAACCATAGCCATTACCGCCGTGACTGCCCTCCAGAAGTGTTGAATTATTGGGCAGTCCCAGATCGTGTGGAAGAAGGTACCTATTTCGCCACACCCTTAGGTACATTGAGCCGAGGCACAGCGGCCTATCTGGTGCAGCCTGGATGAGACTAATAAGGTCTATGTAATATGCGGAGTTGCACCAGGCAAAAATGGGCACTTATGGCTATTTCCCTTGGGCTTTGCAGAGCCATCCCCTAATCCTCAACTTACATGGGACCCACATCTCCCTCCCAGCCCTCTTGTAGTGGGCAAAGAAGGTCCGGTGAGTTGTACAGTATTTTCTTGTAGACTAGGGACACTGCCTTAGTTGGCATGGGGTCCAGAAGTAGCCGATCCTCTATGGGTGAGTAATCCAGAAGTTGTTCCCCATCGGGCAGGTGCCACCTCAGAGCGTGTCTCAGTTGCAGAAATTTAAACACCCCCCTGCTCCAGGGCATATTATGCTTGGAGCTCAGTGAAAAGGAGCAGTGATCCTCCTTTCCAGATGTCTCCCAGCTCGTCTACCCCTATCCAACTCCATCTTACTTGGTTTCTTCACCTCCTCAAGGCGGTCACTGTCCCACAGCGGGGTTTTGGCTGTCAATTTATCTCCCCACCCCAGGTAGTTGTTGGCCGTCCACCAGGCCTGCAGCACTGCCTGGGTGTGAAACGGGAGTGCGTCCCCCTTCCCTTCCCGTATAGGAGGACCTGGTACCCCCGGTCGCCCAGAGCTTCATGATCAACTCTGCAGGCTGAGTCGTCCCTCTCACCAAACACCCACTCGTTTACCACTATCAATTGGGCAGCCCAGTAGTAAGCTCGGAGGTCTGGAACTGTCAGGCCTCCATCATAGACTCCGCGGTGGGGTTTCACGAGGGATATTCACGAGCTACCCCTGTCCCAGAGCAGCATTCGCAACACTTATTTTAACCTTACTAAAAACGCTCTCGGGGACCCTGTAAGGGGTGTTTTGAAGTATGTATAGCATGCAGGGGAGGTCATCATTTTAAAGAGCATGGCTCTACCCATTAGGGAAATCGGTAATGCTCTCCAGTGGGTCACATCTACTCTGAAGCGTTCTAGTTGGAGGAATAAGGTTTGCTGTAGGAATTCCTCCCCATGTCTGGTGACGTGGACTCCCAGATAGTGGAATCCCTGATTCTCCACCGATGCTGGGCAACCTGATGAAAGGGCAACCTTCCCCTCCTAGAGTCAGAAGATCAGGGACTTATCCTAATTAATTTGGTAGCCCGAGTAGCTCCCAAATAGATCAAAGATATGAAGGATCCACGGGATTGAGAAGCATGGTCTCGTTACATAGAGCAAAATATCATCTGCATGTAAGGAGATATTCTCCCCCCACTCTCTCCTGCTCCTGATCGCCCAGATAAGGGTGTCCTGGCGCACCCAGGCCGCCAGGGGCTCCAATGGCAAGGCAAAAGTCATCAGCGACAGGGGACAGCCCCGCCGCTGCCCCTGCCTAAAGCAAAGGCACGTGATACCGCGCCATTCACACGTACTCTTGCCATTGGATCGTTGTATAATAAGTGGACCCATGAACAAAATTTATGGCCAAACCCAGTCTAGGCAAAACTGCAAAGACATAAGGCCACTCAACACTATCAAAGGCCATTCTTGAATCTAGAGAGAGTACTGCTGCCTCCCCCGAGTGTGATTTCACAGTCACATGCATCACCCCATAAAATTGCCCCAGGTTTAGTCGGGTGCCCCATCTCGGCATAAAGCCGAATAGGTCCAGGTGGATCACTAATATTATAATTTTGACATTTTAGTTGCAGGATGTTGGAAGTTTAGGGGAAAAGGGTGGGGATATTTTAAAAAATTGAATACTTTTAAATTAAATGTAATGTTATTTTTTTAATGTATTGATAAATTGCATTAATTAAAAAATATTTTTTTATTGTAAATATGAAAATAATTGTTTCAAACAGACATTTTGGGAAAAAATAATTACAATTTAATGATGTAAAAGTTTTTTGTAAATGTAGTTGTATTATATATTTACAATGTATTCAATTTCTTATTTATTTTTTATTCCAACTCTTTCCCCAAAATGGTTTAGTTTAGAGTGGGAATAGTATATGTTGCCCCTTTAGTGTCCAACATCTTAGGCAAAGTGGTTTAGATTGGAGTGGGAATAGTAAATGTTGCCCCTTTAGTGTCCAACACCTTCCCCAAAATGGTTTAGATTGGAGTGGAAATAGTAAATGTCACCCCTTTAGTGTCTAACACCTTCCTCTAAATAGTTTAAATTGGAGTGGAATAGTAAATGTCACCACTTTAATGTCCAGCACCTTCCCCAAAATAAGTAGGTTTGAGTTCCAATAGTAAATGAAGCCTCTTTAGTGTTAAACACCTTCACCAAAATGGTTTAGATTGTAGTTGGAATAGTATATGTTGCTCGTTTAGTGTTGATCACTTTCACTAAATAGGTTTAGATTGGATAGCAAACATCACCCTTTTAGTGTCCAACACCTTTCTCAAACTGATTTAGATTGGAGTGGGAATAGTAAATGTCCATCCAGCGCCTGCTACATGATGTGGCTGAGGACTTAGATGCCTCCTCGAGTTTGTGCAGAGGTTAAGGTGCTCATGATTACTTGACATTGCGGGTAACACACCTACCAGTGGACTTCTGACAGAGTGGTGGTCCACTCCAATCGCTGGTTTTGTATACAATTTCTTATGGATGTGTATGTCTCTGAAATTAATTAAATGACATATCTCACTATTGGACCAGAAGAAAGCCGACACACCTCTCCTGTGAAACATGTTGACCATCACAGTTCTATGACGGGTTCAATTCCCTCCTGTTATAAGTTTTGTTCTTAATCCTGACCTTGAAATGCCCCAATAAAGTCTCTGCATCCTGGGAGTATGGCCCTGATTCCGATGTCGGACGGACCTGAGTCCGTCCAACCTCGGTTTGGAACTGGAACCGAAAAACCTCCTGTCTTCGGTTCCGTTCGAGGAAGTAGGATGCAACCGAACCCTGTTCGGTCGCAATCCAATACTTTACAATGGGAGCATGCATTTCAAATGGAATGCATGCTCTCATTGTAAAGAGCAGGGGTGCAGTTCATCCCTGCACCCCGTGGCAGGCACCTTAAGGTGCCTGCCACCGGATGAGGGATCAACAGGGGGCACCCATGGGGGCCCTGCTGGGGGCCCCCAAAGACAGATTCCCAATGACTTTCTGTATCAGAAAGGCCGGCACAGAAAGGCATTGGGAAGCTGCCATTGTAATCCCTCGGCCGGTAAGAGCCAGCCGAGGGATTACTGCAGGTTTTCCGAATGGCAGACAAGCTCTCTGAGCCCGTCAAAGGCCATTTCGAAAACGAATTCAGATTCCCTTCAGACAGACCACGTCGAAATGGGTTGTTTGGAAAGGAATCCGACCAGCCTATTACGATGCGGGCTGTAGGGCTCCGACCAACGGTCGGAGCCATTCCAGCCCGCATCGTAATTGGGCCCTTAATTTTATCTCACACACACTTCCTTTTCTTCTTTTTCACCCCTCACCACACCCTGCTCATCTACAGCTTTTAGTATACCTCTATCTAACACAAAAACATCCCTGAGCTCCTCCCTCTCAGAGTGGGGTTTGTAGCACGCTTTATGACCAGGTTCACAATGCGAGGAGGTTACCCTATGATGAAGAATGCCACCTTTGAGTGGGTGAGGAAACCGTGCTATAAAAGGGATACTCCTGCACTCCTCCAATATCTATTACCATTTTCTAGACCCAGGGGCCTGTTTGTGATTCATGACTTTGTCATAGGGGAGTGGCCTCCTGCTGGTCTCTAAACCTCCTCAGGCCCTTCTTTGTGTGTTAATAGTACATGGCTCCCCTTTAGTGACCAACACCTTCCCCAAATTGTTTTAGATTGGATTGTGAATAGTAAATTTCACTTTAGTGTCCAACACTTTTTCCAAAATGGTTTACGTTGAAGTGGTAATATTTAAATTAACCTTTTTTTGGTAAATTATTTTGCAAAATGTATTTCTGTGTAATAGATGTACTTTGTCATTTGATTATTAATGTTGATGTTTAGAAAGATAATTAACGTAGTAGTTGGCTGTAAATTTGTAATAAATAACATTATTATTTACATATTTTCATAGAATAAAAATATGTAACACATTTTCAATTTTTCATTTATGATTTTAAATTTTTTCGCATACATGGTTTTAGTTATAAAAACATTAATATATTAATAAATAAAACAATGTTTAATACATTATTATTAAATAATGTAATCATATTTAAATAGTATTGTATGTTGCAAATGTTTTAGGTTTTTACTTATTGTTGAACTTTTTTTAACATTAATCAGTTGTTTCATATGCATAGTGTTAACATAATTTTTACATACCTTTTTCAGTATATATTAAATAATTGTATATTTGTATACTATTATTTAATATGTACTTGCAATTTTTACATATATAATATTTGTAACATGTTTTAATTTTCTACAATTTTGAAAACATTTATTAAACACTTTTAACTTATATTCCGATTCATTTCTATGGGGAAATCGTCTTTTTTTAGTTCCATTTATTGGCCATTTTCTTACCGCTACATTCAATTTTGTAGTTTTTTGGTCACATTTTTAGTCTATTTTTCAGGATCCAGGTTGTGGGGAGGTGCTGTTGTTTGTCGGAACAGGTAAGTCTTTTTAAAGTTTTTTTTTTAGGGTTTTGAGGGTAGGATGTGGTGGAGCAGAATTTGAGAGATTCTTATAGTGTTGTTTGTGGGTGTCTATCACATTTAGGGGCCGATTCCGATCTGGGTCGGAAAGCACTCCGACCGATCCGGATCCGGATTGTTTTCCAACCGAGCCGGACTCCTGCAGTCCGACCGAGCGAGTACGATGCGGCCGCATGCTGCCGGACTCGGTTCGGTCGGACTCCCGTTGAAGTCAATGGGAGCCGGTCGTACGACGCGTACATGGGCTCCCATTGCCTCAGTGGGTACGTTGCGCAAAAGGGTGCCCCCTGTAGTGGGTACGCGTTGGTTCCATCCGCACCGTACATGCATGTATAGGGGGGACCCTTGGGTCCCCCCTGTGTCCGACTCGTAAGGCTACGGGTGAAGGGGGGTCTGGCACGGACCCCCGAAGTCCGCTTCTTGGAGCTTTTTCATCCCGGAGACTCCGACTCGATCCGGCTGTCCGAATCGTGCATTGTACTGGATCGGTCGGAAGTCGACTCCATTGCGCGGTACGGTTCGTCTGCGACCGAGTCGTACGGAGCGGTTCGGACCCGGAAACGAGTCGGTCGGCGATTTCGCGTTCATTCGCATCGTACTTGGGCGTCCGGACCTCTGTACGACTCGGTCGGAAACAAAGCCTCCGACTCGGATCCGGTAAAGCCGAATCCGATTCGGAGGCCTTCCGACCGAGATCGGAATCGACCCCTTAGTTGTAGTAATTGTGATGTTTTTCAGTAGTGTATTGGTTTGGTTTTCGTCCAGTGTTTTAGTAATGCTTTGAAATGTTCTGTTATATTGTGTTATGTTACTTGCTTTTTGATGATTAAGTGTAATGTACATTTAACTTTTGATTCTAGTGTTTTTTGTGGGTGGCTTTTCTGTTTTACTTTGCAGGTTTTTCTTACTTTCGGCATTAGGATATAGCATTTGTTTTAAAAAAAAAATCTATTTAGATTTCTAGTAGATCAATATTTTTTACTTTGATTTCTTTGTTTTGGGAGTTTCATGGAGTGTTTCTGTTTGTAAACACTTTTTTTGGGGTCTTTTATGGTTGCTGGATACTTTGCATTGCTTTGATGGATCTCTATTGGATTGCTTTTTGTTTGATTTTGCATTTTCTACTGGTTTTTGGAAAATATTTTTCCAGTTTTTGGTGGATTATACCTTTGTGGAAACAGAGGATGGTCTGCCACTACAGAACAGTAACTCCTATTTAATTTATTTGCTTGGGTGAGAAATACTATATTTTTCATTTAGGAAAGGGTTATGTGATTGCTATTTGGTATTGTGGATTTCGTGTCTTGCAATTATTATTTACAACAGGTTCAGGTTGTCGTTTAAGGTTTCCGGTTGGTGAGGTTTCAGTTTTCTATATACATGATATATGTATTATTTTATTATATCAGTCTTTTTAAAATTGGAGTTTTATTTAATATTTTGACTAACGTAATCAAATATTATGTTTATTATTTATATTAAAATGATTTTTAGTGTTGGTTAGGATTATGTCATACGTTTTGGGAATTTTGTAGGTTAGTAATTGTTTTATAATATGGTTTGACTATTATTTCTAAATAATCTACGTCTTTGTTGTTTAAGTAGAGCTTTACTTCAAATTGTGGCATGTCGTACATTCTTTTAGTTTGTTTGCTAAGTTTGGGTACAGTCTGGGTTACAGATTGCTCCATTCGTAGTTGTTGGTAGCTTTGCTCTTTTTGTAGATTTTCTATAAATGTATAGATTGGAAGGCATTGTGAGACTTTCCCACTGCTTTTTTTGTTTTGGCTTTCTGGGCCAATGTGCTGTCATAGACATTCCACCATTGCATTTGGAATTTGTGTTAGTGTCTGTTTATGGAGCAATGTCATCTGCAACCCAAGGATCGTCAAAATAATCCATTAGGGGGCTTAATTTGTGTTCATCTTGTTGGTAGAAAGGGCTTTCTATTAGTATATTGTAGTGGTTGGCTACCTCTGTGACAGGGAGATAGGCTAGTGCTTTCATGTTTTTTATTTCAAAGGCAAATTGCCTATTTGTGGCATATTCCACACAGTGCAGGTTGTTGGAGATGTCTCTATATGCTTTGATTGAAATGGTAGCAACAGCCTTGTTTGACAGTGGGTGTGTGTGTAACAATTAAAATGGATTTAAATCATGATTATTCAAAGTCTATGATACTTTTTTTGTGGGTAGTAGTTATTTGTTTTATGTTTTATGCGATTTAGGAGTTCATAGTAAGTGTTACTTTGTTTAATTGGAAGTACAGCATACATTAAATAAATATTTGAGGTGTGATAGTCACCATTTATGATGTATATCTGACTGAATGGTTTGGGGCACATTTTGAAGGTCCCATTCATCATCCAAGTTTGACAAAGGCTTAGTTTTAGTAAATTTTCTGCCGTAGAAAATATTAGGATTCATCTATCATTGTTTAGCTTATCATATATTAGGAAGGGTTCCTCATTAGTATTATCTTTAAGTCCTCAAGTATTTCAATATCTTGGTATCTTTAGGGCAGGAGGTTGCTTTTTTAGTTTGTGCAATTAACCCTTTTAAAGTGGGTATAGATGGCTTGTGATGTTATTGGGGACTTTAGGAAGTATATATTTTAGGAATTTTGTTGTGGGCTCCTATGAGCTAGTGCTTGCCTCTCAATAACCCCCTTATTTCTATTTCTGTTGCATTTAGGGGATGGTTGTATTCCCTCACTTTATTTACAATATCATCTCCCAAAGCATGCATTAGAATAATACTTAGTACATTTCCCATTCACAGTTTCCATCAATGTTCTTTCTTGGTTGTTGGTGTAGCCCATGTGACTTAATAATTGCTTTCCTAATGTGGTGTTATATATATATTGCTCTTTCTGTGATTATGGGTCTAATTATAAGTTGCCTCTGACCGACACCGTTTCGGGGAAGGAACCGCCCAACCATAGGTCGGTGGTACCTACAACCCCATTAGGATGCGACTGCACATGGTGCGGTCTCAAACTCCTATTTTTCAATGGGAGCTTGTATGGCGGGCTGACAACACCCACAGCACAAGCTCCCATTGAAAAATGGAAGTTTGTAAACATCCCTGCACTGTGTGGCAGACACCGCACAAGGTTCAGGGATGTTTAGGGCAGGCCCAAATGCAGAGCACCAGGGAGAAAGGGGGCACTGCGAGGGGCCCCCAAAGTCAGTTTCCAACAGCCAATCCATGTTGGAAAGGCCGACATGGATTGGTCGGAAACCAACATCATAATTCCAACGGAGGAAACGCCGTCCTTAAAGTATTATGGTGCAGTTCCGAGTCGGAGTCCCCCGCAGGTTTAAACTCTGACCACTGCCATCCTAATGTGGCGGTCGGAGTTTAAACCTACAATGTCGAACGGAAACCCTCCGACCAGCTGTTGGAGACTTTTCGAATGACATTGTAATCAGGCCCTTTGTCTGAAAATAGTGTAATTTTATAAAGAATTACAATTTAAAAATGTTTATAAGTTTATTATTTACATATAAAATGATGAAACTAGTTTTGTTATTTATACTTACATGCATGTTCACCTTAGATGTTTCACACTTTTTTGCAGCTTTTCCGTTGGGGTGTTGTTATGTGGAGCAGGTGCTTTATTATCTGTTGGTAGGATAATAAAACAATTTCATTTAAATGATGATTTGTAAGAAATTTGAAGAGGTTGAGGTTGTTAGGTTTTATTTTTTGGGGTTTTAGGATTAGTTTCTGTTTTATAATAATATACGTTTCTTTATGTTTTTAGGGTCTCGGCAAAGAATCTGGCAGAGTTTGCTGTTCCTTCAGCTTTTGTGATTTTTGGAGTATTACTATTAAGCTGATAAAATCTGTGTGACTTTTACAATGTTGATTTACCTGTTTGTGGGATTTTATTGGTTATGTTTGTTTATTGTTTAATATTATTGGTTAGTTCTATCTAGATTTGATTTTTTTCCCAGTTATGTCCTTATAAGGGTAAAAGCGAATTAATGTTTTATTTATATTATTTAATATGAGTTTGATACATTTGAATTTGACTTTATTTATTAATATATTTATTAATATTTAGATTGTTGTATAAAGATTTGTAGTTTATGTAATTTTTTAAAACTCATCTTATGTATTTTGTTGTATTTTTATTTGGGGTGATTTATAATTATTTCAGTGATGTAATATATTTTTTTATATTTAAAACGTGTATATGTTGATTAGTGTTTACACAAGGGGGATGGGAGCACACTGCATAACCTCCCAGCACAGTTCACCCCTTCTGTTTGAAAAGGCTCCCTTGAGCCATTGAGCTGACAAGCTTTTGGAGATGCAACTGTGTGCCAGAGAGAGGTACTGAGACCTGAGAGGATTGTGGAAGCTTTCTCAGCAACCCCAGATGAATTTCGTTTTTTATCTCTACTGATGAAGGATAATATCTAGAAACACGTGTCTAGAGATTCACAGCACTAACCTGCACCATCCTTAGTGAAACACTTCAGCAAAACATCAAGCAAGCATCCAAAGTGAACTGCATTTACCATAATGCTAAGGGGTGAACAGGCTGGGAGGTGAAGTAGTGTGCTCCCATCCCCCCTCTGATTAATGTTTATAATTTGCTTAACATGAAAAGTAGTTATATTTATGTTTAATAATGATAATGCAATTATTTCAGTGATATTATTGATGTTGATATTGTGTGAGGGGCTATTTTTGGCTATTCATATGTATATTTAAAGGTAACAATATTTTTGTCCCAGATATTTTTGTTTATGACATAAGTAAAAATTGATATTTTCAACAGCCCTTTTGTGTTCTTGATATTTGTAGTTTTATTAGTTAAGTATAGGAAGGCAATATTTTTGTTAGCAATATTTAATTTCCGATATTTTTGTATATCAATATTGTGTGCATTAAGATCATGTCATTGAACCACAAATGGCCAGCCTCACATGCTTCATTCTTTTAGATCTCAAGGCAGTTTGCTACTACATTGATGACAATGTATTGCCTAATTGCCTGGGCATATATGCTTGAGGCAAGAGGAAATAAATGCCTTATTCTGGTTTACATATTCTATGAACAACTTCACCTTGTAAGCCAAGCTATACTCCTTCGGTCCATCTTCACTGTCACCAACTAGAGAATCCTTCAGAGCCCTGCAGCCTGACTAATTTTACCTGGGGCAGATTTATCAAAAAGTCGAACAATGCATGCATCAAGACAACTTGCTGTGCTGCTTGACAAGGGGAAAGCAAAAATGTGGCATATCTACTAAGATATGACAAATTCCTGCTCTCTCCCTGCACTGGCGGTCTGAGGCAGGATTAATTTTGTGCAGGTAGGGATACCTTCCTGCACAAAACCAATCCTTTAAGGAATTTCCTCTTTCTACACGTGGGGCCTAGTAATGCAAGGCAGTGGCAGTGACATTACTCCAGATTTACCAAGCCACGCAGGGCCATACAAGGGAAATCTGATTCTAAGTTCTGTTTTTCCATGCTCCACTTTGCGTGGTGCAAGGGCGACACAAAACCCTTGTAAATATGCCCTTCATCTGCTTCATAAAGTGTTGAGTTTCATAATTTTACCCACATTTGTAAGGGGTGTTTTAATTTAACTCACCACTAATTTAAAATAACTTTACATGGAGTTTGGAACATAACCATCAAGCACAATTTGAGAAATTAGTGGTGAACAATGTGTTTTAAACATTTTAGGGCTGCAACAATGGTGAAAACTAAATAGAATTCAAATGTAATTTTAGTTGGGAATGTCCTACAATTAATTTCTCTATAAGATTGTGACAAAAGAAGGATAGTTCAATTACATTTGATCAAGAGCACCAGTCAAAACTGCATGGGCTTAAAGCCGGCTCCGACATTGGCATACACCCCTCATAGTTACAGGCAGGTTGTGCGAAACGTATCGTACAAAAGGAGAACTTCGCTAGACATAGACCAGCAAGACAGGTATGCATGGTAAAGGATGGGTAATTGTGTAAACCCAGGATGAATCCATTTGAGGCCTGTGGCCTGGCTGAGGAGACTAGTTCCATCTCCAGTTAGAGGAGCTGTAGATGGGCAGGCAGTAGCACTGCCTCTAAAGCTCTGAGTGATGGTTTCACGGTTTGCGTCTAGGATCTTGCTCCATTCTGAGATCTCTCTTTGCTGCTGCTTGCATGTTACCTCCCAATTGAATGCTACAGAGTGGTTCACTACTGAAATTATGGATTCTCGATCTTTCACTTGCAGTGGTCTCCTCGCATATATTCCTCAAGGTGGCACCCTCTATGTCGCTAACATTGCTTGGAGGAGCATGTGCCTTTCTGAGTGTTGAATGTAAAAAGCATGGAAGCCTGCCGTATGTACTAGAAAAGGAACATATTTACTTGCAGAGGGATTCTTCGGTATTATTACAGGTGCAGTTAAAAGTCAAGTTTCATGTTAGGAAATAGTAAAGAAACTGCCATATTTAAATGTACAGAACAACACAGTGGTCCAGCACACTTGATTCAGATTTACAAAGTAATTAATAATATTTTCACAGAAATGATCGTTGTTATATCTTAAACATTCTTTTCACATAATCAATTCTCATAGTTGAGCAAAAAAGGCAATTCAGCAGAGGTGTTCTTTTTAGATTCTTTATTGAAGGCTTCTTTTTTCAGACAGGGTAAAAACCATAGCCAACGCGTTTCGTCCTCGCAGACTTCTTCAGGGCTACAAACAACATACATATATACAAAATTACTTCCCATGAATTATTCCATCTTTACTTATATAAAATATATATCATGAATACCTCAACCAGAATAGGTTTAATGTCAAAATGACTATCAACTATTCTAGGGAATCTATTGATTTCCTGGATCTAAAATTGTATATCTAAAACAACTCAATACAGAATGACATCTACAAAAATCAACAACCTGCAACAGCGTACTACACGCAAACAGCGCACATCCCAGAATGACCATTAACGCCATACCTTATGGCGAGATGATTAGGGCTAGGCGTAATTGCAGTGAGGACGAAAATTCCATCAGGAGTGTCAAGAATATAAAACGCAATTTTTATGAAAGAAGATATACTCAGAAATGTATTAAACAAGCTGAGACTAGGGTCATGAAAGTAGACAATAAATCTACATTAGTGACCAATCAGAGAGGACAGAGTAAAAAAGAAACACCCAAAGAGATTGTGTTTGTAACACAAAACGATGCATATAGTGATCATGTGTATAATATCTTACGTAAAAACTGGCACTTAATTGCATCAGGTCAGATGCCTGCTGGCACTATACCTAAAAAACCTAGAATTGTGTATAGAAGAGGCAACACCTTGAAAAAAATATTATGCCCTAGTTATGTAAAGAACAAAAAGACCAGCATCACAACCTGACTGCCGTGTAAACCGCCTGGCTTTAATGTATGTGGAACATGCATAATGTGTAAATTTGGGTGTAATAAAAAACAGAAATTCAAATATAACACCACTAGAGAGTGTATGAATATAGGATACATGTCCACCTAATGCAAGGACAGCAAGATCCAATGGTGCAAAATGCATGAAAGGAAGTCAAATTACATGTATTATAATGCAGCCTGGTTTTGTAACAAGAAAATGTCAATAAAAATATTTTTTTTAAAATAAAAAAATAACACCACTAGAGAGTATACCATCAAAACGTTCATTAATTGCAATACCACATATACTATTTACGTGTTAGGCTGCGCCTGCAACAAAATCTATGTAGGTAGCAGTATTCGGATCCTCAAGATTAGGATTCAAGAGCACGTAAGGGCCATTAAAAACAAGGATGACAGGTATCCGGTGGCCATCCATATACATGAGCACCACCCCACTGAAATTGACATTAGGTTCCATGCGTTAGAACATATAAAAGCACCTGAAAGGGGTGGGGATAGGGAACTAGCACTAAGGAAAGCAGAGGCAGGTTGGATATGCCGTCTTAGGAGCACAGTGTCTGGCCTAAATACTAATAGCAAATTTTATCATTTTCTGTAGTACTTTAAATGTCTTGACGGAAAGATTATGACTTGGTTTCTGCCTTAATCCAATGTTAAAGTATATATGTTGTATCAAAACTCAAATCTTGTATTCAAGTTTGTGAGCATATAATGTGGCCCATTTGGGTCAAATATTCTCTCTTAAAGACATCTACTGTTCATGGAAACCCCTAATGGTTGATACTGGCACAGACCACTTCTTATTTTAGGCCGGAATAATATAGAAATTGCTGTCTTAATACCTACACTATCATGCATTATATTTGCTGTGGTTCATTTTTACCATGGGTTTAGAGAAAATAACAGAATCACCAAATGACATCTTTAAGGTGACCACAGTATATACTAGTGTAGAGTGTGGGGTTGATGCTTTATGCATATAACATAAAATAGAATGTCTTGATACTATGACACTAATTGGGGCAATAGCTTATATCTCTATTGTAGGGACTTGTGTGGGAATAACATAATAACATGAGGATCTCAAACAATAACAGAACCGTTATTCGACCCTCCCAAGATGGCAGCCATACATACAAGCCTCTAATATGGGGGTGGTACTCAAGTTAAATAATTCTGAGTATAATATAAGATGAAAAACAACATCAGGCATTACATTGTGGCGTCCTCATAGGAGCCCATTTGTGCCTAATGTAAAAGACATAGCTAAGGTTTCTAACTAGCTCTAAATCTGTTAAATTTCCGAAAAAACTATCTGACCTTTTAAAAAACGAAGTTAGACATTATATTGTGACGTTATTGCAGGCTCCCATTTGTACCAAATTTTAAAGGCATGGCGAAGTCCAAACTAGTTCCAAATTGATTCAACTATTCGAAAAAGTCACCCGACCTT
Source organism: Calotriton arnoldi (assembly GCA_963921515.1). NCBI lineage: Eukaryota > Metazoa > Chordata > Amphibia > Caudata > Salamandridae > Calotriton > Calotriton arnoldi. The sequence continues at coordinate 4,293,773 of CAWUFW010000202.1, read as the reverse complement.
TTAAAGATGGCCGCCGTGTGTATAAACACGGAATACAAGGTTAGCAGTTCAGCTTGATATTTGTCAGACTGCCCGACTATCTCTAGTGCATTATAAGCTTTCTTGGAATTCGCTCTCAGGCACCAAATGGGAGTATACTACAATAAGAAGAAAATTTCAAAATAAAAATAATTGTAGGGTGAAACACATTGTTTAATCAATTTTATTCACAACTGGAATGCGACTATAAATTAATAAAAGAAACAGCGTATTGAGATCTATAATATTTGGCTAGGGACCTCTTTCATGGTTTTTACTTTAGTGCTTGATTTTCCTTTTATTCGAACTGACAACACGGCTTCCAGGTAATACACTGGCAAGTCTTCTAAATATCCTTTGCCACTCAAAAATGGTGTTGTATTAATGAATGGGTTTGAGACCATTCACAAACACACACGCAGGTGCAGGCAATCAGCTGGTTATCAGCTGGCTATTTAAACGGAGCCCGCGGCTGCAATGCTCAGATGAACATTGGACGCCACGCTACCACGCCGGCTCGACCCCGAAACTGAAGTAAGTTACTGATGCCGTTTTTAATTAGGTTAGGACAAGCTCTTATTTTCTTAAGGGGAGTGTCATAATTGTTTCCTTTCTGGAAATGTCTGTCGTAACACAGAAAGGAGAATATTAACTAGTTTTTTCTATTCTCTATGCATTCCATGCCTAAGCCCTTTTTTCACTGTGTTAGTACCCTGGTTACACTATGGTTAGGCTCTTTATTTACAGAATAAGTCACCTTGTATCTATCACAATGATATTCTACAATACAGCAGTGAAGTGAACTTGTCCCTGCATGGAGCATAAAACATATAACAATAATAATATAATAAGAACCACTTTAGAGTATACTTTTTAAAGAAAATCAGAAAAATTTGAATATTTAAAACCATGCAAAAATATTATTCCCAATGATTTCTGGTTTGGTCAATATCCTTGGATTGTATTGGCTAAACTAACAGTCTTAATATATGATTTTCATGGGACAAAATATATTTGAGATATTGGAATACAATAAACCCAATATAAGCACTCAGGGTATTTGCCTTCTCTCTTTCTACTATAGAGTGATAAATGGAATAACATGGATGATAACCTCCATTGGACTTATGCATTACTTGTATTGGTGACCTGGTTCATGATAAACTAATCACGTCAACCACTTGTCAGACCATTCAAGCAATAAAACAGGTATGAGCAAATTCATGCTCTAACTTTGGGGAAACTTGTTGATTATGGATATATTTTAATTGGGTTCTTTCTCTAATTATATTTGATAGATATAATTATATATTGTTCAACAATAGCAGGAGAAACTGCACAACGCTACAACCCAATAAAGTATAAGAACAGTGTGCATTGTTTTTGGTAAGAATATCATTTTTCGATTATGTTGGGGAATATCATTATTTGTGGGACAATTATACCTGTGCCCCTCCCCACCAGGGACATGGAAGATTGATAAAAAGTAGTGAAAAGTGTCTATGAAATACACTCTGAAGGCAAATTCAGGTCTATATAGAATGTGGCAAAATCAGCAGAAAATTTCTGAATGTTGTTTGGTCATGAGATTCATGCTTTACACAGCTCCTTCAATGATCACCTTGCTTATAGAAAATGTTATAAAATATGTATTTCTAATGAGTTGGTTTTTAGAATAAAATGGATTGTAAATTTATTTTTAATGTTTATAAAGTAAATATGGAATAATTCATGGGAAGTAATTTTGTATATATGTATGTTGTTTGTAGCCCTGAAGAAGTCCGCGAGGACGAAACGCGTTGGCTACGGTTTTTACCCTGTCTGAAAAAAGAAGTCTTCAATAAAGAATCTAAAAAGAACACCTCTCCTGAATTGCCTTTTTTGCTCAAATATGAGAATTGATTATGTGAAAAGAATGTTTAAGATATAGCAAGGATCACTTTTGTGAAAATATTATTAATTATTTTGTAAATCTGAATCAAGTGTGCTGGACCACTGTGTTGTTCTGATATTGAGAGATTTCTGTGTATCTCTGGAGGCTTAGGGGTATTGAGTCTCCGGTCCCTAGCACCTTGCTAATTTCATTATTAAATACTCCACTAAAAGATAGGTGCAATCTGTTTTGCCTCAATCCCCTTCCAATTTGCATTGCAGTTTAAATTTTGGGCTGGTTGCACTATCTGAGGAAACCTTTCTGTATAAATCACGGACTTTGATGACAATCGTGAAGAAATGTTGGGGGACCTCTTTAAACCTAAAGGACCCAACATTGGTGTCCCTAAGAAGCCAGCCCCGAAAAATGAGGGCCTAAAAGAAAAATTCTATAGACTTGAGAAGTTAAAGAAGCAGGAACTCGCCAAATGGTGGGATGGGGCGACCCTGAGAAAATATATTGAAAACAAAAAAATACCTTGAGGACTTAGGATTTTAATATTCCCTAATTATGAAGACCTGGAACAAGATCTCCTAGATGAATGGGAAGAGGGCCTCTATGATGCCTCATATCGCATGATGAGGATTCTCATTACAAATTCTGAAAGAAAGGTTAGCAAAATAAGGGATGCAATTTTAAAGTTAGAGAAAGAAATTTCAGAGATGAATCTAAAGGAGGCAACACAAAAGAACTACGAAATCCTAAAGAAGGAGCTAGCGGCATATCAAATTTATCTTAAGGATAAAAAACAGAAGAAAACACTAAAAGATGAGGTTGACTATGCAAATGGGCGTATTTTTACTTTTTCCCAAAAATATGATGACATACCCTCCAAACCAGTTATAAATCAGGGGAATGCTGAGAAATCAATAAGCGTGTCCTCTAGTAGCACTTCCCTTTCATCCCTAGAAAGCGATCCTGGGGAGGGACCTAGTAATGTAGAAAGAACATCTTCTGGCTCTCTTTTTTTAAGAGAAGTACATTGTACAGATTAGGAAACAAAAAGAAAAACCAAAATCAAGAACAAGGAGGGGAGGGGAGGGGAGGCAAGAAGCATAGGAACAGGCATGCAAACAAGATTGCAAAGCAAAACACAGATGAGGAAATAAGGGACCCCAATGAAGGAAGTCAGGATGAAAATGTTACTGATGTTGATACACCCATATTTAATGAATTGAGTATTGTTAACCTATCGAGCAAATTGTTAACTGATCACGAAAAAGCTGTCCTACAGAAAGGCTTGAATTTCTGTATCACTGACACATGTAACTTTGTGAATACCCATATCGACCTGTACAAATTTGTTCGGAAATTGCGATTAAAATTTTTTGGGGAAGAACAACCTATGGTTCCAAATGTCTCATCTAATATCACTGTTATGTCAGCTTTAACAATCTCAGATTTGAATGTCACACATTTGCTTGCAACCCTGGATAATGATGATAATGATGTTGATATTATGGAAACAGCTGGTTTGTTAGAGATACATGAAGACACCACAAGTGATAGTGGCCTACGGAATAGATCTACATTTATGCCACCAAAGATACAAGATTCAATTATAGATTAATTTTATCGTAAGGTCACGCAACAATTATACCAGCTTAAAGACAAACATACTAACCGCACATATTGCAAACATGACTACAATCTGTCTAAAAAGGATAAGGCTCTATTTACATCACTAAGAAATGACCCTGAGTTAGTCATACAGGAGGCTGACAAAGGGGTAAATATAGTGGTGATGAATCGGGTGGATTATCTGGGGGAAATCGAAAGACAAATACGAAATACTGATTGTTATGCAAAACTGAGAGAGAATCCGATAGACAACATTGGAAAAAACATCAATGCCAGGTTACGAGACTGGCATGAATCTTGTCTTATTTCTGACCAGGAGTATAAATATTTACAGGCGCACAACTCTAGATACCCATGTATTTATATCCTCCCTAAGATCCATAAAGGAGGGATATTTCCCCCCGGGAGACCCATTATATCAGGGAATGGGGGCCCTACAGAGCATCTCTCTGAATATGTGGATGGCTTTCTCCAGCCTTTTGTGAAAAACTTACCTTCATATCTAAAAGATAGTAGGGACGTTTTATGTAAACTGGAGGACTTTGTTTGGGACAGCAGTGATTTACTGTTGGTCACAATGGACGTGGAGAGCTTATACATGTGTATCGAAACGGGGAGTGGTCTAGATGCCCTGAAATATTTCCTGTACAAGCGCAATGCTTGCCATTTGGAACACACTCTCATGCTACTTGAGATGGCCCGTATGATCTGAACCATGAATGTATTTCTGCACGATGACATGTGGTTTTTACAGAGACAGGGGACAGCCATGGGATCCAGGTCTTCTCCGTCTTATGCAAACCTTTTCATGGGTCTGTATGAGACGGAGCACGCCTGGGGACCTGGGTCACAAGACTGGAGTAATAACATCATATTCTATGGTAGATACATAGATTATGTTCTACTTATTTGGAATGGAGGCATTGGCGAATTGCATGCATATCATGAATACCTCAACCAGAATAGGTTTAATGTCAAAATGACTATCAACTATTCTAGGGAATCTATTGATTCCCTGGATCTAAAATTGTATATCTCCAACAACTCAATGCAGAGTGACATCTACAAAAAATCACCAGCCTGCAACAGCGTACTACACGCAAACAGCGCACATCCCAGAATGACCATTAACGCCATACCTTATGGCGAGATGATTAGGGCTAGGCGTAATTGCAGTGAGGACGAAAATTCCATCAGGAGTGTCAAGAATATAAAACGCAATTTTTATGAAAGAGGATATACACAGAAATGTCTTAAACAAGCTGAGACTAGGGTCATGAAAGTAGACCGTAAATCTACATTAGTGACCAATCAGAGAGGACAGAGTAAAAAAGAAACACCCAAAGAGATTGTGTTTGTAACACAATATGATGCATATAGTAATCATGTGTATAATATCTTACGTAAAAACTGGCACTTAATTGCATCAGGTCAGATGCCTGCTGGCACTACACCTAAAAAACCTAGAATTGTGTATAGAAGAGGCAACACCTTGAAAAAAATATTATACCCTAGTTATGTAAAGAACGAAAATACCAGCATCACAACCTGGCTGCCGTGTAAACCGCCTGGCTTTCATGTATGTGGAACATGCATAATGTGTAAATTTGGGTGTAATAAAAAACAGAAATTCAAATATAACACCACTAGAGAGTATACCATCAAAACGTTCATTAATTGCAATACCACATATACTATTTACGTGTTAGGCTGCGCCTGCAACAAAATCTATGTAGGTAGCAGTATTCGGAGCCTCAAGATTAGGATTCAAGAGCACGTAAGGGCCATTAAAAACAAGGATGACAGGTATCCGGTGGCCATGCATATACATGAGCACCACCCCACTGAAATTGACATATGGTTCCATGCGTTAGAACATATAAAAGCACCTGAAAGGGGTGGGGATAGGGAACTAGCACTAAGGAAAGCAGAGGCAGGTTGGATATGCCGTCTTAGGAGAACAGTGTCTGGCCTAAATACTAATAGCAAATTTTATCATTTTCTGTAGTACTTTAAATGTCTTGACGGAAAGATTATCATTTGGTTTCTGCCTTAATCCAATGTTAAAGTATATATGTTGTATCAAAACTCAAATCTTGTATTCAAGTTTGTGAGCATATAGTGTGGCCCATTTGGGTCAAATATTCTCTCTTAAAGACATCTACTGTTCATGGAAACCCCTAATGGTTGATACTGGCTCAGACCACTTCTTATTTTAGGCCAGAATAATATAGAAATTGCTGCTTAATACCTACACTATCATGCATTACATTTGCTGTGGTTCATTTTTACCATGGGTTTAGAGAAAATAACAGAATCACCAAATGACGTCTTTAAGGTGACCACGGTATATACTAGTGTAGAGTGTGGGGTTGATGCTTTATGCATATAACATAAAATAGAATGTCTTGATACTATGACACTAATTGGGGCAATAGCTATATCCCTATTGTAGGGACTTGTGTGGGAATAACATAATAACATGAGGATCTCAAAGAATAACAGAACCGTTATTCATCCCTCCCAAGATGGCAGCCATACATACAAGCCTCTAATATGGGGTTGGTACTTCAGTTAAATAATTCTGAGTATAATATAGGATGAAAAACAACATCAGGCATTACATTGTGGCGTCCTCATAGGCGCCCATTTGTGCCTAATTTAAAAGACATGGCTAAGGTTTCTAACTAGCTCTAAATCGGTTAAATTTCCGAAAAACTATCTGACCTTTTAAAAAACGAAGTTAGACATTATATTGTGACGTTATTGCAGGCGCCCATTTGTACCAAATTTTAAAGGCATGGCAAAGTCCAAACTAGTTCCAAATTGATTCAACTATTTGAAAAAGTCACCCGACCTTTTAAAGATGGCCGCCGTGTGTATAAACACGGAATACAAGGTTAGCGGTTCAGCTTGATATTTGCCGGACTGCCCGACTATCTCTAGTGCATTATAAGCTTTCTTGGAATTCGCTCTCAGGCACCAAATGGGAGTATACTACAATAAGAAGAAAATGTCAAAATAAAAATAATTGTAGGGTGAAACACATTGTTTAATCAATTTTATTCACAACTGGAACGCGACCGTAAATTAATAAAAGAAACAGCGTATTGAGATCTATAATATTTGGCTAGGGACTTCTTTCATGGTTTTTACTTTAGTGCTTGATTTTCCTTTTATTCGAACTGACAAAACGTCTTCCAGGTAATACACTGGCAAGTCTTCTAAATAACCTTTGCCACTCAAAAATGGCGTTGTATTAATGAATGGGTTTGGGACCATTCACAAACACACACGCAGGTGCAGGCAATCAGCTGGTTATCAGCTGGCTATTTAAACAGAGCCCGCGGCTGCAATGCTCAGATGAACATTGGACGCCACACTCCCACGCCGGCTCGACCCTGAAACTGAAGTAAGTTACAGATGCCGTTTGTAATTAGGTTAGGACAAGCTCTCGTTTTCTTAAGGGAAGTGTCATAATTGTTTCCTTCCTGGAAATGTCTGTCGTAACACAGAAAGGAGAATATTAACTAGTTTTTTCTATTCTCTATGCATTCCATGCCTAAGCCCTATTTAGGTCTCGCATAGAGCAGCGCATGCGCTGCCTCTACGAGGCATCAAGTAATCTGTATTACTACTGAAACTCCACCCATTGCATTTCTCTTTGTTTTGTCGCTTGTCATTGGTGGAATCTGACATTGCTGTTCTTATCTTGCTCATTCTTGGCTGGTGGTCCGATACATCACTTCCTTTTTCTTCCGTTTCTGGAGGAAGCAGCATCGACCAACTACAGTTAACGTACGCTGCTGGCTGTTATCTTTTTATTTAGGGACTACTTTTTTTCTTTGCTGCTCGCATTTCCACATCTGGCAGCTTCCTGCCCTTACCCGATGCTGTTTATTTATTTACGTTTAGTTTATTCATAATTAAAAGACGCTTACATGATGCAGCCCACGCAGAGGCTCGAACCCTGTTTTCCTGCTCCAAAGTCGGCAGCGTTATATGTTGAGCCACCTCCTCGCACCGTTTGTATCATTTGTTTTTTAATGGCTTTCCTCCTGTCTTTGCTTCAGTTGTCCCACCACTCTCCAACTAGCAATCAGCTGCTTTCCGCCAGCGGCTATTGATCTCCGCCTGTCTCTCGCTCTGTTTCCGGCTCCCTGCTCTATTTAATCCACATCCCTCTGTCCACGCTTGTTTATTTGGGTGATGGCTTGTTTTGTCATTCCAGCTGGTTAACTTTGAAACTGAGCGCGGCTCCCCTTCACGGACACTGCGCTCGGATTATTTACATATTTCTTAACTTTAGCACTGAGCGCAGCTCCCGCTTCAAGGATACCGCGCTCAGTGTTAAAGTTAAGAAATATATAAAGAAACCGAGCGCGGTGTCCGTGAAGCGGCGCCGCGCTCAGTTTTAAACTTAAGCATTTGCAATGCAATCGGACCGACTACATTGCAAATGCTTGTCTATGTCTATAGCCAATGTCAGTGGGTCGCGGTACGTCACATCTACGTGTTGCTTTCAGAGCCACAGAGAACCGTCCTCCATTTTATGCTGAGTGGTATTTACTTGAGTTTTATATAGCGCTGGCTAGACCCGGAGGTATCGGAGCGCTTTACAGGAGGAGAGTTACATAGGTTACAAGTTACACATTGTTACAGAAGGAACGTCAATTACAATTTACATCCCTTGGGTCAAGGCGTGTAGAGGGTAAGGGGGTAATGTAAAAGGGCGACGGGGAGGGAGATTAAGCGGAGAATTGGCACAAGGAAAAACAAAGCAGGCAGGGGGGAGAGAGATTCAGGGGAGAGAGGAAAGGAATGGGGGAGGCAAGCAAAGAATGAAGGAGGGAAGAGGTGGGGGGGTAGGAGATACAGCGAGGAGACGAGGAAGTAACTGTGTCTGATGTCCGGCTGGGTGGGAGACGGCTCCCCGCGGTAAAGGGATCATTCCCAGTGTTCTATTTTGTGTAATTCCCTTGTCGCGGTGGACTCGCTCAGCGGGGTCGCTGAGACTCCAGGGCATAGATGCTGGATCCCTCCCCAACAAGGGGAGAGGAGTGCTTTGGTCATGGGCACACTTAGAAGAATGAAGGAGGGAGGAGGAGGGGGAGGAGGTAGAAACCCCAGCGTGAACACAGTGTCCGACTTCCGGCAGGGTAGGAGACGGTTCCAGAGGTAAGGGGATCAATCCCAGTTCTCCACTATGTGAGACTCCCTTGTCACTGTGGACTCTCTCAGAAGGGTCTCTGAGACTCCAGGGCAAAATGCTGGATCCATCCCCAACAAGGGGAGTAGGAGTGCTTTGGACAAGGGCATACTAGAGGGGGCCATAATAGGGAGTCTGGCTGGTAGGGTTACATAGGTTACAAGTTACACATTGTTACAGAAGGTACGTCAATTACGAGTTACATCCATTGGTTCAAGGCGTGTAGAAGGGTAAGGGGATAGTGTAAAAGGGCGACGGGGAGGGAGATTGAGCGGAGCATAGGCACAAGGATAAACAAAGCAGGCAGGGGAAAGGGATTCAGGGGAGAGAGGGAAGGAATAGGGGAGGCAAGCAAAGAATGAAGGAGGGAAGAGGTGGGGGAGGGGGTAGGAGACACAGCGAGGAGACGAGGAAGTCCAGGCTAGACCCGGAGGTATCAGAGCGCTTTACATGAGAATTAAGACGTGTTACAGCGTTACATCAATTACAGTTACATTACAGTTAGATCCGTTGCTAGTGCATTCAATAAACATAGAAAAACAAGATGAGGAAGAAAACAATGTCTGATGTCCAGCTGGCCCCTCTGCTCACCTTTGGAGACCACACAGGGCGTAGACCTGAAATCGCCTGACCGGCGCCATTTTGAAGATAGGCGACATCAACCAGTATGTGATATTGGGCAAACATAGCAGGGACCAGGAGTGTGAGTATAGGTAAAATGAATGACCACTCCAAGATGGCCACCATAGTTTGTGAAGGGAGCAGGCCCATTTCTATTTCCATGCTCAGCAGATCCTCCAGATCAGGGAAGGGGGCGCCATCTTCGGGATCAGAGGTAGGAGGACGACATGGCAGTCTAATTATAGCAACAGGCCATAAACATACAAAATGGGCGCTCACGAATGCACACTTCAGCCCAAAAGGAGTCCCGATGTTAGCAGTCACTCCATAGGTGAGGGAGGGTAAAGCTGTTATCAGGGGATCACCCCCTGTTGAATGTCTCCAGAAGTCTCTCTTCTTGGCAGTTCCAAGAACAATAAAAGGTTCCAGAGTTTTGTGCGCGGCCGCCCGCCGTTGTCAGGAGAGACCAGAACAGCGCGTGCCCCCACGTGGGCGAGGAGGAGAGCCGTCCTCGGGCCTCGAGGGGAAATAACAGCAAGGGGCCGCCGCCATCTTAGAGAGCACAGGGCCGGGAGAAGGGGCAGATACCAGACCCGACATGGCGACCAACCTGGGGGATCCGCGGGGCACAGAATGGTGAGAGGGTGGTCTTTTGTGAGGGTGTGTTGTCTGCTTCTTGGTCTGTTCACTCGCACCCCTGCTGCTGGGTATGTTCCACCCAGCCCGGAAATACACGGGAAGCGCAGCCTGGAAATCGGCCCAAAGTATATCATGTAAATATCATTCATTCATATAATTCATGTAAATATTCATTTTCTGAAGGACGGTGAATTTACTCTGTTCGCTAGCAAAATCCCCTTGTTAGTTACGTTAAATCTGCATCCCCAACCTCAGTCAAAATACATCCCTGTAAAACGCCCTGGCAATCTGCCCCCCCATCTATAATATCCCGGTTGTTTTGATAACAAATGTTAACAATGGGAATGCAGCCGAGAAAGCTACATCGTATCCCTCCCAGGACTCCGCCCGAAATACGTGCTTGAACTCTTCGTCCTCTTAGAGCGTAGAAATGCGAATGACATTCTTATTTTTTGTATCATACGTTATGCCGCCATGAGTGCTCTCAAGTTGCAAGGACCCTCCTTGCATGGTGTCATTTTGTGCCCCCTCCCAGGACCAGATTAGCCTAAAACAACAAAGTCGCCAGATGTCTGGTTCCGAGCCAGTCCCAGAGGCCGGGCTTTGGGTAACCCTGGGCAAAGCACTACGCTACGCTCGCGTAGTTTGTGAAGTTTGCGCTACTTCGCACAACGCGAATTGCACGTAGCACAGTGCAAACACGCGTAGCGTAGTGCAGCGGTCATTTTTTGCTTGCTCGCGGTCCTCAACGTCAAGTTGGCGACCGCGAGCAAGCAAAATGACATCCCGGCGAGACTTTTTCCTCGTTCGCGATCAGCAACATCAAGTTGCCGATCGCGAGCGTGGAAAATAAACCTCCCGGCGAGATTCTCAACGCGGGGAGGTCAGGTTTCTCATTGCGAGTGGTCGCGTATGCTCGCGACCGCTCGCGATGAGAAACTACCAGTCCGCGTTGAGAAAGTTGCCGCTCGAGTAAAAATCTACTCGAGCCGCAGTAAAAGACAGCTCGCACTGTGCAAGATGCCGTTTTCAATGATTGCACAGTGCGGACAAGCATCCGGCACTGTGCAATCATTGCGAACAGTGCACTACGCAGTTCGCGTAGTGCTACGCGTAGCTCGCGTAGTGCGAACTGCACTTTGCGTAGCTACGCGTAGCGCTACTTCGCGAACTACGCCCAGGCTTAGCTTTGGGAGGCAGCAGCATACGCTTGGGGCGCGAGATCAAAGATGCCGGAGAGTTACTTGCAGACTCATAATGTGTGTCATCCCCATTATTAACAGTCCGAGAATGTGTATGCCTAATTAACCGCAAATTAATCCTGCATCCCGTCTAGTTTGATGTAAATATTTTTCATTTGGTACAATTAGCTGGCCTGGACGTGAAGAGTGCTTTTACTGCTTCGCGGGGTTATTACTTAATGGAGCGTCCGCCTTTTGTATGTGCCTAGGTTCTTCCCGAAGCCTCCGCGCCGTGCAGTGAGTACTTGGCATGCCCGCGCAGCTTTTGTTTTGAGTTGTAGGTTTTGCAAAAGGAGCTGGTAGCACTGTGTGCTTTTATCTCATTGTGTGTCTACACCTGAGCGCCATTTACTGGCAATCTCCCATCCTTGCGATGCATTTTCTTGTCTGCTAAAACTGCCTTTTAATGCAACAGAGTTACCACTACCTCTTCTTTGAGATGCAGAAGGAAATTCTCCAGGCGACCCTTCCTTGTAGTAAAGGCATTCTCCGAGTGTTTACACAAGGCAAGGAGGCAGCTCCAAACAGCTTTCCACGGATATTTAACTTGATACTGACAATCTGGTATCGGGCATTGTTTCAGTTTTCTGAAGCTGTGCACCCAGTCACGGGCAGCCAGGGTAAGCCCCCTCCAGCTGTACGTGGCATACAATGAATCCATAAAAAATCTTTTCCATCACTGGAGGGACTTATGGGAATAGCCTTTCCATCTTCCCTGCCCAGTGTTTAATTGCGCACTGATACACCACATGTTGACTTTACTAGTTTAGGAAAAGCAACCAACGGGGTCTGATGTCGGATACAAAGATCTATCTTCCCCTTAGAAGTAACACCTTTTTTTGTGGTCCACCAATAAGAGAATGTCTCAGTTGTAAGTTTATGTACTGCTTACCTGGTGCTAAAAAACATAAGAGGGCCCCTGACTATAAGGATACAGAGAGGCAAAAGCTGGGGAAATTAGCAAATAACAACAAGACTACATGCCTACTCTGTTGATTAAACAGTGGTATCACTCATAGATGTATTAATATTTCCAAAATCACAAAAAAGTAATGTTTCCAAAATTACATTAGAGCCATATTGTTCAGTAACCCATTCAACTACATATATATTATTCGCAAAACATGCATTTATTCCATGGGAGAAGTGTGGCACAGCAGCCAGAGCAGCTGACTCCGAAGCACGCAGCTTAGGGTTCGTAGACAATAGCATCCGTAGACAATAATATTTTTTTCAAATCTTGTATTTTCAGTGATATGACCACCGAGTGCCCTGCTTTTATATTAAAAACAGAGCTTTGGACTATACCATTTCCCGCTGAAAGGCAATATTGCTCTCCATGTGTTCCCATACCTGGCGTGTCACGCAGTTTGGTGCTTACTTTCCCTCCATGTTAAAGAACAGTAAGGGGCAGATTTACGTTCCCTGGCGCATCCCTGCAAATCAGCAGGGATGCGCCAGGGAAGATGCGTCACGCAAGTTTGCCCTTGCGCCACCGCAGATGCGCCGCATTTACAATGCGGTGCATCGTGGCGCAAGGATAAGCAGATGCGTGACGCATCTGCCGGCGTAAGGTTGGCGCAGTGCTGAAGTTGTGTCGCAAGCGCGACGCAACTACAGCACTGTTCCAACCTGCCCTATCCCTAACATGGTGCGTCACGCCTTACGCCTGCTTGAAGCAGGCGTAAGGATTTGACGCACCGGGGTCGGAAAAGTGACTGAGTGAAATCTAGTAGATTTCACTCAGCCACTTTTGCGAGGCGTTCCTGCGCCGGAACGCCCCCCCTGCTCCGGAACGCCCACATGAAACCTGACGCAGGTTTCATGTGGCGCAGGGCTTTACAACGTGACGCATCTCCCTAGATGCGTCACGTTGTAAATACCCCGCAGCATGGCGCTGGCTTTACGCCGCCGTTGCGTCACAGAAGTGACGCAACGGCGGCGCAAAAGTGGCGCAAGGGGCTTGTAAATCTGCCCCTAAATGTTTCAGCACCCAGGCTAATGTGCTGCACAGCTAAATACATATAAGGTCCCAAAGGCGAGACCGATTGCATTGCAAATGCTTTTTTTAAAGTATTCATGTTGATCGCAACGCCCGTCATGCTCTTACAGGGCGCTGCGATTAACATGAATACTTGTCTCTCCGGGGATGTGCGTGCTTCAAAGAAGACACTCCGCACTCGGAGTGACATAGGTGCATGCGCGCACACAATTTACAGGGAAGAGTGGTCATGAATACGCCTGCTTTTGTCCGATTGTGACGCTCAGCGGGTTCGGGCTGGTGGGTATTCGAGTGGAGACAGCCTGGGCTTCCTGGTACTGTTTCCTTTCTATTATGTTCTTTATAGGGGTGGGCGGAATTTGCGTAGTCGCGCTACGCAAAGCTCCGCGAAACTGTAAAAAATCTCCGCAAGCACGCAAAAATTCCGCGAACACGCGGAATTGCTTGTTCCGCCCGTTCGCGATGCTTTTTTCCTGTTCGCGAACGCTGTTTGCATGCTTGGGGAGAAATATCTCGCAAACACGCATTTTGAAAGCGCGAACAAGCAAAAAATTCCGCAAAGACGCGGATCGTGGAATTTTTGGCAATTCCGCGTTCTCCGCGGAACGCGAAATTACCCAAATTCCGCAAATTCCGCGAGCGGAACGGAATTTACCGCCCAGGCCTAGTTCTTTATCCCCTATGCCTCATGGCCATTGCAAGATCTTTGTATGGATCTATGATCGGTATGTCTATGTGCCCTTTGGGCTTCTGATGAGAATGTTTTTTTCCCTCATCCGTCTTGTGAGATCATTCTTCCTGGATATCCCTTTTGGTAATTTACAGGACTCAATAGTTTTCTTCATCTTGACCATCTAGCTACCGCGCGCTTGTTTGACAAGCGTTCTCTTTCATGTCTATTTCCCTTGGGGAGTGCGTGCCTGTTGGGATTCTTCTAGCAGGCAACATTGTCAAGTTCCACGCTCTATTCCTGTAGGGGTTCCATACCCCCTCCCTCTTTTCTCTATTATGTCACCTGTTGCTTGATGCTGGTTCAGCTCTGTGTGTCTTGCTGTGTACACAGAGTGTGTTTGGGCGTTGCTGTGTCTTATTGGGCTGCGACATAATTTTCCTGCATAGGCATATTGGTAGGACAGTGTTGAGTTTTACCTGTTTACATAATTGCCTTTGGCCATATATTGGTCAACCGGACCTCTACGTCGGCGTGGTGCTGAGTCGTTTCTGGTCTGGCATGATTACATTCTGTCTACTTCTCCATGTCTTTTGTTACCAAAAATAAGAACAAGCATTTGCAATTCAATAGGTCTCGCATTTGCGAGAGTTTAAGCTATTGGCATTGTAAATGGCAATGCCTTTTATTTATGTTTTAAAAACCAACACGTAAATAAAAGGCATTGTCATTTACAATGCCAACAGCTCAAACTCTCGCAAATGCGAGACCTATTGCATTGCAAATGCTTGTTTCACTGTGTTAGTACTCTGGTTACACTATGGTTAGGCGCTTTATTTACAGAATAAGTCACCTTGTACATATCACAATGATATTCTGCAATACAGCAGTGAAGTGAACTTGTCCCTGCATTGAGCATAAAACATATAACAATAATAATATAATAAGAACCACTTTAGAGTATACTTTTTAAAGAAAATCAGAAAAAGTTGAATATTTAAAACCATGCAAAAATATTATTCCCATTGATTTCTGGTTTGGTCAATATCCTCGAATTGTATTGGCTAAACTAACAGTCTTAATATATGAATTTCATGGGACAAAATATATTTGAGATATTGGAATACAATAAACCCAGTATAAGCACTCAGGGTATTTGCCTTCTCTTTCTACTATAGAGTGACAAATGGAATAACATGGATGATAACCTCCATTGGACTTATGCACTACTTATATTGGTGACCTGATTCATGATAAACTAATCACGTCAACCACTTGTCAGACCATTCAAGCAATAAAACAGGTCTGAGCAAATTCATGCTCTAACTTTGGGGCAACTTGTCGATTATGGATATATTTTAATTGGGTTCTTTCTTTAATTATATTTGATAGATATAATTATATATTGTTCAACAATAGCAGGAGAAACTGCACAACGCTACCACCCAATAAAGGATAAGAACAGTGTGCATTGTTTTTGGTAAGAATATCATTTTTCGATTATGTTAGGGAATATCATTATACCTGTGCCCCTCCCCATCAGGGAAACGGAAGATTGATAAAAAGTAGTGAAAAGTGAAAAGTGTCTATGTAATACACCCTGAAGACAAATTCAGGTCTATATAGAATGTGGCAAAATCAGCAGAAAATTTCTGAATGTTGTTTGGTCATGAGATTCATGCTTTACACAGCTCCTTCAATGATCACCTTGCTTATAGAAAATGTTATAAAATATGTATTTCTAATGAGTTGGTTTTAAGAATAAAATGGATTGTAAATTTATTTTTAATGTTTATAAAGTAAAGATGGAATAATTCATGGGAAGTAATTTTGTATATATGTATGTTGTTTGTAGCCCTGAAGAAGTCCACGAGGACGAAACGCGTTGGCTACGGTTTTTACCCTGTCTGAAAAAAGAAGTCTTCAATAAAGAATCTAAAAAGAACACCTCTGCTGAATTGCCTTTTTTGCTCAAATATGAGAATTGATTATGTGAAAAGAATCTTTAAGATATAACAAGGATCACTTCTGTGAAAATATTATTAATTATTTTGTAAATCTGAATCAAGTGTGCTGGGCCACTGTGTTGTTCTGATATTGAGAGATTTCTATGTATCTCTGGAGGCTTAGGGGTATTGAGTCTCCGGTCCCTAGCACCTTGCAAATTTCATTATTAAATACTCCACCAAAAGATAGGTGCAATCTGTTTTGCCTCAATACCCTTCCAATTTTCATTGCATATTTAAATGTACACTAGAAAGTCACCTCCTTAATAGAACTTGGACTTCTCAGCAAGTAGTTTGGACTTTCCAGTGACTATACCAGCAAATATATATATGGCTTATTCGCACTAAAAGAGAAAACATCAGCACTTCTCACCAAGAGCATATAGTAACAAATAGTAAGGGGATGTCATTGTTAACCAAGTTGCAAAAAACAATGTGAATCAAGTAACAATGCTTATACTTTATTAGGACTTTATGGATCATTATGCAAGGTGATTTTTGTATCTTACTCCAAGATCCCTTTTAGAAAATGAAGTGCAAAATTGTGCATTTAAATCACTTTGGGCCACAATATGAAAACTTATAAATTCCATTTAAATTCTCCAATCACCTTTTCTCCACATGTACATAGCTCTCATTTTGCTCTTTTAGGTTCTTTCTTACTTCCTCCATTATTTTCTCATTGTCTAATATCTGTCCCCACTGCCTCTCTCAAACCTGTCCTCACCACCCCTTTCTGTTTGCTGCTGCATCTATCTACCCATTCATGGCTCTCCTGTTCCCTCTTGCTTTCTCTATTTACTATCCTCTTTCCCTCTCAATTTTATCTCCTTTTCTAGAACCTCTTTTCTCTATCTTCTTTGTGTTTTTCAATATTTTCTATTGTCTCTCTATCCCTCTTCTCCATAGGCCATGTATGGCAACTGAAAGTTACTCTTCGCTGTGCATGGTCATTAGTAACATTTGCCACCTTCCTTTGACCACTGCTTTTCACTGTTCCCCAGTCCCAGAAGCCTTCCATCCTGGGGGCCTTCTGAAACTGGAGAAGTCCCATACGATCATGGAACAAAAAAGTTAGAGCAATTTGGTCACAATATCCCTGCGGCTTGTTGCCAATTGTTGTTGGACAGAACATGGGCCTGCAAGGATTGGTTGGGGCTTTACTGATTTAGGGTAGACAACGACCCTTAGATGTCTACCACACTAACTTCACAGTGCAGTAGACTTCAATGGGCCATCCACAGGGCTAGGCATTTTGGAGGGGATTTTTTGTTTTGCTGCATTTCGCAGCATGCTGCGTGTCCTGAGGTTACACAGCAAAACAAAAGTGAAAGCAGATTGCGATAATGTGGAGATCCATAAATGTTCTACCACACATTGTCCCTACACAGCTTGTGATAAGAATAGAACCCCCTTGGGTGACTATTCTATAGCCCGTGAAAGATAGGCTCCCTTAACCCCCATAAGACTGAAGGAAACATCAAGAATTCACTTTGCAAATTGACCTATTCTTGTGATGTGGGAAATGGTGGTATTTAGGCCAGGGCTTGGTCAGCACCCAGGGAAACCCGCCAAGCCCAGACATTTCTGAAAACAAGGCACAATTGGTAGTCTGGGGGGGGGTGTGGCTTGCACGGATCCCAAAACCTTTTTTTCCAGAATGCCCTGCAAGCACCAACATTGTCTAAATCACATATTTTCCTCATATTTCTGTGAAGGAAAATCTGTGAGGATCCATAATATTGCTACCACCAAGCATTCAGAACATTTCTCCTGATAAAAACGCTACCCCAAATGATCACCAAGTTTTATGCACTCAGTACATTAATTATACAGGACATTATAACAGCAATTTATTTTCTATGACCATATGTTAGATAAAGATAAAGCAGAATTTCAAAGAAGTCAATATATTTCAAAAAGCAGATTCATACTACACAGTTGTAAAATAACACTATACAAAAATCAGAGAATGTTAGCTGATGTGCCACAAAGATGTCTAGAGAGGTGAATTATAATACAAATACTTTCAGTCTCTAAAGCCTTGATTATGGTTTCCACAATATTTGGTTCAATGAGATGATTCCTCAGCATGTTGAGCCTGCCAGGATTATCTGGGTAATAAACCAGTTTTGAAAGATAGAAAGAGAGATTGTTCATTATATCAGCATTTTGTGACATGACAGGCTTTATTGGGTCATTTCAAATTCAAACTGCTGCTAGTTAACTACAACCCTCTACAGCAGGCACATTAATCAAATAAACTATATGATTCCTGCAAACAAAATAAAGATCTCTAGAGCAGATACATTATCTCAATAGGCTATATTTCACAACAGGCCAGTGTAGGCTGGAGCAATCTGAATCAAATATAAGTTGTGCCTGACTTGTGATAATTCGGCCTCATCACAATAGGTTAATCACAGCACTATACCATATTGGAATTTTGGAGTTTCCTGATTAGACATTGCTTCTGAGGGTTCGGCAGATTTAGATAGGGACAACCACTTATGAATCTGAAATAGGAAAGGTCATGAACGTTGATGGCTTAAGAAAAACATGACTCAATGTCCTGTATAGTTGTGCAATATTTTCACACAGCAAATTCGTGTTTGACATACCATCTGTGAAAGGTGAGGAGGGCCTCTCAGTTGTGACTATGAACTAGTGTTGGTACCACCTTTCAAATCCAATCTTACTTTATTCGGCAAATGCTGCCATAAAAGTTCACATAAATACAATTGACATAAAAAGAACTTTAAGAATGGTAAAACCAATACAATAAAAAATGTAAAAGCTATCGTTAGGCCATTCGGAACAGTGCTTAGTCAATAGACATTACTTGTTTTAGGATAACAAAAACACACTTTTGCCATATGCCTTATACTTCTGAATTCTAGTAAGAAATTAGTACCTCGTTAGCAAGGGCCATTATGTTTGAAGGTATAACTTGGAGTATTTGTCTAGGTCACATTGCTAGCAGCAGCGGAGGGCAGTGCAATACAGTATTCAGGGCCCTACACTGCCCTGTCTGATTCTCCATACTCCCATTAAGAAGCAAGACAGAGCAAACACAATCAGGGGTGAATTATTTGATCTGAGGATTCCGGAGAAAACTCTAAAATTCCCGATCTCCATGCTCCAACAGAGCGGTTGTATCCACTTCTTCCTGTGATTTTAATAACGCTTGCAGAAGAACAATATGTGATTAATACATTCCTTGATCCGAGGGCAAACGGGGCAGGACAGGTCTGGGTTAGTATCATGTTGTCCCCATTTAGCAGTAAAGGGGTGCAACGGTAGGGTTCCAAATCGAAAGTTAATGTATAAAGTTTTTGCCAAAGGGTGATGGATGGAATCCATATATTCCTCCATAAGGTAAGAATCTTTGAATTCTAGGACAGCTAGTGTCAGAGTACCTGAACCCTTGTTCCTGCTCAATTCTCCATCCATGTATTTTCAGTAAATCCCCTTGAGTGCTGTCTTGGTCATACCAGAAATGGCTCCAGGGATTTTCCACAAATGTTTGCATCCCACTTTTGCCAAGTAAGATATAGGGCCAGATGTACGACCCGTTTTTTGCATGCGCAAACGGATTTGCGTACCAGTTTGTGCATGCAAAAACATATTGGGCCATGTACATAGCCCATTTAGCGAGTTGCAATTTTTTTTATTTTATTATTTTTTTTTTTTTTTATTAAGCATCAAGAAAAAGTCACAATGACAGCATAACCACAGAGGGGCGCGCAGGCCCCGGGGTTGCAGAACATTCAGCCATTTTGATTCTCAGATTCGAATAACCCTAGGCCATGTCAAGCCCCCCGGCAAGATAACTGATGCTAATTTTTCGAAAAGACAAACCCCTGAGGAAGGTCTCCAAACTAGAACCTACCCTCAAAATACCCCTTGCCCTCCCCCCCTAAAACATACCCCCCCTCCCGTCCCGGTGGTGAAGAAGGTGTGCTGTATAAACCTGAGAAGCATGAGTGTTGCCATGGGTTAAAATATGCGGCGTGGGGCCTCCTCCATTCGTGCATTAGGGGCCGATCTACTACTGGTCGGACCGAGGTCGTCTTAGACTTGAAAAAGGTGCATAGCCCTTACGGAGGGTGGACATACTGCATAGGGCAGACCCCGGGATAGGAAGGTGACCAGTGGGCCCCACTTGTGTTTGAAGCCCTCATAGTTATCCCTAAAGATGTCCGCCAAGCGTTCCATGGAGAGGATCCTCCATAAACAGGCGTGCCACAACGAGATCGCTGGTGTTTCTGTCTTTTTCCATGCAGCTGCTATGGTGAGTTTCGCCGCCCCCAAGCATGTCCACATGATCGCCTTGTCAGCGTTTGTTTGGTGCTCTAAAGCCGGGTCCCTGATGCCCAGAAGGGCATACTCTATGGTGGCGGGAATGGGATACCCCAGCATGTCTTTAAGGTGGGAGAGAATTTCCTCCCAGAAGGGGCGAACGCTCGGGCAGTCCCACCAGATGTGGCGAAAGTCTCCCTGGAGCCCACAACCCCGCCAACAAAGATCAGAGGTATCAGGGAAGATTCGTCGGAGCTTGGTAGGGTACAAATACCAGTCATGTAGCGTCTTGTAGTGGGCTTCCCGTAGGGCCATGGACTTGTTGTGTTTAGTGATGTCGCCCCAGACGTGTATCCATTCATCTTCGGTGACATCTCTGCCTAGGACTTGCTCCCAGAAGGACATGTAGCGTACACGGGGTGCGTGCAACGTGGTCAGAAGTATGTCGTAAAGGGAGGAGATAGCGCCTTTCATGGTACCTGCCTTGTGTATCACCATTCGCTCCAGGGGTGTTAGTTCCCTAGTAGCTGCCTCTCTAATGTGTGGGAGTGTAACCCAGTGTTTAAGCTGGAGATAGTGGTAGTATTCACTATGAGGAAGCGCGAATTCTCTCTTACAACTGTCAAATGTCAGTACGTCATAGTTATGGAACAAATCTGAGAGTTTTATGCAGCCTCCCTCCCTCCAGCAATCGAAGGGCCCCTCGCGTAGCGCTGGTGGGAACGCCGGGTTAAAATGTATTGGAGTATATGGGGAGGGAAATGAAGTCCAACCCTCCCGCCTTGTGAGTTGGTCCCAGACTGTCAAGGTGGTACGTGTGGGGGTGCTAATGTAAGCGTTTGTGGGCCGATCTCCCTTAGGTTTCCAAAGGACATCCCAAATGCATCTTCCTACAACCGAGCGGTCCATATGCAACCAATGTTTGTCCGACTCCCTCGCGGACCACTCCGTCACCACTCTTAGTTGTGAGGCCTGATAATATAATGCGAAGTCAGGCAGAGCCAATCCCCCTTTATTCCTTGGGCGTCTTAGCACATGGTACGGTAAGCGTGCCCTCCCTCCCTGCCATATGAATTTAGTGATCAATGAACGAAGATGTGGCAATAGATTCCGGTCAAGTGCGATAGGTAGGGCTTGGAACAGATAGAGCAATTTGGACAAAATTGACATTTTAACCGTGTTAATCCGTCCGAGCCATGAGAGGTAGAGGGGGGACCATCTCTTAAGGTCTTGCTGTAGTTGCGCCAGCAAAGGTGGGTAGTTAGCCTTGTAGAGGTCGCTAAGCTTAGCCGTAAGTTGTACCCCCAGATACAGCAAGGAGTGTTTGGCCCATTGTAGGGCTGTCTGGTTCCTTAATCCATTTGCCTCAGCAGTAGAAAGGGTAAGGTTAAGTATGGACGATTTGGACAAATTTACTTTAAAACCCGCCACCCGTTCAAATCGATTTAGTTCTTCTTGTACCGCCCGTAGCGAAGAAGCAGGGTTCGTAAGTGTAAGCAAAATGTCATCGGCAAAAAGAGATGCTTTATGTTCTACGCCACTAAACTGAATGCCTCGAATTTCATCATTTGACCTAAGTTTGGCTGCTAGGGGTTCGATACTGAGAGCAAATAAAAGGGGGGAAAGCGGACACCCCTGCCTGGTACCCCTACTCAAAGAAAAGGGAAGGGAACTACAACCATTGACCGTGACCCGTGAGTGTGGGAGATCGTAGTTGGCCTTGACCATGTTAAGAAATGTGTCCCCGAAACCAAATTTACGCATTGTTAAAAAAAGGAAGGACCAGTCCACCCTGTCGAAGGCCTTCTCCGCGTCCAAGCCCACCAGAACTGCAGGAATCTTAAATTTGGATACTTTCTCAATCAGATGAATGGTGCGTCTGATATTATCGTGTGTTTGCCTGCCTTTTATAAAACCCGATTGGTCCGGGTGAATTAAGTCGACCAACAAGTTTTCGAGTCTGGCCGCCAGGATCGCGGAGTAGAGCTTTGCATCGAGGTTAAGGAGAGCTATGGGTCTGTACGAGCCACAGAGTTGGGGATCTTTTCCCGGCTTGGGAATCACCGTTATCACAGCCTCAGCCATTGAACTAGAAACTCGTGCGTCCTGAGCTATGGCCTGAAATAGAGTAGTAAGATGGGGGACTAGTTCAGAGGCATAGCATTTAAAGAATTGAGCCATTAGGCCGTCGGGTCCCGGGGCTTTATGTAGTTTGAGCCTTGCGATAGCTTCCCTCACCTCCTCCTGGGCGATGGGGGAATCCAACGAGTCGGCTATCATAGGGGGAATTTGCGGAAGCGTCACAGAGTCAAGATATTGTTGTTGTGAAATCGAATCGGGGGTTGTACCTTGGTAAAGCTGCCCATAAAAATCACCAAAAAGGTTGGCTTTAGCGGTGTCGGTGTGTGTGAGTTGGCCCCTGTGGTCCAAAATGCCCCCAATATATTCACGTTCCCTCTTTACCCTGAGTTGGCGAGCCAAATGTGAACCCACCTTGTCACCCTGTGCAAAAGACGTTTGACGAAGCTTTAACAGTGTGTATTCTGCTCGATTAGTGTATATAGAACGTAATTTGCCCCGGAGGGCAGTGAGATGTCTCAGCGACACGCGCGTGGGTGTGGCTTTGTGTGTCTGTTCAGCTATCTGGAACTCCTGCTCAAGAGCTATGCGTTCTCTCGTCCTCTGTTTGTTTAGGGTTGCATTGAGTTGGATGCATTTTCCCCGTAGCACTGCCTTGAAGGCGTCCCAATTGTTCTGCGGGGAGGTGTCTTGTGGAATATTATGGGTGAAGAAGTCGGTGATGGACGCCCTTAGTTCCTCCCTGAGGGCCCTATCCCGTGTAAGCGCCAACGGGAAATACCATCTGGGAGAGCTAGATTTAGGACCGATCCAGGCCAAACTGATGGTGATCAGGCTATGATCGGAGATAGAGATCGGCAGTATTTGCGCTGCCTGTAGCGGCCCCAGCAAGGTTTGGCTAATGAAACTATAGTCAATCCTGGAGTATGTCTGGTGGACGTGTGAGTAGTGCGTGTAGTCTTTGGTGGTGGTGTGAAGGGAGCGCCAGGCATCGCAGAGGCCGAGCGCAAGTATTTTCTGTTTGACCCCTTTGGAAAAAGAGCCTGTAGGTGCCCGTGTCGAGTGAGAACTGTCCAGTGACCCGTGCCAGGTTAAATTAAAGTCTCCTAACAATATAATGGGGCCCTCTGCAAATCCCCCCAATAGGTCGAGAACAGTGGAAAGGAAAACGGCTTGGCCCGAATTTGGAGCGTATAGGGAAACGAACGTGCATAAGGTGCCTTTCAGCCGTCCCTTCACCATAAGTAATCTCCCCTCCCGATCTGTTTTAGTGGCTTCGAGCTGAAACTTAGTTGTGCTACGAAAGAGTAGCGCCACTCCATTGTGTTTAGTGGTTGCCGAGGAGGTATAAATCAGGGGATACTCCCTATGTCGGAGCCTCGTGACTTCAGATCTTTTGAGGTGAGTCTCTTGGAGAGCCACTACATCAAATTTGTGATCTGCGAGATATTTCCATATTTTCTGACGTTTCTGGGGGGAGTTCAACCCTTTAACGTTCCACGAAGCTACAGTAATCATTGGATTGGTTGACCCCATCCCCCTCCCCTTTTGAACCACTGCCCCCTTGAGCATGCATTGGTGGCCTCTCTCACTGAGATGTGAACTATCCCACCCACCGGTGTCATGCCCTCAGAGTCTACCCAGCCAATCCCACTGAATACAAAGAGACCTAAAAAAATAAACAATAAAACCCAGACTTCACCACCAGGACCCCTCCCTTCCCCACAAAAGAACCCCCAACAACCCCCTAAACTGAAAGCCGGAGGACCAACGGGTCCACGGCTCGTGATGCTTCCAAAAGAAAGAGGAAGAATTGTGGGTAGCACGGGCAAGGCCCGCACCCCCCGATTGCCATATCATAGTGTCTAGTGAGCATTTCAATACGAAGCAGAGGAGAATAGAAAATAAAAACCTCAGTGTCCGTATTGATCGAGCTTCATTTCAGGTGATCTCAGTCCGGCCGTCCCCCAAGCCAGGGTTCTATCCGGAGGGTGCACCGTCGACTCCCAGGAAGATAACCCGGTCCGAGATCTCAGGGGAGCGGCAATTATGTAGAGTCAGGATCCTTAGTTGGGCCTATCATGATTCACCGTGATTTTGTGACCGTGTGCCAAGGCCTGGAGCCTCTCCTGGCCCTCTCCGCCTCCGCCGGGGAGCCCGATGTGGATGCCTCTTCTGGGAGAGGGAGACCAAGGATGCGGATGCCATCGGGGAGCTCTGTCACGTGGTGTGATTTGTTTCGATACTCGAATGTGAGGCCAAAAGGAAATGTCCAGCGGTAGCGAATATTCTCCTCTTGTAGCTTGGCGGTGATCGGTCTCAGCGAGTGGCGTCTGGCCAAGGTGGAGGGGGCCAGATCCTGGTAGAGGGAGCACCTATGGTCTTGAAAGGACACCTCCTTCTTCTTTCTCGCTGCAGATAAGATAGCCTCCTTCGTTTTAAACGAGTGAAACTTAACCAAGACGTCTCTCGGACGTTTGCGGCCCCCAGCCTGTAGAGTGCCCACGCGGTGGACCCGGTCCATTCCGAGCTTCAGTTGTTGGGGGGCCAGGAGCTCCGCAAAGAGGCCCGTCACAAATGCCTCGAGATCGGGCCCTTCCGCCCCCTCCTCCAGGTCCCGGATTCGTATGTTCTCTCGCCGGGTTCTATTTTCCAAGTCCTCCGCCTTCAACAGCACTTGCTGGAGCTGGGCCTGGAGGCCTTGATGGGAGTCTTGCATTTTAGCGGTGGTCGTCGTCAGTTCTTGTGTCTGCTCCTCCACCTCCAACACTCTGGAGCCCACGGAGTCCACATCCTGGCGTAAAGTCGTCATTTTCTCGGTGAGATCGGCTTTCATCTGTTCCACGGAGGAGCGCAAGTCCTGTTTGATCTCCAGGCAGAGCTCTGCCCTGAAGTCACGGAGGGCGGCAACCAAGTCCTCACGGGTAAGCGCCATAGTTTGCGGGTGGCTGGTCTCCGCTGAGGGGATATCCTTTTCAGCAGACTTAAAGTATCGGGAAACCTTGTTCGTAGATTTCTTGGGAGGCATAAGGTCGCCGCCCTGCAAGGTCAAGGATCCCTGAAGCTTACTACTGTGCAGGCACTGATGGCCCCGAGTAAATGTGTGGTCGCCACACGCAGTGAAACCAGGCCTCTGCAGAGTGGACTGGTCGCCCTGTTAAAGTCAGGCAGAGAAAGACACGAACCGGCTGATTGCCTCGACGCCTCTCCTCTCAGGCCAATTTTATGGGACTGCTGATGGAAGCTGATGGGTGCTCCCCGCTGATCGCCGTTCGACTCCCTCTCAAGGCCCAGGGTGCAGGGGGATCACCAGCGCATATCCCTGAACGCCGCCATCTTAGGGTCAGGCGGGGCATTCATGGCTCACATTCCCCAGCCCCTCCATCTGGCACACGGCGTTAGAAGTCGAAAAGAAGAGGAGACTGACCCGCTCTAAGTGTGTACATCAGCTGCCTCCCCGCTGCTCCTCTTCACTCCTCATAGAGCTGCGGCCTCTCCGCAGCCGCTCTGGAGCGCTAAAATGGCGCCGGAGATGTGTCGGCCGCAACCACCATCCCATCGGGCCCGCTGGACAGGGCGTCCGTCCCCGGCATTCCCTCACAGGACCGCAGAGTTGGGGGACTACGCTTTCATCCGTGGCAAGAGAAGGCGCCTCCGGTGCCCACCGCCGTCGGGTGTGGGAGATGGTAGAAGTTCTGTCCCGTCCTGCTACGCCATCCCGATATTGGCCTCGGGGGTCCGGCGAGCGATTATGGAAGGTAAAAAACTCGCCACCGCTCGTCCGCTTCTCGCTCCCCTGGGTCCCGACACTTCCTGGGATGTTGTGGGCAACAGGCAGGGCAAGCAGGGCTCACTAGGTGCGCGGAATTCTCATGGGGCAATCATCGGGGTCCGGAGCTGAAACGGCTCACGACCGCTCAGCCATCTTACTTGGCCACGCCCCCCGAGTTGCAATTTTTTTGCGACTCGCTAAATATGTTTTGCGACTTGCTATTTAGAAGGGGCGTTCCCTTCCAAATTGCGAGTCTCAAAACAATGTACTAATGTTTTGCAACCGCAATTGCGGTCGCAAAACACTCGCAATTACCACCTACTTCAAGTAGGTGGTAATGCATTTTCAAATGGGAAGGGGTCCCCAGGGGACCCCTTCCCATTTGCAAATGCATGCGAAATAATTTTTTAAGGGCAGGCAGTGGTCCTTTAAGGAAAACGGGCTGCATTTTTTAAAAAAAGCTGCTTTATTAAAAAGCAGTCCCAGACATGATGGTCTGCTGAGCCCAGCAGGCCACCATCCCTGGGAGGGCTGGCTTTCACAATGGGCTCACAAATTGCGAGAGGCTCATTAATATTAATGAGCCTCGCAATTTGCGACCCCATTGGGAATCACAAAACAGTGAAAACACACTGTTGTACATTTCATTTAGCGCCTCCCAATTTGCGACTCGCAATGTGTCGCAAATTGCGAGGCGCTAAAAAAAAGGGTCGTACATTTGGCCCTTAATGTGCACTTAGCAGGGAATCCTAGAAACTCCAGGCTGCCTGAGCAGCTCCTCCAAACACACCCGATACAGTGCAAGGTCCGCTGAAGCCCATAGCCATCTCCAATAGATAGAGATCTGAGGGCTTCTTTATGAGTGATAGACCAGTGACCTAAATCCATCCCCAATGGCAGGTGTGGGGTACCAGTTGGAAGGTTTGCCAAAGATCGCAAAAATTGGTTCTCGCCCACCTCCAACGTGGTAATCCTCTCATGTCCCCATAGTTCTCCCCCGTACAAGGCCCTGCCTGTAACTTGTAGGTTGAAGATTAGGATGACCAGAGATACTGGTCAGAAGCTAGAACCCTTAAAACCCCTCAGGATACCCCCTGCATAATGTTCAAGCTTCAACTTGCTCTTATGGATCTGGGCAGACCAGGCAAAACTTTCCGTGAGGTGAGGCCCAAATACTCAAAGGTGCAGATACTTTCGAGGGGAACACCATTCAGAGACGGGTTAGGGCGTGTTGTATGTCTGGGATTAAAAACCACATACTTGGTATTTGAAGGTTACTCTCAAGTCCTTGCTGCTTGCAGAAAACACCAAACCGGTCTAGGAGATTTTGAATACCCATGGGCGATTTGGATACCAATAGGGTATCATCTTCATGCCTGCTAGACTAGGGGTACCGTTGGTACACTTTTCTAGCTGAGCTACCAGATCTTTGGTGTACAATAAAAATAGGATTGGGGCAAGGGACAAGCCCTGCCTTACCCCCCTCATTACTGGTATCGATGGTGTTAACTTCCCGTGTTTGCCATATCTGACCGGCGCATAGTTCTTCTGATTCAGCCTCTTAATAATACCAACAAGATAATTCGGGACACCCTGTTTTGTTAGAACTTTCCATAGGGCCTCCTTTGGCACAAGGTCAAAGGCAGTACGGAGGTCAACAAAAACTACATAGAGCCGACCACCTCCAAAGACAACGTACTTCCAGTATATGAGTTGTAATCGGAATACTTGGTCGGTGGTACTGGTCCCAGATCTGAGCCCTGCTTGGAGGGGAGATATAAGACCCACGCCCTCAACCCACTCACACAGCCTATCCAACAATATACAGCACCTTTCAAATCAGCTCTTCACACACAATACTGTGCACCCTTCAAGGGTCCATCATATCTCCTCTATTATTCAACATCTACCTATTCCCCTTATCAAACGTGAATAAATCATTCATCAATACCTGTTACCACAATGTAGATGACTACCAAATCATTTTAAAAGTGCATGGTATGGAAAACCTCTACAATTTAAAACTTGATTACTGCCTTCAACTTATAAACACATAGCTGCTGAATAGCCATCCAAAGCCAAATACCACAAAGATAGAAATTATGACCTACAGACAATGACCAAAATGCCAGCCTACCATTATATCTAATGAACATGGGGCCCTTCTAAAAATATCAAAAGATGTCAGAAAACTAATGGCAACGATTGATTCAGACCTATACTTGATACCAATGTCAGAGTGCCTTCACCAAAATGAAAACACTACATTACATCCTCCAATACCTTGCAGACCAACAGAAACAGCAAGCCATCCTCACACTTGTAATCTCCAAGCTGGACTATACCAACAGCCTATGCATTGGCGCACCCACATGCATCATATCCAAATTTCAACTCATCCAAAAAGCTGCTGCAAGACTTCTTCTCTGCCTTCACCCAAGACAATACATGACTCAAGTCTGACAACCACTCCACTGGCTACCTATAGCTAGAATTTCAACGTTTAAGGCTCCACAGACCCTCCAGGGAAAAGGACAGCTATACCCACAAGCAAAATTCAAGCAATACAAACAAGTCAGGACTCCAGGCTCCAGACACACATCACTTAACACACATCACTTATCATCACACCACTTTACCATCAGAGATCTGTAGGAGGCCCTGCTTTCTCAGTACAAGCCACCAGGCTCTGCTTTCTCACTACCAGTCAACATTCAAAGCATCCAGGAGCATATACACTTCAGAAGACAGTTCAATAAATGGCTATTTCTAAGACGACACCACCACACATCCCGGCAACAGAATCCGGAAAAACAGTTGCACCCTCAAACTTAATCTTCAGCTTACAATCCACAGATTGTAAACAACCCAACCAGCAAACTACTTTCGATGGTCACGCAAGTTAAGGAGCTCTGATCTATGGTTCGCTTAAGTAGTATATAGTTATGTAACTTCATGTATAACATTTCTGGCCTTCACTAATACTAATATCATAACAATCAGCATTCAGCAGTCAACTGTAGCCTGCACCTCTTATCTTGACATAAGACATATCTGCTATGAGGGTTGTCCATCACCAGTACTGTGCAACCAATAAATCAGCCATCACTAAATGAACAGTCATGGAGTAACCAAAGAGGTCTGTTGCACACTGTTGATCAGTCAGAGGACTTTAATATAGTCCACAACTGCAGTTCCCAAATATCTATACACTTTAGTTGCTTTTACACATCTCACAATGACAGTCAGATATGGGATGATAGTAACAATGACCATCCCAGCAGAACTCTTCACTTCTTTCTCACTCCAAGCAGGCCAGCTCTGGCCCATGATTTAAAAAAAATTCTGATTGGACAACCCAGTCCAGTAACCAGCTCAGTAGACTATAATCATCAGAAATACCATAAAGGGACATGCAGAGCTGTTCAAAGCTGCCAGCATAATGGAAAAACATAAACTACACATCTGTGTCTCTCACACCTCATCATCCACCACACTGCAATGCGTTGCGTCCCATAACAAGATAACCACATTACTGTGGTCTTCAAGCATCACAAAACAAAGAAAACATCTTCCCAACCAAACACCAACCTATATGAAGTAGCTTGCTGCCCACACAGGCAAGCACCTCTGTCCCACACATAGGGTAGTAAGCGCTATACAAATTATGCAAAAAATACAATATTTATCTTTTGTTCATCACCAAGATTTTTGATTTTATTAAAATATTTGTTTCAATCACAGTTCAGAATAAAAAAAAAACAAAATGTGCTTCATTTGTGCTTTCATAACTTCTGATATATGTAGAAATATTTGCACAGTTCATTTACATGTGTATTAGAAATTAATTGACATCCTACAGTCTTTCTTTTCACACTACTTGTTCACAGGGACACTTGAATTATGTGATTCTGCAGTCAGAACATTTTCTGCTTATTTATGCATTTGCCGCATTTGACACTCAATCTAGCACCTGCATATTTTAACCCAAAAAATTTGTTTCTAGTGCAAACGGATCAAAAGTTAGCGAAAACATTGCAGCATTTCAGTTACATTTAACTGTCTTTGGCTGTGGAACTTGTACTAATAAAGTGAAACCTTTGCTCAGACAGTGCTAACACGTGTAAAAATGCTAAAATAATGTACTACTATCACAAATTGTGCTGCATTAAGCCGTATATTTTTTGTTTTCTTGCCACACAATTTTGTTAATCTTGCTGCATAATTTGAGCGTCCCCTACTGCATAATTACAGTGCCCTGCCTGTACCCTAGTGGGATTGTCATATAGTTTACTTTTCAAAATCATCTCACTTTGCAGTCAAAGAAAGAAAAGTAAACATCTCTACATAAAAGACTACGCAGCAATTTGTCAGAAGACATATCCTGATATTTAACCTGTCTTGAAACACAGAAAATGTAAGATTATAAGAACCTAAATTAAAGGCACTGTTATTGCTCATTCACCTTCTAGACTGGTTATCTGGAAGTGCTGCAGCACCCTGCACCCCTGCATCTCTTCTTCCAGCACCTGTCTTATTTGTACCAATTCCACAAATACTTTGCTAGCTGCCTGGGTCATGGGGGGGAGACAAAGATTAAAATAGGCTAGCCCGGCCCTCAAATGCTACTCAACCCGTGGCTCTGGCGCTGCCTTAATGTTTACATTGGCCTGCTAAATAGTCATTAATTTATTATTTAGAGCAACATGTAGAAGCAAATTGAATGAAGTATATCCACCACTGGTAGAAGCTAAATTGGTTTTGCCTTTGCAATCAAAAAGTGAAATCAAGCTTTTAAGTGTAGTTCTGGTTCTCAATATAGCCTCTTCCCAATTTGATTACTCTTACTCCTTCTATTGAGGACTCTCATAAAGGAACTTACAAAATTCCAAAGAGCACAGAACCATGCATATAGGCTCCCAGTCACACTTAATTACCCCTCCACATTACACTTGCCTTCAGATCATTGCTCTTATAAAGAAAGGTTGCAATACAAATTATTTTGCCTTTAATCCAAAGTGTAGCAAGTTCTTCCGTGTGAAAATAAAATAGTAATCAGCCTCTAAAACCTTTTCAGCATATGATTAGCCAGATGTAATGGGACTGTACCATGAAATATCCTCCTTAGACATTTAAAACTAGAGAATTAACTTTTGAAATTGCGGAAAGCCCGGGGAACAAACCTCTACTGATCAACATATGACTAATGTAACCATGAACGGTAATTCACTAAAATGCCAGTGGGAGTTGAAGTGGCAAAACACACCCTATGGAGTTAATGACATCATAGAAAGTGACATCATATGACCTTTGACCATGGATATTCCTAGGAATTAATGCCTCATGAGACTTTAACTCTGATGATGTTATTACAGTAATTGACATTGCTGAAGTTCCAAAATAACTGCATGATTAATATTGCAGCACAACACACACAGTTTTCTATTTTAGACTTCAGTTATTTTAGGGTGTTAACATGATATGCCAGGGGAACATTACTTATTTCTCTTTGCATTACTTGAAAAAGTATGTGCTCATCTAAAGAGGCTCTAATGCAACAAAACAGAGAACTTCAGTATTTTTCTAAGTCCCTGTTCGTAAATTATTTGTATTAAACATTTGCAATTGTACATACATTAGATAGAATAACGTACCTGTCTCGATGTCAGAAGATATATTTACCACATTTTCCTATTGGTACATCAGGTTTTCCCCCTCAAGTATATGCATTATTAGGTGACAAAGCCCACAGGTTGTGTGTATCATATTGTGTTCTACATATTTATTGTGTTTTTTTGCTTTTTCTGCCTGATGGGTATGACTGTGATAGAACTTTCAGTAGGACCCTACACAGCACTCACACTGCATGACAAAATTGAGTCCAGAAGCCGGCATGTTATTATTTGCAATCTTTGTATAATGTGTTGGTGAGTTATTTTACCCAGTTCCATGATACCTGAGTCTCATTGGGGGCTGAGGGTCATGGTCGGTCTGAAGTTGTCTCTACTTTACAGTTTAACCATATTCTGCACATTTCTGTTTTGTCTTAGCTCCTTGCGGTAGGGGAGTCTATGCACCAAGCTCGGTTTGCATCCATTTATATACTTCAGTGTGCCATTTTGTCAGAGGCAGTCTCATGTCCATTTTACAGCTCATAGCAATCTGTCTTTTGTCTGTAAGTATCACCAGAGTGGCAAATCTGCTTGCTGTCCTGTTCCAGTTGGATGTTGCCAACAGTCACCTCAGCGATAACGTAATACACCTTTCTAGTGCAAGGCCCAGCACGTCATTTATAGTATCAAAGATCTTCAACCAATATGTCACAAAGTCTCCACAAGTCCAGAGCATTGTACTAAGTCTGCCCAAGCTGATTTGCACTGTGGCCACATGTCAGGAGTCTGGTAGGTGTGAAGTATAATTTAAATGTAGCATTTTGCGCTACGTCTCTGGGTTGCACTTCTATCCTGTCCCATAACGTCTCCATGAATTCTTCTGCAATGTCCGTCTCCCATAGGGTTTTTAATGTCGAGACGAGCACCCTTGTCATCACCGCCAACACTCTGTACAATCCAGTCACTGCTCTATGGGAATTACCCATGGCAAGTAAAGTTTCCAGTGCCTCATGCACTGGTGGGGGGTTTCCTTCTCGATTCCCATGTCTTCTGCACTGCCTAAAAAATAACATTTGAATAGGTGCCTCAGTAATTCTCTTCCAGGGATGTCACCCACTTCATATCGCAGCTCTTCATTTGCATGGCCGGCCATTAATCTAGCTTCTCATCGAAGTTGAACCATCAGATAACAGATTTCCATTTCTGGGGTTCTCAACCTCCAACAGTGGTGGGTAGCTGTAGTTACCTGAGAAAACATATATGACACTGCCCCACCTCCCAATATTAAATCTGCTAGTAATCCATTCATTCTGCTGAACTAACTGTTTGGCAGTCTTAACAGCAGCACCACAAAGAAGTTCATCAACCTTGGCAGCAGTATAATTTTAGAGATTACTATCCTGCCTTGTGTCAAGTGGGGTAAACTTTTCTAGAGGTTTAGTACACCTGCGATATCTCTTACTGCCCATTGGGCATTCTCATCAATTAAGTCTGCTTCTGTTTTATAACTATATACCCCCAAATATTTAAAGATATGTTTTCATGTAGGATAGGCAAATTACCCCTCTGGTCCAGGCCTTTCTCAGGTTGCTCTCTAAGTAAATATAAAAAGGTTTAATTTAAGTTCAGCTTGATCCCAGATGCCTTCCCGAAATCCTGGAACATCTGCACTACTACTTTTACACTGTCCCTGTTTTATGTAAATCAGTACGTCATCTGTGTGTCAAGAGATGACATGACTGAAGGAAGCTGGCTATTTATGTAGTGTACCAATCTAGGGATACACCATGTAAACAGTCCAGACAACCCTTACTTGGTTTACAGGGCTTACTTTAGTAACCCAAGTGCTCTGTTTGTGGTAGTGGTGTCGATCAACTTAGGCTTATCAGAGGGTCGTTTTGAGCATTTGCTGTCCACACAGAGTGCTGGACTTGGCCCTTTCTGCAGGGTCATCCCAGAACTTTTTTCCTTCCTTCTGTATTTTTTCTGCCCTGTTTTTGTTGGTTTCATGACTCTGGCACTTTACCACTGCTGTACAGTGCTAAAGTGCATGTGCTCTCTCTTGTAAACTTGGTAAGATTGGTCTACACCTGATTGGCATATTTAATTTACCTGTAAGTCCCTTGTACAGTGGTATCCATATTCCCAGGGCCTGTAAATTAAATGCTACTAGTGGGCGTGCAGCCCTGCTTGCGCCACTCACGAAGAACCCTTTCAAACCTGTCTCAGGCCTCTGCCACTGCAGGGCCTGCGCCTGCAGTCTACTGCCGCAGTGACGTGGCATGTAAAGTGGTTGCCATGTCTGAAACTCCCCTTTTACTACATATGAGTCACCCCTAAGGTAGACCCTAGCTACCCCTGTGGGCAGGGTTCTGTGCAGGTAAAAGGTAGGACATGTGCCTTGACTGTGTGGCATGTCCTGGTAGTGACAAACAACCTATTAGGTTTCTCACTGCTGTGAGGCTGTATCTCATAGATTTGCATTAGGGATTCCCTGATATGTGCTTCAGTGGTAATTTCTGAGATGAGAGGGGTAGTGTGGCCATGTTTGGTATGCTTGGAATAGTAGTGATACATTCTGTTTATTGGTGAAAGCAGATTTGTCATTACTATTTTAGAAATGCCACTGTTAGAAGTGGGTATTTCTGTATGCTTATGTGTCTTTGTGCCCTGCCTGGAGGTGTATTCACCGTCTGGTTTTGACTGACAGGAGAGAGGGGATGTGCATTCACTCTAGACAGTCACAAGGGGGGTTGAGGTATGTTCTGCCTCTGCTGGGTGACTCAGCGCTAGGCTGAAAAGACCTTTCTGCATTTAGAGTAGAGGGAGGAGTTTCCCTTGCACCTGAATAGGCCTGGTCTGCATTAAAAGTGGTGGGAGGAGTTGCACCTGCACCTGAATAGGGCTGTGCCTGCCTTCTACAATGCTGTCTCTGCCCCCCTGTGGTGTGTCTGGGGCCAGGGCTTGAAATAATAATAAAGGCATTTATGGAGCGCACAGCTACCCCAGACGGGGATGTTGTGCACATCTAAACAGTGTTTTAAATGCCCCCCAGAACAAAGACATTCCAACTATATGTACAGGGGCTGTGACCCCAACAAAGAAGACACTGTGTGACTTGTAGCCTGCCACTGCTGGCTCTACAGACTGTACCAGAGGAGAAGCTGCTAGGCTACCAGGAGGAATTGCCACTTTGACTTTGCCCTGTGTGCTGGCCTGTTGCCTGCTTCCTGCCTGTGTGCCCCAGTGATCTCACATGGCTGGGTGGCCTGCCCTAGGTATTGGAAAATATAGTGCATGGTGAGCGCTTTGGTGATTTGCTGAAAGTGCTTGTGAAGCACTGCCTTTTTCCCCTTTTGCTTTTGGGGGAAACGAGTGAAGAGCGCTCTTGTGTGCCCGCAGTGTGAGCAGTGCTGCCCTGCCTGCGGGGTTCTGGAGGGATGGAAGGGGAGAGCTGAAAAGGACGAAGCCCTCTACCTCCCCTTGCTTGTGACGGCCGGGTGTGGCCCAGCAACTAGGGAACCGAAACTAGTGTGACGTCAGTTGCAACTGGGATCCTGGACCAGGAAGTGTTTGTTGCATCTGCTGCCTTGATGCGGGCATGGCCAAGGGAAGCAGGAGCTTCCCAGCTGCACCCCAGGCAGATGAGCAGTGAGATGCCGAGAGCCTTGTGTGTCTCCCAACGGAGACCCGCTGAGGCCTCCCCAAGTGGTGGTGGTGCTTCGCCCCCCTTTCCTGCTACAGAGCCGACCGGGGGCATTTTGTTAATGGCAGTCTCTTCCGCATTTCAGAGCTCCGCTTCTTCCACATGCGGAGCTCCACCAGACGCACCAGAGGCATGGAAAAGGAATGGGCGTGGCAGCTGCACCGCTCGATCATGCCGCTGACCTTGGGATTTGTTTGCTCCCAACTGAAGCGGGTGGGGACCCAGTGAGGTCTTCCCGCTGCCTGTGGTGGTGTGGGTGTGCGTCCCACACCCAGCTGTGGCATACTGTGTGGGCGCACTTGTGCCGTCTTGTGGGGCAGACCCACCAAGGAGGCACCGATCTGAGGGGCCATACTCCAAAATTGCATGAGCGCCTCCTTACCTAAGGGGAAATGACTGGAATCCCCCTAAAAGGCAAACAGGAGTTCCGGTGCCCTAGGGGTTCATGGGGAATTATCCTGTAAAGGGTTGTAGGAGTGCATGGAAGTTGCACCCTATAGGTACAGTGATATTTGGGATGATTCCATTACATTGAAGTTTGGGAGATTCAGTTACAAAGATGTTTGGTAATTGATATGTACCCTAACTACTGTATTCTATGTCCTACATGGGATGTCATGATAATTGTCTTATGGCAAAGTGATTTATAAAGTGCGTAACTTACAAGTATTTACTTAGTTGCGCTATATGTATTGTTATGACCATTGCCTAGTGGCACAGTAATTTATGTGATTGTGGTCTAATGTGTTTTTATGAATAATACAAAGGATATTTTTATATAACATTGTGTGGAGTTTCTTTTTGTGGTGTGCCTAGTGTGTCACTTGTGTGTGTGTGTTGCGCAAACGCTTTACACATTGCCTCTGGGATAAGCCTGACTGCTCTGCCAAGCTACCATGGGGTAAGCAGGGGTTATTTTAGGTGTGTAACTCCCTTGCCCTGACTAGAGTGGTGGGTTCTGCCTGGCTTAGGTGTATACCCTATCCAACCAGAAACCAAATTTCGAACACAGAGGCAATAAATGAGACACATACGCAATAAGAAACCCGATACCTATTTTGAAAAATAACATAGATTTTTATATAACTTAAGACACCAAAATCAGCGGAATCAGGTAAGTACTTTCAAAGTTATAGATTTTTGAAATAATACAATAAAATACTCGAATAATGGTTTTTGAGGTATGAGCCTTGATTGTGATAATGTTATCCTATGGGAACAATATACACTGCATACAGTTACTTGCAAGAGGTTCTTTAGGGTACCTTTTGGGTCTTAAGGTGCTGAGGGGCCAAAATGCAAGAAACCACGAGCAGCTTAGATTTACTTGCCCTGGTGTGTCCAGGTGCAGAGGTTCTTGTCACATTGGTAGCCTTGAGAACTACACGTTAAAGTCTATGGCCAAGTACCTGAAAAAGAAAGGCTGCTCGTGGGGACTTGGGGGCAAGTCTGGCAAAACCGAATGGTGGCTTTGCTCTCGAGGGTCTCTGGAGCAAGGGGGCACCATCGATTTACACAAACTCAGGCTGTGGGGCTCGGGTGCAGAAGTGTTTTGGCCGGCAGGTCTCTCGAGTTAGAGGCTCTCACTTCTTGGGTTGACCTGGAGAGTGGAAGAAAACAAGACTGTAGGCCACTCTCGGTGAGGCTCTCATCGGTCCTGAAGTTCCTTGTTAGCAGGTTGTCGGTTGGCATCAGTGGTGTCTGGCCTGGGCACCCAACAAGTCTTGGCTGCTGCAGGTGCTCTGGTACCCAGGGTTTTGGTGCTGGGTGGCTCCTGGAGGGCTTGGGGTCTCAAAACATAGCAGGGAGATGGATCAGACCTCCTGGATTCTTCGTGACCTCTTACTGGCATGATGCACCCTCAGTGGACCCGATGGTCAGCAAGACGATGTATTGGACAAGTGCGGTCTGTGCCCGCAGCTGCTGTAGGGTGGCTCCTCCAGCCCAAGGGAAATGCTGCTTGGTTGTTAAAGTACTGGACTGCCCTCCAACTGTTTAGGGAGGCTGTTCAGGGGCAGGACGAGTCATTTCTTGCAATTGTCAGGAGAGCAGCTGCCAGGCAGGGTTTGGCACCAATTTTCATGCTGTCCACACTTCTTACGTTATTGGCTCTTCTTTGCCCTTCTTCTGTTCCCAGGTAGATGAATCTGAGTTCCTAGTGTCAAGGGGCCACCTAAATACTGAATTTAGAGGTGTTACAGGGAGTGTAAGATAGTAGCCAGTGGGCTACTTACCCCTGGGATGACTACACCCCCTATTTGACCACTCCCTATGGAGACTGGGCATAATCCTGACCCAGAGTTCATAATTTCACCAAACTCAAAATGGTGAAACCCTTCTTCAGCTGTCCACTTCAGGTGACCCACCTTAGGGGTGTGGCTGGCCTGTAAGTGTAACACGTCTTCTGACTATCTAATTTCCCACCTGTTCTAGTGCCAAATGGGCCCCAGGGCAGGGAGTGGCATTCCCCAGCTATGGGGGAATCCGTTGTCACATATCAATGGTGGCAGAGGCTTTGACGCCTCTGGCCTTGGCATGCTAATTTACTAGGCATCCTGCTGGAGGAGGTGTGATCACCTTTCTCCAGAGTAGACATTGTTTCTGACCTCTAGGTCAAGGGATCTCACCTTCAGGGGGTCAGAAACTTATCTGTGGGGGCATGCTGGTAAATACCAGTCAGCCAGCACACTAGAGGACTAGTAGGGTTCAGGTGGCACCTCTGAGGTGCCCTCTGGGTACATGTTATAATACATCTAATACTGGCATCAGTACAGATTTATTAAGATGACGTGTTTGATACCAAGCACCATTATTTTCAGTGAAGCCATTATGTAGCTGGGTAACTCGTAAAGTCCAGTGCCCAGTATATATTTTTAAGATGACTTCCTGATCACTTGCAATGTCGTGTCAATGGAACCAGACATCACAGGGACATATCTGCTCATGCAGCTATGTCCTCACATATAATATAATGCACCCTGCCATAAGGCTCTAAGGCCTGCTGTAGGGCTGACTTACATATAGTATATGCAGTGTACATTGGCATGGCACACAGGGAGTGTGCTATGCTGTGTTTTCAGAATGGATTGCACCACTTGGCACAGCCTGCAATGGCAGTCTGCATGCAGTTTTTGAGAGTCCCTTGGGGTGGCATATTACATGCTGCAGCACTTAGGGACCCTCTTTAGTACCCATGCACTGGGTGCCAGGGGTACTATTTACCAGGGACCTATGGGTCTGCTAAAGTCCTTGCCAATTTGGTTACAATTGAACACTTACCTTGTTTTAGGGAAAGAGCTCTGGCACTGGGGACCTGGTTAGCAAGTACCTAGCACAACTTCAGTCATAAAGCGTCAGTACTGGGGCAAAAAGTGGGGCACTTTCCTACAATGACACTCTCTTCCAGTCCATATGCACCATCACTCTGCCTCCTGTCTAAATCTCACTGCAAGTGTTTCCATTGCCAGAGCAAATAAAAGAGGTGATAATAGGCACTCCTGTAATGTCCATCTTTCCACTGGCCAATCTTCATATTCGGCCCTGCCCGTCTTTAACCATGCTGTAGGCGCAGCGTACAGCTGGTGTATCCAGCTGATCGTATTTCTCTCGAAACACATAATTTCTAGTACCTTGAACAGATATTTCCAGTGTAGAGAATCATATGCTTTTTCCATGTCTATAAACATTACTGCTGGAAGTGTGTCGTCCGATTGGCATTTCCACATGACATGGATGAGACGCTGGATGTTCATAGTGGTGCACCCATTAGGAATAAATCCCGTCTGGTCCGGGTAAATAAGTATAGGTAGGAATGGGGTAATCTGTTGACTATGTCTGTGGATAGGACTTTATATTCTAGATTAAGCAGTGATAGGGGGCGATATGCAACAGGTTTCAGAATGTCCTGTCATGTTTTAGGGATTTTAACTATTGTCACCTTCCTGGTAGTTTGTGGCAGGATTCCCCTTTACCTGACTGTCATGTACATGTTGGGCGCCAGAGCTCTCGGGTAAGCTCCATAGAACTCTGCAGGGAGCCCATCCCCTAGGTGTCTTCCCCATGCAAGACTGGTTAATGCTAATTTAATTTCTTCCAGAGTAAATTGAGAATCTAAATGTTCAATTCGCACTGCGGTCAAAGTGTTGCATCAGTAAGGAAGTCCACACTCAAAGGCATGCAGGGGCATCACGTTTTTATATAAGGAGGAGTAGTAATCCACCATTACTTTATTAATAGCTACCTGAAAGGACACTAACATACCCCTCTCTGTTTGTAGTGCTGTGATGGGCCGTCTTTTCTCTTCATTGTGCAATACCCATACCAGAGGTCACCGCTGCTTATCACCCTCAAGGTGCTGTCTCATTGTAACTTATTTGTAGTCCATTTGACATAAAGTAAAGTACTTCTCAACAGCTGCTTTTCAAATACAGCAGTGGTCTTAGTTCTATGTTTTCTATTAATCACATTCTTTTCCATTTCAATACCTCCTTTTGCAAAGTCTTTCGTATACCAAAGGCAGTCGCTATTTTACATGTGTGTCAGTCGCAGGCCCTTCATTTTGTTCAAATTATTAGCCATTGTGTTGCTCAATAGTTTCCTGGAATACTCTGTGCCCTGATTCCATGATATTCAGTCTCCAGGTGGGGATACAGGCCCCAATAGGGCCACATTGGGACGTAGCCATTACGGAGAGTGGTCTAACAATATTCTTGCCATGTAGGTCACCTGTATCAGGGCCTCCGATATGTGATCAGATTGCAATATGAGTTCTATTCTAGAGTAGAGATCATGCACTGGCGAATACTATACTCCCTACTGCTTGAGTTCAACATACGCCAGGTATCATGCAGGCGCAAATTATTTAACAATGTGAGAAGCACCTCAGAGGCTTTCATTGTCCGCGTTCTCATGAGTTGTGGAAATGTCCTGTCCATTTGTTTATTTGGGATATTCATGAAGTCTACACCCCAAAGTAGCAACTGTGTTCTAGCTGCTATTTGTCCATGGAGAGAATTATAGGAATAACTTTGGTCCACATTAGAGGCTTATACACTAATAAGTGTAAGAGCCCTGCCATCCAACATCCCATCTACAAAGACAAATTGACCATTGGACTATACCAATTTTAGAGGCGACAAATGGTACACCCTGTCGTATCAAGACAAGGGTAAGTCTCTCAGGAAAGACAAATACACTGTGCAAAATATATGCTCCCTCCACTGTTTGTGTAACTTCTCCCCATCAGCATTACACAAGTGAGTTTCTTGTAGGCATGCTATATTGATATTGTAATAGTGTAAGGTGGAGCATATTGAGTATCTCTTAATCATATCTCCCATACATTTAATATTCCATGTCATCACTTTGTCTCTATCTAGCATCATCATTGCCCCCCGACCCATGGTCAGTAATCGTCCATAGCGACATTATCCCTAAATGACATTCAGACTTCTTTCCAGTTCGTACACATTGCATGATTCCACACAAACAGAGATTATACAAACTAACTAACATTAGAACTATAAAAACAGAACACAAGAGCAACATGGCTTAGACATCATTGTGCCACTCTTGGGAATGTAGACGCAATAGAAGAAAAGAAAAAAGTTGGAGAAAGCTGAAGATAGAAGGAAGAGCAAGAAGAAGAGGATGTGGACCAATCACAACTATATAGAAGCTTTCACACCCAGTACCTTACTTGAGCCAGCAAAGCATCTTTTGTTCAGTACCCACATGCTGGGCTGCCTCAAGTCTCTCTATTAACTAACATACCCCTCCAGGAACAGAGATGAGATCGCTACAGATCACAGCTAGCCTCTGCATTATATCTGGTCATCCATTAGTATCCAACTCCAAGACCCTCTGTCCCAAGGGGTATGCTGTCAACCACATTTTCTGGTCTAGCTTGATTATCAGGAGTGCCCTGTTGTGAATTTCTCCAGATGAACAATGCCTTGAGAACTTTCTATTGCTTCATTTTGACCTAGCTGTTTGTAGGTCTGCACACTGATCTCTTTGTTGCTCTGATGCAATTCTGGGTATGTCCTACAAAGCATGCTGGTGAGGCCAGTTGAACATTTCCCTCTGCAGCCATTTTCTCATCCCAAGGCAGTGCTTCCACTGGGAACAAAAAGAAATATGACAGCTCCTTGCTACAAATGACAATTTGGCCAGGAACATTACCATGTATTTTAGTTCAAGCATTCATAAATTCTTTTTTACTTCAAAGATGGAGTTTCACAGTTTCTGTACATGTACTGTGTAATCACTATTTGCTCTCTTTCTGTTCTATTTGACTGTTTCTGTGGGATCTTTCAGGCTATTTGCCCTAGTCCTAATAATTTAGGAGTCTTGCAGCCACTGGCCTTGGAGGTAAGTCCACGTTGGTACCCTGTGTGCCCGCTCTCTCTACTGGGAAAAAATATGATAGACCGCTCGGTGCCAACTGTTCTTCTAGCCATTTTTTCAAAAAGACCTTCATACTGGGGCCTTTCAATTTTCTCTGGTAGGCCCACAATTCTAAAGTTATTTCTTCTCAAACCACCCTTGGCAAATCCAACTCTGAGAGTTCATTAATTTTTAGAGGTCTGTAAATTGCTATTGCAGTTCCGTTACTGTTGGCCTGGTGCTGGCCATAGCTGATTCCACGTCTGTTACACTGTCCCCAAGTTCATTCTGGTCTGCCTGGAGAAGGTTCAAATCAATAACCATGCTATCTATCTTTGTTTGTAGAGCTGCTCGCAAAGCAGCAATGGCTTCTAGTATTGCATAACATTTATCCACTAGTTACTGCAATTGTCTGCGTTGCACCGGTGCTCCCTATATTGTCCAGTTGTCTTTATTACTGTCCATGGCTTGCTCCGGAAGTGGGCCCAGGATTTCACAGGGACCTGCGGGTTACCTCTTGGTTTATTCAAGCACACCTCAGTCCCCTTTTGTAGACCCTTATTTTCTACTCCACTCTTACTCTAGTTCTTATTCATTAGCTTTCAGGCAGCCTCACATTGAAAATATGCTTTAAACACAACTATAAATAAAGGGATTTTGCTACCTCCAACAACACTGCTAGAATTGCACATTCAATTCTGTATCATCAATGTCCAACTCCTAAATACTATGCTCTTCTTTGTTATTTCCTTCACAATGCCATGCAGAAATGTGTGCATTGTCCAGTATTGATTTGTTTAGGCCTTTGATAATTCATGATGCTCATATAGGACACATGGCATTAAACCACCTGACCTTGCTATATTTAACAGTGCAATCTTACTACGTCTTTAACTGCCCCTTCCTCTTCATTGGTGTGGAAGTGTGTCAGTGTCTGTATCTCTGTCAACTGCAACTCCCATACCGGACTCCCCCTTGAAGTTTTCCCAGTGCAGTAAAGCCTGTACCCCAGTGTTTCTGTGGTATGTTTTTGCATGTCAAATCAAAAACAAAAATATTTTGATACAAAAATATATTTGCCTAAATATCAATCACCCAATTTTTTTTTAAATGTGTGGAAAATCCCTCTTTTTGAGTGGTCACCTCCATTTTTGGCTGACCAGTATTGATGTTTTTTTTTACTCTACACACTTGGGTATTAATGTCCAGGTCCCAGAATATGTGCTCTGACCCTTAAAACATGCTAAAATTGGCTAATCTGCAATTGGCATATTTAACTTTTCAGGAAGACCACAGCATGTTGTGCAGGAAATACACCAATCGCATGAATAGTTAAATGTCGCCTATGACAGTAGCCCAGATTGTTCCATTGACTAGGCTGACAAGGAAAAACATGGCATCATGCCTACCGGTGAAGTCCGACTGTCGCAGCTTTTTAAACTTGTAGGCAAACTTGTGAATCTAACTCTTTTTGACAGGAAGGAACCCTTCAATTAAATACTAGGTAAGTCACCCAATAGCAGACTTTGTAGCCACAAGTTGGGTGTATAGTTTTTAAAAGTGGAACATGTAAGAATTTAATGTTGCTTTGTTTTACAATTACAGCCTCCTAAAAGCTGTTTGCACTGGACAGGGCTTTAGCCGACCCTGTTAGAAAATCTAAAGTGCAATTAACCCCTTCGCTGCTAGCACCCCGTGCTAAGCCTTTTATCGGCTAATTGGCATAGTTTGTGCTTATGCCCCCGTAAATCTTTGTCCACTTAAGGTATCCATGCCAAATTTGCTTCCTATTATTCCAACATCCGGGGGATTGTTAAGGTACCCAGGGTTTGTGGATTCCCCTGGAGCACACCGAAAAATTAGCCAAAATACAGCAAAATTTGGGTTTTTTGGGGAAAAATTGGAAAAAAAGTACAACGGAAGAAAGCATCTGTTTTCCCCCCGGCAAATGGTATCATCAAAGGGTTTGTGGTGTTGAAATCACCATTTTCCCAGCTTTCAGGAACAGGCAGACGTTTGTCAGAAAACCAAACTTTTCCAGACAGTTTTGGCATTTTAGTAACCCCGGGCGGAGTTTGCGTAGTCGCGCTACGCTGAGTTCTGCGAAGTGTTAAAAAAACTCCACGAGCTACGCGGAAATTCCGCAAGCACGCGGAGTTGCTTGT
Organism: Calotriton arnoldi; assembly: GCA_963921515.1. Taxonomy (NCBI): domain Eukaryota; kingdom Metazoa; phylum Chordata; class Amphibia; order Caudata; family Salamandridae; genus Calotriton; species Calotriton arnoldi. The sequence continues at coordinate 4,249,830 of CAWUFW010000202.1, read as the reverse complement.
TCCGCCCGTTCGCGATGCGTTTTTCCTGTTTGGGAATGTGTATTGCGTGTTCGGGACGCTGTTTGCGTGCTCGGGGGGAAATATCTCACAAACTTGCCCATGGGGTCGCCAATGGGCGCGGCCATCTTGTTTTTCACTTGTCCCGCCCGTTCAAGATGCGTATTTCCTGTTCTGGAACGCGAATTGCGTGCTTCCCGCCAATTCTCGATGCGTGTTTCCAGTTCGGGAACGCGTGTTCGCGACGCTTTTTGCGTGCTCGGGGGGGAAATATCACACAAACTTGCCCATGCGGTCGCAATGAGCGCGGCCATCTTGTTTTTCACTTTTTTGCTATGGTTCTGGGCCTGCTTTTTTATCCTCCCTCTATCTTTTCAATCCTTTGTTTCTGGAAACTTTTTTTTGATCTTTTTTATTTATTATCTATCTCTCTATTTTCCTGATTCTATATGTTTTTTTCTACTTTTTGTGTGTTTTTCACTACTTTTTCACTCTTTTTCTATTACTTGCTTTTTTCATTTCTTTTACTTACTTTTTTAATTCCTACCTTTTCTTTTCCGCCCCCCCCGAGTACCAGAACCATGGCAAAGGCCAAGGGCAAGGCTCGTAGCCGCAGCCAGAGCCGCGACCACCTTCCTTCCGGAAGGCGGCGTCCAAAAGGGGTGCAGGCACGGACCTTATTTGGAGAGGCGGAGGTGGCCGCACTTGTTTTTTTTGTGCAGCACCACCTCCCCTTAACCCTGGCAGCAAGAGGCAGGCCTGGGTCCGGGTACGGGCTCCAGGAGCGTCACCAGCGGTGGGGAAGGGTGCGCCGGGCAGTGTTTTGCTGCTCTGGGGTCCTGCGCACCCATATCCAGCTTACACACCGGTGGTCCGATATCCTGGACCGGGAGCAGGACCTGCTGGACCTGCTAGGAGTTGAGGTCCCGGGGCTTGGTGAGTAGCTATTTAATATTACTACTTTGTGTTTTTCTGCTCTGTGTTATATATTGCGAATATAATTTTTTTCCGAATAGCAAGAATGCTGCTGCTTACATTGCAGGTAAATTACGTTTAAAAATCTTCTGTGATTGTTATGCCACAGGTGCTCGGCGCTACTAATCTTACTTGTTTGCAGCTTTGCGCTCGCTTGGGCTGATTATGTAAGAGTTTACTTTAGAGAACTTAAGTTAGGTAATACTAGAGAGACTCTAGTCCTTCCTTTGTCCTCCTGTCACTAAGAGATAGTGGTGGATTGATAGGTTTAGTTACTTATTAGTATTAGTTGTTAATTTTTTAGCGGTCTGCGTGACGCATCCTCTGTTACGTCACATGCTGCTGAGTGCTGCTTACCCCAGTCCTTAGTAGAACCTTTTGTAGTTTGTTTAGTGAGTGGTAATAGGCTTAGCACTAGCAGAACATCAGCAGCAACCAACCAACAATTTGGTGTATGCAAAAATGTATGCATGTGTCCTCCAGCTGTGCATTTTTGAGGACTAAAATAAATGGAAATGCAGACTTAGTGAACAATTGGCCCATCTGGAATAGGTGGGCTAGGTCAGGTGGTACTTAGGCTTAGTTAGTATTCTGGAATCAGAATGAAACACTGGATTAGTGTTCATAAATAATAACTAGACGGTCCGCGAATCCCGCGATACTACTAGTCAACCAGATTAGATAGGTAAATTTTATTGCAATTGTTGTTTCCAGAAATGTTTTTTTGAGCGTTTTTTTATTTTTTATTTGTTTCACACCAATCATCAATGTTTGTCTCTTTCTTTCTTATATCTTTCATGATCAGTAGCACCCAGGGGCAAGAAGACGAATTCGTTGGAGTCGGCGGGAGCAGCTTCAGAAGATGCCGGCCAGGACCGCTCCTCTACCGAGGACTCTGCTGCTGGCCCCACTAAGTCCTCCTGTTGTTAATATTAATAATTATACTTCCCTAACTTTTACTGCACCTTATTTTTTCTGAACTATTATTTCCGTTTCCTAATTCTATTTTTTACCAATTCTTCTTCGATCTAGACTATCTGTTTCTAAATTCTTGTTATCCCTGCCTCTAACTGCCTCTGCTATGACTCTCTGTACTACTACTATTAGTCTGTCTGTAGCTAAGCTTGCCCAGTTGGCCACTGTTTATTTAAAAGGTTTTAAAACTCAGATTCACCAATAGCTATAGCCACTGAGTCCAGTCCTTTGGGTTGTCCTCTTCTAGTCTTCTTAATCTTTCTTGAGGCTTTTCGACAATTCCCACCAAAAAAATGCCCAACCAGATATTTTACTATTTCTGATAGGATAGGACATACTACTACTAGTCTACACTAGTACCCGATTTGTACTAGTGATGTATGTTGTATGTGTATGTATGAACTTTTTTTTCAATCTTGCTAGAGAAAAAGAATAAATAGGGGGACGTGTATATGGCATCTAAAAAATGTTGAATGTTTTTTCTAGGCGTACCGACCACCAGTGCCGGGGCCAGCGGCGAAGGCGACGTGGCCAGTAAGGAGGGAACAGAAGATGCGGCAGCTGTAGGGGGTGAGTCAGCAGCAGTGGGGGGCAGTGGTAAGTTATATTCCTTACTTATTGACATTACACTCGCTGCAAGGGTGTACACTGTACTGTTGAGAGAGACTAAGTTGTGAACAACGGTTGAAGAAGACACCCTTTACTTGGCATTAGCAATATCATTAGCGGCGGGAGTTGAGTAACTAATGGCCTCTTCTATCTGACTTCAACTCAGCTGTAAAAGGTTTATGGAGAAGACTAAGAGTCAGATCAGATGACCTTGATGGATGGGTTGAACGAAAAGGGAAAGAAGGGTGGAAGCCAAGGAGGAAGGACGGGCGAGATGTAATATTTATGACTGGCAGAGAAGGATACGCGGGATGCATGCATAGGTGGCTGATAGGAATCAGATGCATGGGTGGTTGAAGGATGGGTGGAAGGTGAAAGAAAAGATGCCTGCCTGGGTGGGTGGGTGAAACTGTATGGGTGGATAGCAAGAATCATCCGGGGTGTTTCATGGGTCAAAGCCAAGGCAAGCAAGGAACGAAGGACGCATGGGTGGTGGGTTAAAAAAAAAGAATAAATGTTTGTTGTTGGTGAAACAAACTAAGGTTTGTTGAGAGATTAAGAAGAATGATAGACATGTTTACTTTGAATGGATGGATGCCTGGATGGTATTCATCATAGATAGCATAGGTGGAGACTGTCACTGGATGAAGAGTCTTAGTTTGAAGAGAATGTAAAAGAAACTGCGCCAGAGTAGAAAAGCCAAGGAGAATAGAAGATGTATTTTCAGAATACACCCTTGACTCACAGTAGTTTGCAAGCACAGCATATATATTATGTATGTATATTGTTATCAAGCGCCTCCCTCCGACTCCGAGGCCCACTGCTGTTGTATTCCGCTTTAGGTGTCCGTATATAGGTTTTCCTGAAACATGTCCTTATATAAGCACAATTCACATTGCCCTTATATAGGCATAAGATCCCAGTCCTTATTTAGGCATTAGCCATGCTATCCAAATACAGGCATGGTCACTTACATCCGTCCACCCTAACGTCACAACGAGTTCTTAGAAACCAGACCCTTAAGCTCTTGGGAGTTCCCCTAGCACAGGATTATTGATTTCTCCAAGAACTCATTTATTATGCATGAACCGCTATACCTTAAGGGTTCATTCCTGACGTCTTCCTCTGCCCGACTTTACATCAATGCTAACATTCCAAGGCACCTACCGGGTATAAATATACCTTCCCTTGCCCAAGCAAGTAGAAGGAGACCTCGACTTTAGAGGAGCCTGTGTCCCGGCCTGACGCACTGACAAGAGACGCTGTCATCCCTGCTCGCAGAGAATCCAGCTCCCAGTGTTCTGACTCCCTTCGCGGGGTGTTAGAGTTCGAGACCCGGAAGGAGATTCCCACCTCTCTCATTCTCAAGGTATGGAGCTGACTAGAACCTAGAGGGACTCTTGGCATACTAGACTTGGCATACTAGACTATAGCATACCATACTATAGAATACTTCACCTACTTCTTACCTTGCACTACACTTAGGTTTGGTACACTGGGGTAGGACTAGTTAGAGAAGCATCTTATGAGTACTCGCATTTTTAGCTTATGTTATTTATGTATATGAATATATGTGTCATAGCTAAAAGATAATGCTAGCGCAGTATTATTTCTTTCTCCTGCTTACGCTGTACATTATATATCTCGCATACTGTCTTGTGATCATAACAGCTCATATCTCTTACACGAGAAACAAGACTGTTCAAAAAATCCTTTTATTGAAACGCCCGTCTATTCTTTCTGTGTAACTCTGAAGAAACTAAGCATGCACGATTAGCTGAGTGAAACTGTTATCTATTGTTTCCACGATTCTGACAGTGTTCCGATTCTAAAGGGAAACAAAGTTGTCATGTTTATGCGGTTGCCAGAAACTACTCCCTTCTTGTTCACAAGGAGTTTCTAGTGGCCTCTGAGTTAGCTGGCACAAAGTAATTAAGTTTAATATACTCGATAGGGACATACTGACCTCAGTCCTATGTCGAATCTATAGTGTATATTATTCCAATGCGCAGAGCCTATTAGGGATATAGGAACTACACTACATGGCGCCCAACGTTTGGTAAGGCACTAATTTAACGCTAGATACTGAGTAACTCAGTTGTGCTTTTCTCTCAGAGACCCCTACTCACATACTCCATAAGACGTCTGGAGTGGGTAGGGTTAAATATCCGCCAAAGCTAAATAGGACAAAAAACCCTATATATTAGCTGTTTGGTTTGTTCAACATTGAAGGATACAGTGTTCCAAAATATTGTGCACCTTATCTTTTGTTTCCTTGAAACTTGTTCTACGTTTTTCAAAAAACAACTGTCCATACACGGGGATAATGGCACCGAGAACGGTGTAGCTGCGGCTGATCCAGTCGTAATAGCTTTTAATTTTACAGGTTTAAATGAAGCAGATGAGGGTGTTATAAATAAATAAAGAATCCTTTCAGACAGAGGTATTCTATTCATGGATAGTATTCCCAGAATCAAATCCAGGAATATATTCCTTTCGAGGATATTGAAATTCCACTCACATACCAGGAGCATGATCTCTGGTTTAAAGGCGCCCTAAAACATCACAAAAACATTACCAGGCTCGGCCCACTAGGTAGACCAGGAGCAACATGGCCGATTCTAGCCGGCTACACACCTCATCCTGACATCGATGTAATGTCAGACGAGGAATTACTTACTCAACTACAAGAGTCAATAAAAATGTACAGACAATTAGTCCAATATGTCATACAGACTTTCACAGTCCAACCACCAATGACCATCCCAAATCAAACCCCTCAACAGGGGAATACACAAAAAATTACTCCACAGACTTTACACGCAGTCATGGGTAAAATGCCCACAAAACGTGAGCAAATTCCATTCTGGATAGCTCAAAAAATTACTCAAATCGAAGCAGTATTTCCAAATACTAGCCCTTATGAGAAACACAGAATCCTAACAATCTGTTTACCAATGGGGATCACACCACAACTGGAAGACTGCACCACTTGGGGTGCAGTCTTTGCTGCAATCTATACTAAAACACATGGTGTTCCATCAATTGCAGTAATACCAGATGTCCTGAAACAAATTCAAAACGAATACGGGGCAGAACCTGCTCTGAATTTAGGTATGAAATTACTGAAAAACTTCGACCACGTCTCAACAATAATATTATCTAATATTAAAGGGGAGGCAGCATCAGTGGCGATCCGCCAACGCTTAAGGGAATTTGATGTAACAGAACATCAACTTGAACTACCCAGAATAATAGAACAATCTTATGCAGAATTAGGCAGAGATAGTTTGGGTGGAAAACCTTTGAAGCCAAAACTATCTGAAAGTCCTGAGAAGGACTCTATTAAACAAAATCCTACATCTTCTAAAAAGAAGTGGGAAACTAATAAACAAAATTCAAATGAGAGACGTTCTCAATCCCGAGGTAGGTCTCCTCAAAAGGAGCCCTCTGAAAGGAGGTATAACCTCAGGAATAGGGATAATTTAAGAAAAACTGACAGATATCAAGATACTGATACACGTTCCTCTCGTACCTTTCAAATATCGTCACAGACATCAGAAAGAAGAGGACGGTCAGAACACAGAGAGGAACGCGTGAAATCCAAAGACGATAAACACGTTCAGAAAAATAAATCAAAACCTCAATTCACAAAAAAGGAGGTAGCAGGTCTGAAGATCAGACATGCCGAGAATACTGAGAACACAGCTCAAGAACGGAGAATGGGCTCAGACAATGCTGGACAGTGCAGCAGAAGTAACAATCGCTCGCCAGAACCTGAAGGAACTTCTGGAGATAGTGGACTTGAATGAGTACATCACAGTAGAGACTGTAGACACCAGGGTTAGTACTCCACAAAAGTTATATGAAATAACACTCCGAATGGAGGGAGACATACCAAGAAAAGTGAAAATACTCTTTTGGGAGAAACTTTCAGGGGGTTATGATATACTTCTAGCAGAAAAGGACTGGCCACCAAACTTTGTCAGGGAGTGCCCACATGGTGAGGACATCATTATGCTTGCCTTCTCCAACCATATTCCAATTCACCTAAAATATACTTATGCCAGGAAATGGGCAGTTGCCCAGGCCTCAGCATTATACAAAAATCATGTTGGATGGGATGAGGACTCACCTCACCACAAAATACATCTAAAAATCAACCTACTGCACAAAGGCAGTACCCAATCAAGCAAGAAGCTAAAAAACAGGTCAGGAGATCTTAGATCAACTTGAATACCAAGGGGTGATTGAAACATGCACCTCCTCAATGAACAATCCTTTGTTTCCTGTATCCAAACCGGACAATACATATCGTCTAGTTTTGGATTACAGCACTTGAACACTTGTTCCAAAACATTTGCAGTGCAAAATGCACATAGTACAGCATTAATGAATAACATTGTGCGTAAAAAATATAAAACCACATTAGACATTTCAAATGGTTTCTTTTGTCAAAACATAGCACCTGAAAACAGGTACTTAACAGCTTTCTCAATAATGGGGACTTAGCGTCAATTTTGTAGACTCCCACAAGGGTTCAAAAACAGCCCAGGGTTATTCTCAGCAAGAGTAACAGAGTTACTACAAATTTATGATAATGAGGCATTGTCATATGTCGATGACATCTATCTGACAGACGATGACCTAGATAGGCACTTGAACAGGGTGAGTACCATTATATTGGGTTTCGCCTCTGAAGGCTATAAATTCAACTTTAAAAAATCCCGAATTGCCCATCTCAATGTCCTTTTCCTAGGATATGAGCTTTCAAGTGAAGGCAAGAGCCTGGCAGCTAACTTTTTAGAAAAGTGCGCGCTGCTCCAACCTCCAAAAGCGCTGAAAAATTTACAATCCATCTTGGGTTTCCTAAATTTTGGAAGAACTTACATTCTAAATTACGCAGAAAGGGTTAAACCTCTCTACGAATTAATCAAACCTTATTTTTCAACAAAACATTGGAAACAGGAACACACAGAAATCCTGCGTTCACTCCAAGCTAACATGTTAGCAACAAATCACTTACAAACACGCATAAATACACGCAATTTAGTGATCCGAATAATTTCGGGACAATACGGATTCACCTACTTAACATTTAATGAGGGTGAAAAAGTACCAATAGCATACAAATCACATTTGTATACACAAGCAGAAATGCGCTTCACTTCAACAGAAAAAATACTGACAGCAGTTCAAACCGCTGTAGCAAAAGAAAGAGCTCTAGCCCAAGGGAAACGCATTATTGTTGTAACTCCAGTACCAGCCTTAGAGGCGGTTACAAAAGCGAGCATTCCAAATGCAAAACTTTAAATCCTAGATGGATACAATGGGTTAATTCTCTTGCTGCAACAGATGTTGAATATGTTTTTGATCCTGATTTAAAAACACAAGCGTTCCTGCAATATGAACATGAATGTCCTCTGCCCACTGAAATTTTGCTTCTTGATCAGTACGAATTTATAATTTATACTGACGGATCAGCACAACCCGCTACAGGGAGTAAGCAAGCTAACAGTGCAGCGTGCGCAATCGTTAAAGGTTGCATGCAAGATGGTAACTTCAGACCAATGGTCACTAAAACTCAATCTCTAGGAGATTGTACAGCTCAGCGAGCAGAACTACAAGCATTCAAACTGGCGATTGAAAATACAGATCGCGAATTCCCCACACTTATAGTGTGCAATTCTTTTTACTGTGTTCAGTCGTATAATGAATATATACAAAATTGGCTTGAAAACAGGTTCAAAGATGCAAAAAGTGGCACAATAAAGCATAAAACACTTTGGGAACAAGTAGTTCAGTTAAGAAACAAACTACCAAAGGCTCACGTGATACACACGCTGAGTCATCAACGTGATGGCGTTCACGTTGCAGGTAATTCATTGGCTGATGAAGTCGCAAAGGGGGCAGTTCAGACGGCTTCCGTAGCTGCGATCACTCATTTAAAAACGAGAATAGACAGTGAGATATTGTTGGCTGTCAATGCTTCAAGCAAAGGCAGTGGTGCAGCGTTACCAAAGAAATTTCCACTCAAGTACTCTTATGTAATTGATGCAAACAATGTTCCTTTTGCTCGAATCCCTGGAGTGGGGGATAGGGTAATTCCAAACATGGAACGTAGATTAGGACTAATCCTAGCAGCACATGAAGGGATAGCGTCTGCCCATGTCGGTATTTCTGCAACAGTATCTTTACTAAAACAAAGATATTGGTGGCCTGGCATTAGGAAACAGACCAAAAACTATGTTTTGGAATGTGAAATATGCCAACAGATGAAAGTCTCCACAGTTAAACGTCCTGCACAGACACCCCTGTTGATTTCAGACAAACCATTAGCTTGTGTTTACCTGGACCACTGCGGTCCCTTGCAGAGAGACGGCAACTATAAATATATAATGGTCGCAGTGGATTCATGCTCTAGGTTCCTATGGATATGGCCTCAGTGCTCGGCTGACGCTCGAACTGTTATAAAAGATTTCCGAGTCTTTATCGGCACATACGCAATTGGCACACTACATTCTGACCAGGGCCCTGCGTTTAGCTCTCGGGCTTACATAGAAGCCATGGCCAGTTTGGGCGTAGCATTGCGGTACTCCTCTCCGTTTCATCCTGAGGGAAATTCTGTTGTGGAAAGGAAAAACCGGGACATAAAGCAGTCTATAACAGCTAGGGTATTAGGTTTGGGTGATGGGTGGGTCAAACATCTTTATGGGGTCCAACGCTCATTAAATAATTTGCCAAGAAGTTCTCTAGGGGGGGGGTCACTCCATATGTGGTCCTATTTGGGACAAGAATGTGGGTTCTTGATCTCAAATGTAAAGGCACAGTGGTGGAAAATAAACCCTTTGATATCAAAGATCGTTTGGCTGTTTTACAGGATCTAAATGAACTAAGATCGAAACAAAGCAACATGTTCCTGAAGCCAACCACCACTGGGGAAAAACCGGCAGTCCCAGCAAGGCCTGTCTGGATCCCAAAAGTTGGGGATCTAGTCAGAGAGAAGATTGCGGACAAGAAAGAATTTGGACGTTCTTACAGACAACCAGTACCTGTCCTAGCCGTACACGGAACAAGAACAGTACTTCTGCCGCCCCTTGCTGGAAAAAAGGAGAAAAGATTTGTGTCAATCGACCTCATCAAACCACAGTATGTGGCCAATACTAAATAGTAGGCCTCGTGGACTCCAACCTAGTAGCAGATACACTCCTCTTGCTACTATCCAAGAGGTTCAGACTGAAAGTCTCATAACCATCGAGAATTCAGCAGTAACAGATGAAGGACTAAGCAACAAGTCCTTGAGTTTCATCCCTCTTGAAACTCAAGTAACAGTTCGTCCAGATACACCTGTCTACACCAACGTAACAAGTGATCAACTGGTTCCAGCGGTTTCAACAAATCCTGATGCAATTTCAACAATTGACAGAACTGCTTCTGGCTATTTCATTAACTTTGATACGTTTTCTGAGGATCCCAGTGAGCCTGAAACGACGCCAGCCCTAAAAACTTTCAAACAACAAGTGCAAGACCTTTTTCATTTCCTGAAAGAGACTTATCTGGTTTCACCATGGATTAAACTATGGATTATTTCTGGAATATATTTCTTCCTGCTTTGGCTAGCTTTGGTTATGACCCTTAGCGTGCTTATAAATGGCAGATACATCCGTATGGCCACTGAAAGTAAAAATGTGAACTTACTTTTAAAACCACACAAATCATCCCATCATGAAGCAAGAGACTTGTCAGCAGTGAACATCACAGCCGTTCCTATACAGGATGGTATAATGTGGGACAAAACAGATTTCGATATATTCGGCCCGACTGAACTTTTGAACATTCCACATTTATTTAAAATTTCATTAAGTGATTTTATTACCTCCAGTACCTATTCTGATGATTGGGACTTTGAGACTGTTAATAATGATATGATGTCTGATCTAGAAAGGTCTGCTGCATTCTCTAACAATGAATACTTAGAGGGTTCATCAGACTGCAAACAGCTTTATTGTTACAACCTCTATGGTCATCATTTCTTGCATAAATCTGCAACACCTAGAAATGTGTTTATGTTTAACCAATGGGAACATTGTCCTACACCGCCAAAGGGTAGTTCAAAAATGTTTGCAAATAAGTTTCCATATTTTTCAGGGTACAATACATCTGATCCAGAAACGTTTTACTATAAAAATGTAAACAAAACAGGACAGAAAGTTATGTTAACTAATACAAAACAGATTTATTCTGCAGCCTTTATTACCCAACTGTCTAGACAAGGATTTGACTTATGGAAAGACACAATCGACACAAAATCTGTCTGGGGTTCTAAAGATTGGCAAGTGCAGGGGATAGAAGCTTTGTTTAGAGCATGTATCATCCCACAGCAAATAATGTTTTTGAATGACACTGTGTAACAAACGTCTTGCCTTGGTTTAGCCAAGATCAAAGACATGAAGACACCTTCTGTACCGACACCTGCTAGTAATAGCACTACACAGGGAGTGGTCACAGTAGACACAATACTACAAAACAACAGAACAGATCCTGATTGGAAAAAATGGTTACTCTGGCCCACAGACACAAACATCTGTCAAGAAAGATTCCTGAATAGAAGACAGGGCTTTACTATCCATAGGCCAGACCCACGTTATGTTCAACGACAACATCCGGGGGTAGTAACAACATACAGTGTAGGAAAATTGTGCCTCGACTGGTTACAAAAATCTACACTCGAGGATGTGAAACAACACTTATCGTTACTTAAAGAAGACGCAGACCTTAGGAAATTCTTGCTAGGACCAAGAAAACCGCGTCAAAAACGTTTCATATATGCCGGCATTTATGCTGCTTATAATGAAGTATGGAAGGTTTCACAGGCAGAGGCCGCAGAAAGAATACGTGAGCTTTATGGTATTAACTTAGAGAAATCTCTCACTGTGGTCGACAATGGGTTAACAACCTTGTCATCCAGAATTTATTCATTGGACAACATTGTATCCTCTGCTATTGACATACTGGAACAAGATTTAGCCATGTTACAACAAGGCCAATCTCAGTTACGTTCTATTATGTTATTAGGCTGGACGCTGCAATCTTTGCGTGCAGGCTATGTGCCTTGGCGTTTTATCAACACATCGTCTCTGTTTGCAGAATACAATCTAACAGATAAACAGATCAAACTGGCACAAAGGGGAGCAAAGTATACAGTGCTGAGCATTGAAAAACTGGAAAAATTACCATTTACGGTAGCAGAAAAACCAGCTACAGAATGGCTTATCCATGGCAAAATAATTCTGCCTGTCACTACTTTTCAGTTTCAGTATTGTCTCAAACAAATGCAAGCAGGCAAATATGAAAGGTTGGGTAAAGAATACATTAAGACATCCTGGGATTTACCTTACGAATACAGATGTTGGAGTGGGGATCGTGAAGTGTTTATAAGCAGTACACACTGTGAAAATGCACTGAGCGGTTCACTCATATGTCAGGACATTTCTTTACACGGGGCTTGTAATGGTTCTGTGGCAAATTTGTCCTGCCACCAGCAGGGTACACCAGCTACTGTGATTAATCCAACGTTTGGCCCACTTTCTAATGGGAGTTACCTCATGTTGAATGATCAGAGTTGCTGTGGCATGTTGCCAGGCATCCCATATCTGGTAACGGTCGGCTCCAGGGTTACTTGTTGTATGCAAGTATTGTTCCCCCAATAGACACAGTCAGGGAGTCGCCTCTATGGCCTTCATTGAATGTTTCTTTTATACGTTTTGATACTTTAAGCAGAATGAAAGCCATGCTTTTGCAACAGACCATGCCTTTGACCTCGGCCAAAGAAATCTATGATTTACAAATTGCAAGGACTTCGGCTGAGATACAGGCTTTAATTCGTACAAACTGCCCTATGCATTTCGTAGACATGATGGGACGTATCTTAAACATGTCTGATACGAGCGGGATTGTACATGTATTTAAGACCATCTGTTCAGGACTGTTAACACCTTTTCAGGCAGTCCTCGGAATCATTCCAAACTTCGCACATTCGGGGTTTGGTGGTGTGCCATTAATTCTAGCACTGGTTGTGGGAATCCTGTTTTTATTCCTACTACTACGCTATGGCAAGCCTATCAACCGGCGTCACACCCAGCAATTTGGAGAAAGCTCTCCTAGAACGGAAGTGCCGTGAACGCATAGTGCAACTTTTGGGCATACCTCGTCTACGGGAACTTAATACAACATGGTTTCTGTCATTTAGACCAATCTGGCAAGATTGCATCTTACCTGTTCTACGCTGCCTGCTTTGCAGTGAAGAATGCGTGCTAGACATCTGTCTAACACTCCCATCAGTCATGCCAATGGATATCGATACTCTGCTGGACCCGATAACGGCCCATGCTCTGTGTTGTCCCCAGAGGCTACCAATCCTGATGACGGCATTCCTTGAGATCTCACAGACGCTTCCTGCTGCTGCTGAGGTACGAGATGGATCAACAGGCACACAGGTAACAACGGATGCGAACATTGCTGCGGCATCCTATGCTGAAGGCGATGCTTCACATCTCTGTGCAGTTAACCTTCTAAATGAGGTATTCCAACTGTCACCGACATCGGTAGACGATCTTTTGTCTACAGAAATAGATGATTTCATGTTTACACCCGACCCATACACTGACTTTGATTCGGCTCACAGTGTACCAGGGAAGGAATGAATTTGGCCTCCATATTTTCAAAACAGAACAAAACTTGGAACTCTTCCTAAAATTGTCTATTTTTTGAAAATACATGGCACTTCAATCTGCTTACAGTAGAACTATTCATATGGAACGGACTTCTTTGAATACTTCCAGGGACACATTGTCACCTTATTTACCACAATTTCATTTAGTACCATGATATGAAATGGCTTTGATTTTTTGAATACTTGTCAACCATTTTGTCATATGTATATATTTCTGTTTATTCATTCATGTTGCATTTTATTTATGATATATGCCTAGAATGAAAAAATGCTTTAAAATGTACAGTACCTATTGCATTATATGTTTAGCAACAGTTCTTTTTAAAACTTCTTTTAATACTTTTAATATGCTTTTAGCAATGTTTTTAGCAACATGTGGTACTCTGTTTAATGTTTAGCATTTAGTACTATCGTTCATTCGAAAGTGGAGTGGGTGTTGTATTCCGCTTTAGGTGTCTGTATATAGGTTTTCCTGAAACATGTCCTTATATAGGCACAATTCGCATTGCCCTTATATAGGCATAAGATCCCAGTCCTTATTTAGGCATTAGCCATGCTATCCAAATACAGGCATGGTCAATTACATCCGTCCACCCTAACGTCACAACGAGTTCTTAGAAACCAGACCCTTAAGCTCTTGGGAGTTCCCCTAGCACAGGATTATTGATTTCTCCAAGAACTCATTTATTATGCATGAACCGCTATACCTTAAGGGTTCATTCTTGACGTCTTCCTCTGCCCGACTTTACGCAAATGCGAACATTCCAAGGCACATACCGGCTATAAATATACCTTCCCTTTCCCAAGCAAGTAGGAGGAGACCTCGACTTTAGAGGAGCCCGTGTCCCTGACACACTGACAAGAGACGCTGTCATCCCTGCTCGCAGAGAATCCAGCTCCCAGTGTTCTGACTCCCTTCGCGGGGTGTTAGAGTTCGAGACCCGGAAGGAGATTCCCACCTCTCTCATTCTCAAGGTATGGAGCTGACTAGAACCTAGAGGGACTCTTGGCATACTAGACTTGGCATACTAGACTATAGCATACCATACTATAGAATACTTCACCTACTTCTTACCTTGCACTACACTTAGGTTAGGTACACTGGGGTAGGACAAGTTAGAGAAGCATCTTATGAGTACTCGCATTTTTAGCTTATGTTATTTATGTATATGAATATATGTGTCATAGCTAAAAGATAATGCTAGCGCAGTATTATTTCTTTCTACTGCTTACGCTGTACATTATATATCTCGCATACTGTCTTGTGATCATAACAGCTCATATCTCTTACACGAGAAACAAGACTGTTCAATAAATTCTTTTATTGAAACGCCCGTCTATTCTTTCTGCGTAACTCTGAAGAAACTAAGCAGGCACGATTAGCTGAGTAAAACTGTTATCTATTGTTTCCACGATTCTGAGAGTGTTCCGATTCTAAAGGGAAACAAAGTTGTCATGTTTATGCGGTTGCCAGAAACTACTCCCTTCTTGTTTACAAGGAGTTTCTAGTGGCCTCTGAGTTAGCTGGCACAAAGTAATTAAGTTTAATATACTCGATAGGGACATACCGACCTCAGTCCTATGTCGAATCTATAGGGTATATTATTCCAATGCGCAGAGCTTATTAGGGAAATAGGAACTACACTACACTGCCTACCTATGTTAATTTATTTTCGACTGTGTCAGCCTGCCATGGGTGGCCTTTCGGCTGCATGTTTATTGTTTACACAATCAATCAAAACAAAGTACCTCATGTCGTACCATATATAAGCAATGATCATTTGGATCAGATATCTGTCTTTTTGTAGTAGTCAGGGCAGGGTGAAAGTGAAATTGAGCAGTTGCCCTTGATGTAACAGAGTATGGCCAGTGCCACCCACAATAGAAAAATACGATGATTGTGTAGTCACTCAGCTTCCCCACCTGCAGATAGTAGTAAATAAAACTAACGTGAGTCTGCCTCACGAGTATGTTTGTCTTGGGCGCAAGCTGACTGAGCTGGCATGCCGGCTACAACAAGGTTACATAATTTTGCTAAACAAGAGAGAAGAAGAAGACTAGTGTACTGTGTACTCGAGTCCATAGTGCTAGTATTATACCTGAAACTCCCACAAATGTTAGAGGCCGAGGAAGTGGGAGGATAGATACATACCACAAATGTTATGTACTGTGCTTGCTAGTGCTACTGTGCCACTATGTGTAGAATTAATTTGTCTTACTGTTTTGCTAAGAGTATATTGTTACAATAGTCTTTTTTTTCTTCTTGATATAGCTACTCCTTCCAAAGTAAAATCTAAACCTGACAGGAAGGAGTTGGCAGCCATGGCCCAGCGCCGGAAGCTGGAGGCCATACAATACGAATACCGGCGGCTGGTGGTTATGGTGGAGGAGGAGGAGGAGGCAGCAGCTGCAGCCTCCTCCAATGCCCCGGGCCCCAGCCAGGCCCCTCCAGTGGTACGGCGCTGCGGTCAGGCAGCCACCCGCTGCCGCACTACATCCAACACTGCTACCCCCCCTGTGGATGCAATTGTAGGGCATTCAAGCGCTGCATGCTCCTCCGAATGGCACACCTAGAGAAGCACCTAGAGGAGCGGGTAAAGATCCTGGTGGACAAGCAACTGAGAGCCCGCCGAATCCGCTAAGAAACTAAAGACCCTGTTGGATTGCCCCTTTTTTATTCCTTTTTTTGGTGGGTGGGAATTGGGCATTGGGGTTTTATTTATTCACTGGACATTGGCTGGACTTTTTCTTGTTGGACATTGGTTGGGGTTAGGGCGAGGGGTGGGTCAGGTGTTGTGGGATTTTTTACATAGTTTATTTTTGTTAGGGGATTAAATTATATTTATACTTAAACTTTACATACAATGTTAATGTTTTGTGGGGGGGTTACTGTTTTACATCACATGGTTTCCTTGCTGCTGCAGGGCCGCAGCCAGTGTTTGATTTAAAAATAATCTGCCGATTTTGTTACACACAAACAGATAGATGCGGTACCCCTCACTGAGTGACTTGTCCTACTAGTACTGTCAGTCTCTCCTCCTAGTCTATGCATTCTGCAACAGGAGGACTCAAGGGGTGTGTGAATTAATTAATTAATATTATTAATTATACCTCCCCCAAACTTCTTCTCTTACCTGTGATTGATGTTTAACTTAGGCACAGCGATGGCTGCATGGCGATGATGGTTTGGTTTCCCAAGATGCCATGGTTGTGGTGGTAGTAGTAGACACTGGCAGTAGCATTTGCAAAAAAAGAAAATGAGACAGTCAGTCGCCTGAGAGAGACTCTGGGAGGAGTAGTAGAACGAAGTACAGTACAGTACACAAGAAGACTGCCAAATAATAAAAATAATGCTGATTAGCAATGCTAAAGTAAAATAAAACATAATGGTGGCGGGGATAGCCTAGTAAAACAAGTTACAAACTGTAGTTGTGTCGAGTCACTCGACACAAGCGTAACCTTTAGTGCTGTGTAGGAGGATGATGAATCCAATCAATGCCGGCAATTAATTATGATGGATTAGCTTCCTTTGGAAAAAAAATTGACTTGCAAATATGCTGAGCATGGGTGGGCAAGCAGAAGAAGATCCTCGCCCTGCCTTGAAATTTAATTAGTGTTGCTTTCACCACATCCGCCCCAGCAAGCGTGTGATCAATTATTGGTGTACATTAAATTTAGTCACACCTCAATATAAATCACACAGCCCGGGGGAAGGGGGTTAGGGTTTGATGAATGGTTGGGAAGAGGGGTTTGGGGAAAGGTTTGAGAAAGAAAAACACTACGCATGGACAAACAACAAAACACAATCTTGGCAGACGACTATCATATCCATAAATCTGTTAAGGGAGAAAAGGAAATGCATGCATGATGATGATGACTTGATGGTTAATGATAAGTAGTACTTACTAACTAGACTAGTAGACAGTACAGGGCAGCAGTATATTATTAATTATAATGCATTGTGCCATGCCTGTCTGCCCTCAGAGAGACCCAAATTATATACATTTTTACTTCTGTTGTACCGGGCTTACTTTTTAAAGCTAGCAAAGAAAATTAAAAAATAGCTGTAGGGATCAATTATAAGCAGAGAGCAAACAACAACAACACACAGTAGTAATGATTGAAGAGAAAAAATGAATCAAATGATTTAAAAGATGATGAATGTTGATACTAAAGTGCTACTGTATGTTATCCTGGTCAAATTGGGGAGTTGCATCTCGGCATTCCTCTTGGTCCTCCCTTCCATGGACGTTGCATCCGTCAATCTTGGGTGCCACTGCCTGCCTGGCGGATGCGAATTGGTAGGTGAGTGTGAGTTGTTTTTCTCTGTTTAGCACAGGGTAAAGGCCGGCCTGTAAGTGTAGATAGAAAAACAAAAGGGATATTTAAAAATCAAGGAGAAAAAAAAGCATAAATTACGGAGGAGTGCAAACAATTTCAGAGCGCCATGGCTAAATCATGTCTACTCTGTTGTCTGTTTCCAGCATTAACCTACAACAGCAACAGGACAGAACAGGCCCACGGCACCCACCCAGCCTCCACTTAGCTTAGATTTTGACTGAGCCAGACAGAGCACACATGTCACATATACAGCAACATAGCATTTTCCAAAGTAAGTAACTAAATCAATGGCCTGCACAGCTATCAGTCATAGCACCACTACTACACTCGTCGTGACTCGACTTCACCACTACACAGACATGTAGGTCTGCTGTGGGTGTTGTTGACTTGTTTACCGTTTATGCCACTCATGAAACGCCCTGAGTTATTCCATCAATCATCTCCGATCCTACAGACTGACTGTGAAGATATTATGTCACTGTGGTCATCATCATGGTGTTGTCCAACTCAGTCTGCAGTGTACCGAGTGAGTCCAGATTCCATATTCAAAAATGCAATGGATTGGCCTGCAGTAGAAGTACAATTTTGTTATTAAACAACAAGAAGGGAAACATTGACTTGAGTCACTTTTAGTGTGTAGATTAAATAATAGTACACAATGAATTCACTTCATGCACAACAAACAACAACAACACAAACACCAATCACTCAGAGTCAGCGTCCAATGAATGCCATCATTACCTGTTCCTTCTCATCTTAAGTTAAGGGGCAGTCTCTCTTGGCTCAGAAAGGAGGATAGCTATAGTAGTCATCATGTTCCACTTCTTTTGGAGGGACTCGACGAGGCAACATTTTCTTGTACTATTCTCCATCCAATCATCATCTGGCTTGAGGGAAATGGATTTAGGGCGAGTCAGGAGGATGGAGGAGCAGTACTCGGAGGAGTGGACTTAAGTTAAATGCACACAGCTGCAACTCCAATATGGCAATAAAAAGAAAGAGTAGAAGACTGTGGTGATGGATTTGTTGTGATTCGAAGTTTCGAACCAGAAAGACAGAGACACACACAAATAAAAGTAAATAAGGAAGAAAGAAAGTAAGAAGTTCAAAGCCTAGTTGTCAGGGAAGTATAGCTTGTCCTCAAACTCTGGTGGTTCAACCAGAAGTAGGTAATCATTTAACACACTACTTCCGTCACCTAAGTCGCTGTCCTCATCTTCCTGCGTTGATTCACGTATTTTGTAATTCGGTGGTATAAAGTGCTGATTCATTTTGATCATGGTTAACCTCTCCACGTTTTTGGGCAAGAGACTGGTCCTTTTCACTGTTATAATGGCACCAACAGCACTGAAAACACGCTCAGAAGAGACACTTGCGACAGGGCAAGCCAGATAGTTTATCGCCATCCTGCTGAGTACTGGCCATTGGCCCCTTTTCCCATACCAATACAGCAATGGGCTTTGATCAATGTAGACCTCTGTTGGGGCATCCAGATAGGCCTGGACCATCCGCTCAATGTTCAGGGGTGCTCCACTTTGCTGGGCCTCTTTTCTTTGCATCAGCACTGGACCTAACAAGCCCTTGCTGTAAATACCAATCCAGTGCCGATTTTACTGGGGCTGATGATCCGGTTCTTGCTGTTGTCGATAGTGTTGGTGACCGCTCGGAGCCAAACGCACTGCCCTCAGGCTCTGAAGTTGAAGTTGACGCTGGATGCCCTGCTGCAGTACTTGTTGTGGGTTTGAGTAGCGGGCCTTTAATTACTAGCCGTTCATTTTCCAAGTCACTGGCTGCCTCAACTATCCAAGTTTTGTACTGGGCAAGATCCACTTCTGAAAAAGGAATTAATGTCTTAGTGTTCAGTGCCGATTTGTACCGTGGATCCAGAATTGTGGCACAAATGTAATGTTTTTCTGAAACAATGCGAGTTTGCACCCTTGTTTTTTCAGTTACATGACGCGATAAGCTCTCCACCAACTCATATACTTCATTTTTTTCCTCCACACCTGTGTACGTTTCAGACACCTCCTTCAGCTGTTGCTCTAGCATGTGCAACAATGGGATAGCTTAGCCCATAGTACAGTCCTCCTTGCTGACTTCACATGTGAAGAGCTCGAAAGGAAGTAGCATCTCTGTCAGGCATTTAACTAGGCCCCATTGGTCCATCTGTAGGGTCATGCCTTTCACAGTCGCATCCCTTATTCTTTGCATGACATACTCATTGATTGGTCTGTACTGATCAAGCAGACGATCAAGCATGTAATAAGTTGAGTTCCAACGTGTTGGCACCTCCTGGATGAGTGCTTTGACTGGCATTCTATGCTCACGTTGAATGATCCTCAGCTGCTTTCGGGCTTTAAAAGAATGGCTGAAATGTGTGCATATTCTTCCGCAGGTGGTCAGTAAGTTGCTGACTCAGGCTTCTTTTTTCAGAAATTCTTGAACAATAATGTTAATGCAGTGCGCCAAACACAGGACCCTGAAATAGCCACCATCCTGCATGGCCTTAACTATATTACTGCCATTATCCGTGGCAACAAAACCAATGTTAAGCCCTCTTGGGCGCAGCCATTCAAAGACCTTGCTGTTAAACTCTTTCAAAATGTTTGCAGCAGTATGAGATTTCTCCATGGCGAACATGGCTACAGTTGAATGTTTACGAGTAGCATTAAAAATCTCAGCAGTGTCAACAACACCTGCTTCAGATATCTTTTCTCTATCCCCCACAAAAGAAATCCAGTGTGCAGTGATGCACATGCAATCAGTGGCTTGGCAACTGGTCCACATGTCTGTTTTCAGGTGGATATTGTGAACAGCACTCTGCTGCAAAGCTTGTCCAAGCAATTCCAGCACATCGTGATGTAGTGCTGGAACAGCAACTCTGGCGAAATAGGACTGGCTGGGAACCTTCCATTTTGGCCAGATGGCTGTCACAAATTCAAGGAAACCCACCCCTTCCACAAAAGAAAAAGGGAGAAAGTCCAGCGCTAACATTTTAGCCAGCTTCGCATTGTACAAACGTGCCGTTGGGTGGTTGCGTTCGTACTGCCCCTCCGACCTAAGCATGCTGACAATGGTAAGCTGGATTTTTTTCCTTTCTGGTGCAGCTGATGCAGGTGACTTCCTGAACCCAGTTAGGCTCAACGACGCACTTTTTTTCATTGTGGTACTCTGTTGCCTTGGTGTCTCACTCTCAGCCTGACTCTTACTACGGTGCCACTGAGATGTTGCTAAGGATGTGGGAGGTACCACTACACTGCTGGGGACAGGGCTACTTTGCGTACCATAAAAAATGTCTCCCTCTTGTTCACCTTCCACCGCGATCATATCTTCTTCTAATTCTTCATCCCCACCAACAGCAATGGGTGCAGTTTGACCTTTATGTGTGCTAAGTAGGTGCGCCTCCCACTGGATCATGTGGTGTTTTTTCAGATGGGTTGTTTGGCCTCCGGTACCATAGTTTGTACCAAGCTTACCCCGACTAACAATTTGTCGACAAATTGAGTATATAGCAATGTTTTCCTCCTTACTGCTAACCGAAAAGAAGTCCCAAACTGGGGCGGTGTACTTTCTTGCGCTGCTGGAGGTGCAACTTGCAATGCAAGATGAACTGGAGGGTATGCCTGCAATTTGACTCTGTGCAGTACTACCACTACCTACTGAGGTGGTGGTTGTGCTGGATGTAGGTCCCTGCCGGGCCTTTGCAAATGCAAATATGGAAGCTGGAGGTGGTGTTGGTGTTACCTGTGTTGGTGGTATCTGTGCCACATCCCTCACAGTAATTTGGGATGGGGTAATAATAATGTCGGTCTCCATCTCCACTGGGGCGGGAGTTATCTTCATGATGACTGGCTCGTCATCATCCTCCTCTTCTACATCTTCCTCCATAACTCTAAGGCTTTCTGGAACCTTCCTTTTCCTTAGCCTTGTCGCGTGGCGTGCCTCACTCTCAGACTGAGCTGGTGGGTTCCAAGTGGTATCTAGATCATCAGAAGGGGGGCTTGAAGAAGAAGTTGATGGACTAACCCTCCTTTTCCTTGCTGGGGATCTGGAAGACAATGGATCTTCTGAAAGAGTGGCTTGCTCTTCTTTCTCAGTAGGAAGCTCGATTTCCTGAACTGCCCCTACTTCGGGAGGAACAACTACTATTGTGGGCTGTTGTTGCGGCTGCTGTTGCGGCTGCTGTTCCGGCTGCTGTTGCGGCTGCTGTTCCGGCTGCTGTTCAGGCTGCTGTTCCGGCTGTTGTTGCCCACTTATCTGCTGAGTTTCCGCCTGCATTGATTGGGTACTACTTTGCAATAATGATATTTCAACATTATTGCACGTTGGTGTTTGCGCAAGTAGACTGGCTACCTCTGCGACACTCATGGGCTTGGGCCTAGGTTGGTGGGGTGGGCCCGCTGATGCGGAGGTGCTGCTCCTAGCTTGGTCCCCGGACACCGCTGATGCAGGCGTAATTTTTTGTTTCCCAAAAAACATCTGGGGCGGCACACCAGTCTTGGTAAGTGGCAATGCCACTTCCTTCTTCTGTTCCTTCTTCTCACTGGCAACTTTCTTGATACTGGAGGACCTGGTAACTTTCTTTGGCGCCATCTTCTTGCGATGTCAGCAGGACGCAGGTGCACAAGTTGCAGAGATGTCTGTGGTCACACGTCACGTGACGTCGTGCGCAGCAGGAATTCTGTCTGGCAGTACAACGGGTGATGATGACACCTCCTCCTCAGTCTTTTTGTGCACCTAAAAGCAAAGAAGCCAGAAGAACATCAGTGAAATGTTGCATTTGTTGTTGTGGTTCAATTACTACTAGTACAAACAAACAAATATAATATATAACTTAGTGTGTGGTGGTCACACTTGTTATTGTTATTTTATTACATTTTATTAACTCAGTTTGAGTTATAAAAAAAAACATAACAGTGTAGCCATTTGTGTGACTTTGACAACAAGGACTTTCATGGTATACTGTGTACACTCAGGAAGGATAGGAAAGAAGAAGAACAAAAACAAAAATACAAATGTAATGGAAGTGGAACCTGTTTGGCATTAATTTGCGCATCACGTCATTCAGGGAGCTGCAGCTGGCAAAGGGGATGGAAGCAGTAAGCCAAGAGGAACAAAGGAAAGACATGCAGGCCTAGCCCTATATGGCAAAAGCAGCACACTACTAAACTACCACCACAAAATGGGTGGCCACCAGCCACATGGTTACTCACAGTCACAACTAGTAGGAGGCCTGGAAAACAATGAACTCAAGCAGGCCTATAGTGGCCAGGCAAAGGAGGCATGCTAAACACAGCTTTAATGCAAAAATGCAAAAACGAAAATCCACAGGGCTAAACAAGGTTTGCAAGTTACACAACAACCACACCACACACACACATCCAACAAAGGCATTTATTTAACATGCACCATAAAAGTGAAATGCCCCAAAAAACACATTTTGCAATTCAATCCAATGCCATCCATGCCCTAAATGATGTTTAAATTCAACAGAAACAGTTGTTACATGCACCCATGAGTAGCTCTGCGCCTACTGACTGAAAAGCCTATTGGCAGACTAGGCCACAAGCTTGCAGGCCTATGGCAAAAGCACACTGGCTGGCTCCACAAAATGGCCGCCAGCCACATGGCCAGCCCACCTACAGTAACAAGAAAGGGAAGACAGACAATGCAGGCCTATGGCAAAAGCACACTGCCTGGCTTCAAAATGACTGCCAGCCACATGACCAGGCCCACAACAAGAAAGGGAAGCCAGACAATGCAGGCCTATGGCAAAAGCACACTGCCTGGCTTCAAAATGGCCGCCAGCCACATGGCCAGGCCCACAACAACAAGAAGCATAGGCCAAGAGGAACAAAGGAAAGACATGCAGGCCTAGCCCTATATGGCAAAAGCAGCACACTACTAAACTACCACCACAAAATGGGTGGCCACCAGCCACATGGTCACTCACAGTCACAACAAGCAGGAGGCCTGGAAAACAATGAACTGAAACAGACCTATACTGGCCAGGCAAAAGAGGCATGCTAAACAACACAGCTTTAATGCAATAAAATGCAAAAACGAAAATCCACAGTGCTAAACAAGGTGTGCAAGTTACACAACAACCACACCACACACACACACACACAACAACAGCATTTATTTAGCACACACCAAAAAAGTGAAATACCCCAAAAAATACACATTTTGCAATTCAATCCAATGCCATCCATGCCCTAAATGAAATTCAACAGACACCACAGAAACAGTTGTTTCATGCTCCCACCATGAGTAGCTTTGGGCCTACTGGCTACCCACAATAAATTTAAAAAAAAATGATGAAAAGTACAAAAAATGTAGTTGCAGCAACTGCAATGCCGCAATCAAACAAACAACACCAACTTACTTGTAAAATCTCAAATCCAAAAGTCCTCAAATCCAAAAGTCCTCAAATCCAATGATAAATGATGCAGCAGACACAAAGAGTGATCCTTCCAGCTCCAAATCCAAATGAAAAGTGAACAGGACATGGACAAAGCACTGGGAGGAGCCTGCTGGACAGGAACAGGAAGTTGGAGACTCTGGGGCACTTCCTTCCTCTCCAAAAAAAAAGAAAAATGACTCCTTGCACAAAAAAGTACAGCCAAATGTCAATGTGAGGAGTTTTTTTCATCCAAATCATCATTTTCGAGAAGGTTTTATGCTGCTCGAGAGATATTATTCTCCAGATTGCAAATTTTGCTTGTTCGGCATCACGAGCTTCACCAAACTTCCGCCGGATGTCCGATGGCGTGTCTGAATGACGTGTTCGCGATTGCACACTCTCGCGGGATCGCGCGGCTGGCTGCCAAAATCTCATGGCACACGCGAACGGATAGGAAAACTCGTTGGCGAACGCAGGTATCCCGGTAAGTCGCTACCATGCACGCGAAAACGCATTTTGAAAGCGCGAACAAGGAAAAAACTCTGCTATGCCGCGGATTGCGGAGTTTTCGGTAACTACGCGTTCTACGCGGAACGCAGAGTTGCCAAAAATCCGCAAACTCCGCGAGCAGAGCGGATTTAACCGCCCAGGGTTACATTTTAGTGGGACATAGCCTATTTTTCCAATTTTTTGTGCTTTAATACTTCTTACAGTTAGTGGTAGAAATGGATGTAAAACCAATAATGGATCCTGGAAAGTTGCACATTTCTAACAAATAGACACAATTCTGATTACCGCAGGAGGTCATTTGTGTAAACCTTCAAGGTTTTTCTATAGAAAGTAACACTTAAAATAAAAACATATTGAAATTGAGCTAAAAAAACAGCAATTTCTGCCTATGTTTTCACCTATAACTTCTTCTCAGTATGGAAGACTTTTTAAAGCAATATCCTGTTACATCCGCAGGACACTTCTGGTTGTGGGGATACATAGGACTTGTAGGTTCACTAAGAACCTGAGGTACTTAGAGCCAATAAATGAGCTGCGCCTTGCAATGGTTTTTCAATGTGTAGCGGGTATACAGCAATTCATTTGGTAAAATATAAAGAGAGAAAAACAGGTATCAGGGAAACCTATGTATTTCCAAAATGGTAACAACATATGGAGTTTAGAAGCAGTGGTTATTTGCACATCTTTGAATTTGTGGGTACCCACCCTAGCATGTGAATTAGAGGGCATTTTTCAAGACGACGTGTTTTTTACACACTGTCTTAAAGTTGGAAGGCAGAAATGCATAGAAAGTCAACTGGTAATAACACTTGTTCTACTATTCGGTCTTTCCATAAGTCTCCCAATAAAAATGGTACCTCACGTGTGTGGGTAGGCCTAGTGCCCACGCCAAGAAACAACCCAAAACGCAACGTGGACACATCACATTTTTCTGGAGAAAACTGACCCTTTTTTTACAATGTGCCTAGCTGTGGGTTTTGGACCCTAGCTCAACCGGCACCTAGAGAAACCTAGCAAACCTGTACATTTTTTTTAAATAGACACACAGGGCTGGGGTGACTTGTCTGGCTCACGCCAGGTTATGTTACCCAGTATCCCTTGCAAACCTCAAAATGTGTCAAAAACTAATTTTCCTCACATTTCTGTGATGGAAAGTTCTGATATCAGTGGGGAGCCACAAACTTCCACCCACCCAGGATTCCCCAAGTCTCTTAATAATAATGACACCTCACTTGTGTGGGTAGGCCTAGTGCCAGCGACAGGAAACGGCCCAAAACGCAACGTGGACACATCACATTTTTCCACCAAAAACTGACCCTTTTTTGCAATGTGCCTCGTGGATTTTGGACCCTAGCTTAGCCGGAACCTATGGAAACCTAGCAAACCTGTACATTTTTGGAAAATAGATACACAGGGGAGTCCAGGATGTTGTGACTTGTGTGGCTCTCACCAGGTTCCGTTACCCAGAATCCCTTGCAAACCTCAAACATTGTAAAAAAAAACACATTTTCGTCAAATTTCTGTGATGGAAAGTTCTGGAATCTGTGGGGAGCCACAAATTTCCACCACCCAGCGCATTGCTCCAAGTCTCTCAATAAAAGAGGTACCTCACTTGTGTGAATAAGACTATTGCCCATGATAGGAAATGGCCCACAACGCAACTTGGACACATCAGATTTTTCCACACAAAACTGCCCCTTTTTTGCAATGTGCCTAGCTGTGGATTTTGGACCCTAGCTCAGCCGGCACCTAGGGAAACCTAGCAAACCTGTACATGTTTGGAAACTAGACGAATGGGAATCCAGGATGGGGTGACTTGTGTGTCTCTTTCCAGGTTCTGTTACCCAGAATTCCTTGCAAACCTCAAACTTTGTAATATAAAAACACATTTTCCTCACATTTCTGTGATGGAAAGTCCTGGAATCTGCAGGGAGCTATAAACGTTTACACACACAGCATTTCCCCAAGTCTCTTAATAAGAATGGCACCTCACTTGTGTGGGTAGGCCTAGTGCCCCTGACAGGAAACGGCCAAAAACATAACATGGGCACATCACATTTTTCCACTGACAACTGACCCTTTTTTTGCAATGTGCCTTGCTGTGGACTTTGGGCCCTAGCTCAGCCAGCACCTAGGATAACCTTGAAAACTTGTATATTTATGAAAACTAGACACCCAGAGGAATCTAGAATGGGGTGACTTGTGTGTCTTACAGCAGATTTTGTTACCCAGAATCTCTTGCAAATCTCATTTTTTTGTGAAAAGAATACATTTTCCTCACCCTTCTGTGATGGAAAATTCTGGAATCTGTGGGGAGCCACTAACTTCCACCCAGTAAGAATGACCCCAAGTCTCCCAATAAAATTGGTACCTCACTTGTGTGGGTAGGCCCAGTGACCGCGACAGGAAATGGTCCAAAGCGCAATGTGGACACATCACGTTTTTCCAGTGAAAAATGACCCTTTTTTTGCAATGTGCCCAGCTGTGGATTTTAGACCCTAGCTCAGCCAGCACTTAAGGAAACTTAGCAAACCTCTACATTTGTGAAAACTAGACACCTACAGAAATCCAGGATGGGGTGACTTGTTTGGCTCTCACCAGGTTATGTCACACAGAAGCCCTTGCAAACCTCAAACCGTGTAAAAAAATATATTTTCCTCACATTTCTGTTATGGAAAGTTCTGGCATCTGTGGGGAGCCACAAATTTCCACATACCCAGCATTCCTCCAAGTCTCTCGATAAAAGTGGCACCTCACTTGTGTGGGCAGGACTAGTGTCTGTGACAGGAAACGGCCCAAAACAGATCGTGGACACATCACATTTTTCCACTGACAACTGACCCTTTTTTTGCAATGTGCCTTGCTGTGGACTTTGGGCCCTAGCTCAGCCAGCACCTAGGATAACCTTGAAAACTTGTATATTTATGAAAACTAGACACCCAGAGGAATCTAGAATGGGGTGACTTGTGTGTCTTACAGCAGATTTTGTTACCCAGAATCTCTTGCAAATCTCATTTTTTGTGAAAAGAATACATTTTCCTCACCCTTCTGTGATGGAAAATTCTGGAATCTGTGGGGAGCCACTAACTTCCACCCAGTAAGAATGACCCCAAGTCTCCCAATAAAATTGGTACCTCACTTGTGTGGGTAGGCCCAGTGACCGCGACAGGAAATGGTCCAAAGCGCAATGTGGACACATCACGTTTTTCCAGTGAAAAATGACCCTTTTTTTGCAATGTGCCCAGCTGTGGATTTTAGACCCTAGCTCAGCCAGCACTTAAGGAAGCTTAGCAAACCTCTACATTTGTGAAAACTAGACACCTACAGAAATCCAGGATGGGGTGACTTGTTTGGCTCTCACCAGGTTATGTCACACAGAAGCCCTTGCAAACCTCAAACCGTGTAAAAAATATATTTTCCTCACATTTCTGTTATGGAAAGTTCTGGCATCTGTGGGGAGCCACAAATTTCCACATACCCAGCATTCCTCCAAGTCTCTCGATAAAAGTGGCACCTCACTTGTGTGGGCAGGACTAGTGTCTGTGACAGGAAACGGCCCAAAACAGATCGTGGACACATCACATTTTTCCAGTGAAAACGGACTCTTTCTTTGCAATGTACCTAGCTGTGGATTTTGGACCCTTGCTCAACCGGCACCAAGGGAAACCTAGCAAACCTGTACATTTTTTAAAACTAGACACCCAGAAAAATCCAGGTTGGAGTGACTTGTGTGGTACTCACCAGGTTATGTTACCTTGCAAACCTCAAACTTTGTAAAAGAAAAAAAACATTTTCTTCACATTTCTTTGATGGAAAGTTCTGGAATCTGCAGGGAGCCACACACTTCCACCCTCCCAGCATTCCCCCAACTCACCCGATAAAAATGGTGCCTGCAACAGGAAATTACCCAAAAGGTACTGTGGAGACTTCAAAATTATCAATTACAAAAAGACCTGGTTTTGCGAGGGAGTAACCGGCGTCTTTGGTCCCAGGCTCAGCGGGCATCTAAGGAAACCTACCAAACACAGACACTTCTGAAAACTAGACACCCGGGGAGTACAGGGAGATGTGGCTTGCGTGGATCCCCCAACATTTTCTTACCCTGAATCCCCTACAATGGCGAAGAGTTAATCAGCAGTGTCAAGATCATACATAAAAAAGAAGCAGTGAATTAGGACTGAACGTGGAATTACAAATTGTAATATCGGATTGGTGCCACCAAAATGAGGATTCAATACATAAAACTCATACATAAAATTCAAGGCACCATATTTACAACAATAGACAGAGAGAGAAAATTAAAAGAATAGAATTGATAAAAACCAATTCAAATGCCCGGTACCAAAAGATTAAGGGGCAGATCTACAAGAAAGTGCCGCAGCGTGGCGCTGCAAGCCCTGTGGCTGCGCCACGCTGCGGCACTTTCAGAGCACAGGAATGCGACATATTTACAAGAATATGTCGCATTCCTGTGCTCTCCCTGCGCTGGCGCACAAACAGCTGCCAAGCGCCGGCGCAGGCACCCTTGCACCATGGTGCAAGGATGCCTGCGCCATGGGGAGATTGTTTCTGTGCAGGAAGGGGCACCTTTCTGCACAAAAACAATCAGTACAGGCTTTTTCCTCTTTCAATGCGTGCTGCAGAATGCAGCACGCATTGAAAGAGGAAACGAGGAGAAATGAAAACATTTCTCCTCGGTGCGCCTCGCTACGCCACCTCTAGGGTGGCGTAGCTTTCAGACGCATCTCCAGAGTTACGATTTCTCGTAATTCTGGAGATGTGTCTTGTTCCATGGGTGTTGCGTGGGAACACCCACAGCAACACCCATGGAACGCCCCTTCACCGCAAAGTGCTGCGTGTGAAGGGACGGTATTTACAAGGAGAGGAAAAGTCACGCATGGTGGCTTTTCCTCTCCTTGTAAATATCGAGGAGCCCCCTGCGCCACCAGTACGTCACGAAAAGTGACGTACTGGTGGCGCAGGGGGCTTGTAAATCTGCCCCTTAGTGTCATCTAAAAGCATCTGTAAAGAAGGTTGGGGGAGTCAGTTCCTTAGTATCCAGGCAGAGGACCAATTCTTACTAAGGGCGAAAACAACTTTCCACTAGTGACTGATTTAAGGAACCTATGGTCAGTTAAATAGTTTCTTTAACCAAGGTTCAAATACAGACGCCGAATCCATTTGCTCCTTGGTTTAATATAACGAGGGCAAAAGAATAAAAAATGTTTGATATTTTCAGTTATGTTGGCAGTGCTTTAGCCGACTTGGTTCACAGTGCTCCATTTAGAGGTAAAGATATTTAAAGGTAGAATGCCAAATCTAAATTTACCAAAGAGGGTTTTGGCAAAAGGAGGAAAAACTTTGTTTAAAAACACCTCAGATTTGGGGGTGAGTTTATGAGATATGAATAGATCAGCGATTTTCCCAAAACTAGTAGAATGGTGCCACTGGACCATAACATAATGCCAGTAGGTATTAATTAAAATGCTTTTGGCGGCTTTTGTAATAGATAACTGATCAGAACATAATGGCAGGAGACCCCATTTAGTGAACCAGCCCTTCTTGTGGGAAAACCACTTTATTTGTGAGGCAGTATCTAAATTCCAGACTTCGAGGAAATCAGCCCTGTAAGGATCTAACTCTCAATGAATCCATAAACTCACCCAATACAAAAGAGGTTTGAGGATGGCTAAATGGTCAACACCTTTAAGGTCAGTGTCAAGAATCAGAAGGAGATTCAGGGAACTAGAAGGAAGGTTAAGTAAAGATTTAAGGAGATTATTCTACTTTGCTGCCAGGGAACTTACATTGGATATGCCCTATAAGTCTGGTCCATATAGGGCAGCAGACTGAACTTTAGCTTTGTATGCTTGGAGAGCTGGAGAAACTGCTTTAGGCAGCATGGATCTATGCATTTTTAAAACATCAGCAGCATTCTGGTGGATTATAAGGCTACTTTTTAGTAACTGGGGAGTCCATGTAAGTGAGTTGGATACCCTAAAACCTAGATAATCGAAGGTCTTTACGGAATCAAGGGGTGTATTCCCCAAGCAACGTTTGCTTATTCTGTTTTTTGAGGTCTATATATCATATAATTGGTCTTTTGTATGTTAATTTCCAACACTACAGAAGTCTTGGAATTGTTTAAAAGATTTTGGAGACCAAGAGGGGTCCTGGGCAAAAGCAAGGTATCGTCCTTAAAGAGTAGTACTGGGACCTGTTTGTCCCCCAGTTTGGGTGAGTCATTATTGTAAGAGTAAAGATAGTCAATAACCCTATCAAAATACAAGAAAATAAAGTAGGGGCCAAGACACAGCCCTGGTGAACTCCTCTGTAGATCAGTATAGGATTAGTTAATTCTCCAGATCTACCCCATCTGACTTTAGCATAACTGCATTGATAAAGCCTAATAATGAAGTGCAGAATGTGGCAGGGGACTCCCATTGTTCTAAGGATGTCCCATAATGTATTCCTAGGAACAAGATCGAAAGCTGCTCTCTAATTTACAAAGGCCACATTTAAATGGTCTTTTTGCAAAGTGATATATTTCCAAATAATAAGTGAATATCAGAACATTTGAGTATTGACCTTCCAACGAAAGCCCAATTGAAATGGGGAGAGGATTTGAAAATCATCCATCCACTCTTGCAGTTTGTCAAGTAACTGCTTACAGACATTTTGTGGAAGATTGACAAGAAGACTTATCGGTCTGTAATTCTCTGTTTTCTTGCTGTCACTCTTCTAATACATTAGTATAATATGAGCCCCCGCCCAGGAAGGAGGTAAGTCCTCTCCATTTAGTATTTAATCAGATAAACGGTGGATTTAAGGGGTCCAAATATCAAATTCATATTTATGTAGGTCCCCAGGTATCGTATTGGGCCCTGGGGCCTTTCAGAGGTGAAGAGACTCTATGGTTTTCCTAGCATCAGGCAAGGAGATGACTAGGCAGTCAACTTCGGGAATTTCTAGTGCCGGGAGTCTTAAATTAGTATCAATTGGATGAATATCATGGAGGGATTTATCAGAGTATAACTTGGAGAAGTGCGTCACCCAGAATATGCTTGGCACAAAATGATCAGTCCTTGTGCTGACTCCATGACAGCCATGGGCTGTTATTTGCCAGAATGCTCTGAGTGGCCTGTAGGAGGTCTTGTCAATTAGTTTCATCCCAGCTCTTTTTGGTGCTAAAGATGTGCTTATAAAATGATCTAGCTTCTCTAATAGCTGCTCGATTGTGAGATTTAATAGCCAGAATAAGTTTAGTTTTAGCACGGCGGCACTCCTTGCATAAGATTGGGAGTTTGCTTATTGGGCCTAGAAAAAAGATCTTTTAGAGAGTAAAACAAACTTGTATGTAAATCAATGAATAATACATTTTATTAAAGGGGCCAATATAGATGAGAAAATGTTATACATTTTAGTCAGTAAAGCAAGATTCCCTGAGATACTTGACCATTTTATGACTCTCCTATTGTTGGTAACAGTGGCGTTGGTTTGGGGGTCCCTGCTTAAGAGGGGGGGGGCGATCTTTGAAACTTTTAGTGGATAATAATAGTTCCAAAGAATTATGATCACTATCCCACCTAGAGATAACCTTAGAATCACAGAGTTCCCCCAAATGCTGGTGTCCAGGATACGGTAATCAATTCTACTTTTCTGATTACCCTTTTCAAATGTGAAAGCTCAACCCTTGTCTTAGTTGGATATCCCATTGTAAGCCCAAAGGTCAAAGTTAGCAATGCTAATTGCAATGCAACTGTGTGCCAAGTTTTAATCAGCTCCCCCTCCAGGGCGGGAACTCCTGCAATCTCATCTTCCCAATTGGTTAAATTGGACATACAGTGAAGGGGTTCATAAGTAGTGTTCGAATCTCCAGCAAGAATTGTGATTGGGAGATTTTTTCGGGAGAAGAATATTTAGGTGATTATATATGTTAAAGATGTTAGCAGAAACGCCTTTGCGGACCTGATGTTGATCCCCAGAATATCAGGAGATTTAATATTTAGTCATTTGACAGTGGATTGAAGAGAAATCTTTATATAGGTAATCAACTCACCTGAAGGCCTGCCATTAGTAGAGGGTATAGCATCTATGCAGTAGGAAACATAGCCTACTCTATGGACTTGTGTCGTAGCCCAAGATTCCTGGAGTAACAAAATATGAAAAGTATCCATAAAGGTGTTCCAAATGAGGTCAACATGTTTCTGAAGTAAACTAGCGATATTCCATGAAAGGATGAAAATGCTGGAAGCAGAAATAAAATCAATATTGATGGGAAGATGGGTTTTGAAAGTTAGGTCAGAGAAAGGAGAAGAAGAGAACTTAGGCAAATGGCTCAAAGTATCAAAGCTTGGGATACTAACTAACATGCCCAGATAAATGCAGCCAATCAACTACTCTCAGTGGGCTGCTAAGTCGAGGCTGAGGGGGAAGAGACCTTATTGGTACAGCTGAATGACCTGCAGCAGAAGGGGTGTTCTGGAGGACTGTTAAGAATTAATCAAAACCGATTGGGTGATGTTAAATTTAAACTGTTTAGTGGAACCATTAGGGGGAATCGATCTGGCATCCAGACTCACTAAACCCTCAGCTAGCTTTGGTGAGTGAGTTCTAATTGGATGTAATCTAAAGGGTTAGAGCTTTTAGTATCACATTGTAAGAAGAGAATATCCAAGTGGATAAGAGATAGACAGACCCTCTGAACTCTAATCCAGTGGGCAACCTTGTTAATCAAGGATTCTCTATCCTCTCAATCATTGTGCCTAAGTTTTGGGACATTAATCATGTATACAGTGAAGCCCTTTCTGGAGCGAGGAGTGGAAATGGGAAGGGGGGATTCTGGAAAGGAAAATCTTGGTTCTAGAAGGGTTATCAACCCAAGAAGGATTTCTAGTTATGGTTTGCCACCCCTGGTTTGCATTTAACCTAGGAGTCAAGGGGACCCTATTCGTCAACCGTCCCCTGGTCATTTTACCATTTTCACTAGAAATACTAAGAGTCGTATTATTGACTTCATGCCCCTCAGCCCATCAATTAAGTTGGTTTCTAGGGGGTGCTATGTCATTAATTGGTGGCTTAGACTATGTAGATTTACTGAAGGCTGAGAAGGATAGGACATCAGTCATAGTAGTCTTTTCTACTTGGGTTCTGGATGCACACCTACACCCCCTTGGGAGCTGCCCCTAACTAGAAGGTCCTGCACCATCTTGGATAGTTTTGTGACTGCACTTTTAAGATCCCTTATCTCATCTTTAAGCTTTCTGGTACCGAGGAAGATATTATCTATGGGTGGTGGCGTATCTTTCTATACAGGATCTCAAATTGGAAGGGAGTCAGTAGGGGCTTGTGACTTCAGTGTCTGGGTTTCTACAAAGTTTTCTAAAGCTGCAAACCTGTCACTACAAGGAAAACTGTGATTAATTACATCATCTTCCAAATGAACCTTGGTATCCTCTAGGAGGGGGTTTAATCTACTATCAGCAGAAGAGTTTGCAATGGAGGGAATGGGTGGATAAAGTGGGTGTGAGAGATGAACTTAGTTCATTGGGTTAAATAAAAAAAAGGGAAATCTTAGGCGCAGCGGATGGACCCTTCTGGTCCTTACCATCATTGATGAGAGAAGCAACCTCTACAATGAGAGTATCAATTTCCGTAACGGTGCAGTTCTCAGCCAAAGGACACAGTGTTCTTTTTGAGCTTGCATGATCAATAAGTAATCTCCTTTGCCTATCTTCTCTTCCCCATGAAAGATGAAGTAAGAGCCTCTTAACTAAAAAAGAACCACAGAGAATGAAGAGGAAACACTTTAGAAAAATGGAGCAAAGTAAAAATGGGAATAGATAAGTTCAATCAATCAATCAAATAACTTTATTCGCAATTGATATATGCATAAAAGTACAGAATACAATTTTCCTAGTGCCATTTGATCAAAAAAAGATCTAAAATTAATTTATTAATAGTTAGTTTTAAGGTATGAACGTTAAAATACAGATATTTACAAATTACCTCATTGCTAAAACCGACATCAATTCATTGTGAAAAAAATTTGTTACAGCATGCAATTAAAAATACGCCTCCCCCAGAGGAAATCCAAATAGCATATTTTAAAGCCATACAGTAAGTCTTTTTCCAGACGTAGGAGTTTAGTATAACTGATCAAATAAAACAACACCCCTGTCTGTTGTACTTCTCCTGATGTGAAGAACTGAATATAAAAATTTTGCAACCGTAAAACAGATATAAGGTGTTTCCAAGGAATTAATGACTGCAAAAGCTGAAGAATGTGAATATAAGCTCAATTTTGTTATCAAGGGGAGGATATACTCTTTTCTTTCCATTCTATAAAAATGACAGAAAAATAAAATATGGGACATGGTTTGGGAAGACAAGCCATCACAGGGACATTGTGACAGGTTTTTTAGTGAGTGTACATGCGCAGGGTATCCTACCATCAAGGGGAAAAAATGGAGCCTCATCCTTGTTAAAAGATATTGATGCATCTTGTTAGTAACAAAGGAAAGATAGGAGTCATGACCCTTGGGGATTTTGGGCAGAGTATGGTAATGAGTAACCGTAGCTTTACTTTGGTAGCTCACATTTTTTGAAGAAGGTCTCTTTCAGCCTAATCTTGGAGAAGGGCAAACATTTATTTGGTGTTATATACAAATCTGCCAAGCCCAAGTCTGTGAGAGACTTTCTAACATATACTAGCCAGGGGATGCTATTGGCTTGGTCTAGGTTAATTACATCTTTTAAAATGGTTTGATTTAACCCAACCGTGTCCCTTTTCCAGATGCGCAACCATAAAAGGAGTGGGGCCAATTTAATAGTGTCAGTAATAAAAGGGAGGGCAAGTTCATTGTGGGCAATCAGATTCGAGCAGCCCGATTTGACTGATGACAATCTTTTAGCAAACTTGTCCTCAGCTTTCTGCAAGGCACCCACTTCTACTATGCCCCATATTTCCACTCCGTAGGTAGCTATAGCTATTGATTTTGCTGTGTATATTTCTAGCATTTCACTAATTGATTTTTTCCCCATTTTAGAGGCGAATTTCCACAGGGCGGCTATACTTCTTTGCAACATGTTAGTTCTGTTTGCAACCATGGTTGCCCAGTTAAGTTTGGAGTCAAAGAAGAGACCTAAGTACATAAAGGACTCTACTCATTCCAACGAGCCCCCATCTAAGTAAAATGATATAGACTTCTTCTTTCCCATTCCCGCTATCATGATATAAGTTTTCGATCTATTTACTAGCAATCCCAGTTCGGCCATAAAAGTTGAGTAGGATCCAATCAAGCGTTGTAAGGCCAGGGGTGTCCTGGCCATCAAAACTGCATCATCTGCATAAAACATCTATGCATTGTGCGGTTAGGACTACATTACATTTATTGGTATACATGGAGAATAAAAAGGGGGCGAGGACACACCCCTGGCGCACCCCCTTTTCAATTTGAAAGGTTTCTGTACATTCCCCTTGTTTACCATACCTGACTACGGCCCGCCTCTCTGTAGAGCTCCCTGATAAAAAGAATAATGGAATTGTCCACGCCCATCGACTCCAAGAGGGCCCACAATTTAATGTGGTCTACACAGTTGAAGGCCCCGGACAGATCCACAAAGCCCATATAAAATTGGCCCTTTTTTGCGCAAACATACTTTGCTGCAAGTAATGCCAGGTTAAGTCCTTGATCTATCGTACCCCTCCCTTATCTAAACCCATATTGGGTCTCTGCTAAAACATTATTGGCCACGGCCCAATCCTCCAGTCTATTTAGAAGCAATCTCCCCATTAATTTCGCTGTGCTGTCCAGCAAAGAAATTGGGCAGTAGTTTGCTAGATTCATGGGGTCCCCTTTCTTATATATGGGAATTATCACTGATTGTTTCCATGATGCTGGAGGTCCCACTTTAGAAATAGCATTAAAAACTTGTAACAGGAGCGGAGACTAGATAAGTAAAAAATGGAGAAAAAAAACATTCAATTATCCACATATCAACCTATGGGCTGACCTCTAAGCTCTACAAACCCAAGTCACCGGGCACAATAAATACAAATGTAAGAACTAGGGATGGGCAGAACTCACGGAGCTTCACTCAGCAGAGTTCAGCAGAGTTACATAAAAACTCAGCAAAATTCCTCGAAATTAGGCACGTCGTGCTGCTTGCGCTGATTTTTGTGACAGGAGCTCAGTACGTGCTGAAAAATCAGCACAAACTGCACCATACGGCATGCCAGAAGGTGCTGCTTATCCAGTTGATTTTGCTGCCACTCGAGTAGATTTTCTACTCAAACAGAAGCTTTCTGACCATGAACGGTCGCGATTGCCCGTTTTGGGGAAATATCGCACGGTGCCCGTCTAGCGACTGACGATCACACTAGGGTAAGCCAAATCTCGCTCATGCTCGCCAACTTACCGTTGGCCTACCACACATGGCAAACAAATTCCACCATGCGGCAGTTGGCAGCATTTGGCCAGAACTCCATGCTACATGCATATTGCAGAGTGGTCAAAACTATGTCAACTCTGCCGGTGGAGCAGAATTTATCACCCACCCCTAGTAAGAACATGTTCTTCCATAAGTTCTATCTGATGAGCCAATGTTTACGCACAAGTTGGAAATATGAGTTGGAAGGTATTTAACAAATCTGATAATTAAATGCCTCAAGTTTCATTAAATTTCGGCAGGCCAAACCTGACGAAATTTAACAGGGGAAATGTGTAGTGTTTACTGTACTATGCCGAATTTGGTGCAAGTTACAAGTAAGTATCTTAATGAAAGCCATTCATCATAATGAAAAACTTAAAATGCTGAAATGTTATAACTTGAGAACCAATGCCTCCATGCCAGGATCCTCCTGAGTACACTAAAATCACCCTCTTCTGTGCATCTGCCTCTGTGCTGCCACAGAGAAAACAATTGTGTACTACCCGAGGAAGGGGGAAGCCAAAACATTGTATTGGAAATATATGTTTGTTCTTGAGTCGGGGGACGTGGCCTGACAAGATGGCCTAGAAGACGCAGTAGAGCAGAGCTCCTGCCTCTAAATATCAAATCCTTCATATATCCTAGCGGAACCAGAGAAAGAAGTACCTCGAAAGCTGTTGGAATGTATCCTGACCCAGCGACAGCAAAAGCGGAGGGCTGCCACCAAGAAACGGCAAAAAATGGAGCCGAAATAAAGCGAGAGGTGAACGGCATGCCTGACGTGAAGGTGCCGAACGACACTTCCGTCGGTGAAGTATGAAGTGGCCAAAGACGTTTAGTGTACAATCTACGAAGGGGTCTGATATGCTGTTGCAGCCGAAGCTCAAAAAGTGAGTCAGACCTCCGTGGAGATTGCTGTGAGGCTGCATAGCAGTGCCCAGTGGGTCATGAAGGAGGAACAAGACGCAAATGGCCTGGGCGCTGGCGGGCCTACAAAGGCATGGCTCGCAACGCGCTGAAACGGAGAAGGCCTGGGAGGAGAGAGCGGCCTTCCAACAGCCCTGAAAACAATCACCCTGAGTACAAGCACCAGGGACAAGACCCCGGGGGAGGTGGAGGCGGGACCCCAGTACCGGGACAGACAAGAGAAGCGGGCAATCAATAGAATACTGGCATTGAAGTGCAGAGGCCTAAGGAAAAAACTGCCGGGTTGGCGAAGGAGCACCCCGGTCATACAAACAGTAGCGCACATGTGGCAGACACGGCAGTGGTGGCAGACAAGGAGTGTAAGGAGCATTGTGGCCCCACAGAATAACAGTGAGAGCCTATAGGTGACACTGAGGGTGAAGACCAGCAGTGTCCCCAGGTCACTGCTACAAACAAAGCCTGCAACTGAGCCCATCCAATTTAATCAATAGTCAGTGGCCAGAAATTAGGGATAAACAGACTATGTACAGCAGCTAACTCTATACCCCCCTACGGTTGTCGCTAGGAGCGGGGTAGAGACAGTGAGGCTTAGAGCAGCCGTGACTGGATCGGACAACAGAGATCTGTCGCAGAGGTGTAAAGGCAAACTAAAGTAGAGGGACAAGGTGCCCCCCCACCAAAAGTAACACAGAGCACTAAACGTTGCAGAGAAGTACTGCAAAGTGCTTATCCGAGCACAGAAAAGCATAGACTTAAAAGGACATTAACACACAACCAGAAAATGGTCAAGGATAAACCACAGAGAGGTGCGCAGACTAACAAAATTCCGGGCCCTGGACCATCAGAACAGGCAAGAAGAGACTTGGAAGATATAACAAATCAAGTTGCTTTGACACATGACAAGGCAGAAATACTGGAGGCCATTAGAGACTCCCGGTGGCACTGGAGACAAAGATGAACACAATGGCGATGGACATAAACCACTTACGCTTTGACCTTTGAAAGGTAGCGGAAAGGGTCAAGAATACGGAAGAGGAGGTTGTAACACTACGTGAAGAGGTCCAGAGGCTCGGTACCACGGTCACTACCCTACAAGCCCAGTCAAACCGTACAAAAGACAGAGGGGAAGATGCAGAAGGGCGATCCTGGAGGAATAACCTCAGATTCATAGGTTTTCCTGAAAAGGCAGAAGGGCCGGCAGCAGACTTATTCCTGGAAGATTGGATTAGCACGGCTTTTGACAATATTATACTCTCAAAATATTTTGCTATAGAAAGAGCCCAACAGGCACTGGGGCCCCCGCCGAGCCCGGAATCACCGCCCAGAGCCCTGATAGCATGCCTGTTCAAATACAGGGACATAAAACTTCAACATATTCGTGCCCACAGCCCACCTAAATACGAAGACCGCCCAATCCAAATATATCCAGATTATACCAGGAAAGTGCAAGATCTCAGAAACGATTGCGGAACACAGTATCAAATATAGCCTAATATTTCCTGCAAGACTCCGAGTGCAATATGATGGCTTTTATGAAACACCTCAAGACGCAATAGACTGGATGGACTCCCTAGGACGGGCTGGGTTGGACCAAAACCAAGGTTGGAGCGTGCAGCGTAGTAAGAACAGACAACAGTGTGGACAGCGCCAAGATGCAGAATAGAGGAGACCCACTTCACAAGAAGTACGAAACACAGTACGTATACTGGTCAGCGCGGATGGAACATTACAGACTAAATCGATTCCCCAACAAAACCAGTATTCCCCACTGTGCTTGGTACAAGAGACCCAGACTGACTGTACCCTAGAAAAGTAATGAGGGAAATGGAAACGAACACTCAACGCAGGGTGGGTCTGGAAATCGTAAGAGGGCACCGACAACCTGTGAGTAGAAATGTATAACGGGGAACATAATGTGCAGATACAGCGCGGACAGTCAAAACCCCTGCCGGTAATGAGTAACAGAGGGGGGGTGAAAAGGAAGGAGCGGGAAAACGCTGAGTTCCGCTAAATTGAATCCAATAGGACACTCTAGCTACCACACACATGGGTGGTATTGCTGAGCCTAACTGGACTTGCGAGATAGCACGGTGTCTGGTGGACTGGCCACACAACAGAGACTACTTAGTTGGATTAGAGTTGACTTGAATTTTTGGTTTTGAAGAGATAAGGGAAAGGTATCAGGGAGGGGGAGGGGCAATATAGGTGTGGGGCAGAGTCACCTGTCCTTAGGCCATCAGTTGAGCTATGGGAATGTGGAACTACTGCCTGTGGTTGGGGGGAGGGAGGGTTTGGGGATGTTTTAGTTGTGGGAAAAAGTTACAAACCAGTGGAAAGAAGGTATGTTATAATATGCAGCGGAAGGGGTACAGAGTTGCCGGCGTTTGATACATCTCTAGACAAGAACCTCCCTTAGAAACTAGAGGAAGACCTTGTGATGACTTGGTGACATAAAGGGTAATGAACAAAAATACAAGTTTGTATCATGGAATGTCCGAGGGCTTAATAACTTTTTCAAACGTAACCAAATAGTTGCTAATCTGAGAAGGTATGGGGTGTCTTAAATACGTCCAAAGACGGTGGCGGGGAGAGATGTTCGCGACGTCTTACTCAGGCTATGTCAGAGGCACGTTAATGTGTGTGGCGCCGGGATTCCCCTTTAATACTGAGAGGGCCTGCTTGGACCCAAATGGGTGGTACGTAATGGTGGAGGGTAGCCTAAAGCATGTGCCTACTTAATGTATATGCCCCAAATAGTGATGACAGGGACTTCCTGGGTTCAGCCCTCAGACATGCCCACCTTACGCCTGACATGGAACTCATGGTGACTGGGGACTATAACTGTGCATTTAACGGAACAGTGGATAGGTACCCACGAAAAACTGATGCCAAACCGAAGGCGAGAGAGGCTATGCGTCGGATGCAAACCAATCTAGACCTCATAGATATCTGGCGACACTGTAACCCACAACAAAAAGCCTACTCTTGCCACACCCCGGCAATGAATACATACAGTCGATTAGACTACTTCTTCATACAGGCAACGACCGTACACAGAGTAATAGAAGCACAATACCTGGCCTGACACTTAACAGAACATTCCCATTTACAAATAGTGTACACACTGTGCAGACCCTTGCCAAAGATACCATTATGGAGGATAAATACAGAAGCACTCACAGATCAGGTCTATAGGACCACAGTAGAAACTGAACTGAAAGGGTAGTTTGACACAAACTGGTAGACAGCTGGTAGTAGGGCAACAGAATGGGATACGATGAAAGTTGTACTAAGGGAAGTATGTATGCCATTAGAGGTGGCGGTGAAGAAAACATTCAAACAAGATCTAAACAGGCAAGAGCGAGAGCTCACCAAACTAGAAGCAGCGCTACCCATAGAAGAAGAGGGCCCCCAGAGCTGGACGGAGCAGCGTCAGAAGGTTGGGGAGCTGTGGGATAGACTGGATAAGTATAATAGGAATAGCAGTAGAAGACAGTGGTACTTAGAGAGAGACAAATCCGGCCGCCTACTGGCGTGCCTGATTAAAATGGAAACACAACCCACTCCAACACTAGCGATACGAGACGGACAGGATAAACTGGTCTACACACAACATGAAATTAACGCAGCGTTCGCAGCACACCTGGAAAAGGTATACACAGAACCTCAAAACGCTACTTACACCCTGAACATAGAGACCTACCTGGAAAAGATATAAATGCCCAGATTAGATTTAGAAGCCCAGAAGGCCCTTGGTGCACCAATGAGCAAAGCTGAAATAAAAGCTGTGATCACAAACATGAAAATAGCAAAGTCATTGGGCACGGACGGCCTCACGGCTAATTCTATAAGCAGTACCTAGGGTTGGTAACAGACAGACTGATGGAGGTGATAGCGGAGGCATGAGAGAAGAAAGAGCTGCAGAGACCAACGCGGAGAGCGCTTATAGTGGTAGTCCCTAAACCTGGGAAGGACCCGAAAATACCGAACTTGTACAGGCCACTTTCCATGCTAAATGTAGACCTTAAGCTCATAAGTCACGCTTTGGCGAGTAGACTGTTGCCATACCTTCCCCAGCTTATACACGAAGACCAGTCAGGGTTCATATCCCGCAGGAATACCCTTAGGAACATTAGCAGACTTGCGCATGTAATGCAGGTCTTAGACTCAGACGCAGAAGAATGTGCACTGGCCTTTTTGGACATTGAACAAGCGAACAATTTTGTTAGATGGGAATATATATGGCACACACTGCATAAATTGGGCTTGGGCCCTCAATTTATCGAGTGAGTAAAACTAGTGTACACAAAACCAACAGCCAGGGTCTGTACAGGGAGACATGTGTCTCAAAGTATGATGCTCCAAAGAGGGACGCGACAGGGCTGTCCGCTCTCTCCACTGATATTTGCCACAACAATAGAGCCACTAGCATGCCATTTAGGATTAGTACTGAAAGGACATGGCATAATAATTGGCAAATATGTGGTATCACTCTAAGTGGATGATGCCCTAGTATACCTGAGCCACTCGACGCAATCCACACCTGTGTTAATGAGACCCATGGAAAAATGTGGGGAGGCTTCTGGCCTCTGAATCAGTAAGTCCAAATCTCAGCTATACCCAATAGGTTGAGCAGGGGGACTTGCGGTATCATAGCTCCCACAACTAGAGCTCCCCTGGGTGACGGAAAGTGTCCAATATCTGGGCATTCACATCACTAGAGAAGAAGACCGCTTCTACGAATTGAAGATGGGAAGGATAGTAAAAGGATTACACGGGAGTGTACAGTTTAGGAGCACACTGAAATTATCCCTGATGGACAAAGTAGCCCTGATCAAAATGGTGGTATTGCCGAGATGCCGCTATGTCATGCAGGGGTCTTTCTACAAAATACTGCGGAAAGTGTTTAAGGAACTGGACGCACTGTTGATACTGCTGCTATGGAATGGGAAATGCTGTAGAGTAGGACTAGAGGTAATGAAGCAGCAGTGGGATAGAGGGGAACTGGAGATCCAAGACCTGGAGCTATATTGTCTCACATCGCAGCTACAGTATGCACTACAATAGCTAGACAAAGATCCCTCCTGGGAGAGAACCTTACTCACAGGCACCCATGGAAGACAGCAACTGGGGACCGTACTTATGAAAGGATGGGTTGTTCAAGAATCGTTTTCCCTACTGATACTGCTACTAGCCAGGATATGGGACTGGACAGTATGAACCATCATTAAAAGAGCACCCTACGTACAGATTTCGATCTCTGGTACTTCCCACAGTTTGCCCAAGTAGCGCAGACAATGACGGTCAACAAATGGAAAGAAGGGGGCTGCCTAATGCTGGCGGACCTATATCCTGAGGGCAGGTTCACAACATACCAGGACGCGATGGAGACATTCGCACTGAGCGAGGGGAAATCTTTGCAGTACGCAAAACTGGCAGCCACGGCCGGGCAGCTCTGGATAACTTTCCCAGAGGCCCCAGAACACTCGCAAATGCTAACCACTATAGTCACAATGGCAGGGGGGCGGAAATGTGTAACCCATTTATATTAAGCATTAAGGGCGGACAAACAATGTAAGCCACTTAGAGTGGAGGAGAAGTGGCAAACGGCCAGCGAGGAGCCACTGACTCCGGCAGATTGGACAAAAATACATGAGGCAGTCCATACAGTCTCAGTGTGTGCCAGGTTTAAACAGATACAATACAAAATTGTACACATGACGTGTCTCTCCCCCAGGCAACTGCATACCATAAACACAATGTGAGACCCAAGGTGTCCCAGGTGCCGATACACGGAGGCCGATTTCATACATATGGTCTGGCACTGCCCCACAATACAAGAACACTGGATGAAAGTAATAGAACAACTTAGTAGAGTGACGGGGTGGAAGGTTGCACTAGAAATAAGGAGATGTCTCCTTGGACTGTTACCCAGAAACCCAATACTAAAAAACAGTTCACGTTTCTTAATACTAGGGCTCACGGTAGCCAGGAGATGAATATGCAATACACTGGCTGACCCCACAGGGCCCAGCCATAGACAAGTGGAGGACTGACCTTAAGGAATGGGCAACAGCAGAGGAGGAAAACCTGAGGAGAACTAGGTGGGACGAGAAACTACCAGAGGTACTGCAGGCTTAGGGGATGATGATACAAGAGGTAGCAGGACTAACCCCGAACACACAACAAGATCCAGATGGGGGGAGCGACAGGA
The DNA here is from genome assembly GCA_963921515.1 of Calotriton arnoldi. NCBI lineage: Eukaryota > Metazoa > Chordata > Amphibia > Caudata > Salamandridae > Calotriton > Calotriton arnoldi. The sequence continues at coordinate 4,205,712 of CAWUFW010000202.1, read as the reverse complement.
ACCGGAGAAAACCCAAAAGAATAATGTGCAAACTAGTGATAACCAGAATGAAGCTGCATAAAAGGACTGGAGTCTGAGTTGTATGAGAATAATGACTTTCGGAAAAGACACCTACTGTATTTTATGAACCACGGGATAGAGGAAGCTGGTTTGGGGGGAAGGGGGAGTAGGGAGTTTGGAATCATGATCTCTGCGGCTATGGAGTAACGCATGGAAAGTTGACCTGAACACAAAGCAAAATGATAGTTAAATCGTAATAAGAGATGTAATACATATGCCTTTTTATCCATAAAGCTACGAGAATAATGAATGTTTAATGAAAAGAATAAAGAAATTAAGAAAAAAAGAAAAATGTTTGTTCTTGAGTCTATTTTTTAGTCACTTCTTTTATATATATATATAGCTGAATTTTAATAGGCACAAGTCACTTTATTCCGAAGTACTGTTGCACTATGTCACTTTATATATTTATTAAAATAAGGCGATAAGGATCTTGAATGGTCCACTGAAGTGCACAAAAGGCATTAATGCCAGGAAAAATTTGAAGCACAGCAGTGGTATACTTCCAGCCAGTAAAGGCCCAATATAAGCCTTACACTTATGAATATTGTATAAACAATATGAGGCATATTGAGCAGAGGAATTCGGGATTTTTGATAAATTTATTTATTATGTATTTTATTTAAGTTAATTTTGTTGACAAGGATTTGTTGCAATTAGTTCATTTCCACGTTTTAGGGGGCACTTTTAAGTTTGTGTATATATATTTTTTTCACACAATATTGCAATTCATGAAATATGACAAGACGGGTCAATATGCATTTAAGCTGTCATTCTGATGTATTATAACATTTGGACTATATAGTCTTCTTAATATTTATATTCCTATAATGATGAATATTTTACGTGCTGAGAGCGTAATGGATATTGAAAATGTTATTCTATATGTATTGAAAGCATTCAAGCGAAAATTTGTGGAATGATCCTATCAGTTTGTCTATGTTTATGAATAAATTAGCACGGGCACTTTAAATTTGCGGGGTGAGATGCTGGGCGCTGTCATGTGATCAAGGCCGCTTGTACGGCCGAAACGCGTAATGGCAGAAGACTGACAAAATAAAATATACTGCACTACTGGAGGTCTGCACTCGTTTTAGTTTCGCTGGCAGCAGATGCATTTCGAGCAACAGTGATATATATATATATATATATATATATATATATATATATGCACAAGAAGAGCTCCTTCCGGACTGTCTGGGACCCCAGGAGAGTGGCGCGCACGCCGGCGGAGCACACCGGTCATTCAATACCAATACAACTGCAACAGTTCAGCGCGCTCTCAGGAAAGCAGAACTCCGAAACTGTAAGGTTCCACTGTGTTTATTCCACAACGCGTTTCGATTTCAAACGAAATCTTGATCACGTGAAACGTGCAACAAAAACAGAAGACTTAAATAGCCTGAAAGTAAACGTGGAAAACAAAACAGAAAAGGGACCACAATATTGATAATGGCGGACATATTGGAGTGGTGGCTTAAATAAAAACAAAAACAAAATGTTATACATTGCGACACGATTGCATAGGAACACCACAACATAGGTACAGATCATGTATGACAAGAATTAAATGCAAAATACACATTTGTAATACAAAAGCATACGTAAGTCTTGTGGCCGGCAGTGTCCTCGCACATGCTCAATTGGCAGTAAAACTTTATCAAAATCCTGAGACTCACACTGTTGGCAGAAGTCCGACAAGAACACAGAAGGTATATTGTGCACGGTCAAAATACGGTCATGCGAAGAGCAAATTAACTCTCGCTATGTCCTGTTAGGGGCAATACAAGGTCTCGTATAGTACAGTGTGTACATAAGCATCCTAGAAAGAACACTAATACTCGGCAAGTGCCTACGAGTGTGCTGTCTCATAAAACTAAAAGAGACACTACAGATAGGCATCATGAGGACAGAATGTCTCACTACATAATCAGGAGTCAGAGGTATAAGATGGCAGGTGTAGCATGTTAAAATGCTTAATAAGTATCCTCATCTGAAGTGAACTACCCTCGTGATGTAGATAATTATACTGTCCCACAGCATCATCCTGTACCCTAACGTTAAGAAACCACTACCATGGGCAAGTGCCCAAAGCCCTACAAGTGCAGGTACAAGCCACATAATAATGAATGTTTGAGTGCCCCACAAAAGAACAGAATCCAAGTCAAATGACGAGCAAGTGTCACTAAGCCAACCAATAAGAAATGTCCATACCACACGGAGGTCCCATGGTGAGTACATTAGGAGACAGAGCCCTGTCTCTCTAGGATCCACTTACTTGTATACAGGTCAAAGCCAATGATACGTGCCGATGTGCTAATGGGGAAAATGATAGGCGGCCCGTGCAGGTGAATACAGGTGAGTGGGCCCCTTCCTTTCCTCCTAAAAAAAGAAACAAAAGAACAGAAAAAAGATTAAAAAAGTGCGAACACTGAATACCTACACCATATGGAAAGGAATATATGAGTTACATGAATTAAACTAATATCATGAACTACTGTTCTAATGCATAGGAGGAGGAGGATATACAAAGCATGTATATAAAAAGAGAGAAAAGAGAGATTAACCAATGTGGTATAATCACCCCTAAATCGAGAAGCACAAGCAATTTGTATGCATAAAAGCGAAAGAAACAGATATGAGATAAAAAGGTTCACAGAGAGCAAGTCATAGAGGTATATCAAACATACACATCATCAAGATCCAGGATAGAAAAACCAAGGATAAAAACTATTAATCCTTGAGATGTATGGCAAGCTCCTCATCCTGGTTCAATCCCCCAGGAGTCTTGGTCTGAAAGTTTATAATGTGTTTGGACTCCCTCTGTCTAAGAGTGAGAACCCTGTTACCACCCCGGGAGTTCCTATCAACCTGTTTGAGGATAAAGAAACTCAAACTAGATGAGTTGGAAAAATGCTTATCTTGAAAATGGCGTGCTACAGGGTATTTTTGATCTAGGTTTGTAATATCTCTGCTGTGTTCCAATATGCGTTTTTTAGCCATAAGTGTAGTACTGCCAATATACCATAGTTTGCATGTGCATTCTATGGCATATATGACAAAGGTCGAACTGCAGGTAAGGAATTGCGATATCTCCCTCTTAACCACATTGTAGTCGACCTGATTGCGAAATTTACTGTTTTTACAGGCCTTACAGTGACCACAGGGGAAGAAACCTTTAAGGCCGTGCATATTTCTATCGGGATAGATGGTGATGTCACTGTGTACTAACAGGTCCCTGACACTTCTACCTCTCCTGTAGGTTATGTTAGGTCTATTGGGTATGGTGTCCCCAATGACAGTATCAGTTTTAAGTATATCCCAGTTTTTGGTCAGGATCCGCTTGATATCTTTGGAGTCCGAGCTGTAAGTCATGATTACCCTAGTGTTCTCAACATCAGTGTCAGTGGGTGAAATAGGAGCATCAACGATAGTCTGTGTTCTGTCAATGACATCAGTTCTATCCCTGGCTTTCTTGAGTACCCAAAGTGGGTATCCTCTTTCCTTAAAACGCTCAATAATGACATCCCTTTCTAGTTGATAGGCCTCTTCAGTGTTACAGTTTCTTTTTGCCCTCAGCAGCTTGCCGTAGGGGATGTTCCATTTCAGAGCCTCCGGGTGACTGCTGAGGGCATGAAGGACAAATTTTCAAACTTTATGGCCCGCTCCGGTCCGCTCCTATCCTGAAAGTTTCGGAGTGATTCGTCAAGCGGGGGCCGAGAAAAAAGGGGGGTCCCAAAACGTGTTTTCGCCATTCATTTTCCCATAGGAAACTTTAGCCACGGCTACAGCCCGAACTGCTGAACGGAATTACACCAAATTTGGCAAAGAGGTAGTTCTTGGTTCAGAAAGAACCCTTTTTGTTAAATGGTGTAAATCCGTTCAGTAGTTGCTGAGAAAATCAAAAGGAAAATCACATATATATCTATGGCCGCGTCGGATACGCGCACCCTCCCGATCACGACCTGCATGCTAATTGGCTGTCAACACTCCAAATCAGGAAGTGTTGGCAGCCATTTTGTCCCTCGGTAGAACCGAGGGACAGAAACAAGTGCGCAAAGCGCAAAAAGGGGGCAGGGTAGGAACACCCTGACCCCCTAGGTCTGCTCAGGGGGTCCCACAAGGACCCCCTGGGCATAAAAAAGCATTTTTTTTTTTTTTTAAATCGGCGGGATGCGCTTAGGGTGCGCGGATCCTGCCGTAAAAAAAAAAAATCGAAGCGCGGTCTCCCGCGCTTTGATGCTATTTTGCCCCCGGGTGGGCCAAGTCCCGGGGGCATGCGGGGGGTGGGTTTATATTTAATTTTGGGGGGCCTCGAAGGCCCCCCAAGCCCCGAGGACCGCCACACCCCCGGGCTTTATAAAAAAAATGGTGCAGGAGGGCTCTTGGCCCTCCCACAGCCCCGGGGACCGCCACCCCCGGGGCTTCTTTTTAATTTTAATAAAACATGACCTGTGTGGCGGGGCTCGAGCCCCCCCACACGCCCCGGGGGCCGCCACCTCCCCGGGGCACTAAAAATTTCAATATGGGGGTCCATTACGGACCCCCCAGAGCCCCGGGGACCACCACCTCTTTGTCAATGGAGGGAGGGGGGCCGCGCGGCCCCCCTCCTGGAGCCTGTAATGGCCCTGGGGACCGCCAACCCCCAGGGCCGGCTCCTGCAGTGTCCCGGGGTGCCTACCCCCGGGAACCTGTAGTTTCCTATGACAGGACGGGAGCCTCCCGGCTCCCGTCCTGTCATAGCAAACTGCTTTGGATATTGGAAGCGAGAGCAGGAAACCTGCTCTCTCTTCCAATATCCAAAGCACATTGCTTTTCCACATGGGGAGCTGCTTGTTAGCAGCTCCCCATGTGGAAAAGCAATGCCGGCTCCCGCAGGAGGCGGGGAGTCGGTATGGTCCGAGGGGGAGTTGGGGTCCCCCCACGGACCCCAAAGGATAGGGCCAGCCCTGGGGGATGGGGACCCCGGGGCAAGTAGTGGCCCGGGAGGGGGGCCACGCGGCCCCCCTCCCCAAAAATAATAAATTTGATTTAAAAAAAATAAAAAATAAAGGCCTGCCCCGGGGGATGGGGTCCCCGGGGAAAAAGGAGGCCTGAGGAGGGGGGCCACGCAGCCCCCCTCCTTAAAAATGTATTCAAAAGTGTGGCCATGCCCCGGGGGATGGGGTCCCCGGGGCCGGATTCGGCCACGGGAGGGGGGCCAGCGGCCCCCTTCCCGTTTAATTTAAAAAAAAAAAGGGGGTAAGGCCCTGGTGGATGGGGTCCCCAGGGCACAAAAATAGGAAAAAGGAAGGGGGGCTACACAGCCCCCCTTCGAGGAAAAAAAACAGGAAAAAAAACGATCGGGCCGCAGGCCCCGCCCCCTTCCTTTACCACTCTGCAGTCGCGCCCCCTGGCGCGTTTGCAGATGGGGAACGAATTCCCCTTAAATACTGGGGGTCCCTGGGGGCCAACTAGCCCACCAGGAACCTCCAGTATGCGCCAGGGGGCTGCGTTGCAGAGAGGTGTACAGAGGCCACGCCCCTTTTTACACCTTTCTGCAACGCAGCTCTGTGGCGCTTTTTGGAGGTACATGGTGGGCTACTTGGCCTCCAGGGACCCTCAGGATTCAAGGGGACTTAATACCCCAACTTAAAACGCGCCACGGGGCGC